>OZ014519.1:101993394-103199438 GCA_963966055.1 Lathyrus aphaca | reverse complement strand
AGAAGGTGCTGCTCCCGCCAGGGCACCAGTTACAATCTTTTATGATCCACAAACAATAACAGTCCCTTCAGCAGCAGCAATCAGTCCGGTCACTGTCACGGTGCCTGGACCAGTACCATATGAAAGCAATAGGGCCATCCCTTGGCACTATGGCTCTGACGTATACTGCGAAGGAAAAAGAATCACTCTGGAAACATCAACACCTGCACCACAAATAGATAATGTGGGGGGAGGCGGAGGCTTCACTCGAAGCGGACGTCTCTTCGCCTCACAAGTTCAAAGACCTACTGCCGAAGCAGAAGCTGCTGCCAAGGCAAAAGGAAAAGGCCCGGTGCAGGAAGATCCAGCTGCCAAAGAAGCCCTGAAAACTCCATTTGATCAGGAAGTTGATGAGTTTATGCGGATCATCAAAAAGAGTGATTATAAAATTGTGGATCAACTTCACCAGACGCCATCCAAAATCTCCATCCTCTCACTGCTTATGTGCTCCGAAGCCCATCGGAATGCACTACTTAAAGTCCTGCACGCAGCTTACGTGCCTGAGGAGATTACTGTCAACCAATTGGAAACCGTGGTGGGAAATGTTACTGCTAGCAATGGGCTAGGGTTTACCAATTCCGACTTGACAGCGGATGGCCGCAACCACAACAAAGCCTTGCACATAACCCTGGAATGCAAAGGAGCTGTCCTTTCTCATGTGCTGGTGGACACAGGTTCTTCCCTGAATGTCTTACCAAAGAAGGCTCTGGTGAAGCTTGAATATGATGGATTGGCATTGAGACCCAGCAACCTGGTAGTAAGAGCCTTTGATGGTTCTAAGAGATCGGTTCTGGGAGAGATTGAGCTGCCTGTGACAATTGGCCCACAGACCTTTAAAACTATCTTTTATGTGATGGACATTCAGCCCGCCTACAGCTGTTTGTTGGGTAGACCCTGGATTCACGCCGCCGGCGCAATAACGTCTACCCTTCACCAAAAGTTAAAATTTGAGTGGGAAGGCCAAGTTGTCACAATCTGTGGAGAGGAGGACATTTTTGTTAGCCATCTGGCTACTTATAAATACATTGAGATGGATGGAGAGATCCATGAAACAATGAGCCAAGGTTTTGAGGCCTTGAATGTCAATGAAGCATCTGCTGTATCTGGTACTCCAATGTCATCTTACCAACAAGCCCGGAAGGTTGTTGAAGAAGGAACTGCCCTAGGCTGGGGCAAGGTCTTAGCTGTGGAGGAGAAGAAGGACAAATTTGGGTTGGGTTACAGACCAACTCAACATCAAGCAAAGGCTGCTGCAGAGCCTGGTTTTGTCAGTGGGGGGATGCTCACCCCCGATGCTATCAACTGTCTGGAAGACGAGCTGGAAGAGGAGCGCAATCTGGAGAATTGGATTCGTCCAAAAATCCCGGGGAGCAGTATCTCGAACTGGTCTTCCCAGGAAATTATAAGAGTTACTCATGCAGAGTAATTATTATTTCCTGTATTTTTTATAGCATGCATCCAAGTCTTGCATCTTGCCCAAGATAACAAGACTCATTTTGTAACCAGGGCCATCTGTACTTTTGTGCAAACAAGATTAAATTAATGAAATATCAGACATCTTTTTGCAAACGAGTCTTTTTCTTTTATGCTCACTGTTTTTCCATTTTTCTTTTTGTACAAAAATAAATGGCGGTGTTTTCAAAATGATAACTTCATTTCACTTTTTTCTAAAGCAAGATTAAAATCAATCACTAAAATGAACCAACTTAACCCTTGCAGAGAGTGCCTTCCTGACAGCACCGACAACAGCACAGCTATGACATCGTATGACTTTGACAATCCAATCAATCAAGCTGATGAAGGGGTAGATGAAGAATATGAGCTTCCTGAAGAGCTAGCCAGGTTGTTAAGACAGGAGGAAAAGGTTATTACTCCTCACCAGGAGGAGATTGAAGTGATCAATCTTGGTACGGAAGAAAACGTGAAAGAAGTTAAAATCGGGGCCTGCCTGCAAGACTCAGTGAAGAGACAACTGATAGATCTGCTTCAAGAGTATGTTGATGTGTTTGCTTGGTCGTACCAAGATATGCCAGGGTTGGATACCGACATTGTTGTGCACAAGCTGCCTCTGAGGGGAGAATGCCCGCCAGTCAAACAGAAGTTGCGCCGAACTCGCCCAGACATGGCTATGAAAATCAAGGAAGAGGTACAAAAGCAATGGGACGCCGGGTTCCTTGCTGTAACTAGCTACCCACCGTGGGTTGCTAACATAGTACCTGTGCCTAAGAAGGACGGTAAAGTAAGAATGTGTGTTGACTACCGGGATCTGAACAGAGCCAGCCCGAAGGATGACTTCCCATTACCTCACATTGATGTATTGGTGGATAACACGGCTCAGTTCTCGGTATTCTCCTTCATGGATGGATTTTTCAGGATATAATCAGATCAAGATGTCACCTGAAGACATGGAGAAGACAACATTCATTACACCTTGGGGCACGTTCTGTTACAAAGTGATGCCATTCGGACTGAAGAATGCTGGTGCCACATATCAACGGGCTATGGTGACATTATTCCATGATATGATCCACAAGGAAATAGAATGTTACGTGGATGATATGATCGCCAAGTCCCCTACAGAGGAAGATCACCTGGTAAATCTGCTGAAGTTGTTCAAGCGCCTGAGGAAGTACCAACTAAAGTTGAACCCCAACAAATGCACATTCGGGGTGAGATCTGGTAAGCTGCTGGGCTTTATTGTAAGCGAGAAGGGGATTGAGGTTGACCCAGATAAAGTCAAAGCTATTCAAGAGATGCCTGCACCGAGAACTGAGAAAGAAGTTCGAGGGTTCTTAGGTCGATTGAACTACATTTCAAGGTTCATATCTCACCTTACAGCAACCTGCGAACCCTTGTTCAAGCTGTTAAGAAAAGAACAAACGGTCAGGTGGAACGAAGGTTGCCAGAAGGCTTTTGACAAGATCAAGGAATATCTGCAAGAACCTCCAATCCTTATGCCTCCAGTTGAAGGAAGACCTCTGATCATGTACTTGACAGTATTAGAAGAGTCAATGGGGTGTGTACTAGGTCAGCATGACGAGTCTGGTCGAAAAGAGTATGCAATATACTACCTAAGCAAAAAGTTTACCGACTGTGAACAGCGTTATTCACTGCTCGAGAAAACTTGTTGTGCTTTAGCGTGGGCTGCTCGCCGACTGAGACAGTATATGTTGACCCACACTACCTTATTAATCTCAAAAATGGACCCAGTCAAGTACATTTTCGAGAAGCCAGCTCTTACCGGACGGGTTGCAAGATGGCAGATGATTCTCACAGAATACGACATACAGTACACATCTCAGAAAGCCATCAAGGGCAGTGTACTATCTGAATATCTTGCTGAGCAACCCATTGATGACTACCAGCCTATGAGGTTTGACTTCCCTGATGAAGACATCATGTTCATTAAAGCAAAAGATCATGAAGAGCCTATTCACACTGAAGGGCCTGACCCGGAGGAAGAATGGACTATGATGTTTGACGGGGCTGTTAACATGAATGGTCGCGGTGTTGGTGCATTACTCATTACACCAAAGGGGGTTCACATGCCTTTCTCGGCAAAACTCACTTTCAACTGCACTAACAACGAAGCTGAATACGAAGCTTGCATCATGGGTCTTGAGGAAGCCATTGACCTCAGGATCAAGACATTGACCGTATTCGGAGATTCAGCTTTGGTAGTCAATCAAACCAACGGGAAATGGTACACCCACCAAGATCATCTGATACCTTACAGGGATTATACAAGGAGGTTATTGACTTTCTTCACAACAGTCAAGCTTGAGTATATCCCTCGGGACGAGAATCAGTTTGCGGATGCTCTTGCTACCATTTCATCCATGATCAAAGTTCAAGCCGCTAACTTTGTACCCCAGATTTCAGTGTCTAGACTTGATAGACCAGCATATGTATTTGCAGCGGATGTTGTAAAAGATGATAAGCCTTGGTTCCATGACATTAAGTGATTCTTGGAGGATCAAACATACCCACCTGGGGCATCTTCCAATGATAAGAAGACCTTGAGAAGGCTTGCTGGAAGTTTCTTTCTGAACACTGATGGGTCTTTATACAAAAGGAACTTTGATATGGTACTCCTCCGATGTGTTGACAAGACGGAAGCAGATTTGTTGATGCACGAAGTGCATGAAGGCTCTTTTGGTACCCATGCTGGAGGACATGCAATGGCTAAAAAGTTGTTAAGATCAGGCTATTATTGGATCACAATGGATGCAGACTGTTGTGCTTACGCCAGAAAATGCCATAAATGCCAGATCTATGCAGATAAGGTGCATGTGCCTCCCAACCCTTTGAACATCATGTCTTCACCATGGCCCTTTGCCATGTGGGGCATTGATATGATTGGCAAGATTGAGCCAACTGCTTCGAACGGCCACAGATTCATCCTGGTCGCCATCGACTATTTCACCAAGTGGGTTGAAGCAGCCTCATATGCAAACGTTACTAGGCAAGTGGTAGCCCGATTCCTGAAGAGAGACATAATCTGTCGGTATGGAGTGCCCGAGCGAATCATTACTGATAATGGTTCCAATTTAAACAACAAAATGATGGCAGAGCTGTGCCGGGACTTCAAGATCCAACATCACAATTCTTCTCCTTACAGGCCAAAGATGAATGGCGCTGTTGAGGCAGCTAACAAGAATATCAAGAAGATTGTGCAGAAGATGGTAATCACCTACAAAGACTGGCATGAAATGCTACCGTTTGCCTTGCATGGGTACCGCACGTCAATCAGAACGTCCACTGGGGCAACACCTTATCAGCTTGTATATGGTATGGAAGCGGTCCTACCTGTTGAAGTTGAACTACCCTCGTTACGGGTATTAATGGATGTTAAACTGAGCGAAGCAGAATGGGTACGGTCCCGATACGAACAACTGAGTCTGATCGAAGAGAAAAGATTGGCTGCAATCTGCCATGGGCAGTTATATCAGAAAATAATGAAGAAAGCCTTCGATCAGAAAGTCAGGCACCGAGAGTACCAAGTAGGAGATCTTGTGCTGAAAAGAATCCTCCCTCCTCATACAGACTACAGGGGAAAATGGACTCCAAATTATGAAGGACCATTCGTTGTAAAGAAAGTTTTCTCTGGTGGAGCACTGATGCTCAGCACCATGGATGGTGAAGACTTCCCATCCCCTGTGAATTCAGATGCAGTTAAAAAATACTTCGCATAAAATGACCCGCTGGACATAAAAACAGAATGTAAGTCCAGGCAAAAATAGGGCATCCCGGCGAGTCAAAAACAGAATAAAAGACTCGGGCAAAAGTAAGGGAAAATAAATGAAAAAATGTACACCCGCTGAGTTGAAAAGCCGCATTGGACAGCTCAGGCAAAAATGGGTATCCCGATGGATTGAAAACCCGAAAGGGCGATCCATGCAAAATAAGGGAATAAGCGAACAACTGCATTCTGAATTCGTCTGTATCACCTACAACTTGGTAAGCTTCGAAGGATCAAGCTTCAATCAGAATCAACTCTCTCCAGAAAGCAAGACGAGAAGAACGTCATTGTCATACGAGTCATAGCAGGAGAGGAAACTCCTCAAAGCATCGCCAACACTGCCAGCATTTTGTTTCTCAATTTGTAACAATCTCCTCATTTCAGGGGATTTGTTTCTTTGACTGTATCTCGCCAATTCAGGGCACATGAATTAATAAAATCAGATTTTCAGTCATGTTTCGCCTTTTACATTTATGTTTTGCAAAGAGTCGTCTGATATCTCTAAAAATACAATTGCATAAGTACAGATGCATTTCTCTAAAGATGAAAACACATGCTTACAGGGAATGTGATTATTCTCGAAAGTACTTGACTCCTATGACGGAATCCAGTGAGGGATACCTCGGGACCTTTTGTACGTTTCCTTACCTTTGCAGGATTGCAGGTATCCAGAACGCAACCTGGGGCATGCAGGTTGTGTCCCAGCAAGTAGGCGAATCATTATCAACTCGGTCTATCTTCCACATGGCACTTGAAGGTGCCCATTTCCCCAGCGAAGTTGCCAAATCAACATACACTCAATCTCAGCATCGGAAATGCTCTATCCCCAGCTGAGTTGCTCCCCATTGCTTTCCCCAGCAAAGTTGCCAAATCAACTAACAGGTTTAACACTCAGGATGTTTTCTCGCCAGCCGAGTTGCCTCTCATTACTCTCCCCAGCTGAGTTATCAACAGCATTCCTCAGCTGTAGTGCCAACCATTCTTCCTCAGCAGAATGCAGAAATCAGGGAATCATCTCCCCACGGAGCTTCAAGCCTTTATTCAGAAGAGCAACGCACGGAGAAGTCACAACAGAGTACGGAAAGCTTCTACAAACCCCAGCTGGGTCCTGTGTTATAAGGATATGTCAATCAGTGACCTATATCCCCGAGCAGATACATCATTAGATCTACCAATGATCTCATCCCCAGCTGGGATGTTCACTTCAAGCAGATCATCCAGAGATCTTCGCGGCAATGGGATCCGAGTCCCGGATCTGTGCCCCTTTGCATAATCATGGCATCCGCATCATATTCACCCCTCAGAGCGTAGCATTCCGTCTAATACGGAGCATTACGGCAAAAAAATCAAATACATAGCATAATCATAAGTCATGTTGTGAATTGAACGCTTGTGATTAGTAACCATTCATCAGAATACAGATTACTTTCCCCAAGAGTCCCCATCAGAGTCCCAGCAAAAGCAGCTGCCTCACAAATCACAAACACCAGTATATATTCATTTTTTGCACCCGTCCGTGCCATCTTTCCCCAGTAAAGTCGCCTGAACAATCTTTACAAACAAAATCACCCGTACTACGAATACATCATGGCACCCGTCCGTGTCATATCCCAGCAGAAAGCCAAAGACATCCTCTTTGCACTCACATATACCTATACATACACTTTCTTGACACCCGTCCGTGTCATATCCCCAGCGCAGTCGCTTACACCCTCACCACCCATATACTTGTTAATATTATACTTTTCTCTTTTGACACCCGTCCGTGTCACTTTCCCCAGCAGTTAAAACACTCGTCTATACAATACAATACTCACTACTCATGGTACACTTATACAGATACTCGTCCGTATCTTGTATACATCATCACTCATAACCCCACAGATTCGACAGTAGTCCTTGTTCTTTGTTAACCAGTTGGTACTCGTCCGTACCATCATCTCAGAACATTGCGTCTAGTGTTTGTTTCTACATGATACTCGTCCGTATCATAGTCTTAAGGATGTTCGTCCGCATCTTTAATCCATACACCGTGTCAAACACTTGTGTCTTCTTGAATATAGATACTCGTCTGTGTCTGTTATTCCCCAGAAGAATTCTTTCAGATTCAACACTCGTCCGTGTTCTCTGTTAACCAGTTGATACTCGTCCGTATCATCATCTCTGAACATGTGTCAGTTTGTTTCTACATGATACTCGTCCGTATCATAGTCTTAAGGATGCTCGTCCGCATCTTTAATCTATACACGATACCAAACACTTATACCCTTTTGTTTCTTGGATGTAAACGCTCGTCCGTGTTTACTATCTCCCCAGTAGGTCGCCAACAAAACAAATTTTCTTTTTATCTAACACTCGTCCTGTGTTATGATACCTTTGAGAGCAGCCGTACCCTGCTGAGTGGTCGTCCTCCACTTCTTGATGGTCGTCCTCCATCATGCTCATCCGATGGCCGTCCCCATCGTTGATTTTAGCAGCCGTCCCCTGCTAGGTGGTCGTCCTCCATCTTTTGATGATCGTCCTTCATCACTTTATCCAATGGCCGTCCCCATTGTTGATTTTGGTTATCTGGCATTCGTCCTGTGTCATGATAAACCCTGAGAGCAGCCGTCCCCTGCTGAGTGGTCGTCCTCCACTTCTTGATGGTCGTCCTCCATCTTGCTCGTCCGATGGCCGTCCCCATCGTTGACCTTTTCTATCCGATGGCCGTCCCCATCGTTGATATTTTCGGCAGCCGTACCCTGCCAGGTGGTCGTCCTCCACCTTTGATGGCCGTCCCCATCATATTTCTTTTATCCCCAACAGAGCAGCCGTACCCTGCTAGGTGATCGTCCTTCACCTTTGATGGCCGTACCCCATCAGCTGTTTATTTCATTTATTCTTTAACCCGATGGCCGTCCCCGTCGTGGTCCCTTTTCCTTTTAACCCGATGGCCGTCCCCGTCGTGGTCCCTTTTCCTTTTAACCCGATGGCCGTCCCCGTCGTTGGTTACTTTACCTTTATGAACTTGATGGCCGTCCCTGTCATGTTTCATTAATCCCCTGAGAACTTTGCAGCTTTATCTTGATGGCCGTCCCCATCATAATATCCTATTTTCCCCAGCTAGTCGGCCGTCCCCGTCTTAGCTCTACTTGTTTTTCCCCAGCTAGTCGGCCGTCCCCGTCTTAGCTTTACTTTTTATCCCCAGCATGTCGGCCGTCCCCGTCATCGCTTTATTTCCTGCACTTTACCAGCATGTCGGCCGTCCCCGTCATCGCTTTGCTTCACATACCACTTTACCCAGCAGTCTTCCTCTCGACGGTCGTCCTCCGTCGCCCACACTTTACAATATACTTTATTTTGCCTTTACAATCTATATCCCTTTTCTTCTTCATTTCCGTGAGTGCAAATTTTGGATTGTCTTTGGTATTCAACCACAAGTTATCTTGTTTGCCTGTTAAGCCGTCGCTTACATCCTGCACAGCTAACTCATGTTTGAATAGGGGCAGCTGTAAACACCCCAAATTTGCCCTCACTCATTCACACCATGGCTTGTGATCATTCTCATATGCATAAACACAATCATATCATCTCACATCTCATTTTTGATTCACTGGATAGTTTCTAAGGCATCTGCACCTAGGGTTTGTGATCTGAGCAATCCCAAAGCTTCTTGAGGCACTCCAAAGGCAACCAATCAACTCAAAGTGGTCCATGTGTGTTCTTATGTCATATTCCATCTCCTCAAAGTCAAAATTGCAGAGGAATCACAAGAGCTAGGTTTTGAGTGGATGCAGAGCCAGGATGAACTGCACAGTTGACTGAAAATTAGGGTTTTGGTTTCAGAGGCCATAACTCCAAATTTTTTGGTCATTCTTGTTTCCATTGATCTCTATATGGTATAGGGAGTATGCATATCAATTTTCATGAAGAAATTCCATGGGGAAGTCATCTGATCAAGAGTTGACTTTTCAGACAAGTCAGTGCAAAATCAGGGCATCTGAGGCCCCCAATGACCCAACCAATGGGTGATCTTCATCATTTTGAGTGTATATGATCTTTATTTGATCATGGAAGAAGGTTGAAGTTCATAAAAATCAAGAATTTAGGGTTTTTGCAAATGTTGACTTTTTGGGCATAGTTGACTTTTCAAGAATGCATCATTTTAGGTCAATTTTCAAGCCTTGATTCTTGATCCAAAAATGCTTCAAATGAAAAAACTTTGGTCATGAAAGTTGTAGATCTCATCTTTCCCTTTTCAAAAAGTACAAGAACATGATCAAACTCTTCTTGGATCAAAAGTTATGGCAATGCAAAGTTGGCTAAAATCATTGATTTTCAAGGCATGCCCTAAGTGAGAATCTTGCAAATGTCTTGTACCAATGCATATTGTGACCTCTAATTCATTTCAAACCATTGCATAAACATTCTCTAAGTCCCAAAATCAGATTTGAACCAAAGGAATCACATGTTTGTATGGCCTTTGGAGCAAAATCTTTCCATGTGAACAAAGGAAGCCAAGTTGCAAAACTCATGATCACATCTCACCAACTTGATGCATTGGCTGCTGAACCAAACTAGCTCCATACACACATCATGCTGCGCAGCCCCATGCTCATTGTACTTAGCTAGAGTTTAGCCCATGCCCTCTCTTACAAGAAGTGGACTTTTTGCAAAAGTTGCCTTACCAATCAATAAAGGGCATGTCTTGTCAACTGACCAATGAGAGAGAAATATGTGGACAGTTTGCAAGCTAAACATATGAAGAAGCAAGGCTGAAACAATCCCATTACACACATACACAAAAACTCACCATTTTGCAAGTTCCTTCGAATCCCTCTCCACAGCCACCAAACACTCAAACTATCTTCATCAATCATCTCACCACACTTCATAGATCATCCAGCACCAAGAACCAAAGCCTGTAATAGCAAGAACACTCCATAACCATTTCACACTCCATTTTGCAGTTTCATTCGAAACTCTCATCCTAGCTCACAAACACACAAACAAGCACCACAAACCTTCTCCATTCATCATCAGGACCACAAGCAATCACTCACCATGGCCTGAATCAGTCAGAATCACCATAGCCATTGTTGACTGAGCTTGAAGCAGTTCCTTTCGAAACTCATTATCCAGCCAGCACAAACTCATTTTGAGCATTCAAACATCATCAAAGGGTTCTAAGGAGTAGATTGCACATAAAGAGAAGGCCAGAAAGTTCCCAAACTGAAAGCTCCAAATCTCAGGTAGCTCGAAAATAATTTTTCCAGAAGTTGTTTTTCTTGTTACAAACTTGTTCCTCATGATTCACTGATCATCTTGATGCTTTTAGTTTTTGAAATGGTTGTGGTTTGAACATTTAATTTGACTCTGAAACTGGTTTGCCCTAAAAATGTTTGCCTTCGATTCATGTGATTGATGAAGAATAAATTTGTTTGGGGTTAGGGTTTTGATTCAGGAGATCATGGGGTTCATTTCTATGTGCTTAGTTTTCATTTTAGTCACGTTTTTAGGAAGTTTGAAGTTTTCTGGGGAGGAGGTCACCGGAGAAGACGACCGGAGCTCGTCTCCGGTGACCTGAAAGTGTTTAATTATTAATTAGGGTTAGGGCACTGAGTTTGAACGTGAGCCATTGGATTCCATTTCCCGCGCGTGAATAGAAGGCCAGGATCTTTTCATTAAGTCTTAATTATGAATTATTATTTAATTAATCAGGATTAGGCTAGTTTGAATTGTGACCCTTGGATCACGCGCCAAGTCAACCATCTCCTCCCCAGATTGCATCCCAGCCTCTCGTTCTGATTACTTTCATTTTTATTTAATTTTAATTCATTTCTTTCTCATTTGTTTTGCATATTTAATTTAAAATAGCAAAAATATCTTAAAAATTATGAAACTTTTTCTTTAAAGTTTTATTAATTTTTATGACCCAAAAACATTTTTATTTTATTTTTTATCATTAAAAAAGTATTTTTGAATATTTAAAAGATTATTTTTAATTGATTAATGGGAATTAATTAATTAAAAATACTTTTAGGTATTTAAAAATTACAAAAAAATTCATGAAATGTTCTAAGACATTTAAAAACATTGTCCAACCTTCAAACCAAATTTCTTTTTTGATCTTGATGCATTTTAAGAATTTTTTATTGAATTAAATCATATTTTGTGCATTATTTTGATCATAAGTTCAAAAATTCATTTCTGCCAATTGGTGAAGGTTGAGACATTGATTCTTCTTGCATTGTCTTCTGTTTTGCATGTAGTTCCTAGGATAAAAAGGCCATGATTTGTTCTTGCATTTTCAAATTGATTGGCATTTGTTTTGTTAAGAACCCTAAAAAACCCTAATAACTTAGAAAATTCATATCTTGAGATTGGTTGAGAGTTGAGAGCTCCCCTTTGGGCAGTGGTTTATTATAGGTTTAGGGTTTCTTTGGGTACCATTTTCCATTTTTTATCATGAGGTTTGCTTCTGTTTTGGTTTGTGTTTGATGTTTGATCCATAAACCCTAATTTGGGCTTTCATTTGCATCCCTCTTGCATTTCCTTGCATAACATGACTTGTCTTTGCATTTTGTGCATGCTTATGATTCATTTGACATATCAAGACATGTAGGAAGCATCTTTGATCATTGCATCTCATATTTGCCATGTCATTTGCCTTGTATGCTTCATAACATTACATGTTTGTTCATGCTCCTTAACTTGCATCATTTGCATTCATAAGCTTGTATGAACATCCCCATTGCTTTGCCTCATGTTTGCAGCACCTCATAACATCATAATCATCATCAACATGCTTCTGGTCTTGCTTTGCATCATATCATTTCATCTCATCTTGCATTGCATTGCATTTCTTTCTAACATTTCAGGTGGTAAGTAAATTTGAGAGGTGGATTTGCCTTCACTTCTCATACCTTTTCTTTTCATCTCTCTTGCATCCATTGCTGCATTTCTTATATGTGTTTGAGTTTGAGCTTGCTCATTCTTCTTCCTCCCACTTTCTTTCTTCAAAGTGACTTGACTTCTTGAATGAAGCAAGTCACTTTGCTTCTCTTGATCTTGTTCATCTGCTTCCTGGTGGCTCCTTTGAAGATTTCTCTTGAAAACCTCACAAACCTTAGGATCATCCAAGCATGACAATGAATTAGGATTTTGATTAGTCCCCCCATAGTTTTACCTTTGTGTCTCTCTTTGAGTCTTCTCTTCTCATCTCACAATCAGGGACTAAACCCTAAAGGCTTTAAGACTTTGTGATTAAGCTTATGCCTGCATCCTTCTCTTAGGATGGAGTGTATAACTTTAATCCTAAGTATTAAACCCTTAAGGTGTTTAAATCTCTTAATCAATTCACTTAATAAATATCAAGACATTACACTTGTAACTTGGGCCTTGCATTAGGGTTCTAATTCTTCCTTAAGTGGTTAAGAAGGACTAACCCTAGTGTTAATGGACAAGTCCCCCTCAAGTTGTCTTACAAATCATAAAATTCACTTCATCATCATATCATTAAATAAAATCCACTTAATCAAAGGCTTGTTTTGTCATGGGTTTAATCCCTAATCATGGATTAAGTTGAGGAGTTTTCCTCAGCTTAAACATTCTCATCTATTATCCTTCTTTTAGGATGGTGTAATGGGTCTGTTTAATCCTTGATTATGGTTTAACCTCATTACTTAACACTAAACAAAATCACAAAAACATCTAAATAATCACAAGTAGGTTAATGATCTTAATCCTACATCAAAGGTGATTAAGTGTGAGAATCTGACTTCACACTTAAGGTATTCTCATTACCCCTAATCAGAGGGAAGATGTGATGAGTTTACTAACCCATTGGTTTAGGCTTAAGCTCATTATCTTATGACAAACTCCAAAAACAATAAAAGACTGAAAACACAAAAAACAAACAATAATCGTCTCCTTCGGGATTCTTTTCTCATCACACTCACTCGCAATCGAGAACTTGCTTCTTCCGTCTAATGCAAGACAGTTTGCACCTGAGCCAGACAGGTCATACACTTGAGCATAGACAAGTAAGCAGTTCACCAGTCAATTTATCTTTCAGTCTCTTTGGGTCGAACTACGGTGTTCTGACTTCCTCATTGCACGAGAGGATACGTAGGCATAACTTAACAGTTATCAAATAAAAGTCTCTGTATATTCCCCCTCTTTCCAGCTTTACTCTTTAAGCCTCATAATCATGAGCATACTCTTTCTTACACTGACACTATATATATACACTTCACTTCTTTTTACACTGACACCTGTACATTCTTTTCCAGCTATTTTACACACAAATTGCACTGACACTACCCCTTTAAAACACAAATCTTCTAAGCGTGGATCCCGTCGAGTACGGCGGACAATCTGGGTGCTAATACCTTCCCAGGTTGTAACCAACCCCCTTTCTCAGTCTCTCTGGTTCGCAACCGTCTTGTCCATATCTTTCTAGGTCTATGCAGCATTGCCTTTCCTCCGGGATAAAAATGCCTAGCTGGCGACTCTATTCATTCTCCAGTGAGTTCACGGCTGTGTGTTCTCACTGTCCCTTTCGCCGACCGTTCGCGTCTGTACCTTCATCTGATCCAGTTTTCATTTGTCGGGAGCGACAGTGAGAAATCATGAAGATGGAGAAAAATTTGATGAAAAGTATGATAGAACGATTAGAAATGGTTGAAATGATTGAAACTATTTGAATTAGACGATTAATTGTAGGAGGAATGGATCGTATGGATGATTTTCTATGTTTTTCTAGGATTAAAATGGGTTTTAGAAAGGAGATATCGAAGTATAATTGGGCTGAATTCGCAGAGGAATTCTGCAGAATTTGCATTTCTCGCTTAGCAAGATGTAGCTCTCTTAGCGAGCGTTTGAGAAATTTTGACCCTTCCAGAAAGAAGCTCGCGCGCTTAGCGAGTGGAGAGGTCGCTTAGCGAGACCTGGAGTGAAAATAATTTTTTTTTCTTCTGAAAATTCCATAAACCCTTTATTTCATATACTAGTGGATTGAGATTGACGTAGTGACGTTAGGGGCATGTATTGAGAGGTTACGTGCTTGATTTGCAGGTTGTTTAAAATAACATTGTAGAAACATGAGTTAACATGTATATATGCATATTGATGTTGTTATATGTTGTTGTTGATGTTCTTGCATGAGGTCGTTGTTGTAGACTTTGCATATTGTCATGATGGTGCATGACATTTGCATAGTTGTGGATGGTGTACCAAGGTAGGGTAACAATATCCATCCGAATTCCAAAGAGAATCGTTTTTGGTGAGGTCATGAAATTAGGATCATATGTGACCATGAAACGGGGGTTGTGGGTGTGATCATGAAAGAGAGATCATACTAAACCATGAAATAGGGGTCGAGAGTTCCGACGGGAACTGGATCATGAAACATGGATCGTTAAATTGTACCACATACATGGAGTCTGGTGGAGTCTCATTTGCATTCATTGTTGTTTGTGTGTATAGTATTGTTAGGTGTTTCAGTGTGAGTGTTTAATTTGTTGATGGATGAGAAGTAGTGAACACTTGATGATACTTAGATTTTATTTGTAATATTTTTCTCTTTTGTAGGTTTAAGTATCTCACCCCTTCTGTTTGAATGTTACCCTATATTGGTAATGTGCAGGTGATCAGGAATAGTAGAGTCTATTGTCGGTGAAGTCAGTGTACTTCACGTTAGAAGAGTCGTCCCTGACACGTATTTTGGGGTGTCGGGAACAGTGACTGATATTTTCTTGTTTATTTTTTTTAAGAAAAATATGTTGTTATTGAACCTTTATTTTTATGTTTTCTTTTGAGATTATCGCTGCAAGTATACTATTTGTATTACGTATCAGTTGAGCCGTATTTTGGAAGTGAATGTAACACTCGATTTTTGTTTTATATTTTAACTACTCTGATTTTAAATTTAAATTTCGTGGGGAATAACTTGGGTGTTACACAGCAACCTCAAGGCTTTGTGACTAAAGGCTAAGAGGAAAAAGTTTACAGGTTGAAGAAAACACTATATGGGTTGAAACAAGCCCATAGTGCGTGGTATAATGAAATTGACAACTACTTCATTCAACAAGAATTTCAAAGAAGTCAAAGTGAGCCTACCTTGTATGTGAAGCATCAAGCTAAAATTGATATCCTTCTTGTTTCCCTTTATGTTGATGATTTGGTGTATGCAAGTAACAATAAGAAAATGATTGAAAATTTTAAAATAGAAATGATGAAAAAGTATGAGATGAGTGATCTGGGCTTGCTGCATCATTTTCTTGGTATTGAGGTTACCAATATGAATATGGAGTTTTTATTTGTCAAAAGAGATATGCTGAAAATATTTTGAAAAAGTTTGTCATGTATGATTGCAAACCTGTTGATATTCCTTTAGTGGTGAATAAAAAATTAAAGAAGGAAGATGGTGGAAGATTAGTACATACAAATATGTATAAAAGTTTAGTTGGAAGCTTGTTTTATCTTACAGCTTCAAGGCCCGATTTAATGTTTGTTGCTAGTTTACTCTCAAGATTCATGACTAAACCAAGTCATTTACATCTTGGGGCAGTAAAAAGAGTTTTAAGGTATGTCATGGGAACCATGGAGTATGGAATCAGATTTGAGAAAAATTTTAAACTTGAAGCTAAAGGCTATTGTGATAGTGATTGAGTCGGAAGTGTTAATGACATGAAGAACACTTTAGGTTATATATTCGGCTTTCATGGCAAAGAATCTGGTTTTTCATAGTCGGACCAGACACATTAACATAAAGCATCACTTCATTCGAAGTGATTGAAGAAGAAGATGTGCAGTTTTCTTTCTGCAGTTCACAAGAGCAGCTTGCATCCATTTTTACTAAAGCACTACCAAGAGAAAGATTTCAACAACTTAGAGAAGCAATGAGAGTTAAAGAACAACACATTAAGGGGGGTGTTAAAATTAATGTGTTGTAATCACCCTAGCATTATGAGAGAATTGTAATCACCACGTTATAATGTTATAATTATTGTCTTTATTTAGAATTTGTAGAGTTGTATCATTAAGATTGAGATAACAAAATAGTCCTCATCTTGATTACCACTTTATTGTATTCTCTATCAGTTTAATCTTCAAGCCTATATAAAGGCACCGTAAGTAAGCATCAAGAAATGACGAGAAAATAAGAGTGTGTGGTGAATTCAGTAAAATCAGAATATTTTTAAATATAATTGCCATCAGTGGAAGTTCAGTGTAAAAAATGCCACAAAACTGTTTTCTTACTCCACCACCTCAAGAATACAACCAACAAATTTCAATATGGCTTTGTTGTTATGTTGTTCTTCTAGATGCTTTCATAATATTAAAGGTTATAAACTAGATGCAACGCCAATGAATCAAAAGGAGAAGTTTGCAAAGAAAACAGAGTTGAAAAATGGACTAAATGTAGTTTCATGCAAATACAGAAATGTTACTAAACAAATATAATTTTATTCAATCAAATAATGTATGATCAATAGTACATACAAATACATAAACATTGAACAAACACATAACTCTTCATCAAGAGTTCGTACCCTTTACCAACTAATTATTACTTTCCTATGTAGTACATATACCACAGATTATATAATTCAAGGCGAAATTCTCATCGCCTGAAACTTTACTTAATGCATATAACATGCACAAAATTCACCTGTTAATTAGAATTAATAGGGAATCAAACTAGCAATTGAGAGACAATTGCTAGCAGTGATACTAACTAAACCATCAGACTTAGACTGTTCATTATTAGGTGATTGTTTAAGATCCTCAAAAGCACTTTCACAGGTAGAAACATCAGCCATAACAGTGCTAAGCATAACGGTAACGGTACCGAGATCACGCGCCGGAAGAGCGTCCATAGCTTTTTGTAGATTATCCATAGCACTTTTGTATTGATCCTTACACTCAAAAACTGCATTAGCAACCTCTGGATTCCTAGCTGCATGTTTAGCCACCTTTGATATTGTCAACTTTATTTGAATGGAACATGCTTTTATCGCGGCTTCGAGGACATTAATCATGTCAAAGTTTTGAGTTAGAAGAGGGTTGATAGTTGCGAGACAAATGTCGGGGTATTCAGTGTGCATGCATATTTGTTCGATTCCGAGACTGCTTTGTTTTGATTCGGCTTTTTCGGACTCTGACACGGGGGGATTGCGAATAGAACCTTTGAGAATGTCAGAGAATGCAGCTTTGAAGTTAGATGAATGACCCGATGCTGATTCGCGTCCGTGTGTTGTTGCTGAATCTGATTCTAATTCTATATCTAATATGGGAGATTCATGAGGTGATTCTGAATGTGAAAACACGGCTGGAGGATCTGCGAGGGGAGGATTCGCCTGGTGGGGAGGATTCGCCTGGTGACGATTCGCATGGTGATGATTCACTTGGTGATGACGGAACACAGGCTGTGGATCAGTGTTTGCTGCTGGGTGATCTGAGAATATGTGGGCCATGCAGTTTTCTATAGCAAAACATAGTACTACTATGTAGAAAACTTTGAGGTCAATGTTGTTGATGAATTTCATGTTGTTTGTTGTTGGTTTGAAACTTGAGAAAGAAATGATGTTTGTTTGTTGATTAGTTTAACTTGTGAGTGGAACATCTTATATGAGTTTTTTCAATGAGAATAGGATGCTAGTTAGAAATGGTAACCATTGTTTGTGCTATGTTTAAGGGGGGTAACAATAATTTGTGAGGTTGAAACTATATTACCTAAAAAAGTTTTACACTTAAAATAGAGTTTGAGTGATTAATGGCCTATAAATCTCATAGCTCTATTGATGATGAATACATAAAAGCATTGTGCCTTGTGAGTAGCAGTCCAAATATAGAGACACCAAAAGTTTCTATTATTGGGGAAAGTGAAAATATGATAAGTGAAATTTAAGTGGAGTTTTCAACCATTGTCAGTTTCATTAATAAAGTAAATTTGATAAAATACATATAAATAAAGGTGAATTCTTATCTATTCATTTCAAAATGTTGGATAGAGTTACCCATAAAGAAAATTAGAGTAAATTACATTGGAAATTTACAAAATTTAAACTATTAAATAATTCATTAAATATAATAAAATGATATGACATGAGTTGATTGGTTGAATGTATTCTATCCAACTTGTTTTGGTGGATAGAGAAGTCGTCCCCATAAATAAATAGACTTCATTTATTATTTTGGTAAATAGCAATGAAATATTTTTTAAATACAAATTGCATGGTAAAAACTCAAAGCATAATAATCAATCCCGTAACAGGTTTATAGCATTTTTTAATTATCATAAAAGTCTTTGGAATTCAACAAATTTGCATCGGAAACTTTATCCTTATCATGTCTAATCCCCCCGTTAACAACTCCCTTTGCTCTTATGGTTGTGTTGTTCGGGGTGATTTAAACTCCTAATCTTATGATTAAGGATCATCTTGCAAGAACACATATAATGAAGGACAAGCAAGGTGGTTGGATGGAAGTTCAGAATGGAAAATATATTAGACTTGGGGTTGCTAGAAGGTCGGTTTGGACGACAAGAGGTGAGAAAGGTGTGGAGTTAGATGGGAATAACATATGTTATTTCTTCTTTACATAATTTTCGGAATCTTTTTATGCTAAGCAGATGTTTGATGTATTCAAGGATTATGACCTTGTGGAGGAAGTGTTCATACCTTCTAAAAGAGATAAGAGATAGAAGCATTATGGACTTGTTTGGTTTAAGAAGGTAGTATACGCGGGGGTATTAGCGATTAAGTTGGACAACATTGTAATCAAGGACAAGAAGATATATGCTAACATCACACGCTTTCAACGTGGTGCAAACATGAGGTAGAATGAAGGGATAGCACATGTGAAGGTGTCGGTAGGTGGTATTGGCAGAAAAAGGAATGATGCACCTCGATACAATACTAAATGTGACAATCATAGGTTGTCTTATGCCTAGGTGGTTGGTGGTGGTAATTCTGGAGATGTTGGGGTTTCCAAAGTTCATAAGCAAGTGTTTTTAGGTGGTAATCCTCGTTTCGCCCCTATTCAACACAATGTCGAATTATCATATTTGGCTAGGTTTGAGAAAGAGTTTGTAGAGGTGGTGGAAACGCTGGGAACAACGTAAGAGGTGCAGGAAGGTGATTCTGAGAGGGAATGCGAGGAGGATGGGACAACTGATAAAAATATAGGGAGAAACAATGAGCATCCTAGGTTTGTGAATTCCAATAAGTCAGGAACAAATAAAGTAAACAACGATAGGCAGGACTTTGGAGGAAAAGTTGACATGTTGGGTGTTGGGTCAGGTAACTTTTCAAAGCAAATGAGGTTGGTAGAAACTACTTTCTTGGAGGTTGCCATAAAGGAAAAAGAATTCATTGTTGATGTTTCAGATAAGTCAAATCAGGTGGATAGGGTGGGTGGCACTGTAGAGGCTTTAGCGCCACGTATGTTTGACGGGGAGAAAGAGGTCAGGGAGTTAAAATGACAAATAGAGAGAAGGTTGTGTTTGGTTTTAGGTTAAAAGTGTATATTGGGCCTATGATGGAAATGTTGGATCGTAGTTCTATTGATCCAATATCGTGTTCCGGGATGGTACTAATGGGACATGCGGTGGGTAAAAGACATAGGAAGAAAACACTTCTGAACGACATCTATGAAAAGTTCAAGATCCTTTTTTCACCTTCCTACTTCTCAACTTTGATTCACGTTGATAATCTAAATTTTGAGAACTCTAAACCTTCCTTAGACAACTTTGTTTGTTCGTCCACATTTCCCCTTTCTAAAGTTGGGGATTCTTCATCTCATTACTCTGGCATCTTGGTTTTGTGTTGTGACTCAATTGGTGATTGATATGTGAATCAAGGAAATTCAAGGATATTGTGTGAGTGTGAAGATGTTCCTATCAAAGTGTGGGAAACAATCAAAATTTTGGATATAGAGGGCGAGGAAGATGGCGAAGTGTTTGAAGGTATTATCACAAAATGAAGTCTATTGAAAGGATTGCATGTGAGAATAAGATGGCGGCGAAAATCGAATCTAGATAAATTTTTTCACTTTTAATATTAAAAGGTGGGATTGTATGAACAAACGAAAAAGGATAAAACGAAAGAGGGCGAGGAAGATGACAGTGAGGTTTTCTACTCCTGAAGAGGAAGGAGTTAGGTTATTGTCTTTTAGAGAGTTGCAGCAGTTGGTGAAAGAAGAAGCTCAGATGTTTTCGTTAATGGCGACATTATCCATTGAGAGTAAAGCTAAGATTGAGGAGTTGCAAGTGGTGCGTGAATTTCCTGAAGTTTTCCCTGATGAAATTCTTGATGTACTTCCAGAGAGAGAAGTTGAATTTGCGATCGATCTTGTACCTGGTATTAGACCTGTGTCTATGGCACCGTACAAGATGTTTGCATCGAAATTGTCCAAAATAAAGAAGCAATTGGAGGAAGTGTATTGTTGTGGGGAGCTCTAGTGTTTTTATTAAAGAAGAAAGACAGAAGTATGAGACTTTGTGTTGATTATAGACAATTGAAAAAGTGACAATTAAGAACAAGTATCCGCTTCCAAGAATAGATGATTTGATGGATCAGTTGGTAGGTGCTTGTGTGTTTAGCAAGACCGATTTGAGATCAGACTATCATCAGGTTAAAGTGAAAGATGAGGATATTCAGAAGACGATGTTCAAAACACGTTATAGACATTATGAGTACATAAATCGTATCTTTCATATATATTTGGATCGTTTTGTGTTGGTGTTCATTGATGACATATTGATTTACTCTAAGTCGGAAGAAGAACATATAGAACACTTGAAACTAGTATTGCAAGTTTTGAAAGAGAAGAAGTTGTATGCGAAGTTGTCTAAGTGTGAGTTTTGGTTGAAGGAAGTTAGTTTTTGGGCATGTCATTTCAGGAAGTGGCATTATCGTGGATCCGTCTAAAGTGGATGATGTGTTGTAGTGGGAAACTCCAAAGTCGGTTATCGAGATTATAACCTTTTTGGGTTTTGCTGGTTATTATAGGAGTTTTATCAAAAGTTTTTCTAAGTTGGCACTTCCATTGACTAAGTTGACTTGTAAGAGTAAAGCTTTGTGTGGGACGTCTAGTGTGAAGTAAGTTTTACGGAATTGAAGAAGAGGTTGATGTCGGCTCCGATTTTGACATTATCGAATTCAGGAGAACCGTTTGTGGTATATTGTGATGCTTCTATGATGGGTTTAGGAGGTGTGCTTATGCAGAATAATAAGGTGGTTTGTTATGTGTCAAGGCAGTTGAGGAATCATGAAAAGAACTATCCTATGTATGATTTAGAACTTGTTGTAGTTGTTTTTGTGCTGAAGATTTGGAGACATTATCTTTATGGTTCTAGATTTGAAGTGTTTAGTTACCATAAGAGTTTAAAGTATTTGTTTGATCAGAAGGAGTTGAATATAAGGCAACGAAGGTTGTTGGAATTATTGAAGGATTATGATTTCGGTTTGAACTATCATAAAGGTAAAGTTAACGTTATAGTTGATGCTTTAAGTCGTAAAATGTTGCATATGTCGGCGATGATGGTTAAAGAGTTGGAACTAATTGAACAGTTTCGGGATATGAGTTTAGTTTGCAAAGTGACACCGAAGAGTGCTATGTTGGGAATGTTGAAGATTAACAATGATTTCCTAGATAGTATCAGAGAGGCTCAGAAGTTAGATGTGAAGTTGGTAGATTCGATGGTAGGAATCGATCAATATGAGAATAATGATTTCAAGTTGGATGCGTAAGGTGTGTTGAAATTCCGTGATCGAATTTGTATTCCTGATGATGCAGAGATGAAGAAAGTGATTCTTGAAGATAGTCATAGAAGTAAGTTGAGTATTCATCCAGGAGCTACAAAGATGTATCAATATTTGAAGAATTTGTTTTGGTGGTCTGGGATGAAGAACGATGTAGTGCGTTTTGTGTATGCATGTTTAACTTGTCAAAAGTCAAAAGTTGAGCATCAGAAGCCTGCAGAGTTGATGCAATCGTTAGAATTTCCAGAATGGAAATGGGATAGCATTTTAATGGACTTTGCGAAGGGATTGCCTATTACTTCAAGAGGACGTGATTCAATTTGGGTTATTGTTGATAGGCTTTTGAATTTGGATCATTTTATTCCTATTAATATCAGTTTTCTAGTATCTAAGTTGGAAGAGATTTATACTAGTATGATTGTTAAGTTGCATGGTGTTCCTTTTTGAATTGTATCAGATAGAGATTTGAGGTTTACTTCTGATTTTTGTAGAGTTTGCAGGAGGCATTGGGTTCTAAGTTGAGATTGAGTTCAGCGTATCATCCTCAAACAGATGATCAGACGGAGAGAACTATTCAGTCACTAGAGGATTTATTAAGAGTGTGTGTTCTTGAACAAGGGGGTTCGTGGAATACTTATCTTCAATTAATAGAATTCACTTATAATAACATTTACCATTATAGTATTGGGATGACACCTTTTGAAGCATTGTACGGTCGGAGATGTAAGACTCCTTTGTGTTGGCATGAATCTGGAGAAAGTATAGTACTTGGACCTAAGATTGTTTGAGATACTACTGAGAAGGTGAAGTTAATACGAAAAAATATGAGAACTTCCCAAAGTAGGCAGAAGAGTTATCATGACAAGCGAAGGAAAGATTTGGAATTTCAAGATGGTGATCATATATTTTTTAGAGTTACACCTATGTAACCGGTGTTGATCGTGCATTGAAGTATAAGAAGCTCACTCCTCATTTTATTGGTCTGTATCAGATTTCGGACAAAGTTGGAAATGTTACTTATAGAGTGGCTTTACCACCTAACCTTTCGAATTTGCATGATGTGTTTCACGTATCGCAACTTTAGAAGTACATTTCATATCCATCTCATGTGATTAGTATGGATGATGTGCAAGTACGTAATAATCTTACTGTTGAGACGATGCATGTACGAATCGTGAATTAGGAAATGAAGACTCTAAGAGGTAAAGAGATTTTGTTGGTAAAAGTAGTCTGATTGGGAGCATCCGGAGAAAGTATGACGTGGGATTTGGAAACAAGATGCGGGAATCTTATCCCAAGTTGTTTTAACAAGGTAATATTTTCGAGGACGAAAATATCCTAAATGGGGGAGAGTTGTAACGCCCTGTTTATTTAATTATTTAATTAAATATTTTCATATTTTTAGTGTTGAGATGCTAAGTTGGTTTTGATTTATTTAAGTTGATTAAGTCGATTAAGTTGATTTAAGTTGTGTTGTTGCTAATTGGATTAAGTTAAGTTGATTAAGTTGTGGGTTTAATAGTATAATTGTGCTATTCTTGAAAAATGGGCCTATTGGTGAGTAGGAGTAGTAATAGTGGAGGTGTATGGTTTAGGCCCAATGGATTTATTAAGATTCAATCAAGAAAAACCATAAGTTAATTAGAAATATAGAAAAGAGTTTATCAATAAAAATAAGGAGAAAAACAAGAAGTGGAGTAAAGAGGTTACTTGAAGTTGCTTAGTATAACACCCCAAAATTTGCCCTCTCATTTTCATAACATCTAGCATGTCATTTTCATACTTTGCATTGCATCCATAACATAGAAAAATGAAGCATAACATTCATTGTTTAAAGCATAGGGCATATGGTCAATGATTTTGCAAAGTTGTGATCCTTCAAAGCCACGGATTAAGAGCCAAGGGTTTCTCACATCCCACACAATCTCATTTGGTGCCTCAAGTCACTAGAAGAGGTGATTTTATCAAGAAGCTGGCTCAGAGCTTCACCTCCTACACAAGTGGCCCAAACTAGGGTTTTGGATTCAAGAGGCTTCTTGAAGAGATTTTTGTTCTAACTTGTTCTCATGGCTTTCTATATGATATCAAGGATTCATGGATGAAGTTTTGTGCATTGATTCCTGGTGGAGGGTCTTCATTGGCCCAGTTACTTGAAAAATAAGCAAAAGTCAACAGAGGGAAAGAAAAGTCAATTATGGAATTTTTAAGGTCTAAATCATGCTCCTCAAGTTCATATACCTTCATATGGTCAAGAAATGTCAAGAACTTCATCATTCATCAAGAATCAAGGCTTAGGGCAAAAGTTTCTAAAAATGGAAATGACTTGTAATTTGAAGTTTCTACTTTTGGAAGCTTTATAAGTCATATTCAACTTGACTTTTCATCATCAAAACTGATTCAATTGGATTTTTCTTGAACATGAAAGTTGAAGATCATTCTCTCCCCTTTCAAAAAAAGTACAAGATCATCTCCATAGAATGTATGGTTCAAAAGTTATGATTAAAAGTCTCCAAGGTTGTTTTTAGGGTTTCCATGCATACCAACTTTTCTACCTTTTGCAAAATGTGCCAAAATGGTTTGTACATGATTCCACTTGCCAAAATCTGATCTTAGTATCCAAGTAAACTTCATTTAGTGCATTTTTGGCTTTTGAATCACGTGTTTTCATCGCTTATTTCTCATGCATTTCATAAAGTGAAAATTTGCAAAATCATTTCAAACACACGAATCATGTAATCATAAAGTGATAAAGGGATAAAATGTGAGAAATGTATGCACATTGTAAGCCTCATGCATGTGGTAATAATCCCATACATTTCAAATTGCAAAAATGAAAATTCATTCAAATTTCCTTAACTAAAGCTCCATTGGATCTTTAACCATGGTCAGGCCCAAAATCCATCATACATAAGCTCCTAACACCTCTGTTTTTTCAAATCAAATCTCAAATATTTCTAGATTTTTCAAATTTTCACCAAACCTTCTTCTCTTCGAATCACACAATCTTTAGGGGTTCTTGGTGATTTTTCTTCATAATCTTGATCAGCATACTCCGTAGAACAAGATCCAACCATTGATTGAGGCTTAGAGCAAGGATTTCATCAAGTTCAGTTCAAGAAGTTTCAACTTCAAAGCTTAAGATCTAGCATGAATCCAAGCTCTAATTTCATTTATTTTGCAATTAGAGGTCTCAAGGAGTAGGTCTACAACTTTCCGATGGTTTTCTAGGAGTATTTGAGCTTGTTCAAGTTTTCAGGTAGGTCCAAATTCATCCTCTCTCTTTCTTGATTTTAATGTGTGCTTAGTGGTCCTCATGTTGTGCTGGTCATGCTGGTCTATTTTGTTTGAAGTTTGGACGTGTATTATGGATGTATTGTGGATCTAAAACTTTTTTGCTCAAACTTGTTTTCTTCGATTTGGATTATCCATGCATTGTTTGTGAATTTGAACATCATACTTAGATTCAGTGAGTGATTTTGTGTAGAATCGTGGTCTTGTTTCTGAAAAAAATTTATTGGAGTTCACTAGAGAAGGTGATTGGAGCTAGGGCTCCGACACCTATTACAGTTTCAGGTGAATGTAGGTTTTTACGAAGAAGACGCAATCCTAGCCACACATTTGTTTGATCCAATGGCCTATGTTTTGACAACACATTAAAATTGCGTGTGGTTGTGCACGTGCTTTCTTTTATAAACTTAAATCTGATTGTGTGTGATGTGCGCTTCCCTAGGTTTGCTAATGTGTGATTTAGATCTGGATCATTAATCTTGCGTACTTTTGCTTTGTGTGACTTAATCAGATGTGTTGGATATTTTGTGTGGTATACATTTAGGTCTTTTAGTTGACTGAGTGCATGGTATGGTTGTTGAATTGTGTTGACTAATTAGTGGACTGGGCTTGCTATCTGAACCCCCTCCTTGGCCCATTTGTGGTTTCTGAACATGCTTTTTACTTGTTATGAACCCCTAGTTGATTGTTCCTCATTTTCTTTTTATTTTTGACATAGTTTTCACATTTAATTTTTTAAAATACTTTTAATCATCCAAAAATCATAAAAAAAAATTCATGAAGCACATTCACACATTAAAATAATTTTTCACATTTTTTTTCTTCTGATTTTCTTTATTTTTTCATCATATTTTAAGAATTTCTTTTTGTAATGCCCTGTAAAATATATACCTAGAATAATATCATACAAGTGTTTGTTTGGTACTAACACTATCATAAGTGCCTAATAGCCCAATTCACAATCTTGACCAATTCTAAAAATAATACAAACTATGGTACAATACATGGAAATTATACTAAAATAAAAAATACTAAGATCAATACAATATTCATCATTGTATAAAAGATAAATACACATCAGAAAAATCAATCTATGCTTCTCTTGAAAAATCTCGAGCATAGCTCCACTTATAAACCAAACCTGCAAATAGAAACCTAAAAAGTAACAACAATAGTGGGGCGAGATATCAACATCTAAGTGAGTTCCCTATCTTATGGATTCTCTCAGTTTTACAAGGTTCTAACAAAATTCTACTTAAGTCTGGGCAAAACCTAGACCTTGAGTTCACAATCTCACACTCATATGGAAATATGTCTTGAGTTCACTAACTCAAAAAGTATCACTAATCCGGAAACCACAAAGGTATCCCTTATTTCGGTCCTCTTCTATGTCTAGAAGTCGGCCCGAGTCATAGATCATTGTATTTACTTGACATACGAAATAGATTCGGATCCTAGGTCCTCACACCTAGAACCGTCATTTCACATGGTCTGTACACCATCACAAGTCTTTTTACCCGTAGGATCCATTCGTACTAAACACGGGAATCAAACCTGTCAGGTAATGCATGCGTACGTTCCAGAGGAGCCCCTGGATCATGAAACCGCATCTTAGGGAAATTCAATTTCGATTACGTGATTTCATTCAAATGAGAATGTATTAAACACTTCTGAGAACTGTTAACCTTTTCCACAAAAATAAACACCCAAACAGGTTCACATATATGTTCTGTATATTGTCTCACTCACCACTAGACCATTACTCGACTAAGATACTTCTCTAAGCATCACACGTCCGACCATCACCATCTAGTTTCTATTAAATTCCTAGTCACAACTAGGTTCTTTTATAGCAGGGGTAAGTTCTCCTCACTCTTCATATTCCATCTTTTAAGCATTTATCGTTAATCACCTCTTTACATAATTTCATATGATACAAGCAAACATAAAATATAAATGATTCACATAAAGGATAGGCCTTTCACATCCAAGCCCCTCACCAACACAATATGACTTTTAGGATAAAGGTCCCTCACCAAGCATTAAACCACTCTCATGATACTTATCACAGTTAACGACACATGTACATGTATAACATAATGTGATAACATAAGCGAAAACAAATAATAGCTCATCACATAAGAATATAAATTTCATTCAAATACCACTAATTAATTAATCCCACATCATTAATTATGACACCCGAGTCAAAAGTTACAGATTTTTGAAGAAAATAAAAAATCATTTGAAAAACTGCCAAGGGCGCCAGGCGATCATGATTTCGCTCGGCAGTGACCCCAACGCATGTTACTTCGCCCAACGATCGCAGCGGTGCAAGCCCAAACTCAGAAAAATTTCAAGACAAATATTTTTTCTCATTGCCTCCTACTTATGCCCGACAATCATGCTTCATCTCCCGACGCTCAAAGCGCTACCCGACGGTTCGCACCAGAAAGAGAATTATGACTCTGCGTATTTAGGGTTCTAACCGCCCCCAAAAACCCATATTCACCATTAAAACCCCACAGATCAGCAAAATGAGTATTATCAACTAATCACATGCATATTATATCTACACTATGCAATTTATATTGATTTCCATCTGTTAGATTTCATTGATTTTTATTTTAAGCATTTTATCACAAAACTTAACTTAAGCTGAAATCATCTCTAACTCTGGAACATAAAGTTTCTATCTAGAATCCACCTTGTAAATGAAGAGGAGTTTGATGAAGATTGAAGAAGAATATTGATGATCAAAGCTTTCCCTCTTCTTAGGTTTTCTTTCTCATCTTTCTCTCATTTTCTCTTCTCTTTTTCCTCTTTTTCTCTTACCAACTTTCTTTTTCTTTCTTTCTTTTCCAAAATATCTATATATCTATATCTATCTATCTATCTATCTATATATATATATATATATATATATATATATATATATATATATATATATATAATCTAATGATATAAAATATCTCCAATTGATATTTTATCGTCCAACACCAATTGCTCAATTATTAGAGTTACCAAAAATATCTCTAATGTACCCATTAATAAAACCTCAGGGTCAAATAATATTTATCAATTAATTTGAGTTCAACAATTTCTCTAATTATCATAACAGATAATTCTCGGAGCATACCGAAATCCAATTGAGTTCGTTTAATATTATCCAGAGCACTTAACTAAATACGGGGTATTACACTTTTTATTTTCTTTTAATTTGTTTTTGTTTTGATAGTCCAACTTTGAGATTTTCTTTTGCATAATATATAAAATGTTTTGCATCCAATATTTGTTTTATCAACATTCTAAGATGTCTATAAACATTTTTCTCATATTTTTTAAATCACTTTGCTTTGCATTCTGGTCCACTTTTTATGCGTCCTTCTTCTTTGACTTTCATTTGACTTTGAGGTCTTGTTTGAACTAGTTCCCTTTTGAATTTTTTGTGTGATATTTTAGCAAGTAATTAGCCTCTTACCTAGGTCACTTGATGTACATTTTCTTAATTTTTTATTGTTGTTTGGCATGTGTTTGGTTTCTTGCAATTAAAGTAACCTTTTTGTGATCATTTCTCTCCATCTCTTAACCCTAGTTTCTTTGAAGGCATTTATGCCATTGTATGAGGTTCTTTATTTGAGTTTGTATGGCTTTTTTAGACACTTATATGTCCTCTTAGATCAAATTATATGGCATTTTTGGTTTGTGATTGCTTTTTGGTTTGTGTTATGCGTCCATGTTCAACTTTGACCTAATTTTCTCATGTCTTCTTCCCTTATGCTTAACATGTTGCTTGTTTACCTTGAACATGTTCATCTCCCCATCCCATTTTCATTACATATCATGTATTCTATTGACCTTATTCATATGCATTCATATTTTATGTCATATTTCACTTGTCACTTGCATTTCAAGTATGTATGACATCCTTTCCTTATATGTTCATCCTTTGCATGTTTGAATGAATTGCCTTGACTTATTTACTATGTGCATTTGGTGTGTTCATATATGCATCATTATAATTTCATCTTGGTCATATACTACCGAGTTGCATCATTTCATGATCATCTTTTCATATTTGACTTTTATCTTTAACTTCTTTGTTTTATTCTTATGTGAACATCAATTGTTTTTTCTTCTTCATCTCTTCTCATTATTAATTAACTCATGCACCTTTGTATGTTCATTTAGTATCATCTTAGGTATTCTAATATGTCCTACCATTCTGAATTTGATGATCCATGTGTGCTTTCATTCATGTCATATCTCATTTTCATTCATAATTCTTCATATGTGACTTTCATGAACTTCTTTGCCTCTTTGATGCTTCCTTGAGCTAGTTTGGTTTTGTTTCAGTTCCTTGAGCTTCTTAAAGCTTATTTGTGTTTTGATTATGACTTGTAATGTTCTTGTACCTTAATATCCTTTTCATTTGCTTTATTTTCTTACTTGTTCTCTATTTCTCTTCTTATGAATGTTTGTGCTTCATTTGCTAACTTTTCAAGGGCTTTGGTAAGTCATAGGAGTGTAGATGTGCATCCATATTCCAATATCTTCTCTCTTATTTTACCTTTCATCTTGTGTTTGTTTAAGCATTTAAGATTCTTTGATTTGTACAATTGTCACTCATCTCCCTTAGAATCAACTTAACTTCCATCTTGGAAGTAAGTTATCTTCTAATTCTTCTTTCTTCCTTCTTTTTCTTCTTCTTATTTCTTCTCCTATCCTCCTCCTTTATTTTAGGACAGAGATATCATACTACACTAAACTTAGGACATCCAAGCATGACAACTCTTAGGATTATTAGTCTCCCTTTAGATTTTTACGTTTTGAGTCTCTTTTGAGTCTTTCTCTTTCTCATCTCAAAACAAAAGCTAAAAAACACTTAATAAAGGTTGAAATGACTTTTTATGTCACATCCTTATTCCATGGGGCACTTGCATCTATCCCATCTTGGGGTAATGTAAACTTGTCTAGCATGATGCACAAGTCTTCAACATGAAGTTGTTTCACAAAGAAAACCTAAAAAAAATACTTTCTTACCCAAAAAGCAACAAAAACACTTAATAAATAAAGTAGAATAGTGTGCTTGAACCTTAATCCTTGGAACTAAGTTTGGGGATCTTTTCCATAGCTAGGTGTGTTTCTTCTCCATTCCATCTTGTTGTGATGTAAGAAATACATACTACATTGAATGAGACTTGAATACACTCTCCTATGCAAACTCACAAATAAAAAGCTTCTAAAAAACTTCAACAAACAATAAACGTCTTTCCTTGGAGAATTCTCTTCTCATATCCTCAATCTAAACGAAAGAACTTTCTCCTACTTATCATTTGCAAGACGGTAAATGCACTCGTTCCAGATGAGCCTGCAACACTTGAGCATAGCCATAAGTGGTTCGATCCCAAAACACAAGCAAGTTGTGTTAGTCTTATTGAGTCGAACTACGGTGTTCTGACTTTCATATTGCACAAAGGGAATATGTAGACACAAGCAACGACGCTTGGCGAACACAATCCTTCAATCTCATTCCTCGTTCTTCGTGCCATTTCATCTCCTTATCCTTTCATCTCATTCTTCCATATTTCCTTTCAGTCCTTTCCAGTAGCAGTTGCAGATACCCTCACCCTTTGAAACAATGCTAGCAAGCATGGATCCCGTCGGGTATGATGGACGATCTGGGGTGCTAATACCTTCCCATTTCATAACTGACTCCCTTACCCTTTCTCTTTGGTTCGTGAAACCCTTCTTTCTCCTTGTCCCAGGTTTGTGCAGCATTACCCTTCCTCTGGGATGAAAATTCCTGGCTTATGACTCTTCCTTTACCGCGCCACTTTCGCCTCTGCAACAAGATGGAAATACTGAGAGCGATAGTTGGGGACACTGCTTTCCCCTATGAGAGTCAATCCAAGCACTTGTCTATTTCTATTTCTTTGGGTGTTTATCTGTTTGTTGATGTGTGCTTTAGTTTAGCTTTATTGTTTTATTTATAATTTTACTTTACAACTTTATTTACTGCTTTCTGCATTTACTTTTTCATGCCTCATTACTGGACAATCTGGACTGGTTTTTTTGTGTGGGATGGTGGTTACTGTGAGATGAGCCCAATACACAAGCTCGAGTGCACCATAGAATTTAGTGCGGACAGTCACTTTGCTTTCATGATATCTTGTCTTACGATTAGTAGTGAGTTCCACGCCCAAATTGCGACCGTCATGGAAATGTTTTATTATATGGGTTTTCCCTATTCCATGATACGACCTTGATAGTTATGTGCATTCGGGGACTGATTATTGAGGACCTTTGTGGAAGCATCCCTCTCTAGTGGTGACAGTGGCAGGCCACTTTTGTTGGCAAACCCACTCACACTCGAGGGCCCACTAGGAACTCACGTAGGATGACCTTATTCTCTCATAAGAACTCAGTTAAAGCACTCTTTGTATGGCGATAGTATTGTACCCTTCGGGATGAATGTACTATTGCTTCTCGATCTAAGTGTTTGGAGCTGGGAACTTATGGGGGATGCTTGTTTTCAGGACTCAACTGAGACCTCCTCTTTTAGTGTATAATGCCAAACCGAAAACGGTGACCGTATTATCACTTCTAGACCTGATAGTCTGTGATGTTGACCCTTAGCACACCTGTGAGATGGGGGAATTTTTTATAGGTTTGCAGCAACCTTGACCTTCTACATACCCATTTCATCAATGTTGATCCTATGATTTGATTTGGTTCTATGTGGTTCTTTGGTTCTCAACTTGGGTTTCAGAACATAGAGGATATTGTTATTGTATCTATTTAGACACTTGGCTCAGTGTTCCAACACTAGACACTTGTCACTGATCACATGCCTTGCAATGCATCATGACATCTTTAACCATTTATGTTTTTCATTTCTCAAGTTGTTCCCAGTTCCAGTGGTATTTTCTGTGTCTTATTCCAAATGGCTAAAGATGTTCCCCGAAAGAATAATGTACATTACACCTTCCTGAGACAAGAAACAGAAGAGATTCAAGAGTTGGTTGGTCTAATGAATGACAAAGTGTTAGATAGCTTTAGAAAAAGGTACGGGATGATTTTGAACTACATGGACAAAGCTTCTTCATAACAACATGATGGTCTACACACCCTTCTACAGTTTTATGATCCTTAACTTTAGGGTTTTGTATTTGCTGATTATATCTTGGTTCCTACCTTGGAAGAGCTTGCTAGTATCTTGAGGATTCCAGTCAGAGAGAGTCCACCTTTATGCAGTTCTTCTAGGGTTCCTCCAAATGAAGATATTTCTAAGGCAACTCACTTGAACCTGGCTCTGGTCAATGACAACATCAAAGATAAGAGAAAGTGTAAAAGTTTCCACCTGGAATTTCGGATTGCTGAAGCTTGAAGGTGTGCTGAAAGGCAAGAATGGGTGACTTTCAATGCAGTCTTAGCCTTGATTGTGTATGGTATTAGCTTGTTCCTGAATGAAAAAGACTTTATGAGTATGTATGTGGTATCTATCTCCATCAAGAGAAATCCTATCCTTACTTTGTTGGGATGCTTCAGCTACTCTGTTCATTTTACAAAAATGAGAAGAAGCGGGGAGGACTGGTATCCTGTTGTGCACCTCTGTTTTACACTTGGTTTTCTCACCATCTCCCAAAGTCAGGACCTTATTTAGAGCTTAAAGGCACTGTTAAGTGATCTAAAAGGTTGATGGGCTTGACTTCTGATGACATTACTTGGTGCTACAACAAAGATTTGGCTGGAATAAAGTTGCTTACCAATTGTGGTAATTTCCCTAGTGTGCCTCTTCTTGGAAGGAGAGGGGGATTAACTACAATCCAGTGTTGGCTATCAAGCAATTTAGATACCCTTTGAAGACTCCACCTAAGGAGGAAGAGGTGACAGAGTCTTTATACTTTCCGGCTAAAGGAAATGAAGAGTTGTTTATCCAGATTACTCAAGCTTGGACTGTTAAAGTCAGAAAAGGAAAGAAAGAGTTTGGAAGGGTAGATCCCAAGACTTATAAAGATATACTGATTGGCTGAGACACCGTGTCAAAGTTATGCTTCTCCCTTCCTTAGTGGAACCACCTTTGTACCCTAAAGTGGTTTGGCCACAGACCTTAATGCCTATTGAAGACTATAAAAATCTGAAAGTTGCACTTCATAAAGTCAGGATTGAGAATTCTGAAGTTAACAATCTTTATCAGCATTTGGTCCATGCTAACAAGGTGTTGGAAGAGAAGGTTTATCTTGCTCAGAAGGTTATGGAGGATAAGAAGAATGAGTTTGAAGACAAAGATCTTTGTTTGAAGAAGAAAGGTTTAGATGAGTTGAACAAAGCTGCACAGAGGCAAAGGATTAACAAATTCTTAGCTGAGGAGAATGAAGCTATCACTCTCTAGAAAGAGAAGTGGGAGGCTAACTAGAAACAACAGAAGGAGATAGAGAAAGAACACAAGCTGAAGATTGAAGATCTACAAGTCCAAGTGGAAAGTCAAAATGAAGAGCTTTAGAAGGCCCACGAACAACGTAGGGACTATATCCAAAGGCTAGAGCATAGTCAAAGGTCGATGGAAGATGCTCAGAAAGAGATTGATGAACTCAAGATCCATGCTGAAACCAAGAGGGCTAGATCAGAGCCAAACTCTAGCAGGGCAAATGAAGAAGTGTTCCTCCAGCAAATCAGTGAGTTGCATGTGTCTTTTGATCAAAGAGACGTGCTCATCCAGAGGTTGATTGAAGACCTGGGACACCCAGATGCTACCCAATTGTTTGTAGCCGTCAAGCAGTTAAGTTGGAGGTTGAAGGATGTGAAGTTCCGTAGGGCTTAGTTCTTTTGTTGTACTTGATTACCCACAGGCTTGTTGTGGGAATCTTTGTTTTATTCTTTCTGAATTTTAATTGTTGTAAAACTTGTAACCCTTCTGGGGAATCTTTGTTTCTCTTGAGCTTTCTTTATGTTATGTGATTTTGCCTAGATTTCTGATTGTTGTCTTTACACCGACACCTGTTCCAGGCACAGCTTCATTAGGAAAACCATATCTGAGCTTTGCGTGAATGTTTCTTCTCAAAAAGTCGAATCCCAAATAGCCATATGGATTTCTCTATTATTATTGAATACCGTAACTGGGACATAAATGACCTCGAAAATGAAAAGCACATCATTTGCATAGCATGCATATCACCTCATTTTGTTTTTGCAGGTATAGGTCTCAGATTTCTGACTTCTCTTCTGTTTCAGGCACTATTGCTGACAGGCGGGTTCATCAATACTTAACCAGAGAAAACAAATCAAGAATCATGGAATATATGCAAGTTGAGCTGGAAGAGCTGAGGAATCGAATGGACCAATTTATGACTTTCATGACTAGGATGAATCAGAATCAAGAGAGGATCCGGGAGATGGTTGAAAGGACACAGGAGAATCCAGAAGGCAGTGCGGGAGTGTCACTCCCGGGATTTTCATCCTAGTACAAACGTGAGAGTGGCGCGGAAAAGGTAGAGCCGCCAGCCAGGCATTTTTATCCCGGAGGAACGGGAAAGGTAATGCTGCACAAACCGAAGGAAGAAAGAAAGGACGAGGCCTTGCAAACCAAAGATTTGGGTCCGAAAGTCGGTTACGAACTGGGAAGGTATTAGCACCCCAATCCGTCTGCCGTACCCGACGGGATCCACGCTTGTTTGTCTGTTTTAAAGGGTGAGAAATAAGATGCTGCTGAATAAAACTGTCAACTGGAATGGGAATGGAAATGAGAAAAGGAAATGGAAAAGAGAGAATGAAAAGAAAGAATAGGGAAAATGTAGGGAAAATAAAGAATGTGCTCGAATGGACCCTACCCCACTGCCTACGTACCTCATCGGGAAAATGAGGATCAGAGTCGTCGTAGTTCGTCTAACTAAGGCAGAGATTTGCTTATGTTTTTTAGGATGACGTTGCCATAACTCTAGCTCAGGTGTTACCGGCTCTGACTCGAGGGTGTTTACCGTATCGCTATTTGAACTTTCGAGACAAGTCGTATTCGTCTGTAAAGAGTGGGAGATGAGAAGAGAAGACATGATGTCTTGTTGGTTTATTGTCTTTTAGAAGAAGTGTTTTGACTTTATGTTTATCGTGGGTACAACACTAAAGACTATGATACAAGAGCGAATACTTTCCAAGGTCGCCCCCAATGGGACGTTTGTAAAGTATCCTAGAATAGTGGAGGAGACCTCCACTAATCATTTCCCATATGGCTTAAGGCTCGTGACGTATTGTACCTATTTTCCTTTTAAATGTTTTTTATTTTTTCTTTAAGGATGAGAAGTGAGACTCAAATTGTAAAAGAAAAAACTCTAAGGGAAACTAGACTTTACCCTAAGTTAATTGAGTTTAATGGTGACCTATGGTTAGTGAAGCTTGAAATATTAAAACTACCTAAGCGGATATTAGACTAGAAATGCGAGTACAAAAAGCAATAGTGAATAATATGGTCCTCCTACGTCATGGTGGGTGAGAACGTGTGTAAATCATAAATGGGATGAAACGATGGACCTGGTGGGTCGATTGTATGGTGCTGAGATGCACGACTTATGGTGTGCAACATACAAGGCTTGCTTTTGGTGTATTGGAGTGGAGCGATGATAATCGAGGAAACTTAATGTCACATGAAACCTTATTTATTTATTTATTTAAAATTCTTCGATTTTGGATCGAATAACTCCTTTTCTTTATTTTTGAAAATTGGTCATCTAAACGCTTCATTTTATCTTTTTCTATCCTAATTATAGGTATCACACATACAATTCCAATTATTACATCACAAAGTATAAACCACCAAAATACAATCAAGGCATAATAAAAAAATATAGTCCAAATATGTAAGAGAATCCTCGCATAATACCTTGCACCACAAAAAGAGTGTTAGTAAATGAAATGAAGATGAGGATGCCAAAATATGGACAAAAGAATAAAGGTGTAAAAATTTTCAAGAATTTCTAAAATGCACATAAAGCACATAAAACAAATATAAAGGCTAATCGCTTCATGGAAACGCACTTAAAGGAATTCTAAGCCTAAGTCCTAAAACTAAAGGATCTTACATGATATCAACATTATAAAATCAATAGCTAAACCACACTAAGGCCTTCTAATAACCTAATATCAAGCCTAATTAATACATGTTCTAATGCACCATAAAATCCTAAGCTAAACTAGATGGATTTACAACGGAAAAATTGACTAAAATCAATGCACTAAAAAAATAGTAAAAGTCCTGGAAAAAATATGAAATTAATTCCCTAAGGTCCCTAACCTGAATCTAATATTTTGTTAAAAAATATCCTTAAAATTCATAACCTAACTATGTCAAATGGTCACTTAAATCTACCTAAGATCTATTCACAATTTTACACAAACAACACTATCAAAACAGCGGATAAAATGGCCTAAAAAATATAACAAAAATTATTCCAGGTTCTATTATTAGTCCTATAATCATAGCAAAAAGAATGGGACAAAAAGATTACAGGAAGTGGGAGAAATAAAATGTACAAGTTGAAGTGTGGATGAAGTAATTTGATAGAAAAAAAATTAAATGGAAAATCGAAATAAAATTGGAAAATGATCAAAATCAGAAAGTAAAAATATGGAAAGGTTCTAAAATGAGTCACAAAGCTCCTATAATTTTTTTAGAAATTTATTACAAGTTTTAGTATTTTTACTGGATTAAAACTGAACTATACTAAAGCAGAAATTAAAAAAATGAAAGAAATAGAAGGGGAGGCGCAGGAAGTAATTATTTGGTTAAAAAGATGAATAGGCTTGCCGAATGGGGGGTGTGGACAACATTATTCCAAGGTCCAAAATGCATTGAATTTTAAGGTCTTACCATGTTCTCTCAGTCAACATAGTTGACCCATTCTCATTCGTCTGATGATGATGATAATAACGCGATGCACGACTATGATGGAAGGGCGTATGATTCTTATGGTGAAGTAGCATGCATGTGACCAAAATCTGGTAATCCTACCGGACGATGACAAGTGTCACCGCCAGAGTGGACCACCCACAAAATCTTATCCCTTTATCTCCTAATTGAAATTGGACGGTGGGCTTTATTTTCCTTTATGAAATCAATTTCATCAAAATTAAAAACCACAAAACTCAGACAAACATGATTCTTCAAAGCGCGTTCCACCTTCTTCTATTGCAAACCCTAATCTGTTGGAGAGACGACGTCCGGTGGTGGCGTCGTCACCCTCTCCGGCGACCAATTCTCTATCAACACAAAAGTCTCTCAACACAACCTCCACTTAAATTCCTTACTCGTCTCGAATCCGAAGTCATTTTCTTCAAATTCTTCCTCATGCGTCCGGATCGGTTATAAACAAGGATTGACATATTTAAACAGTACGATGAACGAAGGAATCCTTAACTACGAGTTCACGTCAAATTTTCACATACCTGATAAACGATAACAACAAGAGCCAATCCAGGTATGTGTTACGTTCTTTGTTCTTCTTATGTATCTGTTATTGATGTTGATGATTTCTTGTTCTCGTGATTATGCAGAGCTTCTGTATGTACCAATCTCGTGTGGATCGTTGCTCAGAATCCACAGAATCGCAACAGAGTGGTTCTTGATAAATTCTGCAAGATGCAGACAGTTGTTGATGTTGGAGTTTAAGGAACCAGTTGATGCAACGAGAAGAGACCAAAGGTTTATTGATGCCGAAACTTTTCACAGAGAGGGGAATCGAATCGGAGAAGTTCGTAATTTTGTTTTTTTATCAAGTGTCAAGAAAGAATGAAAGTTGAGGTGAGGAATTGTGGAGAGTGAAGGATATTCCTTGAAGGGTGAAGAGGGAGTGAATGAAGGCTTGAAGAGGATTGATGAAGATGTTCAGATTGTTGAAATAAACGATGTTTACGGAGAATTGAAAGCGAGAGTTGGTTGAAGGTTGTGTTGTTCTTGATCTTCTTCTTCGATTCAGATTGGTAGATATGATGAAGAAACCCCTCTGAATTGGATCTATTTCTGATTTTCAGGTTGCGATTGGTGTGGATTGTTGGAGGGTTGCAGGGTTGAAGGTTGATGATGATTTTGAAGTTGTAGTGAAGGTAGAAAATGCAGATTGTTGAAGAATTTGAAGATGGGTGAAGATGTAATTGAAAAGCTAAAGATGTAGATGAATTTGAAGTTGTGAAGAAATCCCTGAAAAAACTGAAGATGGAAAAGGTTTTTGAGCTTTATAGATGAACTTTAGAGGATGTTTCTGGAACTTCAATGGTAAAATCAGTTAGAAATCAGTTAGGATCTGTTAGAGTAGTTATGGGATTTATGAAAACTGATTTTTTGTGTTATGATATTAAGTGTATTATAGCCCTGCGTTTTTACATTTTGATTTGCATTTTATTCACTCTAGTCTGCGTTTTGGCTGCCCATGGAGTGTACTTGTCTTCCTGCTGCAGTGTGTGTGCATTTTGGAGATGTTGACGGTGTGAAGGCTTGGAAAAGCTGATGGAGTTTGTGTGGCTGTACCCCTTTTTTCATTTTTCTCATGAAACAAAAGTCAAGAGTGGGCCATATAGTCTTGTATTAACTTTCCATCATTTTTATTTTTGCAAATTGGTAACTAAATGGGCTTAGTAATAAAATTGTACTTTGAGTTTAATAATTTTGATATTGCAGTAATGGTTTAAAAAGTTGGATTCTAGACAAAAAGGTTAAAACAAGGATTAACAATATGATTAACAACAACAAAAAGTATCAAATAATGGATTTTTGGACTTGGATAATTGGGATAATGAATCTTAATTGGTTTTTTAGTTTTTTCAAATGAATTTGAATTTTGTGAGATAAGGAATGGGTAAATAGATTAGAAAAGAAATTGTTTATGGATAATGGGCTTGAAAATGGTCATGAGCTTAAAATAGAGATGGTAATAATGGACCGAATTTGAAAAGGCTTAAAAGAGTATGGGAAACGGATAACTGGATTCAAAGTAAGCTCGAACCACGCCTTCCAAATAAATCATGACCAATGCACTTTTCCTCCTTACCTTGACCACAAACCAATTCTCAAGAACTTTATGATACCATGATGAATCCACGAATCAATAATACCTCAAATCACGCTTCTTAAATTGCTTGGTAATACCATTCTCGAATCAAGTCATAAGCAACAAATAAAGTGCCTTGACCACAATGATGGATGATATGGAGGAACTCATAAGAGGTTAAATTTTGCTTTAATTTGGGTGTAATATATCTAGATAAATCCTATGAATAGGAACAAGCAAATCACAAGAATGCACTTTGATCCCACGTCTTTAGAGCTCAATTAAATACATGATTGCAAATGTTTTGGCCTAATAAAAAATGTTGATGAACATGAAACATAAGCCAGTCGAAGTAATAAATTAAGAGGGCAAATTTTGGGGTGTTACAGGGAGGCAATGGTGTTCCTATTCCACATGGTAATCCTTTGGTCACTTCTAATGTGAATGCAAATGGCACTCCGGGCAGAGAGGTTTGTCGTAATGTTGGCTACATGGATGGTCAAGAAGATCAATTTACTTTGGTTGATGGGGATATGAATGCCCAGAATGCTATTGCGAATAGAAGGTTTGATGAGATTGCTGAGAAGGTTTGGCCTATTGAGTCTCAAAACACTCTTGGCTTTGATGTTTCTGATTTAGGACTAGTCCCCGGTGTGGGGATCCCTCATAAGTTTAAACCACCAACTTTTGACAAGTATAATAGCACAACTTGTCTGAAAAATCACTTGCAGTCATATGTGAGAAGAATTGCTGCCCACACAGATGATGAAAAGTTGTGGATGTACTATTTCCAGGACAACCTAACTGGGGCATCCCAGGAATGGTACATGAAATTGAACAGGGTGTCTGTTAGAAGCTGGAAGGAGTTGGCTGAAGCTTTGTAAAGCAGTATCAAAACAACATGGACATGGCTCCTAACCGTATTTACCTTCATAGTATATCACAGACCGCGAAGGAGAGCTTCAATGAATATGCTTAACACTGACATTAGCTTGCTGCCAGGGTCCAACCTCCACTGCTGGATTGTAAAATGGATGACATGTTCATGAGAACTTTGCAAGGGGCATTTCTTGACAAATTGGTTGCCTGTCCTTCCACAGGATTTGTAGACATTTTAGTTGTTGGGGAGAGGATCGAAATTTGATGAAGCTTGGGAAGATCCAAGATGTTAGTAGAGATAGCTCTTCAGGAGCAAGAAAACAATTTGTTGGTCCTCCTAGAATAAGGGAAGGGGAGACTAATGTTTTGTATGGAAGGGGCAGAGGCAGAGGCCTCCCTGATTATTACTCTTAAGTATCTATTGTTACCATTGCGACTACACCTGCTCAGCAGCAGCAGCAATGGCCACAGTACAATGAACAACAAAATAATAAACAACAACAAATACCATATTAGCAGCGTTAGCCCAAACAGGTTGATCGTGTCATTGATCTGATTCCCATGACGTACACCGCATTGTTGTAGAGATTGTTAGAATTTAATATGGTGCAATTGAGGACATTGGCGCCACCGGTGGGAGCTTTACGTCAAGGATATGATGCTAATGCCCACTGTGCATTTCATTCGGGTGCTCCCGGGAACACCACAGAAAAATGTAGGGATTTGCAGTTGAAAGTGCAAGACTTTATAGATTCAAAGGACATCAACTTTCCCCCTCATCCTAATGTACTTCAGAACCCAATGTTGGATCATTGTGGATCCAGGGTTAACGCTGTTGAGGATGGTGAGGTTTTGAATCTGGTAGTGGATATGAATCAAGTAAAGACTTCTTTGTTGGTGGTGAAGAGCAAGTTACTAAAAGGGCAGGTGTTCCCCGGTTGTGATGAAGACTGTGGTGAATGTGTTAGTCAGAGTAATGGTTGTGCTAAGTTGAAAGTTGGTATTCAAGCCTTGATGGATGAGGGGTGTTTGCAGTTTGACCAGCTGAATAAAGAGAATGACGACATGTCAACTGTTACCATCTACTATAAGCCTGTGGATATTCAAGTGTCGGCTAGGCCACCCCCTATTAATATTGTTGTGCCTACTGAGGTAAGTCTAGTTACAATCATGATGCCTGGACCTATTCCATATACAAGCGAAAAGGCTATCTCGTAGCATTATAGCGCGGATGTGTATGTTCAGGGGCAGAAATAAGAAGAGAAGACTCCAGTTATGAGTGGTTCTAGTGTTGATAACGTCAGAGGACTTGGTGGATTTAGAAGAAGTGGATGCCTGTTTGATCCATAGACTTTAAGGACTAATGCAGAGGCGGAAGCAGCAACTAAGGCTAAAGGAAAACAGACGGTAACTGAGGAAGTTGTTGTTCCTGGAGATGGTCAGAAGAGTACTTTTGAAAATGAAGTGGAAGAGTTTATGAGGATTATCAATAAAAGTGACTACAAAGTGGTTGACCAATTGAATCAGACACCTTCGAAAATTTCCATTATAGTATTTTTGATGTGTTCCCAGGCCCATCATGAAGCATTATTGAAGGTACTGAACATGGCGTATATCCCACAGGAGATTATCGTCAATCAATTAGAATCTGTTGTTGCCAATGTTAATGTTAGCCATGAGATAAGTTTCACAGATCATGATTTGACGTCTAAAGACCGCAATCATAACAAAGCCTTGCACATCACTGTGGAGTGCAAGGGGGTTGTCTTATCACATGTATTGGTAGACATGGGCTCGTCCTAGAATGTGTTACCAAAGAAAGCTCTAATGAAGTTGGATGCTGACGGGATTATCCTAAGACCAAGTGATTTGGTGGTAAGAGTGTTTGATGGCTCGAAGTCGTCTATGTTCGGAGAAGTAGAGCTTCTTGTGAAGATTGGCCTCCAGGTTTTCAAGTGTGTATTCTATGTCATGGACATTCAACCAACATATAGTTGTCTTTTGGGTAGGCCTTGGATCTATGCTATGGGAGCAGTAACATCCACCTTGCACCAGAAATTGAAATATGTGGTTGATGGCCAAGTTGTGACAGTTTGCGGCGAAGAGGACATTTTTGTGAGTCACTTGTCTACCTTCAAGTACGTTGAAATGGACGTGGAGATCCATGAAATGTTGTGCCAAGCATTTGAAGCTGTAAATGCCAGTGAAGTTTCTCCCAACGCAGTGGTACAAAGAAAAGAACAAGTTGGTACTTCCATAGCTTCTTACAAGCAAGCGTTAGAAGTAGTCAAAGCTGGAAACGCCCAAGGCTAGGGAAAAGTGCTTAAGGTTTATGTAAAAGAATACATGTTTGGCGTAGGCTATCAACCAGATTAAACTGCTATTTCAGAGCACCGAGGGCCGATTACCTTCTCCAGCAGAGGTGTTATCAACCCAAACCAGATGTGTGGTGCTACAGAAGAAGACATTGACAGTGACTACGACCTTGACAACTAGGTGTGCCCGCATGTCCCCGGGGACGAGCTAAGCAATTGGTTCGCTGAAGAAATCATCCAAGTTACTCTTCATACAAAGTAATTTTCTATGTCTTTTCTCATATCATTTGCATGTTAAATCCTACACTCTACCCAAGGTGTATGGATCCATTGTAGGGCCATCTTTGCATTTTCAATTTAATTTATCACTTATAACAATTATTCTATGGCCAAATATGTCTTTGATAATCTAATCTATCAAGCCGACAAAGAGGGTGAGGAAGATTGTGAACTCCCTAAAGAATTGGTCAGATTGTTGAGACAAGAGGAAAGGGTTATTCAACCTCATCAGGAGGAAATTGAGGTTATCTACATTGGTTCTGAGGATGCTAAGAAAGTGATCAAAATTGGGGCCAGTCTGCAGGCTGGTGTGAAAGAAGAGTTGATTAGTATGCTACGTGAGTATGTTGACATATTTGCTTGGTCATATCAGGATATGCTAGGTTTAGATACTGACATCATTGTGCGTAAGTTTCCATTGAGAGTAGAATGTCTGCCGGTCAAGCAGAAGTTTTGTAGAACTCGCCCTGACATGGCCATGAAGATTAAAGAAGAAGTTCAGAAGTAATGGGATGCGGGGTTTCTTGCTATGACAAGTTATCCACATTGGGTAGCTAATATAGTGTATGCGCATAAGAAGGACGTCAAGGTCCGAATGTGGGTTGATTACCGAGATCTTAATCGAGCAAGTCCGAAAGATGACTTCCCATTACCTCACATTGATATTGGTAGACAACATCGCTCAATTCTCGGTATTCTCCTTCATGGATGGCTTTTTCGGTTATAATCAAATTATGATGGCGCCGGAAGACATGGAGAAGACAACGTTCATTACCTCGTGGGGTACATTATGCTATAAGGTGATGCCTTTTGGTCTGAAGAATGTCGGGGCAATGTATCAGAGGGCTATGGTAACATTGTTCCATGATATGATTCATCGAGAGACTGCATGTTATATGGATGACATGATTGCCAAGTCGAGTATAGAAGAAGAGCATCTGGTTAATCTAAAGAAGTTGTTTGAAAGGCTGAGAAAGTATCGTTTGAGGTTGAATCCAAACAAGTACACTTTCAGAGTGCGGTTCGGTAAACTGGTGGGTTTCATTGTGAGTCAAAAAGGAATTGAGGTTGATCCTGCTAAAGTAAAAGCAGTACAAGACATGCCTGTACTGAAAACAGAAAAAGAAGTATGTGGTTTCCTAGGTAGATTAAACTACACTGCAAGATTCATATCTCACCTCATAGGCACTTGTGAACCAATATTCAAGCTGCTAAGAAAAGAACAAGCAATCAAGTGGAATGACGATTGCCAAAGGGATTTTGAAAAAGTAAAAGAATATCTGCAAGAACCTTCGATTCTCATGCCTCCGGTTCCAGGGAGGCCGCTCATCGTGTATCTAACAGTACTTGAAGGATCTATGGGTTGTGTTCTCGGTCAACATGACGAGACAGGTAGGAAGGAACATGCCATTTACTACCTAAGCAAGAAGTTCAATGATTGTGAATCGAGATACTCAATGCTTGAGAAGGCATGTTGTGTACTTGCATGGGCTGCTAAGCGATTGAGACAATACATGCTCACACATACAACCTTGTTAATTTGAAAGATGGATCTTGTCAAGTACATTTTTGAGAAACCAGCATTAACCGGAAGGGTTTCTCATTGGCAAATGGTGTTAAGTGAATATGACATACAATACACTTCTCAGAAAGCAATCAAAGGAAGTATTCTTTCAGACTATCTTGCACAGCTACCTATCGATGATTATCAACCGATGCAGTTTAAATTCCCTGATGAGGACATCATGTACCTCAAAGCTAAATACTACGAAGAACCACTCCTGGAGGAGGGGCCTGACCCTGAATCCAAATGGTGTCTGATGTTTGATGGGGCTGTAAACATGAATGGTCACGGAGTTCGTGCAGTACTTGTCACACCTGAAGGTGTTCACTTTTCCTTCGCTACCCGTATAAATTTTGGCTACACCAACAATGAAGCAGAGTACGAAGCTTGTATCATGGGAATAGAGGAGACAGTTAATTTGCGGTTTAAGACCCTCGATATATTCGGAGATTCAGCTCTCTTGATAAACCATATCACTGGAAAATGGTTCGCTCTCCAATCTCACTTAATTTTATACCAGGATTATGCAAGAAAACTGTTGATGTTCTTTACAACAATAAAGTTGCATTATGTGCCTCGTGAGCAGAACCAATTTGTTGATGTGTTGGTTACTTTAGCTTCCATGATCAAAGTGACGTGTTGAAATTATGTGCCCATGATTTATGTGTCTCTTCTTGACATACCTGCATATGTGTTTGTTGTTGATGTAGTGTCTGATGACAAACTGTGGTATCATGACATTAAGTGCTTCCTGGAGAGTCAAGAATATCTAACTAGGGCATCTTCCAATGACAAGAAAACTTTGAGAAGACTTGTTGGAAGTTTCTTCTTGAATTTAGACGATGTGCTTTACAAGAGAAACTTTGACATGGTCTTGCTTAGATGTGTGGACAAGCAAGAAGTAGACATGTTAATGCAAGAAGTACACGATGGATTTTTTGGTACCCATGCTGGATGACATGCAATGGAAAAGGAGTTATTGAGATCGGGGTATTACTGGATGATTATGGATTCAGATTGTCGCTCATACGCCCACAAATGCCACAAGTTCCATATTTATGCAGACAAAGTGCATATGCCTCTGAGCCCGTTGAATGTCATGTCTTATCCTTGGCCCTTTGTTATGTGGGTGTCGCACCCCGAAAAAATACGACCTTACGCGATCTAAATGAGATGAGGCGCGTGCTGGGCAGACGTGAGAGTCGCCACCTAATTCTAATTTATTCCCGAAGAGGGAAAGGGAAGATATAGATAAAACCCGTTGAAAAGGAGGATGAAGACAAAGGTCTCGCAACCATTGCCTGGGTTCGGAAGTCGGTTATACAGGGGGAAGTTATTAGCACCCCCTACATCCATCGTACTCGATGGGAACCATCTAAGTTGTCACGCGCGAAAGGATGTCTATGCTTAATGAGTTACTTGCTAAGGGGAAATGAGTTGAATTATAAGTTAGATTTATCCTAGGTGCTCGGCAAGGATCGAGATCCTTGTGCCTACGTACTCCCGCGTGCAATGGGAAAGTCAGAGCCTCGTAGTTCGGCCTACTACGATTGATGGTTGTTGATTTTATTACCTTTCTTCGATGAAAGGGTTTAGGAGTCGAATTACACTAAAGACTATGGATAGTTTATTCCGTCCAACAAGACGAGCGTCTTGCGTCGAAATAATCGGAGCGAGTAACGAGAGCTCGTAATCCTCCTTTCTATCGCTTAAGGCTCGTGGCGTACAATTTCTTCTCGTATTATTAATGTGTTTTATTAACCTACGACCGCTTGACGTTGGATCAAGGGTTTTGATTTAATCGAAACATTTTGGTTTTTTGAGGTTTTTGGGTGAATGCAAATGGAGATTTGTTTTGTGGTTTATTAGCGAGGCACAATGCGCTCGACTCACAAGGTGAAGTGGATCCTAATAAACGAAACGATAACCGAAAAATAAAGTGCGAGTGTGTGAGAGTGCAACCACTTACCGTTGGACCAAGGGTTCACGAACGAAATAATAATCGATAAAATGTGGAAAATGAAATGCGTACATAAAATGGGGGAGGGATACAAAATAAATTACAAGGGATTGCGAGAAATAAAGGGTATCATTGTAGTTTGCCCAAGAGGAAGCGTGTGTGCAGTGTTTTAAACTATTCGGAGGCGTTGGACCTTTTTATTCGGAGGCAACTATTCGGAGGCGTTGAACCTTTTCGGATGCGTCGAAATTTGGTTCGTTAACTACCTTAGAACCGATTCAAAGTTTAGAACCGTTCTATGAGGAGTCGAACATTTATGTCGAAATGCGAAAATAAAATAAAATAAAGTAAATAAAGTTAAATAAAATAAAATGGTCTCATCATTAATCGAGATTTCAAGTTGGCTTGCGACGAATCTCAAGACTATGTAGATGTTCATCGACCATAAAAATTAAATAACCGATAAAAATAAACTAAATTAAACTGTATTAACAAAATAGAAAATAAATTGGAATAAAAATGATAAACAAAAATAAACTAAACTAAATAGGCCTCATATTAATCAAGTTTTCCGATTTAATGAAATCGAAACCAACTTAATTTTTTAATATATCATTGGCCCAAACAAAATAAATAAAGTTAAAAGAAATACAAAATGGATAAAATACTAAATAATTCACTAGATTTTTTTTTGACATTTTCTAAATGATAAGGCAATAGCAAAATGAAAATAAGAGATAATTAATAAAAAAAACTAATGGTATGACTTAATAAAAATAAAATAAAGATTTAAAAAGAGAATGGGGGTGTTGAGTGAATCCAATGTGTGAATAGTAATCGATCCATGGACCTCTTCCAAACCCAATCAGGAACAACAACCATATAACTAGTCTTTTTTATGGCAGAATAAATAAACAAAAACAATAAACAAACATGCAGAGGAGGGGAAAACTGGATTTGCTGAGTATGGGTGATGTGCAGAATGATTGGGTGTGTGTTTGTAGTAAAATAGACTAGGTTATAAGGCCTAGATAAAAACATAAAAACTTAGAAAATTAATTAAATAAGGGTTAAAATAAAAAGAAACGGAATCAAGTTATTCAAAACGTGTTCATCGGCAAAAAAAATGAAGAAAATTGAAACCCACCCCTTCATAAACAACACGGCGGCGCTTCTCTCACGATCGCTCAGTTCTCAGATCTCTCTCACGATTCGGTCTCCTCACTCCGTTTCACTAGTTCGTGGTTCGCGATGGGAACTCGGTTTTTCGCGGTTCTCACCCTCCCTGTCTCACTCGCGATTTAACTCAGTCTACGTTTGGTCGAGTTTTCACGGTGGAATCGTGTTTTTGTATGTTCGGTTTGAGGGGCGTTTTTTGATGGTTTTGTGCGATTCGGATTTGGTTTGAAATGGAGGTTGGTAGGTCGGGTTTTTTTGCGATTTGAAGGGTTTGTGTTGGTTTAACGGTGTCAATAGTTGGTTTCGGCGGTGAGTTTCTAGCTTTCGGTAGTGTTTAAGGTTTGTGCTTCTCACGAGCTCTGAGTTTTTTCAGTTTGCGGTTTCGATTTTTCAGCGGGTGTTATGCGGTTTCTGAGTTGAGGTTGAAGAAGGATAGGTGCAAAATTTTGAGTTGAGAATGGAGGTTATTATAAGACTGATTCGATGGAGGTGTTAGTGTGAAGGTTTTGCGGTTCTAAAGTTTCACAACTTCTTCCTTTCTTTTTCTGTTTTTTCGGTGATTTTGGTTATAAGTGGGGATGGAGTTCGGTAGTTGAAGGTGGTTTACACGATTTATGCAGATTTCTGTGTTTCGGTTTTTGAAAGGATTTGGTGGTTTTGGTGGTGTTTGGAGCTGTAAATAAAAAAAATGGATGAAAGTTGTTGCAGTTTTCAGATTAGCACAGAAATAGGGGCGGTGGTGAACAATTTTGTGGTGGAGGGACTCACGGCGCGTGAGGTTTGTTCAGTCTCAGGTTTCTGTTTTTTCCATTTTTCGGTTTTTATCTGTGTTTGGAAGTGGTGAAGGTGTTGGAAAAATATGGTCCGGGTTTTTGCAGGTTTAAAGTTTATGAGTGATTTTGGTAGTAGGTGTGGATTTATTTTTGAAGATTATATGAGAATGATATTTTTTGCTTTTTTTGTTGAAGCTTGGTTTATTCTATTTTTTGCAGATTTTTTTTGGTTGTTCAAGCTTGGAAATGGAGGAATTTTTGCAGGGATTTTGTATACTATCCAAGCTTTTTCTTTATGAATGAAAAGGAACTGAATATATAGAAAGGTTGAAAGGGTAAAAAGGGCCAACTTGGATGCAAAGATTGGAATCCAAAATTCTGTTATGATAGGCTGTGAAATTGTACAATTGTGTGAGTGGTTTTTGCGGATGAACATGTGGCCATGTGATGGCAATTTGTAGACAAAAAACTTTTACTTTTGATTTGGCTGAAATTTGTTTCATTGGTTACTAGAATACAAACAAAATGACAATCAGTTTAATGGATAGAAACAATGGTTTATGAATAATAAAAATATCAGTAATAATAAAAATAATAATACTATTAGTTGTAAACCCCCCAAATTTGCCCTCACCCATTCACACCATGGCTTGTGATCATTCCATATACATAAACTCAATCATATCATCTCATATTTCATTTTTTGATTCACTGCATTGTTTCAAAGTCATCTGCATCTAGGGTTTGTGATCTGAGCAATCCAAGAGCTTCTTAAGCCACTCCAAAGGTCATCAATCACTTCAAGGAGGTCCATGTATGTTCAAGCATCATATTATATCCTCTCAAAGTCAAGAATGCCAAAGAATCACAAGAACTGAGAATGGCATGGAAGCAGAGCCAGGTTTAACTGCACAGATGACCTAGAATTAGGGTTTTGGTTTCAAAGGCCATAACTCCAAATTTTTTGGTCATTCTTGTTTCTATTGGTCTCTATATGGTATAGGGAGTATGCATATCAATTTTCATGAAGAAATTCCATGAGGAAGTCATCTGATCAAGAGTTGACTTTTCAAGCAAGTCAGTGCAAAATCAGGGCATCTGAGGCCCTCATTGACCCAACCAAAGGGTGTTCTTCATCATTTTGATTGTATATGATCTTTATTTGATCATAGAAGATGTTGTAAGTTCACAAAATTGAAGAATTTCAAGTCTTTTGCAAAGTTGACTTTTTGGGAAAGTTTGACTTTTATTGAAATTGCCATTTTAGGAAACTTTTTCAACCTTTACTTTTTGATTCAAAAATGCTTCAAATGGAAAAACTTTGGTCATGAAAGTTGTAGAATGGATCATTCCCTTTTCAAAAAGTACAATAACATGACCTAATTCATTTTTGGATCAAAATTTATGGCTTGCCAAAGTTGGCAAAAATCACAAAATTTCAAAGTTTCTACCAAAGAGGCATTTTGCAAAATGACTTGATCAAGTGTTCTAAAGCTACCAAATGGACTTCTAAACTTCACAACATGATCATACAAGACCTAAAAGTCAGATTGCACCAAAAGATCTCTCATTTTTATGGCTTATGGAGCAAGATATCTCAAAGGAACCAAACAAGAATCAACTTGCAAAACTCATCATAAGTTATAAACCACTTGCTGCCTAGCTTCTAAACTCTTTCCACAGTATTCCTTGATTCAAGCTGAGCCCAAGCATGCCAAAAAGCAAGTTGTACCATTGCCCATACCTCAAGTACACATCAAGTTGACATTTTGGCCAAAGACCCATACCAATCACCATAGGCCAGCAACAACTCTCTGACCTATCCCCTTTTGATACATGGACCAAGGCCAGCATAACACACCACACATTGCAAGCTGAAACACACCCAAGCCATAGTTATCACTTCTTGCTCCAAATTGCAAAAGCCTTCGAAACTGATTGCACAAGTCTCAAACACAAAAACCAATTCCACAAATCAACTCAGCACACTTCCCTGGTCACAAATCACCCATCACCATAGCCTGAAAGTCACAAAATCAAAAACACGATCACCACCTTCCTTTGAGCAGAACTTCTGCCATTTCAAAAACTAGCCATTCTCAAAGCTTCCTAAGCTTCATTTCATCATCAGAGGGTTCAAGGGAGTGGGTTTGCACCAAGAAACAGCCCAGAAAGCACAGGATCAGAAAGCTCCATCTCAGGTATAGCTCAAGAACAAATTTTCCAGAACTTCATTTACTTGTTATAAACTGATTCTACATGTTATCCTGATCATCATGATGTGTTTGAAATTTAAAATGAGTGGAAAATGAGGATGTATTGATGTTCTGAAATTTCTCCCGTGAAAAATGTTTGCTTCGATTTGCTTGATTCATGTAGTTTAAATGTTGTTTGATGGTTGATTTATGTTCCATGATGTTAGAGGATCATTTCCCTGTGTTTAATTTGAAGTGGGGTGGCTTGCAGTGAAACCTAGGGTTTTGGTTCGCCGGAGAAGACGACCGGAAGTCTTCTCCGGCCACCTGAGAACCATTAACCCTAATCTGTGTCATTAATTGAGGTTTGAATTTGGTGCGTTAGATGCGTTGACTTAGGCTGACTGGCGCGTGTTTGAGTGGCCAGGATGTGTCCTCAGAAACCCTAATCTCCATTAACTTAATTAACCCCAATTAATTAATTCATAAACCTAATTTAACCAGATTTGAATTGTGACCATTGGATTACGCGCGAAGTCAAACCAAACATCCCCAGAACCAATCCCAGCCCTTGGATACACATACTTTCATTTTATTCAGTTTTATTTTCATTTTTATTCGTTTAATTTGTGCATTTTATTTAAAATAGCAAAACAATTTTAAAAAATTCTGAAAATTTTTGTATAAACTTTTATGAATTTTCAGAAACCAAAAACATTTTTATTTTCATTTTTTGCATTAAAAAATATTTTTAAATCATTTAAAAGTTTATTTTTAATTAATTAATGAGAATTAATTAATTAAAAATACTTTTAGGTATTTAAAAATCACCAAAAAATTCATGAAACCTTTAAAATCATTTAGAAACATTGTCCAACCCTCAAACCAAATTTCTTTTTTGATCTTGATGTCTTTTGACAATTTTCAAAGGAATTAAAATCATTTCAAAGCAATATTTTGATCCAATCTTTGAAAATTCATTTCTGCCTAACCAATGAGAGTTGGACTTTGATTCTTTTTTCATTGTGTCTTGCATATCATGTAGTTTGTAGGATTAAATTGGCATGATTTGGTCTTGCATTTTCTATTTGTTTGGAATTTTTCTTGTCAAGGTACCCTAAAACCCTAGAAATCTTAGGAAATTCATAACTTTCACTAGGTTTAGAATTGTATCCCCTCCTTTGGGCAGTGAGTTTGTGTAGGGTTAGGGTCCCCTTGAATGCATTTTCAATTTTTTATCATAATGTTTGCTTCTGGTTTTGATTTTTGTTTGTACATTGATCATTAAACCCTAATTTGGACTTCCTTTTGCATTCATCTTGCATTTGCTTACATACCATGACTTGCCATAGCACTTTGTGCATCCATTTGATCCATTAGACATCATAAGACATATTAGAAGTATGTTTGATCATTGCATCTTTCATTTGCCATGTTGTATGTCATTTGCATTCCATAACTTTTCATGTATGTTCATGGTTCCAAGCATGCTTCTCTTGCATTCATTTGTTCATGTGATCATCCTCATGCTTTGTTTCATGTTTGCATCATCTCATAGCATCATTATCATCTCATATATGCTTCTGATTTTGTTTTGCATCATGCCATTTCATTTTATTTTGCATTACATTGCTTTTCTTTCACTAACTTTTCAGGTGGTAAGTCACTTTGAGAAGTGAATTTGCCTTCACTTCTCACAATTTCTTCTCATCTCTTTTATGCATCCTTGCTGTATTTTGTTATGTGTTTGAGAGTGAGCTTTCTCATTCTTCTTCATATTACTTTCTTTCTTTAAGTGACTTGTCTTCTCAAATGAAGCAAGTTACTTTGCTTCTCTCAGCTCCTTTCATCTGCTTCCTGGTGGTTCCTCTGAAGATCTTTTGAAAACCTCACAAACCTTAGGAACAACCAAGCATGACAATGATTAGGGTTTTGATTAGTCCCCCACTTAGTTTTACCTTTGTGTATCATTGAGTCTTCTCTTCTCATCTCATAATCAGGGACTAAACCCTAAAGGCTTTAAGGCTTTGTGATTAAGCTTATGCCTGCATCCTTCTATTAGGATGGAGTGTATAACTTTAATCCTAAGTGTTAAACCCTTAATGAGTTTAATTCCTTTAATCAATTCACTTAATAATCATCAAGACACCAAGCTTGTAACTTGGGCCTTGCATTAGGGTTCTAATTCTTCCTTAATTGGTTAAGAAGGACTAACCCTAGTGTTAATGGACAAGTCCTCCTCAAGTTGTCTTACAAATCATAAAATCCACTTCTTCATCTTATCATTAACTAAAATCCATCTAATAAAGGCTTTGTTTTGTCATGAGTTTAATCCCTAATCATGGATTAAGTTGAGGAGCTTTCCTCAGCTTAAACATTCTCATCTATTATCCTTCTATTAGGATGGTGTAATGAGTCTGTTTAATCCCTGATTATGGCTTAATCTCATTACTCAACACTAAACAAAAACACCAAAAACATCTAAATAATCACAAGTAGGTTAATGATCTTAATCCTACATCATGGTTGATTAAGTGTGAGAAGCTGACTTCACACTTAAGGTATTCTCATTACCCCTAATCAGAGGGAAGATGTGATGAGTTTACTAAATCCATTGGTTTAGGCTTAAGCTCATTAACTTATGACAAATCTTCAAAAAGCAATAAAAGATTGAAAACACAAAAACAAACAATAAACGTCTCCTCCGGGATTCTTTTCTCATCTCATTCACTCATAAACGAGAACTCGCTTCTTCCGTCTAATGCAAGACAGTTTGCACATGAACCAGACAGGTCATACACTTGAGCATAGACAAGTAAGCAGTTCATCAGTCAATTCATCTTTCAGTCTCTTTGGGTAGAACTACGGTGTTCTGACTTCCTCATTGCACGAGAGGATACATAGGCATAACTTAACGGTTATCGAACAAAAGTCTCTGTATATTCCCCCTCTTTCAGCATCATTCTCTTAGCCTCATGATCATGAGCATACTCTCATCCTTACACTGACACTGTATATATCACACTTTGCACTTCTTTTACACTGACACCTGTACACCTTTTCCAGCTCTCTTTATACACAGATTGCACTGACACTACCCCTTTAAAACACAAATATTTTAAGCGTGGATCCCGTCGAGTACGACGGACAATCTGGGTGCTAATACCTTCCCAGGTTGTAACCAACCCCCTTTCTCAGTCTCTCTGGTTCGCAACCGTCTTATCCATATCTTTCTAGGTCTATGCAGCATTACCTTTCCTTCGAGATAAAAATGCCTAGCTGGCGACTCTTTCTTTCCCTGTGAGTTCACTCCTGTGTGTTCTCACACCCTCCTCTCGCCGACCGTTCGCGTCTGTACCCTATTTGACCCGACTTCATTTTAGTGGGAGCGACAGCTTGGCGACTCTGCTGGGGATCCTTATACTGTAACCAGGGCTTCTGGTTCTTTTTGTGGGTTCCTCCTAGCGCTTGTTTGATTTGTGTTTACTGGGGTGTTATGTGCTATTTGTGTTTGTATATTTATTTTATTTTGCTTTATGTACAGTTGTTTATTTGCTTTCTTCTCAGCTTTACATATATCATACTGTCATACTGTGCTGGCTGGATCTGTTTTTGTTGCTCTGATGGGTGGGTGTTCTATTGAGAGTTGAGGTCCTATACCTGGGACCTGAGTGACACCTAGGCTAGAGTGGTTCATGTTCTTTCCCATTCCATTTCGGTCTGGTGCGGGAATATGAAACACGATTCAGATATGGGTTTCTTCTTGAGAACTCTGTGCTACAGATTTCCTGTAGTGCTAGGGCTATCTGGGAAGCCTGTTAAGTCTGGATGACCTTTAGTATTGACCTTCAGAAACTGAGGTGAATTAGAGGAGAATCTTTTATGGTTATTGTAAACACTGTACCTCCGGGTTAGAAGTGTTTACACTTCTCATAACTGATCCAAGTCTGAGGATCCTTGTTTTAGAACATCACCTGTGAGGGGGTCGGGCTGTTTACAGGTTTGCAGGTACCCTTGACCTCAGCATACCCTGTTACTTTGTTTTGATTAAGAGTACTCCATTTTGGAACAGTTCTTGTGATTTTAACCCTGGACATGTGACTCTTTATTTGAGTCCCCCACCTTGGTTACTGGACTTATGAACCTCCATCTGGATTTCTTGAACATACATGGACCTATATCAAGGCAGATAAATCAGATCCATCTTGATCACAAACCCTTGCATATCATTTGCATACATCATCATTGCATCATTTTAACATTTGCTTATTTGTTTTTCAGGGTATCCACATCATATATTTTGGCTTGGTTTTGACCCCTTCATCAGCATAGACCTATCTTCATCAGTATCTGCTTCAGCTATCCTCATTAGTCACCTGCACCATCAGTCTCAGCCTGTCAGTGGCCCATCTTCAGTATTATTCTCAGCATCTGTCTCAGCTCTTCTTCATCAACATGGCACCCAAGAAGAGTAACATCTCTTACCATTTCTTTGAACCTGAGCTAGCTGGCATCAGGAGGATCCAGACCCTGATTACTCCAGACCATATACCACTTTTCAGAGAACATTATGGAGGCATACTTGATGTGGTTATGGATTTGGACCCTTCCCAGAGGAGCTTGATTCACACTTGCCTGCAGTTCTATGATCCCCCTCTGAGGTGCTTCACCTTTCAGGATTTTCAGTTGGGGCCTCTATTAGAGGAGTATTCATCACTGATTGGTGTACCTATCAGGGGTGGAGTCCCCTTCAACCCTGAGATGGCTTTCCCTAGTAATGAAGAGGTGTCAAAGGCATTGTATCTGGAACCAATTCTGATTGGGCAGAACATGACTACCAAGGCTGGAATCTCTGGTCTACATTTGGATTTCTTGACTTCTCAGGCCATCCTGAAGGCCTCATTGGGAGAATGGAAGGCAGTCTGTGCATTATTGGCCCTTATCATATATGGGGTCATATTATTTGCAGATGAGCCTAAGTTTATTAGCAAGAATGCAATCCATCTTTTCATCTTGAGGAACCCAGTGCCCACCTTACTGGGAGATTTCTACTACTCTGTTCACCAAAGGAATGAAAAGCAGAGAGGAAGATTGGTGAGATGCTGTGCTCCCCTGTTCCATACCTGGCTGCTCAAGCACTTGCCCAAGACTGATGCATTCCTAAATCCTCACCAGCAGAGGAACTGGGCTAGAAGACTCATTGCTTTGACCTCAGCTGACATCAGGTGGTGCACTCAGAGCACTAAGGGAAGAGACATCATTACTAGTTGTGGGCAGTTCCCCAATGTACCCCTGGTAGGAGTGAAGGGTTGTATCAACTACAACCCTCTGCTATTCAAAAGACAATTGGGCTATGCATTGGTCCACACTCCTAGAGCACAAGACTTGGCTGAGACCCTTTACTGTGAGATTAAGCCTAATCTGGCTATTGTCAGGCAAGCATCCTGGGCTTGGGACAATGTCCAGACCAAAGGGGTGGCTATTCTAGGAAGATGCAACAATGTGGCCTCAGCTCAGTACTATGAGTGGTCTCATGCCAGGGCTCAAATTTCTGGGATGCCCTTCACCATTGAGGATGCACCTGGACCCTCCACAACACCACCTCCTGCCACTGTCAGCTTAGAGGAGTTTGAGAAATTGAAAGAGAGGAATGAGAATCTGACTCAGGCTCTACAGAAGACCCTCTGGGAGAGGAGTGATGGTCGGCTGGACATTGAAAGGTTGGAAAAGCTAAAGGTGGAGCATCTAGCTAGGATTGAGAAGTCAGAAGACTACATTAAGAAGTCAAGGGCTGGAGAGCAGATCTTAAAGAATGCCTGCAAGGAGGCTCAGTTCCATAAGGCCAAGACTGATTTGTATCTGAAAGAGAGTCAAGCTAGGTGGGTCAGGATCACCGAAGCTCGTACTCAGGAAGATAAAAGGACTCAGGATAAGATTGAGCAGTTGGAGGCTAATACAAAGGAGCAGCAGGAAGCCCTGCTAGCAGCCCAGAAGGAGATCTCAGAGTTGAAGATTAGGGCTGGTGTGAAGAGGTCAAAGGACCAGAGCAGACTCAAGAAGTTAACTGCTGCTATCACCACCAGGAATCTCCTCATCAGGAACCTCGCAGAGCGTCCAGCTGATCCTGTGACTGAAGCACTTCTAAAGGAAGTTCAGGAGGATGAGTTTGGTCTCGGTGTCTGACTTTTGTTTGTTGTTGCTTTCATTTCATTGTACTTTTTTCTTCTTTATGTTGCATTTTGACTCCTCGGAGAGCATGAATTGTAAAAAACAAACTATGTATCATTCACTTTTTGTAATATATGTATTAGTTTGTTTCATCTGAGTTCTTTCAAGCAACATCACAAGCATCTTCTTCAGGGGTCTGGAAAGGTCAAAACCAAATGTCAAGCCGGATACCTTAAAGACAAATAAGCATACTGCATTGCATACTAACCTTTGTTTGTTTTGTAGGTTTGTTTTGTTTTTGTTACTAACTCTGTTGTGATCTCAGGAACTATTGCTCGACGTCGGGTGTTCCCACTCAACCGTCCACACAGATATCCCACCCGCAACAACCTTCCGGGTATACAGATGGACCAGGTACAACAGGACCTTACAGAGGTCAGGACTCAAATGGCCAATGAGAGACTGGAAATGAGGAATCAGATGACTCAGTTTATGGAGGTGATGAATGGTTTAGCTCAGAGCCAAGAGAGATTAAGGGCTTTGGTAGAAAGGCAGACTCAGGAAGACCCCCATCTAGGGACTGGTGGGACAAGCAATAATGAGAGGGTTCAGCCTCACATCAACCCACTTGTATTTGGACCCCACCTTCACCCAGAGATCAACATCCCTGCTAATGTACAAGGGAATGCTACTACAGGTAGAGTACTGCAAGAAGACCCCCAGGAAGATCAGTTCACTGTGATGGGAGCTGGGGATGAAGCCTATGACAGAAGGCTAGATGAAATTGCTGAAAAATTAAGGTCCTTGGAGTCTCAAAACTCCTTGGGTTTTGATGTTATGGACATGGACTTAGTGGACGGGGTCAGGATTCCCCACAAGCTTAAACCTCCATGCTTTGAGAAGTACAACGGAACCTCCTGTCCGCGAACCCACTTGCAATCCTTTCTGGGGAGGCTGAAGGCATATACCATGGATGAAAAGCTATGGATGTTTTATTTCAAAGATAGCTTAACAGGGGCTTCAAGGGAATGGTACTCTCATTTGACTAGAGCAACCATCAGATGCTGGAAGGACCTGGCTGAGGCCTTCATTAGACAATACCAGTATAATTTGGATATGGCTCCCAACAGGACCCTCCTGATGGGAATGTCACAATCATCCAGAGAAAGCTTCTGGGAGTACGCCCAGAGATGCAGACAGCTTGCTGCTGCTGTCCAGCCACCCATGTCGGAGAGGGAGATGGCCGATATGTTTATGAACACCCTCCAAGGGACATACATTGATAGGCTAGCTGCCTTTTCTTCTACCAGTTTTGCAGATGTAGTCATAGCTGGAGAAAGAATTGAGAGCCTATTAAAGATGGGCAAAATTTCTGACAACGGTGCTAGCTCATCCAGCAACCCAAGAAAGCCTTTTGTGGGCCCAAGAAGAACTGGTGAGACTAATGCTATCCATACCAGCAGGGGAAGACCCCAGTATGTTCATAGGTCTGTGGCAGCTGTCACCATTCCCGCTCCAATTCATCCACAACCAGCTTATCAACCACATCAACAACCCCATTACCAGCAACAAACTCAGTATCCTCCTCAGAGAAATTATAACAACAACAACAACAGCAACAACAATCAGCAAAGACCGTTTCAACAGAGACCATCTCAGGCCAATAGGGTGATCGATCCGATCCCGATGCCTTATGCCACATTATTGCCACAACTCCTGAAACTCAACCTGGTTGAGCTAAGGACATTGGCACCTCCAGATCCTGCCAGTCTACCCAGAAATTATGACACCAGCACCAGATGCGCTTTTCACTCAAATGCACCTGGCCACAGTACAGAGAAGTGTAGAGCTTTGCACATGAAAGTACAGGATCTAGTGGATTCCAAAGCTCTAAATTTTGCACCCCCACCAAATGTTAACAAGAACCCTATGCCAAACCACGGTGGCCCCAGAATCAATGCTATTGAAGAAGATAAGTCGTCTTACTTGATAACCAGTGTGGGTCAGATTCGGACGCCCTTGGTAGAGATTAAAGCTCAACTCCTTGAATGTCAAATGTTCCCTGGATGTGAGCTAGGATGTGCTTATTGCAACATTTCAGTGAATGGGTGTGATAACTTGAGAGATGGCATAGATGGTCTCATCCAGAGGGGCCTGCTCCAAATCACAACATCAATGCCTACCAATCCAGCAATCTCCTTAACAACAGTTCCCGAGTCTTCTACAACTGCAACAACAATTGTTCCAAACAACTCTTCAATCTCATCAACAAATGCTTCATCTGTTACTTCAACGGATCAAATATCAGCAAACATCCCTTCTACAACTTCAGCACCCCTTCATTCAGAATCTCCTACAACAACAACATCCATCCAGTCAACAGTGTCTCCTACAACATCAACAGCAAACAATGAAAGTATCTCAACGGTTACAATTTATTATGATCCTGCAAATGATTCTGCCTACAACTCACAAAATGCCACTCCTATCAGAGCACCAGTCACAATATACTATGATCCACATACTATCATGGTCCCTTCTGCAGCTGCTATCAGTCCAGTCACTATCACGGTGCCTGGGCCAGTTCCTTATGAAAGCAGTAATGCCATCCCTTGGCATTACGGCTCCGATCTATACTGCGAAGGACAGAAAATCACTTTGGAATCATCAACTTCTTCACCACAAATAGACAATGTGGGAGGAGGCGGAGGCTTCACTCGAAGCGGACGTCTCTTTGCCCCGCAAATTCCAAGACCCAATGCCGAAGCAGAAGCTGCTGCCAAGGCAAAAGGGAAGAGCATGGTGCAAGAAGAACAAGTTGCTAAAGAAGCTTTGAAAACCCCTTTTGATTAAGAGGTTGATGAATTCATGAGAATCATCAAGAAAAGTGATTACAAGATAGTGGACCAGCTTCACCAGACACCTTCCAAGATCTCCATTTTATCATTGCTAATGTGCTCCGAGGCTCACCGGAACACACTATTAAAAGTCTTGCACGCAGCTTATGTGCCAGAGGAGATTACCGTCAATCAGTTGGAGGCTATGGTTGGAAATGTTAATGCTAGTAATGGACTAGGTTTTACCAACACTGATTTGACGACGGAAGGCCGCAACCACAATAAGGCTTTGCACATTACCATGGAGTGTAGGGGTGCAGTTCTTTCTCATGTGCTGGTAGACACAGGATCATCCCTCAATGTCTTACCTAAAAAAGCCCTTGTGAAGCTGGAGTATGAAGGATTGGCATTACGCCCCAGTAACTTGGTAGTAAGAGCCTTTGACGGCTCTAAGAGATCAGTTCTGGGAGAAATTGAGTTGCCTATAACGATTGGCCCACAGACTTTCAAAACGACCTTCTACGTGATGGACATTTAGCCGGCCTACAGCTGTTTGTTGGGTAGACCATGGATTCATGCCGCTGGCGCAGTTACGTCTACCCTTCACCAGAAGTTAAAATTCGAGTGGGAGGGCCAAGTCATTACTATTTGTGGAGAGGAAGATATTTTTGTTAGCCATCTGGCTACATACAAATACATTGAGATGGATGGGGAGATCCACGAAACTATGAGTCAAGGGTTTGAGGCCTTGAACATAAATGAAGCATCTGCTGTACCTGGAACCTCAATGACATCTTATCGACAAGCCCGGAAGGTTGTTGAAGAAGGAACCGCTCAAGGCTGGGGCAAGCTGTTGCCCGTGGAAAAGAAAGAGGACAGATTTGGGTTGGGTTACAAACCAACTCAACAAGATCAAGCAGAGGCTGCTAAGAAGCCCAATTTCGTCAGTGGAGGGATGCTCGCCCCCGATGCAGTAAACAATTTGGAAGATGAGTCGGAAGATGAGCGCAACCTAGAGAGCTGGATACGTCCAAGGATCCCGGGGAGCCGTATCTCAAACTGGTCTTCCCAGGAAATTATAAGGGTTACTCCTGCAGAGTAATTATTATTTCCTGTATATTTTAAGCATGCATCAAGTCTTGCATCTTGCCCAAGATGACAAGACTCATTTTGTAATCGGGCCATCTGTAATTTTGTGCAACAAGATTAATCAATGAAATATCAGACATCTTTTGCAAATGAGTCTTTTTATTTTCCGCTCACTGTTTTTCCATTTTTCTTTTTGTACAAAAATAAAATGGCAATGTTTTCAAAATGACAACTTTATTTCACTTTTCTAAACAAGATTAAAATCAATCACTAAAATGAACAAACTGAACCCTTGCAGAGAGTGCCTTCCAGACCGCACCGACAACAGCACGGCTATGACTTCGTATGACTTTGACAATCCAATCAATCGAGCTGATGAAGGGGTTGAAGAAGAGTATGAGCTTCCTGAAGAGCTAGCCAGATTGTTGAGACAAGAGGAAAAGGTTATTACTCCTCATCAGGAGGAGGTTGAAACGATTAATCTTAGTACAGATGAAGATGTGAAAGAAGTTAAAATTGGGGCCTGCTTACAAGACTCAGTGAAGAAACAACTGATCGACCTGCTTCAGGAATATGTGGATGTGTTTGCTTGGTCTTATCAAGATATGCCGGGGTTGGACACCGATATCGTCATGCACAAGCTGCCTTTAAGAGAAGACTGCCCGCCAGTAAAGCAGAAACTGCGCCGTACTCGCCCAAACATGGCAATGAAGATCAAAGAAGAGGTACAAAAGCAGTGGGACGCCGGGTTCCTTGCTGTGACTAGCTATCCGCCGTGGGTTGCTAACATAGTACCTGTGCCTAAGAAGGACGGCAAAGTAAGAATGTGTGTTGACTATCGGGACCTGAACAGAGCTAGCCCGAAAGATGACTTCCCATTACCTCACATTGATGTATTGGTTGATAATACGGCTCAGTTCTCGGTATTCTCCTTCATGGATGGATTTTCAGGATACAATCAGATCAAGATGTCACCTGAAGACATGGAGAAGACAACCTTCATCACGCCCTGGGGCACATTCTGTTACAAGGTGATGCCATTCGGACTGAAGAATGCTGGTGCAACATATCAACGGGCTATGATGACATTATTCCACGATATGATCCATAAAGAAATCGAGTGTTATGTGGATGACATGATTGCCAAGTCCCTCACGGAAGAAGACCACCTGGTAAACCTGCTGAAGCTGTTCAAGCGTCTGAGGAAGTACCAACTAAAGTTGAACCCCAACAAGTGCACATTCGGGGTGCGATCTGGTAAGCTGCTGGGATTTATTGTAAGCGAGAAAGGGATTGAAGTTGACCCTGATAAAGTCAAAGCTATTCAAGAAATGCCTGTGCCAAAGTCAGAAAAAGAAGTACGGGGTTTCTTAGGTAGATTGAACTACATTTCACGGTTCATATCTCACCTTACGGCAACCTGTGAACCTTTGTTCAAACTGCTAAGAAAAGAACAGACGGTCAATTGGAACGAAGACTGCCAGAAGGCTTTTTACAAGATCAAGGAATACTTACAAGAGCCTCCAATCCTTATGCCTCCAGTTGAAGGAAGACCTCTAATCATGTACTTGACAGTATTAGAAGAGTCAATGGGGTGTGTGTTGGGCCAGCATGACGAGTCTGGTCGAAAAGAGTATGTGATTTACTACCTAAGCAAAAAGTTTACCGACTGTGAACAACGTTACTCACTGCTCGAGAAAACTTGTTGTGCTTTAGCGTGGGCTGCTCGCCGACTGAGACAGTATATGTTGACCCACACTACTTTGTTGATCTCAAAGATGGATCCAGTTAAGTACATTTTCGAGAAGCCAGCGCTTACCAGACGAGTTGCAAGATGGCAGATGATCCTCACAGAATATGACATCCAGTACACATCTCAGAAAGCCATCAAGGGCAGTGTATTGTCTGAATATCTTGCTGAGCAACCCATTGATGATTACCAGCCTATGAGATTTGACTTCCCTGATGAAGACATCATGTTCATAAAAGCAAAAGATCATGAAGAGCCTATTCACACTGAAGGGCCTGACCCGGGAGAAGAATGGACTATGATGTTTGACGGGGCTGTTAATATGAATGGTCGTGGTGTTGGTGCAGTACTCATTACACCTAAAGGAGTTCACATGCCTTTCTCGACGAAACTCACTTTCAACTGCACTAACAACGAAGCTGAATACGAAGCTTGCATTATGGGTCTTGAGGAAGCCATTGACCTCAGGATCAAAACATTGACTGTATTCGGAGATTCAGCTCTGGTAGTCAATCAAACCAACGGCAAATGGTACACCCACCAGGATCATCTGATACCTTACAGGGATTATACAAGGAGGTTATTGACTTTCTTTACAACAGTCAAGCTTGAGTATATCCCTCGGGACGAGAATCAGTTTGCAGATGCTCTGGCTACTATTTCATCCATGATCAAAGTGCAAGATGCCAACTTTGTACCTCAGGTTTCAGTATCCAGACTTGACAGACCAGCATATGTGTTCGCAGCAGATGTTGTCAAAGATGATAAGCCTTGGTTCCATGACATTAAGTGCTTCTTGGAGGATCAAGCATACCCACCTGGGGCATCTTCCAATGATAAGAAGACATTAAGAAAGCTTGTTGGTAGTTTCTTCCTGAACAATGATGGTTCCTTGTACAAGAGAAACTTTGATATGGTGCTGCTCAGATGCGTCGATAGAACAGAAGCAGACTTGCTGATGCACGAAGTGCACGAAGGATCCTTTGGTACCCATGCAGGAGGGCATGCCATGGCCAAGAAATTGCTAAGATCAGGTTATTATTGGATCACAATGGATGCCGACTGTTGTGCCTACGCCAGAAAATGCCATAAATGCCAGATTTATGCGGATAAGGTGCATGTGCCTCCCAATCCTCTGAACGTGATGTCTTCACCCTGGCCTTTTGCTATGTGGGGCATTGATATGATTGGCAAAATTGAACCAACCGCTTCAAATGGCCACAGATTCATCTTGGTTGCCATTGACTATTTCACCAAGTGGGTCGAAGCAGCTTCATATGCAAACGTTACAAGGCAAGTGGTAGCCAGATTTCTGAAAAGAGATATCATCTGTCGATATGGAGTTCCCGAGCGAATCATTACTGACAATGGTTCCAACTTAAACAACAAAATGATGGTAGAACTGTGTCGGGACTTCAAGATCCAACACCACAATTCTTCTCCTTACAGGCCAAAGATGAACGGCGCTGTTGAGGCAGCTAATAAGAATATCAAGAAGATTGTGCAGAAGATGGTAGTCACATATAAAGACTGGCATGAGATGCTACCGTTTGCCTTGCATGGGTACCGCACGTCAATCAGAACATCCACTGGGGCAACGCCGTATCAGCTTGTGTATGGTATGGAAGCAGTCCTACCTATTGAAGTTGAATTACCCTCCTTACGGGTACTGATGGATGTTAAGCTGAACGAAGCAGAATGGGTCCGGTCCCGTTACGAACAACTGAGTCTGATTGAAGAGAGAAGATTGGCTGCAATCTGTCATGGGCAGTTGTATCAGAAAAGAATGAAAAGAGCCTTTGATCAGAAAGTCAGGCACCGAGAGTACCAAGTAGGAGATCTTGTGCTGAAAAGAATACTCCCTCCGCATACGGACCACAGGGGCAAGTGGACTCCGAATTATGAAGGACCATTCGTAGTAAAGAAAGTTTTCTCCGGTGGAGCACTCATGCTCAGCACTATGGATGGTGAAGACTTCCCGTCCCCTGTGAATTCAGATGCAGTTAAAAAATACTTCGCATAAAATGACCCGCTGGACATAAAAACAGAATGTAAGTCCAGGCAAAAATAGGGCATCCCGACGAGTCAAAAACAGAATAAAAGACTCGGGAAAAAATAAGGGAAAATAAACAAAAAAAAAAGAGTACACCCGCTGAGTTGAAAAGCCGCATTGGACAACTCAGGCAAAAATGGGTATCCCGATGGATTGAAAACCCGAAAGGGCGATCCATGCAAAATGAGGGAATAAGAGAACAACTGCGTGCTGAATTCGTCTACCTTGGTAAGCTTCGGAAGGATCAAGCTTCTTTCGGAATCAGCCTTCTTCAGAAAGCAGGACGAGAAGAACGTCAAATGTCATACGAGTCATAGCAAGAGGGAAGTTCCTGGAAGCGTCGTCAACATTGCCAGCATTTTGTTTCTCAATTTGTAACAATCTCCTCATTTCAGGGGATATGTTTCTTTGACTGTATCTTGCCAATTCAGGGCACATGAATTAATAAAATCAGATTAGCAGTCATGTCTCGTCTCGTACATTTTATTTTCATTTGCAAAAGTGTCCGGTGTCTATAAAATACTGATTGCATAAATACAGATGTTTCTTTTAAAACACGTGCTTGCAGGAAATATACTTACTCCTGGGGTTGTCTGAACTCCTATGATGGAATCCGGTAAGGGATACCTCGGGATTACTTGTGCACTTCTCTGTCTTTTCAGGATTGCAGGTATTCAAAACACGACATGGGGCATGAAAACTTCACTCCCAGCAAGCTGGCAAATCAATACTCACTCAGTCTTAGCACCCAAAGTGCTTCCTCCCCAGCTGAGTTACCACTTGCTATTCTTCCCCAGCCGAGTTGCCATTAATTCTTCCTCCTCAGCCAAGTACAGAAGCCAGGGGACCATCTCCCCACAGAGACTCAGCCTCTATCCAGAAGAGCAGCACACAAAAGAATCACAACAGAGTGAAGAAAGCTTCTACAAACCCCAGCTGGGTCCCTTATCACCTAGAATGGGTCTATCAGTAACCTATTCCTCCAAGCAGATGCCCCTCAATGGAATCATCCCCAGCTGGGATGTCCACTTCAAACAGATCGGCCAGAGATCTTCGCAGCAACGGGATCCGAATCCCGGATTGGTATCTTTTGCATAATCATGGCATTCGCATCATATTCACCCCACAAAGCGTAGCATTCCGTCTAATACGGAGCATTACGGCAAAAATCAAACATATTGCATAATCATAAGCCATGTTTTGAATCAAACGCTTGTGAATAATAACAATCCATCAACATACAGAATACCCCCCCCCAGATTCCCCAACAGAGAGCTAAAGCTAAAACAGTTGCCTTACACTCCCAAACATCAGTATATACTCCTTGTGGCACCCGCCCGTGTCATATCCCCAGCAGAAAACCAAAGCGTCCTCTTTGCACTCACAAATACATATATATATACAATTCCTTGACATCCGTCTATGTCATTTTCCCCAGCGCAGTAACCTAAACACTTTGTATATTAGATACTTGTTTATTACACTTTTCTCTCCTGACACTCGTCTGTGTCACTCTCCCCAGCAGATTGGACACTCGACTACACACCACTCATACTTATTACTCATACTTATACAGATACTCGTCCGTATCTTGTATACACCATTTATATATCCCCGCAGATTCAGCACTAGTCCATGTTCTTTGTTAACCAGTTGGTACTAGTCCGTACCAACATCTCAGAACATGCATCAAGCGTTTGTTTCTACCTGATACTCGCCTGTATCATAATCTTAAGGATGCTCGTCCGCATCTTTAATCCATACACTGTGTCAAACACTTTTGTCTTCTTGAATATAGACACTCGTCTGTGTCTACTATTCCCCAGAAGAGTCCCCTCAGATTCAACACTCATCCGTGTTCTCTGTTAACCAGTTGATGCTCGTCCGTATCATCATCTCTGAACACGTGTCAGTATTTGTTTCTACTCGATACTCGTCCGTATCGAAGTCTTAAGGATGCTCATCCGCATCTTTAATCTATACACAAACATCTAAACACTTATACCTTTTGTTTCTTGGATGTAAACACTCGTCCGTGTTTACTATTCCCCAGTAAATCGCCAGCAAAACAATTTTCTTTTTATCTGACGTTCGTCCTACGAGAGCAGCCGTCCCCTGCTAGGTGATCGTCCTTCACCTCTTGATGATCGTCCTTCATCATGCTCATCCGATGGCCGTCCCCATCGTTGACCTTTTCTATCCGGCATTCGTCCTATGTCGTGATACTTTTAGCAGCCGTCCCCTGCTAAGGTGATCGTCCTTCACCTTTTGATGATCGTCCTTCATCATTTTATCCGATGGTCGTCCCCATTGATGATCTTGTTATCTGGCGTTCGTACTACGTCATGATAAACCTTGAAAGCAGCCGTCCCCTGCTAGGTGATCGTCCTTCACCTCTTGATGACCGTCCCTCATCATGCTCGTCCGATGGCCGTCCCCATCGTTAACCTTTTATCCGGCATTCGTCCTATGTCGCGATATTTTCGGCAGCCGTACCCTGCCAGGTGATCGTCCTTCACCTTTGATGACCGTCCCTCGTCATTATTTTATTTATTCTTTAACCCGATGGCCGTCCCCGTCGTGGTCCCTTTTCCTTTCCTGATGATTGTCCTTCATCAGTTTAGCCCGATGGCCGTCCCCATCGTGGTTTACATTACTTTATGAACTTGATGGCCGTCCCCATCATTTTTCATTAATCCCCAGAGAATCTTACAGCTTTACTTGATGGCCGTCCCCATCATAATCCCTTTTATCCCCAGCATGTCGGCCGTCCCCGTCATTGCTTTATTTCCCGCACTTTTCCCAGCATGTCGGCCGTCCCCGTCATTGCTCTTTACCCAGCAGTCGTCCTCTGCCCGACGGTCGTCCTTCGTTGCCTATACTTTATAATATACTTTACTTTATTTTTCAATCTATATCCCTTTTCTTCTTCATTCTGTGAGTGCAAATTTTGGACTGTCTTTGGTATTCAACCACAAGTTATCTTGTTTGCCTGTTAAGCCGTCGCTTACATCCTGCACAGCTAACTCATGTTTGAATAGGGGCAGCTGTAAACACCCCAAATTTTCCCTCACCCATTCACACCATGGCTTGTGATCATTCCATATACATAAACTCAATCATAGCATCTCATATTTCATTTTTTGATTCACTGCATTGTTTCAAAGTCATCTGCATCTAGGGTTTGTGATCTGAGCAATCCAAGAGCTTCTTAAGCCACTCCAAAGGTCATCAATCACTTCAAGGAGGTCCATGTATGTTCAAGCATCATATTATATCCTCTCAAAGTCAAGAATGCCAAAGAATCACAAGAACTGAGAATGGCATGGAAGCAGAGCCAGGTTTAACTGCACAGATGACCTAGAATTAGGGTTTTGGTTTCAAAGGCCATAACTCCAAATTTTTTGGTCATTCTTGTTTCTATTGGTCTCTATATGGTATAGGGAGTATGCATATCAATTTTCATGAAGAAATTCCATGAGGAAGTCATCTGATCAAGAGTTGACTTTTCAAGCAAGTCAGTGCAAAATCAGGGCATCTGAGGCCCTCATTGACCCAACCAAAGGGTGTTCTTCATCATTTTGATTGTATATGATCTTTATTTGATCATAGAAGATGTTGTAAGTTCACAAAATTGAAGAATTTCAAGTCTTTTGCAAAGTTGACTTTTTGGGAAAGTTTGACTTTTAATGAAATTGCCATTTTAGGAAACTTTTTCAACCTTTACTTTTTGATTCAAAAATGCTTCAAATGGAAAAACTTTGGTCATGAAAGTTGTAGAATGGATCATTCCCTTTTCAAAAAGTACAAGAACATGACCTAATTCATTTTTGGATCAAAAGTTATGGCTTGCCAAAGTTGGCAAAAATCACAAAATTTCAAAGTTTCTACCAAAGAGGCATTTTGCAAAATGACTTGATCAAGTGTTCTAAAGCTACCAAATGGACTTCTAAACTTCACAACATGATCATACAAGACCTAAAAGTCAGATTGCACCAAAAGATCTCTCATTTTTATGGCTTATGGAGCAAGATATCTCAAAGGAACCAAACAAGAATCAACTTGCAAAACTCATCATAAGTTATAAACCACTTGCTGCCTAGCTTCTAAACTCTTTCCACAACATTCCTTGATTCAAGCTGAGCCCAAGCATGCCAAAAAGCAAGTTGTACCATTGCCCATACCTCAAGTACACATCAAGTTGACATTTTGGCCAAAGACCCATACCAATCACCATAGGCCAGCAACAACTCTCTGACCTATCCCCTTTTGATACATGGACCAAGGCCAGCATAACACACCACACATTGCAAGCTGAAACACACCCAAGCCATAGTTATCACTTCTTGCTCCAAATTGCAAAAGCCTTCGAAACTGATTGCACAAGTCTCAAACACAAAAACCAATTCCACAAATCAACTCAGCACACTTCCCTGGTCACAAATCACCCATCACCATAGCCTGAAAGTCACAAAATCAAAAACACGATCACCACCTTCCTTTGAGCAGAACTTCTGCCATTTCAAAAACTAGCCATTCTCAAAGCTTCCTGAGCTTCATTTCATCATCAGAGGGTTCAAGGGAGTGGGTTTGCACCAAGAAACAGCCCAGAAAGCACAGGATCAGAAAGCTCCATCTCAGGTATAGCTCAAGAACAAATTTTCCAGAACTTCATTTACTTGTTATAAACTGATTCTACATGTTATCCTGATCATCATGATGTGTTTGAAATTGAAAATGAGTGGAAAATGAGGATGTATTGATGTTCTGAAATTTCTCCCGTGAAAAATGTTTGCTTCGATTTGCTTGATTCATGTAGTTTAAATGTTGTTTGATGGTTGATTTATGTTCCATGATGTTAGAGGATCATTTCCCTGTGTTTAATTTGAAGTGGGGTGGCTTGTAGTGAAACCTAGGGTTTTGGTTCGCCGGAGAAGACGACCGGAAGTCTTCTCCGGCCACCTGAGAACCATTAACCCTAATCTGTGTCATTAATTGAGGTTTGAATTTGGTGCGTTAGATGCGTTGACTTAGGCTGACTGGCGCGTGTTTGAGTGGCCAGGATGTGTCCTCAGAAACCCTAATCTCCATTAACTTAATTAACCCCAATTAATTAATTCATAAACCTAATTTAACCAGATTTGAATTGTGACCATTGGATTACGCGCGAAGTCAAACCAAACATCCCCAGAACCAATCCCAGCCCTTGGATACGCATACTTTCATTTTATTCAGTTTTATTTTCATTTTTATTCGTTTAATTTGTGCATTTTATTTAAAATAGCAAAACAATTTTAAAAAATTCTGAAAATTTTTGTATAAACTTTTATGAATTTTCAGAAACCAAAAACATTTTTATTTTCATTTTTTGCATTAAAAAATATTTTTAAATCATTTAAAAGTTTATTTTTAATTAATTAATGAGAATTAATTAATTAAAAATACTTTTAGGTATTTAAAAATCACCAAAAAATTCATGAAACCTTTAAAATCATTTAGAAACATTGTCCAACCCTCAAACCAAATTTCTTTTTTGATCTTGATGTCTTTTGACAATTTTCAAAGGAATTAAAATCATTTCAAAGCAATATTTTGATCCAATCTTTGAAAATTCATTTCTGCCTAACCAATGAAAGTTGGACTTTGATTCTTTTTGCATTGTGTCTTGCATATCATGTAGTTTGTAGGATTAAATTGGCATGATTTGGTCTTGCATTTTCTATTTGTTTGGAATTTTTCTTGTCAAGGTACCCTAAAACCCTAGAAATCTTAGGAAATTCATAACTTTCACTAGGTTTAGAATTGGATCCCCTCCTTTGGGCAGTGAGTTTGTGTAGGGTTAGGGTCCCCTTGAATGCATTTTCAATTTTTTATCATAATGTTTGCTTCTGGTTTTGATTTTTGTTTGTACATTGATCATTAAACCCTAATTTGGACTTCCTTTTGCATTCATCTTGCATTTGCTTACATACCATGACTTGCCATAGCACTTTGTGCATCCATTTGATCCATTAGACATCATAAGACATATTAGAAGTATGTTTGATCATTGCATCTTTCATTTTCCATGTTGTATGTCATTTGCATTCCATAACTTTTCATGTATGTTCATGGTTCCAAGCATGCTTCTCTTGCATTCATTTGTTCATGTGATCATCCTCATGCTTTGTTTCATGTTTGCATCATCTCATAGCATCATTATCATCTCATATATGCTTCTGATTTTGTTTTGCATCATGCCATTTCATTTTATTTTGCATTACATTGCTTTTCTTTCACTAACTTTTCAGGTGGTAAGTCACTTTGAGAAGTGAATTTGCCTTCACTTCTCACAATTTCTTCTCATCTCTTTTATGCATCCTTGCTGCATTTTGTTATGTGTTTGAGAGTGATCTTTCTCATTCTTCTTCATCTTAATTTCTTTCTTCAAGTGACTTGTCTTCTCAAATGAAGCAAGTTACTTTGCTTCTCTCAGCTCCTTTCATCTGCTTCCTGGTGGTTCCTCTGAAGATCTTTTGAAAACCTCACAAACCTTAGGAACAACCAAGCATGACAATGATTAGGGTTTTGATTAGTCCCCCACTTAGTTTTACCTTTGTGTCTCATTGAGTCTTCTCTTCTCATCTCATAATCAGGGACTAAACCCTAAAGGCTTTAAGGCTTTGTGATTAAGCTTATGCCTGCATCCTTCTATTAGGATGGAGTGTATAACTTTAATCCTAAGTGTTAAACCCTTAATGAGTTGAAGTCCTTTAATCAATTCACTTAATAATCATCAAGACACCAAGCTTGTAACTTGGGCCTTGCATTAGGGTTCTAATTCTTCCTTAATTGGTTAAGAAGGACTAACCCTAGTGTTAATGGACAAGTCCTCCTCAAGTTGTCTTACAAATCATAAAATCCACTTCTTCATCTTATCATTAACTAAAATCCATCTAATAAAGGCTTTGTTTTGTCATGAGTTTAATCCCTGATCATGGATTAAGTTGAGGAGCTTTCCTCAGCTTAAACATTCTCATTTATTATCCTTCTATTAGGATGGTGTAATGAGTCTGTTTAATCCCTGATTATGGCTTAATCTCATTACTTAACAATAAACAAAAACACCAAAAACATCTAAATAATCACAAGTAGGTTAATGATCTTAATCCTACATCATGGTTGATTAAGTGTGAGAAGCTGACTTCACACTTAAGGTATTCTCATTACCCCTAATCAGAGGGAAGATGTGATGAGTTTACTAAATCCATTAGTTTAGGCTTAAGCTCATTAACTTATGACAAATCTTCAAAAAGCAATAAAAGATTGAAAACACAAAAACAAACAATAAACGTCTCATCCGGGATTCTTTTCTCATCTCATTCACTCATAAACGAGAACTCGCTTCTTCCGTCTAATGCAAGACAGTTTGCACCTGAACCAGACAGGTCATACACTTGAGCATAGACAAGTAAGCAGTTCATCAGTCAATTCATCTTTCAGTCTCTTTGGGTCGAACTACGGTGTTCTGACTTCCTCATTGCACGAGAGGATACGTAGGCATAACTTAACGGTTATCGAACAAAAGTCTCTGTATATTCCCCCTCTTTCAGCATCATTCTCTTAGCCTCATGATCATGAGCATACTCTCATCCTTACACTGACACTGTATATATCACACTTTGCACTTCTTTTACACTGACACCTGTACACCTTTTCCAGCTCTCTTTATACACAGATTGCACTGACACTACCCCTTTAAAACACAAATCTTTTAAGCGTGGATCCCGTCGAGTACGACGGACAATCTGGGTGCTAATACCTTCCCAGGTTGTAACCAACCCCCTTTCTCAGTCTCTCTGGTTCGCAACCGTCTTATCCATATCTTTCTAGGTCTATGCAGCATTACCTTTCCTTCGGGATAAAAATGCCTAGCTGGCGACTCTTTCTTTCCCTGTGAGTTCACTCCTGTGTGTTCTCACACCCTCCTCTCGCCGACCGTTCGCGTCTGTACCCTATTTGACCCGACTTCATTTTAGTGGGAGCGACACTAGTAATAAAAACTATAATAATAGTTATAATAGTAATGATAATACTAATAAAATGTGAATTATGGACATTGAAATGGAGTTATGGGATATAGAAAATAAAATATGTAAAAAAAGGATAGGAAATAAAGAGAAATAGCAAATGATTTTTTATTATTGTGGAATTTTGGTAATGAAAAAAAAATAAAAAAAATAATGTAATTATGGATAGAAATAAAAGAGGAATTATAAATAGAGATTTTTTTAGATTTTTGATAAAGAAATAAATAACGTATGATAATATAAAAATAAAAATTTAGTTTTAAAAAGAAATAAATGTATTTTTTGGAATTTTTTAGTATGCGGTTAGACAGAAAATAAAATGGTACATATTTTTGAATTTTTGAAATAATGGTTAGACAATAAAAAAAAAGTGCATGGTTTAGGATTTTTGGAATATATTAGTAAACAGAAAATAAAGGTAGGACAAATTCGAGGTATGACAGTGGGGCATTGACATGATGGGAAAGATTGAGCCTACTTCTTCCAACAAACATCGTTTCATCTTGGTCGCCATCGATTACTTCACCAAATGGGTGGAAGCAGCATCTTATGTCAACGTCACCAAGTAAGTGGTTGCCAGATTTCTGAAAAGAGATATCATTTGCCGATACGAAGTTACCGAAATAATTATTACTTATGATGGTTCCAATCTTAACAATATTGTGGATGAATTATGTCGGGACTTCAAAACTCAACATCACAATTATTCTCCTTATCTTCCGAAGATGAATGGCACTATTGAAGCGACCAATGAGAACATCAAGAAGATTGTGTAGAAAATGGTGTTCACTTACAAGGATTGGCATGATATGTTACCGTTTGCTTTGTATGGGTACTGAACATCAATAAGGACATCCACTGGGGAAACGCCATTCTTGCTCGTGTATGGTATGGAAGCATTCCTACCAGTTGAAGTCAAGATTCCGTCACTGCGGATGATGATGGATGTCAAACTTGATGAAGCTAAATGGGTTCGTGTCAGGTACAACCAGTTGAGCTTAATTGAAGAGGAAAGATTAGCAGTTGTATGTCATTGCCAACTATATCAAAGAAGGATGAAGCGGACATTCGATTAGAGAGTGTGTCCTTGGGAGTATCAAGTTGGTGAACTTGTACTCAAACAAATCCTTCCTCCCAACACAGATTACAACGGCAAATGGGATCCCAACTATGACAGTCCATTTGTGGTTAAAAAGGTTTTCTCGGGCGGAGCCTTAATTCTTACAACCATGGATGGCGAAGACTTTCCATCCCCTGTCAACTCAGACGGAATCAAAAAAATAATTCGCATAAAGAGACCCGCTGGACAAAAAAAAGGAAAAAGTCCAGGAAAAAAAGGCATCTCGGCAAACCAAAAACAGAACAAAAGGTTCGGGAAAAAAGTAGAGATATAAATTTTAAAAAGAGGATGTACACCCTGTGAGTTGAAAATTCGCAAGGACAACTCAGGAAAAAAATGGTATCCCGGTGGATTAAAAACCCGAAAGGGAGGTCCATGCAAAAGAGGGATTAAGCAAACAAATATGATTTGAGTCATCTGTACCACATCATTGTTTCATTCAACCTGGAAATCTCTAAAGGATAGGAATCAGTCCAATCCTCCTCTTCTGAAAGCAAGATAATTGGACGAATCTTGAAGACATAGTGGTCATAGAAGAATTGAAACTCAGTGGAACGTTGTTTTCACATTTCCATTAGGATAATTTCTTTTCTCAATTTGCAGTGATCACCTCTTTCTAGGGGATTGCTTCCTGAAGTACTTTGCCTATTCGGGGCCTTTCAATAAAATGAATTATTCTGTCAAAAAGCTTCATCTTTGTTTTTTACTTTACAATTTTGTTTGCAAAAATACCCTGAATTTTTGATTAAAAAAAACATTGCATTTAAACATTGTGGGTTTACAATAACATGTGCGGGAAAAGCATTTAAAATTGCCTTGAATGTTGAGTAATACTGTAACACGGTGGGAGAACTGACTTTAGTTAAATGTTGCGGATAGCAAGAGTCGCCACCGACTTTTATTTTATCCAAAGGAAAGGGCATAAAAGAACAGGAAAGACCTTAAAAGATTTTTGGGTCCGGGGGGTAGGTTATGTAAAGGGAAGGTGTTAGCACCCTTTACATCCATGGTTATCCATGGGCTCTTAGTTACTTAGCTCACTTTGAATTGTTTTTGAAAATGTGTAGTGTGTGAATAGAAAATTTTCATATGAGTTAATAATGATCCATGTACGGATGCGTAAAAACTTGTGTTCGAAAATTTGTTTGAAATTTGTTAAGTGTTTGAAAAATTTTGAATGGAGTGAGCAAGCAACTAGGAGGTACCTACCCTAAAATTTAAGTCTTTTCTGTTCTTTATCCTTTAAGTGGTAAGACTATCCCTATTATTAAGGAATAGGTAGTCATTACCTTGGATGTAAGGGACATGTGAGGGACATCTGTTTAATGAAGGCAACTGTAGGGTGTATTAAGCAATTAGGAGGGACTGTCATCATTATTCGAAAGGGACAAGATCTTTTATGAAGGCAACCATTTAAGGGACTTGATGACTTTTCTTTTTAAGGGACTTGCTTTATACACCCCACTTGACCTTATGATTAGGCAACATTGAGAGGTAACCCTAGAAAGTGAGACGGCGATTAAAAAATCGACTTACGTGTGTGAGTGTTTAATTTAATTTATCTTTTAATTAAAATGATCTAAATTCAAATTTTAAATATAATACATGTTTACACTCCCTATTTTACTAACCATAGCATAAAAATTAAATAAATTAAATATTTACAAAAATTTACACCAAGGAGCAATTACAATAATAATTAATAAGCAATTAAAAATAAATAGCAAGAAATAAATAAATAAGCAAAAATATAAATAATAAGCAAAAATAAATAAATAAGCAATAATAATTATAATAGGGGTTAGTAATAATATTAAAAATAAATAGGGTTAATGAAATAATAATAAGCAAAAATAAATAAATTAATAATAATATGGTTAGTAATAATAACAATAATTAAAATAAATAGAATTAGCAAAAATATTATAATAACATGATAAACACAAAATTACATTTTTAATATAGACATTTATTTAAAAATATGAACAATTAAAGGATTATGGTAATATTTTAATTTATGTACAAATTATTAAATTATTTATAATTACAAAATTAAATTATTATAGGTTCAATTGTTTCTAAATACATATTAAAAATTATTTATATATAATTTAGGTTATAAACAAATTAGAAAAAATATTTACATATTATATATAAGAAAATAGGTTATAATTATATTTAAAGATTACATTCACCAAAATTAATCATATTTTACAAAATTTTATATTAAGTATTATATTTATAAGATTTAATTTTATTAATCATTATATTTACAAAAGTTATATTAAATAAATATATACATAATAATTATATTAAGAATTAGAAAATAAAAATTATTTAGAAAAATAAAATTAGGTTTTACAAAATTAGGGTTCATTTAGAAAATATTTTTAGGGTTTATAATATAATATACAAAATTTATTTTAATAAATGTACATATGTCTCAATTTAATTACATAATAAAGAAAATAATTTTTGAATTACAAAATAATTTCTGAATATTAGAAAACATTGAATATATATTTTATAGAATTATTTTTATGATATATAATTATTAATAAAACTTAAATCAATTAAATAAAATTAAACAAAACAAAAATAAAATAAAAATGACAAAACAAACCTGGCTGGGATTTGAACCCAGGAGGCTTTGTTCACAATACCCATGCCTTACCACTGGGCCATGCGCTGGTTGGTGCAAGAATAATGTCCTTCAAATTGTTTTGTTCTTTCAAACCAATAATCAGAAAAATAAGTGAAAAACAAAAGGCCTGGGGGAGGATTGAACCCAGGACCTTTGTAGTTAACACGCATGCACAAGACCAATCCAGCTAGATGAGCAATCTTGTGTGTAAACCAACAATAATTCATAATATATAATAATCAATGCGTAAATGAAAAAAAACCAAAATTATTTGTCATGGCCAGGATTCGATCCCCTCCCCTTTTGTCAAACGCATGCGTACTTTTCCACTGGGCCAAGCTGCGTGCTTGTGACATAAACAGAAACAAAAACATATTATTTTTAAACAACAATTTAAATTCAGATTTCGCGCTGTCGCTCCCGATAAATGGGAAAGGGCCCAGATAAAGGTATAGACGCGAACGGTCGGCGAAAGGGACAATGAGAACACACAGCAGTGAACTCACTGGAGATGAATAGAGTCGCCAGCTAGGCATTTTTATCCCGGAGGAAAGGTAATGCTGCATAGACCTAGAAAGAGATGGATAAGACGGTTGCGAACCAGAGAGACTGAGAAAGGGGGTTGGTTACAACCTGGGAAGGTATTAGCACCTAGATTGTCCGTCGTACTCGACGGGATCCACGCTTAAAAGATTTGTGTTTTAAAGGGGTAGTGTCAGTGCAATTTGTGTGTAAAGAGCTGGAAAAGAATGTACAGGTGTCGGTGTAAAAGAAGTGAAGTGTATAAGTGAAGTGTCAGTGCAGAACAAAGATGAAATGCTCATGATAATGAGGCTGAAAGAATAAAGCTAGAAGAGGGGGAATATACAGAGACTTTTGTTCGATAACCGTTAAGTTATGCCTACGTATCCTCTCGTGCAATGAGGAAGTCAGAACACCGTAGTTCGACCCAAAGAGACTGAAAGGTGAATTGACTTGGGAACTGCTTGCTTGTCTATGCTCAAGTGTATGACCTGTCTGGCTCAGGTGCAAACTGTCTTGCATTAGACGGAAGAAGCAAGTTCTCGATTATGAGTGAAGGTGATGAGAAAAGAATCCCGAAGGAGACGATTATTGTTTGTTTTTGTATTTTCAGTCTTTTATTGCTTTTTGAAGTTTGTCATAAGTTAATGAGCTTAAGCCTAAACCAATGGATTTAGTAAACTCATCACATCTTCCCTCTGATTAGGGGTAATGAGAATACCTTAAGTGTGAAGTCAGCTTCTCACACTTAAACACCATGGTGTAGGATTAAGATTATTAACCTACTTGTGATTATTTAGATGTTTTTGTGGTTTTTGTTTAGTGTTAAGTAATGAGGTTAAGCCATAATCAGGGATTTAACAGACTCATTACACCATCCTAATAGAAGGATAATAGATGAGAATGTTTAAGCTGAGGAAAGCTCCTCAACTTAATCCATGATTAGGGATTAAACTCATGACCAAACAAGCCTTTATTAGATGGATTTTATTTAATGATATGATGATGAAGTGGATTTTATGATTTGCAAGACAACTTGAGGGGGACTTGTCCATTAACACTAGGGTTAGTCCTTCTTAACCATTTAAGGAAGAATTAGAACCCTAATGCAAGGCCCAAGTTACAAGTGTGGTGTCTTGATACTTATTAAGTGAATTGATTAAAGGAGTTAAACACATTAAGGGTTTAACACTTAGGATTAAAGTTATACACTCCATCCTAAGATAAAGATGCAGGCATAAACCTAATCACAAAGCCTTAAAGCCTTTAGGGTTTAGTCCCTGATTATGAGATGAGAAAAGAAGACTCAAAAGAGACTCAAAGGTGAAACTAAGAGGGGAGACTAATCAAAACCCTAATCATTGTCATGCTTGGTTGTCCCTAAGGTTTGTGAGGTTTTCAAGAGAAGTCTTCAATGGAACCACCAGGAAGCAGATGAAAGGATCAAGAGAAGCAAAGCAACTTGCTTCATTCAAGAAGTCAAGTCACTTGAAGAAAGAAAGTGGGAAGAAGAAGAATGAGCAAGCTCAAACTCAAACACATATAAAAATGCAGCATGGATGCTAGAGAGATGAAAAGAAGAGTTATGAGAAGTGAAGGCAAATCCACTTCTCAAAGTCACTTACCACCTGAAAGGTTAGAAAAGGAATGCAATGCAATGTAGAATGGGATGAGATGACATGATGATAAACCAAACCAGAAGCATTTACATGATGCTAATGATGCTATGAGATGCTACAAACATGAGGCAGCACATGGAAATGATCATACAAGTTCATGAATGCAAATGAAGCAAGTTAGGAATCATGAACATACATGAAAAGTTATGAAGTGCACAAGGCATACAACATGGCAAATACATGATGCAATGATCAAACATGCTTTCAATATGCCTTATGATGTCAAATGAATCACATGGATGCTTGAAATGTCATGGCAAGTCATGGTATGCAAGAGAATACAAGATGGATGCAAATGGAAGCCCAAATTAGGGTTTATGAACCATACATCAAACAAAAGTCAAAATCAGAAGCAAACCCTAAGATAAAAAATTGAAAATGCCACTCAAAGGACCCCTAATCTTATACTAAACCAATGCCCAAAGGAGAAGCTTCAACTCCTAACCAAGCTCAAGTTATGAATTTCACAAGTTTTCTAGGGTTTTAGGGTTCCTAAGCAAGAAAATTGTCAAACAAATGGAAAATGAAAGATCAAATCATGGCCATTTAATCTCACAAACTACATGCTAAACACAATGCAATGCAAAAAGAATCAAGGTCCAACTCTTTAGGGTTAGGCAGAAATGATTTTTTGAACTTTGGATCAAAATAATGCACAAAAATGATTTTAATTCAATGAGAAATTCTTAAAATGCATCAAGATCAAAAAATAAATTTGGTTTGAAGGTTGGACAATATTTCTAAATGACTTAGAACATTTCATGAATTTTTTGGTGATTTTTAAATACCTCAAAGTATTTTTAATAAATTAATTTACATTAATCAATTAAAAATAAACTTTTAAATATTTAAAAATACTTTTTTAATGCTAAAAATAAAAATAAAAATATTTTTGTGTTTTAAAAATTAATGAAACTCTTGAGAAAAAGTTTCATAATTTTTAAAACAATTTTGCTATTTTAAATAAATTGTGGAAGTTAAATGAAAGAAAATGAAATAAAAAATGAATTTAAACTGAATTAATGAGAAGTCAACAGATCTGATGGCCTGGATTCAAACAAAAACACGCGCGCATTGACCTGGCGCCAAATCCCACGGCCAGTATTCAAACTCAGCTAATCAATGCTTATGCCCTAATCCCACCGTTAATTACTTTCAGATGACCGGAACAGTGTTCCGGTCATCTTCTCCGTTCACCCCAAACCTCAAACTCCTTCAAAACGCATCTAAAACGAAATCTAAAAACACAGAAATGATTCCCACTCACTCACGAATCAAAACCCTAAATCAAAACAAATTTATCATTCATAAAATGGCTGAATCGAATCAATCTATTTCTAAGGCAAAAAGTTTCAGAAGCATGGTAAACTCTCATCTCTCCACCATTTTCAAAACTAAAGGCATCAGAACAATCAGTGAAGCATATAGAACAACTTAAGAACTTAAAAAACGATTTCTGGAAAAAATGTTCTTGAGCTACCTGAGTTTCGAAGCTTTCAATCCAGCAACTTTCTGCCCTCTCCCTTTGGTGCAATCCACTCTACTTGGTCCCCTGATGATCCTTGAATGCTTGGAAGAAATTTATGTTGGCTGGTTAAGGAGTTTGAACAGCTTCTGCTCAAGCTCAGTTGAAAATGGTGATGGTGATTCAAGCTGTTTCAGGCAAAGGTGAAGGGTTCTTCATGACCAGTGTGATGAATGGAGAAGGTTTATGAAGTTTGTTCAGGTGTTTGTGAGCTGTGGAATGAGATTCGAAAGTTTCTGCTTTGGGGGGGGGGGAATGGAAGAGTGATGTTCTTGCTTGATTCAGGCCTAAGTCTGGTTGGTTTTGGCTCAGTGAAGCATGGTGAGATGATTAGTGAAACTTGTTTTAATGTTTGTGAGTTGTGCAGAGAGATTCGAAGAGAAATGCAAAATGGGGTGAGTTTGTGAATGCCGTGCTAGGGCTTGATTCAGGCTTGCTTGATGTATGAAATGGCTAGCATTTTGTCCACATAAACCTCTCTCATTGGTCAGATGATGTGACCTGCCCTGCTGTGATTGGGATGTCCACTTTTGCAAAAAGTCCACTTTGTTGTAAGAGAGGCATGGGCTTGGTTCTAGGCTAGTACAAGCATGGGGGCTGGCGCAGCATGGTGTGTGAGTGAAGCTAGAAAGGTTCAATAGCCAATGCAGCAAGTTGGTGAGAGTGTGATGATGGTTTTGCAAGTTGGTTCCTTCTTGGTTCATATGGAAAGATCTTGTCCCACAAACCATGAAACATGAGAAGTTTTGGTTCAAATCTGATTTTTAGGTCACATAGAATGTTTATGTAGTGGTTTGATGTTAATTAGAAGTTGCAAATGCCTTGGTACAAAGTTCTTGCAAGTTTCTCATTTGGTGCACATCTTGAAAATTAATGATTTTTGCCAATTTTGACACACCATAACTTTTGATCCAAGAAGAATTAGATCATGTTCTTGTACTTTTTGAAAAGGGAAAAATGTATTCTACAACTTTCATGACCAAAGTTTTTCCATTTGAAGCATTTTTGGATCAAAAAGCACGGCTTGAAAAGTGGCATAAAATGACATATTCTTGAAAAGTCAACCATGCCCTAAAAAGTCAACTTTGCAAAAACTTGTAATTCTTGAATTTTGTGAACTTCAACCTTCTTCCATGATCAAATAAAGATCATATACACCCAAAATGATGAAGATCACCCCTTGGTTGGGTCATTGGGGGCCTCAGATGCCCTGATTTTGCACTGACTTGTCTGAAAAGTCAACTCTTGATCAGATGACTTCCCCATGGAATTTCTTCATGAAAATTGATATGCATACTCCCTATACCATATAGAGACCAATGGAAACAAGAATGACCAAAAAATTTGGATTTATGGCCTCTGAAACCAAAACCCTAATTTTGGGTCAACTGTGCAGTCAAACTTGGCTCTGCATTCACACCAATCCCAGTTCTTGTGATTCTTTGGCATTCTTGACTTTGAAAGGATGTAATATGATATAAGAACACACATGGATCCCTTTGAAGTGATTAGTGGCCTTTGGGGTGGCTCAAGAAGCTCTTGGATTGCTCAGATCACAAACCCTAGGTACAGATGACTTTGAATCTATGCAGTGAATCAAAATGAGATGTGAGATGATATGATTGTGTTTATGCATATGAAATGATCACAAGCCATGGTGTGAATGGGTGAGGGCAAATTTGAGGTTTTTACACGCGCCAGCCAACTTCTTCTTCTCCAAATTTCCTGCGAAATTTCCTTCCCTTTTCCCTGCGAAATTTGTTGCGAGTTCTTCATGGTTTCAAACCTGCGAAAATGAAACTCAAACAAAACAGCATCGATTCATGAAATTAATTAGTGTTTTATGATCCTCACAGTCCATACATCATCCCTATGTTCTTCAAATTTATTTAAATTCAGTAAATCATTAAGCCCTAATTTCAAAGGTGAAACCCTAACAATGGCCGATTCTGATTCAAGCCATGAACCTTTAGTTTAATGATCCAGAAACAATCTACATAGCACCACAAACAACATTATGTAAACAAAATTCAATAATATGCAGTAAATCAATGGAATCGAAAAAAATATTTCCAAGCACAAGATGGATTCGGGTTGGACAATATGTCATGGTATTGATGCATATGAGTGATGGTTTATGATCAGAGAAGTCCAAGGAAGCTCTCCATGTTCTTGTTTTACCTTCTAGAGCCCTAAATCCAAGAATCCGAATGTGACTTTTGTGAAGAATTTTTGAACAATGGAACTTACTTTTGGAGGCAGAGAATTCGTGCCTTGATGATTGAGTTGTGTTTAGTACTTATAGGTAAATGAATTTAGGTCATAACATTGAATGATTGTATGGAAATTTTGATATGAAAAGATTGAAATTGATCATGCTTTGAAAATCCAATATTTTTGCATAAAGGCTTGCTATTTTTGGACAAATCTTATGATTTCCTTCCTCTTCAATTCAAATCATCATTTAAGACATTCTAGAAACTCAATCCAAATAAAATCTCTTATTTTCATATTTTATTTTTATTTAAAATGATTTTTAATGAATTAAATCAAAATAAATAAAAATAAAAATAATAAAAATCTGATTTTTAATGGTTTGGGTCGTGCATAGTGCTATTGTATGGATTGGATCATAATTTGACAAGCCCATTTGGAAGAAATTGGTTCTAGACCTCCTTTTTCATCATAAACCAACTCAAAATTTCCCAACTTTGCAAGGGCACATATCCTTCAATTTTAATTCTATGAGGGTGTTCTTGGACATTTTGGAAAGCTTGAATAGTCCTCTAAACAACCCCACTGGTTTCATGTCCATATCATTTACCAATCTCAAGTTATGCCCTTTTGAAGTTGTTGACTTTTTGTTGACTTTCAAAAGGACCTATAATGTCCTAGCTCATACCTTCCAAATGAAGCATTTTTGGGCTTGGCTTGTGAGACACAAAGTTGTAGAGAATTCAATTTCCTTAAAAATGAGCTTTGGATGGAGACTTGGTGATGAAGTATGTGAAAGTTATGGCTGGTCAAATTTCAGTTGACTTTTACTAAGGAAACCCTAATTTCGAAACTCCTGATTCTTGATGATCTGAAATCTCCTTGATGAATCATGATCAACCCTTGATCAAATGATGAATTTTACTTAATATACTTGATGTTGGCAAAAAATCATGAAGTTTGACTTTGGTTTGACCACAGTTGACCTCAGTTTGACTTTTTAACTGCATTGACTGATTTTGACTTATCTGATCATCTGACTGAGCAAACTTCTGAGAAAAGTCTTGAAACTTGTCATAGGGGTTCTTACACACATATAAGATGTTATGAAGCTAACTTGAAGTCTTGGAAGTTCATTTAGCCTGATTAAAGTCAAAACCCTAGTTTTGGATGCACTGCTTAGGAGGTGCATTGTCTGAGGGAATTGTCAACTCTTCTGACCAATTGTGAACCTTGTGAACCTTGTAAAGTGACTTTGTAGACCTCATGAACCTCATGAAAGGTTATGTAAAAATTGTGAATCTTGTGAACCTTGTGAACCTTCAAGAAGTAACTTGTAGACTTCATGAACCTCATGAAAGGTTATATAAACATTGAGAAACTTGTGAACCTTGTGAACCTTCATAAAGTAACTTGTAGACTTCATGAACCTCATGAAAGGTCTTGTAAATGTTGAGAAACTTGTGAACCTTGTGAACCTTCATAAAGTAACTTGTAGACTTCATGAACCTCATGAAAGGTCTTGTAAATGTTGAGAAAATTGTGAACCTTGTGAACCTTCATAAAGTAACTTGTAGACTTCATGAACCTCATGAAAGGTCTTGTAAATGTTGAGAAACTTGTGAACCTTGTGAACCTTCATAAAGTAACTTGTAGACTTCATGAACCTCATGAAAGGTTATGTAAACATTGAGAATCTTGTGAACCTTGTGAACCTTCTTAGCACACAAAGTCTTGTATTGTGAGGGCAAATTTTGGGGTGCAACAGCTGCCCCTGTTCAATTTTCTGAAACCTGAGGGATTAGATTGGTATGTTTGCCAGTCGTGACCTGGAAGGTTGAAGGGGATTGAACACAAAAGCCCAAAAATTTGCACTCACCAGTGCATAGAATGATATTGATGTTTGGTTGTATATGCTTGAGTGGGCTTAAAGATGCCACCTGGAAGAATTGGAGATGGGCTTAGAGATGCCATCTAAAGAACTGGATATGGTGATAGCTTTGTGTTGATACTGGATCTCAGTACTAGGTCTTCGTATATGCCGTCTCTGAATCGTTTATAATTTGAATTTGTTGAATAGACCAGTAGAAATAAATGTTCGTGACGATTATCTCTTCTGGAAATATCTTGGATTAGGGAATAGATCTTTTTACAGACCGTTTGCCTACTCTCCAAGGTCAAAAGAACGTCAGGATTTGTTCTTTTGAAAAAAATCTTGAACAAGGGGCCAAAAGAGCATCAGGATTTGCTCTTAAGGGTTAAAAGAACGTCAGGATTTGTTCTTCTGAAAAAGTTTTGAACAAGGGGCCAAAAGAGCGTCAGGATTTGCTCTTAAGGGTCAAAAGAACGTCAGGATTTGTTCTTCTGAAAAAGTTTTGAACAAGGGGCCAAAAGAGCGTCAGGATTTGCTCTTAAGGGTCAAAAGAACGTCAGGATTTGTTCTTCCGAAAAAGTTTTGAACAAGGGGCCAAAAGAGCGTCAGGATTTGCTCTTAAGGGTCAAAAGAACGTCAGGATTTGTTCTTCTGAAAGATGTATTGAACCAGGGAATGGATCTTTTTACAGACCGTTTGCCTGCTATTCGAGGACATCTTGAGTAGTGTATGGATCATTTCTGACCTGTTGTAAATTGTTGATGCTGTTTTATCTGCATGTAACCATCCTGCAAGGAGAATGTTAGTTTATGTTATATGTATGCATGCATAGTATGATGCACCTAAGTAAATGTATTGTGTATTTATGGATATGTATGTTAGGGTATGATGTAAATGATGTATGTATGATATGATGCTGCCTGAAGCGTCTGGATATCTTCGTATAACAACTGCTGGCCAGGGAAAATAAATCTCGATTCGTTGTTGAAGGATATGAGGAACTTATTTCCATCTTGTTTGATAATATATTATACATAACCTCCCGTATGCTGGGGATAGCAAGGTATAGATAACCTCCCGTCTGCTAGGGATAGTATAACCTTTGTCTTCGTTTGATAGTAGGGTAGATATAACTTCCCGTCTTCGTTCGTCGTACCCTTATTGGAAAGTAGATTCCCGAATATCCGTATGAGGATAAAAGAGATGGATATAAATTCCAGGGGAGATAAGACTTTATGAAGATGGATTCGTCCTACTGAGGGTTTTGTAGTTTTCTTGTAAAGATAAACCGGCGAAGCTTCGTTGAAATCCTTCCCTCGTTCGTCCTTAGTAAATACTATTACTGCATTTTCATGCATTTCTGGTAAACATCAATCATATTAAGTACACATGCATTTCTTGTAAACATCAATCATATTCAAAAGCATACATACATTCAAACACAATCAATGGACGTTTCGCTTATGTAAATAGGGTAAAAGTAAATCTGGATTCAAAAGATGGAATTTATTTATATCAAAAAGTGACCCATACACGGGTAAATTTGTACAAGGAGACATAAACCCTAGTAAGAGAATTTTGTCATAAAGTTTTTACAAAACAAAGAGAATCAGCTATGTGGGAAACAATCCTATTGAGTTTCAATTCTACTATTTCCATTATCTTCAAGTATCTCATCTTCTACTGTTGAGACGGAAACAATTGGATTGAGCTTTATCTGTTTGAGCTTGAATAAGTAGTACAACTGGTTGCAGTTTCATGGGTGATCCAAACGAGACATAGTCATACGCTTTAATCCCTAACTTTTGCCTGGATTGCCCTTTCAGGTTTTCAATCCACCGGGATACCCTTTTTTGCCCAAGCCGCCTTTTCAGGTTTTCGACTTGCCGGGTGTACATCTTTTTATATATATCCCTAATTTTTTCCCAAACCCTTTTGGTTTGCCGGGATGCCCTTATTTTTGCCTAGGCCTGTCAACCTAGCGGGTCTCTTTTTATGCGTAGTATTTTTTAACTATGTCTGCGTTTACAGGCTGTGGGAAGTCTTCACCATCCATTGTAGTCAGTATCATGGCACCTCCTGAGAACACCGTCTTGACTACAAATGGTCCTTCGTATGTTGGAGTCCACTTGCCCTAGGATCACCCTGTGGTAATATGATACGCTTGATTACCAAGTCACCAGCCTGATATACCTTTGGCTTAACCTTCTTGTTAAAAGCTTTGATCATTCGTTTCTGGTACATCTGGCCATGACAAACTGCTGCTAGTCTCTTCTCATCAATCAAATTTATCTGGTCAAGTCGAGTCTGAATCCACTCATCTTCATCCAAACTTGCATCCTTCATAATTCTTAAGGAGGGAATCTGAACTTCAATGGGCAGAACTGCTTCCATACCATAGACTAAGGAGAATGGGGTTGCCCCTGTTGAAGTTCGTATTGTGGTACGATAACCATGAAGAGCAAATGGTAACATCTCATGCCAATCCTTGTAAGTAACAGTCATCTTCTGTACGATCTTCTTAATGTTCTTATTAGCAGCTTCAACTGCCCCATTCATCTTTGGACGATACGGAGAAGAGTTGTGATGCTTAATCTTGAACTGCGTGCAGAGATCAGTAATCATAGTGTTGTTCAGATTAGAGCCATTGTCAGTAATAATCCTTTCAGGGATGCCATACCTACATATGAGATTATTCTTAATAAACCGAGCCACAACATTCTTGGTTACAGATGCAAATGAAGCTGCCTCCACCCACTTCGTGAAGTAATCAATAGCAACCAGGATGAAACGATGCCCATTAGAAGCAGTAGGCTTGATCTCACCAATCATATCAATGCCCCACATGGAAAAAGGCCAAGGAGCAGTCAACACATTCAAGGGTGATGGAGGTATATGTACTTTATCAGCATAGATTTGACACTTATGACATGTTCTGGAGTGTTGATAGCAATCAGCTTCCATGGTAGACCAATAGTAACCTGCTCTCAAAATCTTCTTTGCCATAGTATGTCCACTAGAATGAGTGCCAAAGATCCCATCATGCATATATTCCATAATCTCAGTTGCTTCCTTCTTATCCACACAACGAAGCAAAGTTGAATCATGATTGCGCTTGTACAAAATGCCATTGCTCAAAAAGAACTTAGCAGAGAACCTTCTCAGAAATTTCCTATCTTTGACAGATGCCCCTTCAGGGAACTCCTGAGCTTCAAGATATCTTTTCACTTCATAGAACCAAGGCTTCTCCTCTGCCCCTTCTGTATCAATCTCATTGCAATATGCAGGCTTTTCAAATCTATCAATGGTAATCTTAGGAGCTTCATCATCCCAACTGATCTCAAACATGGATGCCATGGTGGCTAAAGCATCTGCCAACTGATTCTCTCTTCGTGGAATATGTTCAAAGGTAATCTCTTTGAAATGTGGGATCAAAGACAACACATGCTCTCTGTAAGGAATGAGGTTATCATGCTTAGTATCCCAATCTCCTTTGATCTGACTAACTACCAGGGCTGAATCTCCATACACGTCAAGGAACTGAATCTTCATATCAATAGCAGCTTTAATACCCAGGATACATGCCTCATACTCAGCCATGTTATTGGTACAATAGAAACAAAGTCTGGCAGTAATCGGGGTATGACAACCTTCAGGGGAACTAATCACAACACCAACACCATTACCAAGTGCATTAGAGGCACCATCAAAAACCATAGTCCATCGGGATCCTTGTTCAGGTCCGTCATATTGTCCAGGTTCTTTGGTAATAATCATAATGTCTTCATCAGGGAACTCAAAACTCATTTACTGGTAATCATCCACTGCTTGATGAGCCAAATGATCAGCTACAACACTTCCCTTAATGGCCTTCTGAGTAGTATACTGTATGTCATATTCCGTCAAGATCATTTGCCATCTTGCAATTCTTCCGGAGAGAGCAGGTTTCTCAAATATGTACTTGATTGGATCCATCTTCGAAATCAACAAGGTAGTATGAGTCAACATATACTGTCTTAGTCGGCGAGCAGCCCATGCCAAAGCGCAGCAAGTTTTCTCGAGCAGTGAGTATCTTGTTTCACAGTCGGTAAACTTTTTGCTAAGGTAGTATATTGCCTGCTCTTTTCGACCAGACTCGTCATGTTGCCCCAATACACACCCCATTGAGTTGTCTAACACTGTTAAGTACATAATCAAGGGTCTTCCATCAACTGGTGGCATCAAAATTGGTGGTTCTAACAGGTATCTCTTGATTTCATCAAAGGCAGTCTGGCACTCATCATTCCATTCCATCACCTGATCTTTCTTCAACATCTTAAAAATTGGCTCACAGATGGCAGTCAACTGGGAAATAAATCTTGCAATGTAATTCAATCGTCCCAAGAAACCTCTAACCTCCTTCTCAGTACGGGGAGCTGGCATTTCTCGTATAGCTTTCACTTTTGCAGGATCCACTTCAATACCTTTTCCACTGACAATAAAACCCAAGAGCTTTCCAGATCTAACTCCAAAAGTACACTTGTTTGGATTCAATCTCAACTTGTATTTCTTCAACCTCTCAAACAATTTATGCAAATGATCAAGATGTTGCTCTTCATTCTGGGATCTAGCTATCATATCATCCACATATACCTCTATCTCATGATGAATCATATCATGAAACAAAGCCACCATAGCACGCTGATATGTTGCCCCTGCATTCTTCAAACCAAATGGCATCACCTTATAGCAAAAAGTGCCCCATTGTGTCACAAATGTTGTCTTCTCCATGTCTTCAGGTGCCATCTTGATCTGATTGTAACCAGAGAAACCATCCATAAAAGAGAATACCTTATGCTGAGCAGTGTTGTCTACCAGAATATCAATATGAGGAAGTGGAAAGTCATCTTTAGGGCTAGCCTTATTCAAATCTCTGTAGTCTACACACATACGTACCTTACCATCTTTCTTAGGAACTGGTACCACATTTGCAACCCACTGAGGATAAGAAGTCACTGCTAAGAACCCTGCATTGAACTGTTTCATTACCTCTGCCTTGATCTTTTCTGACATTTCAGGACGCATACGACGAACCTTCTGCTTCTTTGGACGACAATCTTCTTTCACTGGCAAACGTTGAACCACAATGTCTGTATCCAACCCTGGCATATCTTCATAAGACCAAGCAAAGATCTCCACATAGTCACGTAACATCTGAATCAATCTGTTCTTGACATTGTCCTCTAGATCAGCCCCTATCTTGACCTCTTTTCTGTTTTCTTCAGTTCCCAGATTCACAACTTCGACTGGCTCCTCATGTGGATGTATAACTTTCTCTTCTTGTTGTAACAACCTAGCAAGCTCTACAGGTATTTCACAATCGTCCTCATTTCCGCCTTCAGTTTGATAGATCGGATTCTCGAAATTATAATTGGCAATAGTAGAACTGTTATCAACAAGATCCAGAGTGGATGAGGATCTGCATTTTAGTGATGTGGGTGTGTGTAAGAACACATAGCTGATAAAACAAAAATAAAAGAAAAGAAAGACAAGGAACACAATATTTACGAAAACGAAACGTCCACTGATTTTATTGAATGAAGTATGCAAATGAAATGACAGCCCGTAACAAGCACACCATTGTGCCCCGGGTAAGGCACAAGGCTTGAGAGTTTTAATTGTTCAGAAATTACAAACTTAAAAAAAAAGCAACAACACAGTAATAGTATTTACTCCTGACTAAAGGAGATAGGGATAACATCTTCAGCTTTCCAATTATTGAGTCCAGCACCCACAGTAGGAAAAATCCAAGCATCCAAGTTGTAGTCTCCATCATAGTCTCCCACAGCATTGATCTGATCTTTCATAACCCCTTGATTAGTGATACGAGCAGCACGAGCACGACGAACAGCTTTCTGGGACTCTGCAGTGAAACCCAAACCAAACTTGTCAGACTTGTATGGAATATCAGGAAGTTGACCCCAAATAGTACAACCACCTTCATCCACCACAGCTCTAGCATCATTGAGGGAAGCCATTGCCATTGTTGGAGGTTTTCTGGTGACCACGGGAACTTTCTTCGCAACAGGAGGAGCTACATAATCATTAACAACCCAGGGAACCACTTCAAACGTCTGACACGGAGTTTCAATGTATTCACCGTCCATTTCCAGATACTTGAAGGTATTCACATGGCTGATAAAGTATTCTTCTTCTCCATAGACAGTAACAAACTTTCCATCCACCGGATATCTCAACTTTTGGTGCAATGTAGAAGTTACAGCACCTGCCCCATGGATCCAGGGACGACCAAGCAGACAAGAGTATGAAGGACGAATATCCATCACAAAAAATGTAGCAGTAAACACCTGGGAGCCAACTTTGATTGGAAGATCAATTTCTCCATGCACTACTCTTCTAGAACCATCAAAAGCCTTTACCACAATATTACTGGGCTTCAGCACAGCATCTTCAGGACTTAACTTGTTCAGGACTTCCTTAGGCAACACATTCAAAGAGGAACCATTGTCTATCAGCACATGTGACAAGGTAGTGCCCCTGCATTCAATTGAAATATGCAAGGCCCTGTTATGATCTCTCTTGGCAGGGGTCAAATCAGCATCAGAAAACCCTAACCCATTGTCATAGGTCAGGTGGGCAACACAGTTCTCAAATTGGTCAACAGAAATTGCACTGGGTACATGAGCAGTCTTCAGAAACTTGATCAAGGACTTGGCATGAGCCTCAGAACATAACAACAAGGATAGCATAGAAATCTTCGAGGGAGTATGCCCCAACTGATCAACAATGTCATAATCACTCTTGCGAATGATTTTCAATACTTCTTCCATCTGCTTAGAGAGGTCATCAACAGCTGGCACATCAGTAGATACAGGCTCAATAACAGGACCCTTGCCCCTAGCATCAGTGGTGGAAGTAGCAGCAGGAGTAACTGCATTCTTGGAAGTAACTGGAGGAGAGAAGACTCTTCCACTACGTGTGATCTTACTAGATCCAACAATATTGTCAACATCAACAGGCACATCAGCTACAGGCTCTTGCTTAACACCATGGATGTAAACATCAGATCCATAATGCCAGGGCACAGCTTTGTCAGACGTATACGGGATAGGACCAGGAGTAGTAATGACCACAGGAGCAACTCTGGCTTCAGCAACAACTTTCACAGGACCTTCAGCAGTAATCTTGATTGGACCCTGATGAGTGATTTTAATAGGACCCTTTGAAGTGATTCTCACCGGTACTTTGTCAACCATGTCAACCTCCTCAATCTTCTTACCTTGCGTAATATGATCTACCATACTTTCCACAGAAGACGGTTTTCTTTCAAACACTATGGTGTAATTATCCATGAGACGCTGAATTCCGTCTTTCAACCTGAAGCACTTCTCTGGATTATACTCACAATAGACACAATCTTCATGACAACCCGGAAAGAACCCAGCTTGCACTAACTTCTTTCTGATGATGGCCAATGGTGTGGTCAACTCTGCAACTGAATGGATATGTAAATCTTCATCAATGGCATTGACAGTCTTCTCGTGATTTGGCATTGGAGCAGTAATCACATTTGGAGTACCTGGAGGATCAAACTCAATTTCTCCAGCATCAATCATATCTTGAATTTTATTCTTCAAGATCCAGCAGTTATTAGTATCATGTCCCTGACAGTTTGAATGATATGCACATCGTGCATTGGGATTGTACCTGGGAGAGGTAACATTAGGATTCTGAGGAGCCTCTTTCAAAGTAATAAGTTCAGCTTTCAACAAGTGTTGCAATGCCTGAGCCATTGACATGTTGATCTTCGTGAACTGCCTTCTAGCCCTCTGTTGGTTGCCCTGTGGCTGCTCTGTTGTTGCAGGAGTTGGATTTGAAATATGCACTGCACTAACAGACTGATGCCTTCTGTTACGATCAGGTTGACCATAAACAGCATTGGATTCTTTCTTCCCAGTGGGAGGCTTCTTTGCAGCACCTGATGAGGAAGTACCCACTTGGATCTTACCATTCTTTATACCATTCTCTACTCGCTCTCCTGTCATGATCAACTCAGTGAAGCCAGATGATGAGCTTCCAATGAGATGACTGTAGAACGGACCATTTAGCGTACACATGAACATATCAACCAATTCCCTGTCAGTCAAAGGGGGTTGAACTCTTCCAGCTAAATCTCTCCACTTCTGGGCATACTCTTTAAAACTCTCTTTGGCACCCATAGACATGCTCTGAAGCTGCATGCGAGTGGGGGCTAAGTCAGCATTGTATTGATACTGCTTATAGAAAGCTTCAGCAAGATCATTCCAGTCTCTGATGTTGACACTCTCCAACTGATAATACCACTCCAACTGAGCTCCAGATAAGCTCTCTTGAAAAAAGTGGATCCACAACTTCTTGTCAGCAGTGTGAGGTTGAATTCTTCTGACATATGACCTCAGATGTAGCTTGGGACAAGAGACCCCATCATAGACAACAAAGGTAGGAACCTTGAAACCAATGGGTATGACTACCCCAGATATCAGACTCAAATCCTCAAAGTCTAGCCCAGATGATTTCTGCAACTCCATAGCATCCATTCTATCCACCAGCATCTTGAACTTATCTTCATTAGGCTCATGGTAGTAATTAGCCTCAGAGTCAGAGTCCCCCATAGTGTTGTGGAGACTACCTCCCTCTTTTTCAGATTCCTCAGATTCATAGTCTTCAGCTGGTTCTTTGGTCTTGGCAAGACCTTTGAACCTTCTTCCCATGTTGATCAAACCAGCAGACCTTCTAGTCTTCTTAGTCTTCTTGGCCAGCAGTGCCTTCAATTCATCCTGCCCCTTGGACAGGTTCAAGATCAGCTCTTGGAACTGTGCATTTTGTGCCTGGAGATCCTTAACTGATTGTTCAAGAGCCATTGCTGAAATAAACAGCGAGAAGATGAGAAACCTGTGCACAATTATAAACCTGTGATGCAATGAAATGATATGGGAATGCATATGCAATGTTTTCAAGGACCGCAGGATTTAAATTTTCTTAGACAAACAAGAAGGTAAACTTTTATTAGTAATAACTTTGTTTTGCCTTTTGGGCTTACAAAAAATGAAATAAGTACAAAAGATGGGGTTTTAAGTCTCCCATGGACGTTTCCTCTTTGTGTTGAGGTATGAGTTGAGGTTCCGTTCCTCGTGAAGTTGCTTTGTTAGTTCCAGGATCCTTTCTTGGCTTGCTTTGTAATGAGCCTCGAAAGTATCTCTTTGCTCCTTCAGTTGGATCCATGATCTCTGCAAGTCTTCCGTATCAGTAGGCATGTCTGGGTGAAGGATGGTATAAGCTGTGTCTCCTTCAGCAACAGGTTCCATGGTAACTGGTAGGACGGCAGGATATGGCATCATGAGAGTCTGAGCACGAGATCGCACCCATCTGAGATAAGCTTCCATAGGAATAGTGTACTTAGGCTCCAGTGTCTTGCTGTCAACCCTGTTTACTTTTCCCCAGGCTCGTATGAATCTCTGACGGTAACCCTGAAGATCATTGTCGTAATCAAACACAATGCCCTGAATCAACATGTCATGTGGACCATCACTCCGGGCGTAACCAAACTGTCGTAAAGCTAGAGAGGGGTTGTAGGTGATGCCTCCTCTTATGCCTAGTAGTGGCACATTAGGAAACTCCCCACAGCGGTCAATGATGGTGACATTCCCCATAGATCTGGAGCACCAATGGATATCTGAGTGAGAAAGTGACATGATCCTTTTGGACCATCTGAACCCTTGCTCATTCTTCATTACTGAGCGAGGAAGGTGAGAAATAAACCACCTAGAAAGAAGAGGTATGCAGCACATCAAAGTTCCTCTTGCCTTTGTAGTACGAGCATGAAGAGAATGTAGGATGTCTCCAAGCAATGTAGGTACTGGATTGTGACTCAGGAATATGTTGATGGCATGAACGTCTATGAACTGATCTGGATTGGGGAACAATACTAAGCCATAAATCAGCAAGGCTAAGATCTCCTCAAAAGCATCATAGCTCATGGCCTTCAAGAGCACCTGAGCCTTATCCATTAGTACCTTAGCAAGAATACCCTTAACTCCGCTTCTCGTTTCTAGAACAATGTCAGACTTCTTTAAATGTAGGGCTGTAGCAATAACTTCTGGTTTAAGCTCCTTCTCTAGGCCTGTGAAGGGTCTTTGATCAAGAACAGGTATACCCAGAATTTTAGAGAACTCCTCCATTGTAGGAACCAGCTGATAGTCAGGGAATGTAAAGCAATGGTGTTTAGGGTCAAAGAACTGAAACAGAACACTCATCATGTCTTCATTAAACCCTGAGGTGACTAGATCCAATAGGTGACCATGTCTCTTGATGAACTGGGAATGATCAGACACTTGAGAAACCAACTCTTTAAGCTTAGAAGGTATCCCTACAAAGTTGATCCTGATGGTGTTCCTACGAGCAGAAGTCATGACCTGCAACAAAGAACAAAGATAAATCCTTTGGTCCTTGAAATGGTTAGTGAAAATGCTATGCTTATGATGCATGATGATGTCATGATGTTATGCTCAATCACAAACATGTGGCACACACAAACAAGTCACACAATAGCCCTAGGTTTAAAGGCTTGCATGAGGTTTAAAGGTAAGTACCCTCCCCTGAAGTTAGATGGTTCATTCTGTCCTACAAAAGTAACCAGGTTCTAAGGGATCTCAATATCATTGATCCTTCACAAGGGTGGTTGTTCAGTAGGCAACTTACTTGCCAACCAAAACCCTCCAAGTTTAAGATCTCAATGAGCGTAGTATCGAGTGTCAACCAACTTCAGTCTGCACCAAAGCCGGTTACCTCACTACTTTTCTAAAGGCCAAGATGGGATAACTAGGGTTCTAAAAGTTAGTTAGTGCATTGACAACATATGGCAGCCTCATATTATCCTCAACTTGACTTAAGGAACATAAGCACCAACCAAGAAGTCACACTAACTATGGCCACCAGATCAACCATATCGATATACGTCGTACAGTTTCCTTGGTCTATTGCCATTTACCTAAGGTACACTAGATCCGGGTTAGGATCTTTCACACATGAGAGCCCAACAGATAAACATAAAGCAAACAAGGCAAACAATTTAAAGTGATCTAATTCCTAAGGGTACCCCTCTTTAATTTAAGTCCCCAGCAGAGTCGCCAGTTCTGTAACACGGTGGGAGAACTGACTTTAGTTAAATGTTGCGGATAGCAAGAGTCGCCACCGACTTTTATTTTATCCAAAGGAAAGGGCATAAAAGAACAGGAAAGACCTTAAAAGATTTTTGGGTCCGGGGGGTAGGTTATGTAAAGGGAAGGTGTTAGCACCCTTTACATCCATGGTTATCCATGGGCTCTTAGTTACTTAGCTCACTTTGAATTGTTTTTGAAAATGTGTAGTGTGTGAATAGAAAATTTTCATATGAGTTAATAATGATCCATGTACGGATGCGTAAAAACTTGTGTTTGAAAATTTGTTTGAAATTTGTTAAGTGTTTGAAAATTTTTGAATGGAGTGAGCAAGCAACTAGGAGGTACCTACCCTAAAATTTAAGTCTTTTCTGTTCTTTATCCTTTAAGTGGTAAGACTATCCCTATTATTAAGGAATAGGTAGTCATTACCTTGGATGTAAGGGACATGTGAGGGACATCTGTTTAATGAAGGCAACTGTAGGGTGTATTAAGCAATTAGGAGGGACTGTCATCATTATTCGAAAGGGACAAGATCTTTTATGAAGGCAACCATTTAAGGGACTTGATGACTTTTCTTTTTAAGGGACTTGCTTTATACACCCCACTTGACCTTATGATTAGGCAACATTGAGAGGTAACCCTAGAAAGTGAGACGGCGATTAAAAAATCGACTTACGTGTGTGAGTGTTTAATTTAATTTATCTTTTAATTAAAATGATCTAAATTCAATTTTTAAATATAATACATGTTTACACTCCCTATTTTACTAACCATAGCATAAAAATTAAATAAATTAAATATTTACAAAAATTTACACCAAGGAGCAATTACAATACTAATTAATAAGCAATTAAAAATAAATAGCAAGAAATAAATAAATAAGCAAAAATATAAATAATAAGCAAAAATAAATAAATAAGCAATAATAATTATAATAGGGGTTAGTAATAATATTAAAAATAAATAGGGTTAATGAAATAATAATAAGCAAAAATAAATAAATTAATAATAATATGGTTAGTAATAATAACAATAATTAAAATAAATAGAATTAGCAAAAATATTATAATAACATGATAAACACAAAATTACATTTTTAATATAGACATTTATTTAAAAATATGAACAATTAAAGGATTATGGTAATATTTTAATTTATGTACAAATTATTAAATTATTTATAATTACAAAATTAAATTATTATAGGTTCAATTGTTTCTAAATACATATTAAAAATTATTTATATATAATTTAGGTTATAAACAAATTAGAAAAAATATTTACATATTATATATAAGAAAATAGGTTATAATTATATTTAAAGATTACATTCACCAAAATTAATCATATTTTACAAAATTTTATATTAAGTATTATATTTATAAGATTTAATTTTATTAATCATTATATTTACAAAAGTTATATTAAATAAATATATACATAATAATTATATTAAGAATTAGAAAATAAAAATTATTTAGAAAAATAAAATTAGGTTTTACAAAATTAGGGTTCATTTAGAAAATATTTTTAGGGTTTATAATATAATATACAAAATTTATTTTAATAAATGTACATATGTCTCAATTTAATTACATAATAAAGAAAATAATTTTTGAATTACAAAATAATTTCTGAATATTAGAAAACATTGAATATATATTTTATAGAATTATTTTTATGATATATAATTATTAATAAAACTTAAATCAATTAAATAAAATTAAACAAAACAAAAATAAAATAAAAATGACAAAACAAACCTGGCTGGGATTTGAACCCAGGAGGCTTTGTTCACAATACCCATGCCTTACCACTGGGCCATGCGCTGGTTGGTGCAAGAATAATGTCCTTCAAATTGTTTTGTTCTTTCAAACCAATAATCAGAAAAATAAGTGAAAAACAAAAGGCCTGGGGGAGGATTGAACCCAGGACCTTTGTAGTTAACACGCATGCACAAGACCAATCCAGCTAGATGAGCAATCCTGTGTGTAAACCAACAATAATTCATAATATATAATAATCAATGCGTAAATGAAAAAAAAACCAAAATTATTTGTCATGGCCAGGATTTGATCCCCTCCCCTTTTGTCAAACGCATGCGTACTTTTCCACTGGGCCAAGCTGCGTGCTTGTGACATAAACAGAACAAAAACATATTATTTTTAAACAACAATTTAAATTCAGATTTCGCGCCAGCCAACTTCTTCTTCTCCAAATTTCCTGCGAAATTTCCTTCCCTTTTCCCTGCGAAATTTGTTGTGAGTTCTTCATGGTTTCAAACCTGCGAAAATGAAACTCAAACAAAACAGCATCGATTCATGAAATTAATTAGTGTTTTATGATCCTCATAGTCCATACATCATCCCTATGTTCTTCAAATTTATTTAAATTCAGTAAATCATTAAGCCCTAATTTCAAAGGTGAAACCCTAACAATGGCCGATTCTGATTCAAGCCATGAACCTTTAGTTTAATGATCCAGAAACAATCTACATAGCACCACAAACAACATTATGTAAACAAAATTCAATAATATGCAGTAAATCAATGGAATCGAAAAAAATATTTCCAAGCACGAGATGGATTCGGGTTGGACAATATGTCATGGTATTGATGCATATGAGTGATGGTTTATGATCAGAGAAGTCCAAGGAAGCTCTCCATGTTCTTGTTTTACCTTCTAGAGCCCTAAATCCAAGAATCCGAATGTGACTTTTGTGAAGAATTTTTGAACAATGGAACTTACTTTTGGAGGCAGAGAATTCGTGCCTTGATGATTGAGTTGTGTTTAGTACTTATAGGTAAATGAATTTAGGTCATAACATTGAATGGTTGTATGGAAATTTTGATATGAAAAGATTGAAATTGATCATGCTTTGAAAATCCAATATTTTTGCATAAAGGCTTGCTATTTTTGGACAAATCTTATGATTTCCTTCCTCTTCAATTCAAATCATCATTTAAGACATTCTAGAAACTCAATCCAAATAAAATCTCTTATTTTCATATTTTATTTTTATTTAAAATGATTTTTAATGAATTAAATCAAAATAAATAAAAATAAAAATAATAAAAATCTGATTTTTAATGGTTTGGGTCGTGCATAGTGCTATTGTATGGATTGGATCATAATTTGACAAGCCCATTTGGAAGAAATTGGTTCTAGACCTCCTTTTTCATCATAAACCAACTCAAAATTTCCCAACTTTGCAAGGGCACATATCCTTCAATTTTAACGCTATTAGGGTGTTCTTGGACATTTTGGAAAGCTTGAAGAGTCCTCTAAACAACCCCACTGGTTTCATGTCCATATCATTTACCAATCTCAAGTTATGCCCTTTTGAAGTTGTTGACTTTTTGTTGACTTTCAAAAGGACCTATAATGTCCTAGCTCATACCTTCCAAATGAAGCATTTTTGGGTTTGGCTTGTGAGACACAAAGTTGTAGAGAATTCAATTTCCTTCAAAATGAGCTTTGTATGGAGACTTGGTGATGAAGTATGTGAAAGTTATGGCAAAGTTCAGTTGACTTTTACTGAGGAAACCCTAATTTAGAAACTCCTGATTCTTGATGATCTGAAATCTCCTTGATGAATCATGATCAACCCTTGATCAAATGATGAATTTTACTTCATATACTTGATGTTGGCAAAAAATCATGAAGTTTGACTTTGGTTTGACCACAGTTGACCTCAGTTTGACTTTTTAACTGCATTGACTGATTTTGACTTATCTGATCATCTGACTGAGCAAACTTCTGAGAAAAGTCTTGAAACTTGTCATAGGGGTTCTTACACACATATAAGATGTTATGAAGCTCACTTGAAGTCTTGGAAGTTCATTTAGCCTGATTAAAGTCAAAACCCTAGTTTTGGATGCACTGCTTAGGAGGTGCATTGTCTGAGGGAATTGTCAACTCTTCTGACCAATTGTGAACCTTGTAAAGTGACTTTGTAGACCTCATGAACCTCATGAAAGGTTATGTAAATATTGTGAATCTTGTGAACCTTGTGAACCTTCAAGAAGTAACTTGTAGACTTCATGAACCTCATGAAAGGTTATATAAACATTGAGAAACTTGTGAACCTTGTGAACCTTCATAAAGTAACTTGTAGACTTCATGAACCTCATGAAAGGTCTTGTAAATGTTGAGAAACTTGTGAACCTTGTGAACCTTCATAAAGTAACTTGTAGACTTCATGAACCTCATGAAAGGTCTTGTAAATGTTGAGAAACTTGTGAACCTTGTGAACCTTCATAAAGTAACTTGTAGACTTCATGAACCTCATGAAAGGTCTTGTAAATGTTGAGAAACTTGTGAACCTTGTGAACCTTCATAAAGTAACTTGTAGACTTTATGAACCTCATGAAAGGTTATGTAAACATTGAGAATCTTGTGAACCTTGTGAACCTTCTTAGCACACAAAGTCTTGTATTGTGAGGGCAAATTTTGGGGTGCAACAAATACCAGATGGTGAATTCAATCATGAAATTCCCCGGGACATGTGTGTGCATTTCTGTTGCATGGTTTATAGTTAGAGGCTTTAAAGAGGATAATCATTTTCAGCATAAAACATTGTGGAAATCTCTTACACAATCAGAGTTTGTACAAATGTCAGTCATTCTCAGTTTCTTATCAAAGCAAGGTGTTAAAGGGTTGGTATTCCCCAAGTAGAAAGTATTCCCACCAAGATGTGCTTTCTATCTCTTCTCCCTAGTGAGATACGCCTTACAACTCTTATTCCCAACAGAATGGTGGTTAAACACACCATCCCCAACGGAGTCTAAGATTGAAACCTTCCCCAGCTGAGTCAGAGCAGAATGGTTTTCCCAATAGAGCTTCAAAGATGATTGAACAGGTGATAGTTCCCCAAGCGGAGTTATCTTTCCATAGTCAAGTATCCTCAGCGGTCGGCTGAATGCTTTGCCTCCCCACAGAGTCAGAGTTATCACAATTCTCTCCCCAGCTAGGTCTTGACAAAACATCCCCCAACTGAGTCGAAAGATTGTAAATTCTCTAACAAAAGTTTCATGATCGGAACCCATTCCCAAACTGTTGAATTAATCCTTGCAGAGTTTCATGATTGGGATTCATTACCATGGTTGAAATATTCCCCACTGAATTCCAATTTATTTTTGGAAAAAGTGACTAGTCGAAGCAGACAGATTTGTTCACAGTCTTCTCCAACAGAAGTATTATCCTCACAAGGATTTCCGATATCGATTCAATGATCATTTGTTCCTCAGCAAGAGTTCCATATTTGTCATAATATCTTTGTTTCATTCCTCAGCAGAATGTCAGTTAGGACGTTCTCATCCCCAGCGGAGTTCTACAGATAGAATGTTCCCGGGCAGAGTCATTCCTTTTGTTACTATTAAACTTTAAAATCCAATCTCAGTGGATAAACTTTAAAATCCAGTCTTAGTGGATAAATTTTAAGATCCAGTCTCAATGGATCAGCCTTGGGATGAATATCTATTTGGTAGACTGCATACATCAAGAAGAGGGTCATTTCAGCGCAACCTAGGCGAGACCTGGCGGTGGGATTTATCGTCGAAGCAATACAGTCCTAATCATAGGAACAAATGCACATTTGTATCACATATCCGACCTTAGGATATGTGAAGATAGTCGTAACAGCGCATGTCTCAGATGCGGATCCTGATCAGTGCATGTCTATCCCACAGACTAAAGTGCACAAATAGGTAGCATATCTCAGACGCAAGATTCAGTCTTAATGAATCGCCCATTTAGTGTGTCTCAGATGCAAGATTTAGTCTCAGTGAATCGCTCATTTAGTGTGTCTCAGACGCAAGATTTAGTCCCATTGAATTGCCTAATTTAGCATGTCTCAGATGCAAGATTCAGTCTCAGTGAATCGCCTTTTTAGCGTGTCTCATACGCAAGATTCAGTCTTAATGAATCACCCATTTTAGCGTGTCTCAGACGCAATATTCAGTCTTAGTGAATCGCCAATTTTAGCTTATCTCAGACGCAAGATTCAATCTCAGTGAATCACTTATTTAGCGCGTCTCAGACGCAAGATTCAGTCTCAATGAATCGTCTATTTATCCAAGTCCACAGTCGCTGCGGCAAGCTAGTAGTCTATTGGTGTTGTTCAAAAGACAGGTCTTCATTCATATCATTGGTTACTATTCACCGCATCAGAGTTATCCAAGCAGAGTTCCTTTGGTTGGGTATCCTTTTTCAACTTTTCCACAAAGTGCAAGTTTTTATCTTTTTTTGGTATTCAATCATAGTTTATCTCGAAAGTCTGATAGTCGATGCTCTCATCCTTTTCAAATTAATAGATAATTGAATAGGGGAAGATGTAACACCCAAAAAATTTCCCTCTCATTTTCATAACATCTAGCATATCATTTTCATACTTTACATTGCATCCATAACATAGAAAAATGAAGCATAATATTTATTGTTTGAAGTATAGGGCATGTGGTCAATAATTTTTGCAAAGTTGTGATCCTCAAATCCAAGGATTAAGAGCCAAGGGTCTTCCAACAATCTTTAAGGGTTTCTCACATCCTACACAATCTCATTTGGTGCCTCAAGTCACTTGAATAGGTGATTTCATCAAGAAGCTGGCTCAAAGCTTCACCTCATACACAAGTGGTCCAAAATAGGGTTTTGGATTCAAGAGGCTTATTGAAGAGATTTTGGTTCCAACTTGTTATCATTTTTTTCTATATGATACCAAGGGTTCATAGATGAAATTTTGTGCATTGATTCATGGTCGAGGGTCTTCATTGGCCCAGTTACTTGAAAAATAAACAAAAGTCAACAGAGGGAAAGAAAAGACAATTGTGGGATTTTAAGGATCAAAATCATGCTCATCAAGTTCATATACCTCCATATGGTCAAGAAATTTCAATAACTTCATCATTCATCAAGAATCAAGGCTTACGCCAAAAGTTGCTAAAAATGGAAATAACTTGTTATTTGAAGTTTCTATTTTTGGAAGCTTTATAAGTCACATTCAACTTGACTTTTCATCATAAAAAATGCTTCAAATGGATTTTGCTTGAACATGAGAGTTGAAGATCATTATCTCCCCTTTACAAAAATTACATTATCATCTCCATAGCATATGTGGTTCAAAAGTTATGATCAAAAGACTCCAAGGTTGTTTTAGGGTTTCCATGCATACCAACTTTTCTACCTTTTGCAAAATGTGCCAAAATGGTTTGTACATGTTTCCACTTGCCAAAATCAGATCTTAGCATCCAAGTACAATTCATTTGTTGCATTTTTAGCTTTTGAATCACTTGTTTTCATGGCTTATTTATCATGCATTTCACAAAGTGCAAATTTGCAAAATCATTTCAAACACACGAATCATGCAACCATAAAGCCCAAATGCAATCATAATGTGATCAGGGGATAAATGTGAGAAATTCATGCACATGGTAAGCCTCATGCACGTGGGAATTATCCCATACATTTCAAATTGCAAAAATGCAAAATCATTCAAATCTCCTTAACCAAAGCTCCATTGGATCTTTAACCATGGTCAGACCCAAAATCCATCATACATAAGCTCCTAACTCCTCTGGTTAGGGATGGAGACTCTCACATTTTTTGAGATTTTTCAAATTTGCGCCAAACCTTCTTCTCTTTGAATCACACAATCCTTAGGGTTTCTTGGTGATTTTTCTTCATAATCTTAATCATCATACTCCATAGAACAAGATCCAACCATTAATTGAGGCTTAGAGAAAGGATTTCATCAAGTTCAGTTCAAGAAGTTTCAACTTCAAAGCTCAAGATCTAGCATGAATCCAAGCTCTAATTTCATTTGTTTTGTAATTAGAGGTCTTAAGGAGTGGATCTTCAACTTTCTGATGGTTTTCTATGAGTATTTGAGGTTGTTCAAGTTTTCAGGTAGGTACAAATTCATCCTATCTTTTCTTTATTTTGATGTGTGCTTAGTGTTGCTCGTGTTTTGTTGGTCATGTTGATCTAATTTGTTTGAAGTTTGGACGTGTATTATGGATGTATTGTGGATCTGGAACTTTTTTGCTCAAACTTGCTTGCTTCGATATGGCTTATCCATGCATTGTTTATGAATTTGAACATCATATTTGGATTCAGTGAGTGATTTTGTGTAGAATTGTGGTCTTGTTTCTTGTTTCTTGAATTTTTTTATTGGAGTTCACCAGAGAAGGTGACCAGAGTTAGGGCTCCGATACCTTTTACAGTTTCAGGTGAACGCAGGATTTTACAAAGAAGATGTAATTATAGCCACACGTTTGTTTGATCCAAGGGCCTACGTTTTGACAACACGTTAAAATTATGTGTGGCCGTGCACGTGCTTGCTTTTATAAACTTAAATCTAATTTTATGTGCTTCCCTAGGTTTGTTAATGTGTGCTTTAGATTTGGATCCTTAATCCTGCATTCATACTTTTGCTTTGTGTGACTTAATCAAATGCGTTGGATATTTTGTGTGGTATAGACTTAGGTCTTTGTAGTTGACTGAGTGCATGGTATGGTTATTGACTTGCACTGACTAAGTAGTGGACTGGGCTTTCTATCTGAACCCCCTCCTTGACCCATTTGTGGTTTCTGAACGTGTTTTTTACTTGTTATGCACCCCTGGTTGATTGTTCATCATTTTCTTTTTATTTTTGACATAGTTTTCACATTTAATTTTTTAAAATACTTTTAATCATCCAAAATTCATAAAAAAAATTCATGAAGCATATTCACACATTAAAATAATTTTTCACATTTTTTATTTATGATTTTCTTTATTTTTTTCATCATATTTTAAGATTTTTTTTATTTCTTTTAATTTGTTTCTATTTTGATTGTCCAACTTTGAGAATTTCTTTTGCATGGCATATAAAACTTTTTGCATTCAATCTTTTTGCATTGTTTTATCAATATTCTAAGGTGTCTAAAAACATTTTTTTTCATATTTTTTAATTATTTTTGCATTGCATTTTGGTCCAATTTTTATGCATCCTTCTTTTTTGACTTTGAGGTCTTGTTTGAACTAGTTCCCTTTTGATTTTTTGTTGATATTTTAACAAGTAATTAGCCTCTGACCTAGGTAACTTGAGGTACATTTTCTTAATTGTTGATTGTTGTTTGGTATGTGTTTGGTGCTTTGCAATTGAAGTAACCTTTTGTGATCATTTCTCTCCATCTCCTAATCCTAGTTTCTTTGAAGGCATTTATGCCATTGTATGAAGTTCTTTGTGTGAGTTTGTATGGATTGTTTAGACACTTATAGGTCTTCTTAGATCAAATTATAGGTCCTTTGTGGTTTGTTTTTCTGTTTGGTTTGTGTTATGCATCCATGTTTAACTTTGACCTAATTTTCTCATGTCTTCTTGCCTTATGCTTAACATGTTGCTTGTTTGCCTTGAACATGTTCATCTCCCCATCCCATTTGCATTACATCTCATGTATGCTAGTGAACTCATGCATATGCATTCATCTTGTATGTCATATTGCACTTGTAACTTGCATTTCAAGTATGTATGACATCCTTTTCTTATATGTTCATCCTTTGCATGTTTATTTGAATTGCCTTGACTTGTCTGCTATGTGCATTTGGTATGTTAATATGTGCATCAGTATAATTTAATCTTGTTCATATGCTACTGACTTGCATCTTTTCATGATCATCTTTTCATCTTTGACTTTCATCCTTAACTTGTTTGTTTTCTTCTTATGTGAACATCAATTGTTTTATCTTCTTCATCTCTTCTCATTATGAATTAACTCATGCACCTTTGTATGTTAATTTAGTATAATCTTAGGCATTCTAGTATGTCATACTATTATAACTTTGATGATCCATGTGTGCTTTAATTCATGTCATACCTCATTGGCATTCATACTTCTTCATATGTGACTTTCATGAACTTTTTTGCCTCTTTGATGCTTCCTTGAGCTAGTGTGGTTTTGTTTGAGTTACTTGACCTTCTTAAAGCTTATTTGTGTTTTGGTTCTGACTTATGAGGTTCTTGTACCTTAAGATTATTTTCATTTTCTTTCTTTGTGTAGCGGTAAAATCATGAGTGTAAGCTATTAGTTAACTTAACTCAAAGTAAATAGAGTCGCCATCACGCTTTTACTTTATTCCAAGTGGAAAAGGAAAAAAGAGCGAATAAATACTAATGAATCTAAAAGAAAAAAGCTAAAGAAACAAGCAGAGAAACAAGTAAGGGGATAGGTTACAAAATGGGAAGGTTTTACGCACCCAAAATGTCTGTGGTACTCCACGGGATCCCTTTGAAAATTGTATTTCTTTTGGTTTGAAAATGTTTGTAAAAGAGAGTGGGGGATGAGAGAATAATTAATTTTTAATGTTTTTGTGTTTGAAGAGGTTTACCACCTCATGCCTACGTACCCACAATATGCAATGCGAGATCAAAACCTCGTAGTTCGTGGTACAAATAGTGAAAAAGGTTGGTTTGAATTGATTTTATTAAGTGAAGAGAATTTGTCATTTTTAAGTGGATAGCCTAACAAATCTACCATGAGAATAAGGGCATGGACTCATATATCATTATGGGTAGGGCGCCAACTCGGAACAAATCGACAAATATGCCACTAAACTCCCACGAATGTTAAGAGACTCAATTACATCAAACTACAACCATGGGGATTGAGAGACTTGCACCCGACTAGAAAAGAATGACTCATAGTCTAAACTTGTAAACAAAACAAACAAAAGTGCATAAAGGCACAAAAAAATTTGAATGAGTTTGGTCATTTTTATTTTTGAATTAAAGTCAAGATGATTAAATTCATTTATATTTTTTAAGGAAAAGAAGTAGTAAAAAGTCACTTGACAAAAAGTCAAGGTTTTATTTATTAAAGAGGTGAAGGTTTTTAAAACAAGAATCCTTTGAAAAAGAAGGAAGTTTTGAAAATTGAAGAAGGGGAGGAGATGAAGAGGCTAACCTAGTACATAAAATAAAAGCTAGGGAAAAGAACGATCTAACCGAAATGAAGCCACTTCAAAGTATTAATAAGAATTTCATCCTTAAGCATGCTAAAAGCCAATGCCAAATAAAGGCAAATCTTCAATGATTAACACTCCATTCAAAGGGATAAGAGGTCTTAATTCTAAGTCCAAAAGTTCCATCAATACTTCAAAGTTGGTCCATAGGTAAATAACTCCAAAGCATAGGCTAGTAACCAATAGTCCAAGATGGGAATAATTAAGTTTTTTTTATGGTTTAAGCCTTTATTAATATGTTTTTGTCCAAGTGGACAAAAGAAAAATCAATACAACAATATAATAGAAAGAATATAAACATGATAATGGATGATAAAGCATAATAAAAATAAAGGAGATAAAGGAACAAGAGATTAAAATAAAGAAGATAAAGTGCAAGAGGAAATTAAAATGTTAGTATAGTAATAGTAATAATAATATATACATAATATTGGTATGGTGAACTTAATCATCCACAACCAAAAGAGAAGTAACCAAGGCACTTAGTACCAAAATCGAAAGGCAACCGGTTCCACATAGTATCTTACACTATAGTGATTAATCGAGGCGATTAGATCCAAATTCAATGAAGTTTGAAAGAATATTGGGATACCTAAAGCAACTACGCATCAAACTTCAAAATTCGTGGATCTTAATGTAAAAAGATTAACCATTTTGGGATTACGCGTCCAACACGAGGTCCGGTCTATGAAAGTGCTAGTATCCAATTGGACTTTTATTCTGAGGTAAGGGAACATTTAGGTCTATGTTAAGCAATCACCGAGTAATTTACGGAGTAATTACCCTACAAATGACGTCGGCCGAAACCAATTAAGGTTAACAATGTTAGTGCTAATACATGCGAGATAAATGATATGTAAATCACCATCTGAATGCAATGCCGCACAAAAATAAAGGTGAATACCAAATTGAGTTACACTCATGGTATTCTTTCATCCTTAAGTTCAATCACTCATTTTGGTGAATTCAAGTATGAAAATATCTCACTAATGCAAAGTACCTAAAGTGAATTAAATAATTCACTTAGAGGTAGATTTGGACTAATAAATATTAACCACTCTAATCTACACCTAAAGTCCATTGAATTTAAAGAGAAATCAGTCCCAAAAATGTTCCCAAGGTAAAAATAAGAAAAGAGGGGAAGAGAGGAGAATAGGAGGGAAAGGAGCCCTAAAACAAGGAAAAAAATCAGTTTCAGGCATGTGCAAATTGATTGCACCAGTGTGCAAATCGATTGTACAAGGTAAAATCAGCCAAAAATTGTGAAAAAAAAGGCAGTGCAAATCGATTTGCACAAGATGCAAATCGATTGCATATTGTTCAGTTTTCAAAAATTAGCATTTAAATGGCAAAATCCATGTTCAATCAATCCTTCAAACACCTTATGATCATGGATTCAATTAGTACGAATTTTCCACTAAATCAACAACAAATAACACCAATAAGAACACAATTTCAAGATCTAAAGATCAAGCAACAAGAACCAATCAAGATCTACATTCTTGATGATGAAGATGAAGGTGTAACAATGGAGGAAGATGAATTGCCAAGAACAAACTCCAAATTAATCCGCAAGGAAGCTTGATCAACTAAAATTGATGAATAAAAATGAAAAGGATTAAGGTTTAGCTCAAAGTTAATCAAGAATTCAATGTGAATTCTTGATAACTTTCAAAAGAAGAAGAAGAGCTTTGGTGAATTTATGGTTTGGGAAGATATTTTGCAAGGGATTTTTTGGCTATCAAAAGCTTGAAAAACGAATGGAATGAAGCCTCTATTTAAAGAGTTTAGTATGGGAATTTGGTGGAGTGAGCTTGCTTTGGAAATTCAAAATTAGGATTCGAAATTCAAATTTGGAGGGAATTATAAAAAGAGTGGTTATTAGTGAGGGTTTACGGTAGGAAGTGATCAAAATGATGTAGGGAATTAAAAGTGAAGTGGTCTAGAATATTCTCAAATGATAAAATTGGTTCCAAATACTCCAAAAGTTGAAAAATGCTGATTTTGGCCAAATTCGCCCTCATGCAATCGATTTGCACATTGGTGCAATCGATTGCACTACTAAAAAATGCAATTTATGGGCAAAAAAACATGGTGCAATCGATTGTAGTAAAGGTGCAATCGATTGCACAGTGCAAAATCTTGAAAATGCCTTGTTGACTGAATTGTATTGGCTCTGAGTTCAATTATTTTGCACGTCAAAGAAGGCATGGAAATAAACACATGAACCTTGTGTAACACCCCAAATTTGCCCTCTCCTATTTAACATCATCATCATATCATAATCATCATCAGCATGTCATACCCTTAGCATATTGCATAGAAAAATGAAGCATAGTACTCGCATGTTCTAGCATAAGGCATATGATCAATCATCAGGGAAATTCAAAGCTCACAAGGCACGTTACAAGTTTGATATCATGGTCAAAGCCTTAAACGGGATTAAGGATCAAAATCAGATCAAAACGGTTGGCATCGGGTTATTCTTGAGGTTTCCCACCAAAAGGAGGGAAAATTCAAAATTCACTGGCGTTAACCGGTTAACGCTTTGGTTAACCGGTTAACGGCTACGAATTTTAAATTCCAGCAGCAAATTCAGCATGTGCTTTGGCTCCAAATTTCCAATTTTCTGATTTTTTATTCATCTGAATTATGGAGAAGGATCTAGATCATTAATCCAAGCCTAATTCCATTGCTAAAACCTAATCACATTACCAAACCATATTTTTTTGGATCCCAAGCCTAAATTTTAGGCCCCAAACCTAAACCATATTTAATCCATTTTCCTCCAAACCAAGAGGGGGCTCTCTCATTTTTTTCATTCTTCATTCTGAATTTTCACTCTTCTCTTTCACTATTCTCTCATTTTCTCTCCCACATTTTCCAAATTCACTAAGAGTTCCTCTTTGAAGATCACATAACCTTGCCTTGAGGTGTGTAGATCTTGGAACTAGACCTCCATCCATAGCTCCCTTGCATCATTTTGTTGGTTTAATTGGTGAATCAGATCTGGTTTGGAGATTAGAAGTGCTTTTGGATCCAAAATTCTGCATCAAGACCTTTTGCTTGCATTTATTTTGCATGGAGTGTGAAGCTTAGCACCGGATCTTCAAAGTTTTCCGCGAGATCTCTCATTTCCAGCTCAATCAACATCTACCAAAGCATACCTCAGCTTTGTAGGTTGGTTAAATTCAGATCTAGCTCTGTTTTAGCTTATTTGCATGCTTGTGCTTTAGATCCACCATGTGCTTATGTAATTGCTTGTGTTGCTTGAATTGATTGGTTGATTTGTAACCGGATCTATGTGCTAATGTTCATGAGCTTAATGATGTTAATTAATGTGAATTGATCCACTTATTTCATGCTTAAATGATTGCTGGTTTGGTGTGTGATTATTTGGATAAGCTGGTTTTGAGCTGATTTTCTGCAGGAATTGTTGTTATTTTCACAGTGTTAACCGGTTAACGCACCTGTTTCTGTGCTATTTTTCTGTAGGTTTAAACTGGTTAACCGGTTAACGCTTTGGTTAACCGGTTAACACTGATGCAGAATGCCATATTTGAGTTATTTTAAGCTTATTTGATCCCCTTACTTGTTTTAAATGCCATGGATCATTATATGATCATTGAACATGCTAGTTTAGGGTGATTTGCTCGTTGGTTGATGCATGCCTTCATGTTCTCGACACGTAAATGCTTGTATGCGCAAAGCTTGACATGTTTGTTTAACTTGGTTTTCTAGAACTTTGAGCATGCCAATCCCATGATTGTGTTGATGAACATATGTTGGATTTTTGCTAACATTGCAAGGGCTTATGGTAAGAGAAGTGTGGATGTTTATCCACATTTCAACTCTTTTTTCTTTTCTTCTTAAGTTGCTTTCTACTTTGTGCTTTTTGATGTGCCTTATGCCATCATGTGATGCAACTCTTTTCTTCTCCTCTCTTTCGTCGCTCTTTGGTTCTTCTTTTCTCTTAGGATAGTTTAAACCTCATTAACCTTAGGACCACCTTTTGCATGACAACTTTAGGATTAGTCTTTCCCCATTAGACTTTTGCTTTTTGCTCTTTTGGTTCTTTCTCTTCTCATCTCAAAAACAAAACCTAAAAAACATTAATAAAGAAAGAAGTGACTTCTTGTGTAATAGCCTTATTCCATGGGGCATATGTATTCATTCCATCTTGGAATAGTGCATTTGTCTAGCATGATGCACAAGTCGGATCATGAAGTCATCTTCATCAGGAAAAAACCCTAAAAAATACTTCTTCATTTTTAATCACTAAAACACTTAATAAATTCAACAAGTCAATGAATTTAGGCCATTGCCTTTGGAAATAAGTCTTGGATAAGTTCTCCTTACTTGGTGTGCTTGTTCTATTATTCCATCTTGGAATGTAGTAACAAGTACACATTCCATGGAAAAGAGTTTGATTTCATTCTCTTGTGCCACACCAAATAAAAGCTCATAAAAAACACAAACAAACAATAATCGTCTCTCCTTCGGGACTTCTTTTCTCATCACCTTCGCTCCGTCCGCGAACTTGCTCCTACTTGTCATTTTGCAAGACGGTTACGCACTCGTCGTACGAGCCTGCAACACCTGAGCATTGACATAGGAAGTTCAAGTCTTAATTCACAAGCAATCATTTCCACCCCTAGTTAGGGGAACTACGGCGTCCCTACATTTTTCCCCTTTCTTTTCTTATCTTTTCCAGTTTCAGTCCTTTCTTTTGCAGCAACTTTCATTTCTTCACCCTTTGAAGCAGTTTCTTTGCAAGCATGGATCCCGTCGGGTACGGCGGACGATCTGGGGTGCTAATACCTTCCCAGGTCGTAACCGACTCCCGAGCTCAGATTCTTTGGTTCGCATGACCCATGTCCTTCCTTTTCTTTTCTTCTGGTTTGTGCAGCATTACAATTCCTATTCCTTCAGGATAAAAATGCCTGGCTGGCGACTCTACCTCTTTCCGCGCCACTTTCACGTTTGTACCAGGATGGAAATCCGGGGAGCGATACCTTGGAATTCATTGAATAAATAAATTAAAACTTGGAAAATCCTTGATCAAATAAATTTTAATTATTTGCGAATCAACCTTGACTTTATTTCTGTGAAATTCATTCGAGCCATGGGACTGCTATGTTTGGCATTTTCACCTGCTCTTCCCCTAAAAATGTTAATAAAAGAAAAAAAATGGATTTTTATTAATGGTTAGTAAACATAAACAAATAAAAACACATAAAAGCAATGGTCATCCCCTGAGAGGCATAAACCTGCAACCAAAAAGGACCGAGGAACCAGTGCGTGATGTTGTTTGTATGCAAAGATGATGCAAATGAAAACATAAAATCTTAGGGGCAAAAATTAGGGTATTACACTTTGCTTACTTGATTTATATTTCTCTTCTTATGAATGTTTGTACTTCATTTGCTAACTTTTCAGGGGCTTTGGTAAGTCATAGGAGTGTGGATGTGCATCCATATTCCAATCTCTTCTCTCTTCTTTTACCTTTCATCTTGTGTTTGTTTAAGCATTTAATATGCTTTGATTTGTACAATTTTCACTCATCCCCCTTAAAAACAACTTAACTTCCATCTTGGAAGTAAGTTGTCTTCTAATTCTTCTTTCTTCCTTCTTTTTCTTCTTCTACTTTCTTATCCTCTCCTCCTCATTTCTTTTAGGATGGAGATATCATACCACACTAACCCTAGGACATCCAAGCAAGACAAATCTTAGGATTGTTAGTCTTCCTTTAGACTTTTACCTTTTGAGTCTTTCTCTTTATCATCTCAAAACAAAAGCTAAAAAATGTTTAATAAAGATTGAAATGACTTTTTATGTCATAGCCTTATTCCATGGGACACTTGCATCTATCCCATATTGGGGTAATGTAAGCTTGTCTAGCATGATGCACAAGTCTTCAACATGAAGTTGTTTCACTAAAAAAACATAAGAAAAATACTTCTTTACCCAAAAGGCAACAAAAACACCTAATAAATAAAGTAGGCTAGTGTGCTTGAGCCTCAATCCTTGGAACTAAGTTTGGAGATTTTCTCCATACTTAGTGTGCTTCTTCTCCATTCCATCTTGGAGTGATGCAAGAAGTATACACTTCATTGAATGAGACTTGAATACACTCTCCTATGCAAACTCACAAATAAAAAGCTTCTAAAAAACTTCAACAAACAATAAGCGTCTTTCCTTCTGGAATTCTCTTCTCATCTCCTCACTCTAAACAAAAGAACTTGCTCCTACTTGTCATTTGCAAGACGGTTAATGCACTCGTTTTAGACAAACCTACAACACCTGAGAATAGGCATAAGCAGTTCGATCCCAAAAACACAAGCAAGTTGTGTCAGTATTATTGAGTCGAACTACGGAGTTCTGACTTTCCTATTGCACAAAGGGAATGTGTAGGCACAAGAGGCGATGCTTGGCGAACACAATCCTCCAGTATCTTTCCTCGATCTTTGTGCCATTTCATATCCTTATCCTTTTATCTCATCCTTCCTTATTTCCTTTCAGTCCTTTCCAGTAGCAGTTGCAGTAGTAGCAGATACCCTCACCCTTTGAAATAGTTCTAGCAAGCGTGGATACCGTCGGGTACGACAGACGAACTGAGGTGCTAATTGTAACACCCCAAAATCTTCCCTCTTAATTTATTATCAACCTCAAGTGGTTTATGCTTCGTCATCCTGCATATCCGTCCATATTGCATTGCATTCAAAAGAAAAATAATAAATAAAATAAATTATCATCTGCATACACATGAGGCATGTGATCGAGTGTTTCTTGTCAATCATTGGAGCTTAAGAAGGGAAATAATATCATAAAAGTAACCCAGCTCATTTCCAAGTTGACCTACCAAAGGAAAGAAAATTTCACTTTTTTCATCCGTTAACCGGTTAACGGAGGCGAAATTTATGAAGAAATTTCAAAATTTAGTTTGTTTTCCCACTTTTCCCTTCATTTTTCCACCTTGCAGAACTCCATTTTCCCACTTCATTTTGCTTCCTTTTTCTACCACATTCTAGACTCTTCCACACTATTGCAAGGAATATTCCAAATAATATTCCAAGGAATATTCTAGAAACCCCAACTAACTTTAACTAACTCCAAGCCTAAGTCCTAACCTCCTTTTCCAAACCTAATGCCCAAGCTAACTCCATACCCAAGCCTCATGTCAAACCTAACTTCTATATAAACCCAATTCATTCCAAACCTCACAACTTCAACCATTTTCACATTTTCATCTCTTTTTTCATCTCAATTGTCTCAACTTTTCTCTCCATTTTCCAAATTTACCCAAGCTTCTTCATCAAAAGTTCTTCAAGTTTTGCATTGAAGCTTGAAGAACTTGAAGCTAAACCTTCATCTAACATTGATTCTTTAGCTTATTAGATAAGTTGTTGTTGTTTTGGATTGATTTTAGGTTTTTGGAATTGCTTTTGGAAGTGTTCATCAAGATCTTCATCAATTGCATTTATTTTGCATTCTCGCGGATTGAGGCAAGGAATCTCTGGTATTCTCTTTGTTTGTGCATCGATCGACTCGCAACAATCACCAAATCAAGACTCCTCTTTGTAGGTTGGTGAATCCGAAATCGCTTTTCTCTTTTAACTTATTCACTTCATCTCGCCGTATGGCATTCTTTGATCGTTTTACGGTTTGCTTGCGATTTTCTCATTTTGATTGTTGATAGCTATAATTATAGATAGTTCTTAGTGCTAATAGGTGTTAGAGGACTAGGTTTGAGTATGAATTTCGTGCTAGCATGTACATGAATGTAATAGGAGCTTTTAGAAGTAGGCTAATGGCTAGAAGTGCTTATTTCATTTGTTGTTTTTGCATTCTGTTCAGTGTTAACCGGTTAACCCCTGGGGTTAACCGGTTAACACGTATTTTTCCAACCTGTGCGCTGGTGTTTTAGGGTCGTTAACCGGTTAACCTCAAGCGTTAACCGGTTAACATTGTTCAATTTTGTGAAATTTGCTTGTTTCATTGCATGTTTGTGTGTCATTGCTTCCTTAATCTTTGTGGATCAATAGATCATGATTTTAGTGAATTTTTAGGATCACTTTAGGTGCAAGTTCATGTAATTTTGGTAGCTTTCGACATGTGTTTCGGTAGTTTCTGCTTTTGTGCATAAATGTTGCATATATGTTCATAACACTTTGTGATCATTGTTTGCATGACTTAGTACCATTCCATAGCATAATAATAATTGTGTACACCTCTGTTTTTTTCATTGCATTATGAAGCCATTCACATCTTGGTTAGATCATGTGCATATTGAAAATTACATGATGTTGTAAACGATCCAATAAAAAAAACTCATTTAGTTTACTTCATTTAATTGCATGATTGATGTTGCATTCCATCCTTAATAACTCATTGCATTTTATGGCATTAACTTGCATATTCTTTGCATTCCATTGTTTGCAATAAAATTCATGTTTTGTGCATAAAAGAAAATAATTGAAATCTGCCTTGTTTTCATAGCTGCGTTTTGAAACAGTAGCTGTAAAAAAAAATTGCATTCATGTTGTTTTGATCTTTTACACCTATTTTGCATGCTATTTGTTAGCTGTAATAGGCTGTTTGCATCTTGCATTGCATTTTAGTAGTTGTTTATGCTATAGTAGCTGTTGGAGTTTTGCGTTGCCTAGTCTTAGGTCCCTTAGACTTAGGATTGAGTCTAGATTAGGTCCTAGATGTATTAGGTTTATTTGGTACATGTTTACCTCGTTCCTATTATTCTTTATCCTACTAACCTTTGTTTTATAGGGAGGTGGAGGTAAGTTAACTCAACTTCTTCCTTTTAAATTCTTTACACTTTCAAAGTGTGTTTGTTTTAGTATTTTGTGTTTAGTTTGTATAACTTCATGATAAACCCCCTTAGAAATGACTTAGCTTTCTTAGGAAGTAAGTTGATTTCTAAGTTCCTTTTCTTTTCCTTTTTCTCATTAGGATTAGAAAACCGCACTAACCTAGGTTCATCCATGCATGACAACACTTAGGATTTTAGTCCCCTTTATACTTTTGCCTTTGGTTCTCTTTGCTTTCTTTCTTATCTCAAGGAAAAGTAAAAAACACCTAATAAAGGTCGAGCTTTCTCGTACGCCAGGAGACTTTGTCGTGGGTTACTTACACACGTCCCATTTCGGGGCGAGGTGTAAGGCATCTACCACGATGAATAAGTTTTAGTATGAGAACATTTCACAAACGACTAACTCAGAAAAGACTTCTTTAAAAGACAATACACAAACAACACTCATCTTTTCCTGCGGCAATTCTTTTCTCATCCCATTCACTCTCAATGCGAACTTGCGACGACTTTTCTCATTTGCAAGACGGTAAACACACTCGTTCAAGGCGAGCCTGCAACTACCCGGCTTGAGTGCACCATAGGATTAGCATGGACATACATTGTACTCCCATGGTATCTCACCATGAAGAGTGGCGATGTGTTCCACACTTAGATTGCGACCGTCTTGGAACTATTTTGTGTGGGGATTACTCCACTCCAGGGTACGACCTTGATAGTTATGTGCATCTGGTGACCGATCATTGAGGAACTTAGTGGAAACAACCCTCTCCAGTGATGACAGTGGCAAATCATATTTGTTGGCATACCCACTCGCATCCGAGGGTCCACTGGGAACTCGCATAGGATGGCCTGGTTCTCTCATAGGAATCCAGTTAAAGCAAATTGTTCGTATGACGATAGTACTATATCCCAAGGGCTGAATGTACTATTGTTTCTTGATTCAGTGCTTGAAGTTGGGGACTTATAAGGGATATTTGTTTCCTTGGACTCAGCTGAGACCTCCTTGAGTAGTACATAATGTCAAACTGATTCCCTGATTTGGTCATGAGCCATTTCTCTGAAATGGCGAATGTGTTATTGCTATTCGGCTTTGAGAGTCCGTGATGTTGACCCGAGTAGCACACCCGTGATATTGGGAGGGGTTTACAGGTTTGCAGGAACCCTAAAACTTCCAACATACCCATTGTGCCAGTATTGTCCATTATTGTGATATGTTTCGCTGGTTCTAATATCTGGGATTCATGTTCAGAGGAACTGTGATTGCTATTGTGACCTTACATAAACATTGGGTTATTTTGATCTGCAATCACAGACACGTCACTGATCACATGCCTTGCCTTGCATAAGCATCATGACATCATTAATAATTTGTGTTCTTTTTCATTCTCAGGGTTCATACTATTCTCGGTTCCCGGTCATAGTTCTGCTTCATAAATGAAAAATGTTCAAAAGAGGAATGTGTACTACAAGTTCTTTGATACCAAAGTGGATTTGCTTAATCAGATGGTGTCTCTTATTACCCCGGATCATCTTGGATACTTCAAAGATAGCTATGGTGACATTCTGGATCTGGTAGTTAACCTGGATAGTTCCCAAAGGAGTGTCATCCATACTCTTTTATAGTACTATGATCTCCGGCTCAGATGTTTCACGTTTCTTGACTTCCAGTTGGGTCCTCTACTGGAAGAGTATGCTGAGATTTTGGGGGTGCCTCTCAAAGTTCATATTCCTTTTAATTTAGAAATGACCATACCAACTCATCTTGATATTGCCAAAGCTCTTTATTTGAGCCCATCAAAGGTATTCGATAACCTAATTGTTACCAAAGCTGGGGTGTTGGGTTTTCCTTTGGAGTTCTTGGTGAGAAAAGTTGGAGAACTTGTTGATGCTGGTCAATGGGCTTTAGTGTGTGCTATTTTGGCTTTATTCATCTATGGGATCATCCTCTTTGCTGACATGGATAAATTTGTAGATATCAGTGCCATTCACTTGTTTGTGCTGAAAAATCATGTGCCCACTCTCCTGGGTGATCTATATTATTCAGTACATTACAAAAACGAGAAGAAGCGGGAGGTTTAGTTAGGTGTTGTGCTCCTTTATTCTACAGATGGTTTATGAGACACCTACCCATTACTGAAGCTTTCACTGATCCTAAGGTGATCTGGGCCCAGAAGCTGAGCAGGTTGTCTGCTAAGGACGTCAGGTGGTTCACTTTGAAGTTAAAAAGGAAAGATCTCATCTCCAGTTGTGGAGTTTATCCCAAGGTTCCACTCTTAGGAGTAGCTGGGGGCATCAATTACAACTCCATCCTCCTGAGAAGACAATTGGGATATGCACTTAAGACTGTTCCCAAAGAATCAGAGCTAGTTCAGACTTTATATTTCTCTGTGAAGGATAATCTTCCCTTGGTCCGAGAAGCTTCAGGTGCTTGGAAACTTATCAAAAGAAAGGGTATAGAGCACTTGGGCAAGAGCAACAATCAAATGTTCTCTGAATTCAAAATGTGGATAAGAGAGAAAGCTCAAGTGTCCCTAATCCCTTTCTCTGCACCAGTTCCACCTCCTGCTACTGTGCCATTGGAGAACTACCAGAAGTTAGAGGCTTTGGTCCAACAACTTAGAGCATAAAATCAAGAGGCCGACAATTCTTGTCAGAAGCTGATGATCCAGAACAAAAAACTAGAGGATATAGCTCATCAAACTGAAGAGATAGTCAGGCTCAAGCAGCAGGACTTCGAAGAACGAGAGCTCTACTTCAAGAAGAGAATGTTGGATGAAACCTACAAGGCGAGTCAGTGCCGGAAGGATAAGAAAGCCTTAGACGAAGCCAACGAAGTTGTGACCCTTTAGCAAGAGAAGTGGGAATACCATCTGAGAAAGCAAAAGGAGGTAGAAATCGAGTACAAGCTAAAGATCAAAGGCCTTTAAGAGACTATGGCTGAGCAAGGAGAGCTGCTCTACAAATCCCATGAGCAACAAAGAGACTACCTTTAGAAGATGGAAAAGAGTCAACAAACAGCTGAATACGTCCAGAAGGAAGTAGAGGAGCTGAAGATTCGGCCCGATATCAAGAAAGTCAAGACTAAGTCGAGCCCTAGCAAAGAAAGGGAGGAGGTGTTCCTACAGCAGATCAACAAATTGCATGCTTCCTTTGATCTAAGGATCTTCTTATTCAGAATCTCATCCAAGAGCCGAATCATCCAGACATAGCCCAGTTGTTTTAGGCTATCAAGCACCTTAGCTGGAGGCTGCAAGACATGGAGCTTCCTAGGGTTTAGTCTCATACTTTTGTACCTGGATTACCCACAGGCTTGTTGTGGGATTCCTCCTTACTTTACTTTGCTATTCTCTTGATGTATGAATTTACACCCTTCGGGGACGTTTTTATCTTCAGATCTAAGTTCATGATATGCTTGATTTGTTTTGAATCTCTGGTTGTTATCTTTTGCACTGAGACGGGGTACTAAGCACCAATTCTCCATGAATATCATCTTATCCGAACAACATGCGGGGTCTTCTTCCCTAGATCTGAAAAGGCTATCTAAATTCTCAAATACCGGAATAGGAATGTAAAAAACCTTAAGAATGAAAAGAATGCAACATTGCATGCATTCATGTCATTTGAATTTTTTCTTTTGCAGGTTATCCAGGTTTCTTAATTTATCTGCGTTTTCAGGAAAGCTTGTGAGAGCCTCAAAGACTCGTCTTCTCAGGCACAATATCCCTTCACACCGGTACGCTACTCGCCATAATCAAAGGCACGTCATGGATACAGTACAAACCGAGTTAAACGAACTTCACACCAGGATGGGGGAGTTCATGACAATGATGCATGGTATAGCTCTAGGGAAGCAAGAGATGAGGGCTTCTATGCAAAGGCTTAACCCCCCATAAACAGATCCTCCGGTGGTTACCTTGGATGCGCAAGGAAATACGATCAACAATAACAGGGGGGATGGACCTCCAGCTCAAGAGACTGGTGTCCCTATTCTTGTTCTCGTAGAAGATCTCCCAAAAGATCAGTTCACCCTGGTTAACAAAGACATGGGGTTTTGTATTGGAGCTAATAATCAAGACTTCCAAATGTTGGCTGAGAAGGTGAGGGCCTTGGAATGCAAAGATACTCTCGACATCGACGTTTCCGACATGGGCTTGGTTTCAGGGGTGGTCATCCCTCCAAAGTTCAGACCTCCAGGTTTCGACAAATACAACGGCAATTCTTGCCCTAAGACTCACTTGTAATCCTTTTATCGCAAGATCGCTGCACATACCAAAGACGAGAAGCTTTGGATGTACTACTTCCAGGACAACCTATTTAGGGGCTCACTAGAGTGGTATATGAAACTGGTGAAGAACTTTGTTCGTAATTGGAAGGAGCTTGGGGAGGCTTTCCTCAAGCAGTACCAATACAACATCGACATGGCTCCCAGCCGGACTCAATTGCAAAGCTTGTCACAAAAGAACTCGGAAAGTTTCAAATACTATGCATAGAGGTGGCGCGAGGTCATAACCAGAGTTCAACCACCGTTGCTGGAAAGAGAGATGGTTGATCTCTTCATGGATACCCTCCCGGGGCATTTCATGGAGAGACTGACAGGATGTTCCTCTAGTGGTTTTCCGATATCATCTTGACGGGTGAGAGAATAGAGAGTTGGATGAAACAAGGGAAGATTCATAACAGTGGAGCTTCAATCTCCGTGGTCAAAAAGCCTTTTGTGAAGCGAAGGGAAGGAGAAATTGGGGCCGTATACGCTCAAAAGAAGAGGGGGAATTGGAACGCTTATCATCAGGAAGCTCCTGTCACTATTTCTGCTCCTACTAATCAGCAACAGGTTCAGCAAAACTACCAATAACATAGGGTTCCCCGTCAATACTATCCTCCCAGACCCAAGGATAGGCATCTCGAGATGCCTCCGATATCCTACTCCCAGTTACTACAAAATCTTCTTCAGCTTCAGATGATCCAATTGAGAACCTTGCAGCCTCCAAGGCCAGGGCAGATTCCTGAGGGCTACGATGCTAACGCCCGCTGCGAGTTTCATTCCATAGCTCCGAGCCATAGTACTGTAAATTGTAAAGCCCTTAAACACAAGGTGCGGAATTTGATAGACTCCAAGGCGATCAATTTCGCCCCAACCCCAAATGTGATACGGAACCCCATGCCTGACCATGGAAGGACCGTAGGAGCTGTTAATAGTGGTGAATGTTTGAACTTGGTATCTGATGTTAACGCCCTGAAGACCTCATTGTTGATCGTAAAGGCTTTCCTGGCTAAGAAGGACATATTTTCGGGTTGTGATGAAGGTTGTTCAGACTGTGTTAATTCTGATGACAATTGTGACCAATTGAGATCGGGGATACAGAAGATGATGGACGAGGGAAGTATACAGTTTGACAAGATCATGAAAGAGGATGAAGTATCAACTATTACAATTTACTATAATCCAGCACAAGTTCCTGCACCAGCAAAGGTGGCACCGGTAACCATTACTACTTCTGGACCAGTTTCGTACCAGAGTGATAAAGCTATCCCATGGAACTATGGAGGAGAAGTTTACTACAATGGTCGGAAGCAAAACATGGCCGCATTCAGTTCATCTTCGCACCAAGTTAAGAATGTGGGGGTCGGAGGATTCACTAGAAGTGGCGGGCTGTTTGCACCAGAAAAATTGAGAAACAATGTGTTACCACCGAAAGACAATGATGAAACTCAAGCCAGGGCCAGGGGCAAGCAGCCTATGACAAGTGATGCTCTTGCGTCAACTCTAGAACCTGATATTACCTTCGACAAGGAGGTAGAGGAATTTCTGAGAATAATCAAGAAGAGTGATTACAAGATTGTTGATCACTTGCAGCAAACACCTTCTAAGATTTCAATCTTATCCCTATTGATGTGTTCAGACTCGCATCGGAAAGCTCTGTTGAAGATCTTGAACAATGCATATGTGCCGCAAGATATATCCATAAATCAGATAGAGAAGGTAGTGTCGAGTGTGAATGCCAGCCATGGGTTGGGATTTACAAATATGGACCTGACAACTGAGGGACGCAACCACAATCGCACTCTACATATTTCCATGGAATGTAAAGGAGTTGTACTCTTTCATGTGCTTGTGGACACGAGGTCATACTTGAATGTACTTTCTAAGAAAGCACTAATTAAGCTGGATTATGATGGGGTGGTTCTTAGGCTAAGTGATTTGGTCGTCCGAGCATTCGACGGCTCGAAAAGGTCAATATTTGGAGAGGTGGAACTGCCGATCAAGGTGGGACCACAGATTTTCAATACAACTTTCTACGTCATGGATATCCAACTGGCCTACAGTTGTTTGTTGGGGCAACCTTGGATACACGCGGCAGGGGAATTGTCTTCTACCCTCCACCAGAAGCTTAAATTTGTCTGGGAAGGACAGATTGTGATAGTGTATGGGGAAGAAGATATATTCATCAGCCACTTGGCCTAATTCAAGTACGTAGAGATGGATGGGGAGATTGTCGAAGCTTCATGCCAAGCCTTCGAGCCCATCAAGACTGTAAGCACATCATCCTCAGCTGCCTTATCATAGGATACGAAGAAAGGAGCATCCATAGCCTCCTAAAAGCAAGCCCTAAAAGTTGTGGAGTTAAGTGCAAATAAGGGCTGAGGCAAAATGATTGAGGTCCCAGAGAAGAAGGATGTGTTCGGGGTTGGCTACCAAGTTGGTCAGTCAACATCAGGGCAAAGTTCTAGAGGTTGTAAATGCCTAATTACCTTCACCAGTGCGGGATGGTTTGATCACGACAATGTTTGTGCAATGCAAGAAGAAACGGTTGATAGTGATTGCGAATTGAATGAGTGGATAAGGCCATGTGTCCAGGGATGCAACTTAACAATTGGTCGGCTGAAGCGCTCATCTCCGTCACTCAACCAGAAGAGTAATAGTTTTATGTTTCTATTCTCTTGTATACAAGCTCTAGGCTTTGCCCGGGGCATAGCAGCTCATTGTAAGGGTTCATTGTTCAGGATGCAATATCATAATCATTAATAAAATGGATGTTTTTGCATTCATTCATGTGTTCTTTGTCTTTCATTTGTTGTTTTAAAAATAAAAAAATAAATGGCAATGTTTTTCCATGTCTCCCACCTTTTCTAAATCTAGCATGAATCATCATTCATGCAGATGCTCCTCATCGGGTCTCATCAGTGACGACCTTGATATGGCTCAGTATGACTTCGACAATCCAATCTACCTAGCCGATGAGGAAGGCGAAGGTTGTGAACTACCCGAAGAACTAGCCAGATTGCTCAAGCAAGAGGAGAAGATGATTCATCCACATGAGGAAGCTATTGAGGTAGTAAACCTGGGTACTGAGGAAGAGAGAAAAGAGGTCAAAATCGGGGCTGCGTTGGAAGAACCTGTCAAGAGCCGCTTGATCTCCATGCTCCGAGAATACACCGACGTCTTCTCCTGGTCTTACTATGATATGCTAGGGTTGGATACTGATATTGTAGTGCACAAGCTGCCTCTCAGGGAAGATTGCCCGCCGGTAAAGTAGAAACTGAGAAGAACTCGACCTGACATGGCTATCAAAATCAAGGAAGAGGTTCAAAAGCAGTTTGACGCTGGATTCTTGGCAATGACAAGTTATCCTCCAAGGGTTGCGAACATTGTGCCAGTTCCTAAAAAGGATGGTAAGGTCAGGATGTGCGTAGACTATCGGGACTTGAATCGGGCAAGCCCTAAGGATGACTTCCTATTGCCGCATATTGATGTGCTAGTTGACAACACTGCCTAATTCTTTGTGTTTTCCTTCATGGATGGCTTTTAAGGCTATAACCAAATCAAAATGTCGCCAGATGACATGGAGAAAACTACATTCATTACCCCATGGGGCACCTTCTGTTACAAAGTAATGTCGTTTGGTTTGAAAAATGCTGGAGTAACATACCAATGGGCAATGGTGACTTTACTCCACGACATGATTCATCACGAGATTGAGGTCTACGTCGATGACATGATTGTGAAGTCACATACAGAAGAAGAACATCTAGTTAACCTAGACAAGCTATTTGACAGGCTTCGGAAGTTTAGATTGAGGTTGAACCTGAACAAATGCACATTTGAGGTGCGTTCCGGAAAGTTGCTGGGCTTTATTGTCAGTGAAAGGGGGATTGAGGTCGACCCTGTGAAAGTAAAAGCAATTCAGGAGATGCCTGAAACGAGAACTGAGAAAGAAGTATGTGGCTTCTTAGGGAGGTTGAACTACATTGCACGGTTCATCTCTCACCTAACAGCCACGTGTGAGCCTATTTTCAAATTTCTGAGGAAAAATCAGGCCATCGAATGGAATGATGACTGCCAACAAGCTTTCCACCGAATCAAGGAGTAACTGCAAGAGCCTCTGATTCTCATGCCTTCAGTTCTAGGGAGACCTCTAATCATGTAAGTCACAGTGCTTGAAGGATCAATAGGCTGTGTATTGGGTCAGCAAGACGAGTCTGGTCAAAAAGAGCATGCAATCTATTACCTTAGTAAAAAGTTTACCGACTGTGAGACTCGCTACTCACTGCTCGAGAAAACTTGTTGCACTTTGGCATGGGTTTCTCACCGACTAAGACAGTACTTGCTAACTCATACCACCTTATTTATTTCTAAGATGGACCCCGTTAAATACATCTTCTAAAAGCCAACTCTAACCGGAAGAGTAGCCCGATGGAAAATGATTCTAACGGAATATGATATCCAATATACTTCACAAAAAGCCATCAAAGGAAGCGTATTGTCAGACTATCTGGCCCAGCAACCAATTGATGATTACCGACCAATAAGGTTCGAATTCCCGGATGAGGACATCATGTTCCTCAAGTCGAAAGACTGTGAAGAACCACTCCTGGAGGAGGGGCCATACCCCGAATCCAAATGGAGTTTGATGTTTGACGGAGCCATTAACATGAACGGAAGTGGAGTTGGTGTTTTCATTATCTCACCGGAAGGGATCCACATGCCTTTCACTGCCCGACTAGCATTCGAGTGCACTAACAATGAAGCAGAGAAGCCTGCATAATGGGGAACGAGGAAGCAATTAATTTGAGAATCAAGAACCTCAAAATCTTTGGTGATTCGGCTTTGGTTATTAACCAGGTTAACGGAAAATGGCTAGTTCATCAACCTCATCAGACTCCTTATAGGGACTATACCCGGAGGTTGTTAACTTTTTTCACTAAAGTCAAGTTGCACTATATACCTCGGGACGAGAATCAATTTGCTGATGCCTTGGTAACCTTATCTTCCATGATCAAGGTTCATCAAAAGAACTATGTGCCTAGAATCGACATGTCTTGTCTCGAAAGACCTGCATATGTGTTTGCAGTTGACAGTGATGACGATAACAAACCCTGGTATTACGATATCAAGCAATTTCTAAAGTCTCAGGAACACCCGGCATGGGCATCAAGAAAAGACAAGAAGACCCTTAGGAGGTTGGCAGGCAGGTTCTTCTTAAACCAGAATGGTGTGCTCTATAAATGGAACTTTGACATGGTCTTGCTCAGATGCGTGGATAGACACGAAGCAGACCTGTTGATGCAAGAAGTTCACGAAGGCTCCTTCGGTACCCATGTTGAAGGACATGCTATGGCAAAGAAGCTTCTCAGGTCGGGATATTATTGGATCACCATGGAATCTGATTGCTGTAAATATTCCCACAAGTTCCAAATCTACGCTGATAAGGTGCATGTGCCTCAAAATCCATTGAGTGTCATGTTGTCACCTTGGCCCTTCTCCATGTGGGGCATTGCTATGATTATCAAGATCGAGCCAACTACTTCTAACAGTCACCGTTTCATCCTGGTTACTATAGACTATTTCACAAAGTGGGTCAAAGCGGTGTCTTATGCCAACGTCACTAAACAAGTGGTAGCCCGGTTCATCAAAAGGGATATCATGTGCCGGTATGGAATTCCTGAAATAATCGTTACTGACAATGGTTCTAATCTCAACAATAAGATGATGGCAGATCTATGTCGGGATTTCAAGATTGAGCATCACAACTCTTCGTCGTATCGCCCGAAGATGAATGGCACTGTCGAGGCGACCAACAAGAACATCAAAAAGATTGTTCAAAAGATGGTTGTGACATGCAAAGATTGAGCCTCATTAAAGAGAAACACCTAGCAGTTGTATGCCATGGACAGTTGTATCAACAACAAATGAAACAGGCTTTCGACCAGAAAGTACGCCCTCAATGCTACATACCCGGCGACTTAGTGCTGAAAAGGATTCTTCCTCCTCTAACAGATCACAGGGGCAAATGGACACCTAACTATGAAGGTCCATTCGTGGTTGAAAAGGTCTTCTTGGGCAGAGCCTTGATGTTAACAACCATGGATGGCGAAGACTTCTAATCCCCTGTCAACGCAGATGAAGTGAGAAAATACTCCGTATAAAGAGACCCGCTGGACAAAAATAGAATGAAGGTCCAGGAAAAAATGGGCATCCCGAAGAGCCAAAAATAGAATAAAAGGCTCGGGCAAAAGTTAGGGAAATATTTAAAAAAAATGTACACCCGCTGAGCTGAAAAGCCACATTGGACAACTCAGGAAAAAAAGGGTATCCCGATGGATTGAAAACCCGAAAGGGGGATCTACACAAAACAGAGATTAAAACGAACAACTGCGATTTGCAAGATCTGTGATTCATCATTTTCAATCAAAGGTAATCCAAAGGTTGAATATCAATTCAATCATCTTCCTCAAAGTGAAGCAAGCGAAGAATCTTGAGGATATACATGACATAGTCGGGTTGGAGCTTGATGAGATCTATTTTTCACATTGCTATTAGGATAATTTATTTTCCTTTTGGGAAATTTCTTCTTTCCATGGATTGCTTCCCGGTGTAATGCTTATTCATGGCCATTATCCAATCAATAAAAGTGTGATTTCATTCAAATTTGTTTCCATATGTTTTTGTTTTTCATCTACAATTGATTGATTGCAAAAACGTCCAACAAATTATGATAAATATTGCATTGTGAATACATGAATACCTTATAACACATATAGGAGAGTAAAAACATTTGACACATATCTGATGTGTTGGATAACTGGGATGGTGATTCAGACAATGAGCCCGGGACATGCAGGCCAAACTAACTCTCATTTCGCAGGTACTATCAATTGTGTTCATTAACATGCAGGTACATGTGTTGCTAACAAAGCCATCGCCAGCATAGAGCTTCAAGAAGCTTTGCTTTGGCAGATCTTGAAGCATGATTCCTCAACAAGTCTCATCAGACTGTCCCCTCTCCAGCAGAGCAATAGCAAAGAGAATGATATTTCCCGAGCAGGAGGGTATCATTGTCTCTTATCCCCAGAGGATGACGCCTTCCACTTCTCATCCCTAACATGAGACACTCAACACCTCTCATCCCCAACAAGAGGTGACTTAAAACTCTTATCTCCAGCAAGAAACATTCTTATTGGTGTTCTACATCATCCCTAGTAGAGTTTGAGATTAGAATCTTCCCCAGCAAGATGACAGAAGGTTGGTATTCTCCCCAAGCAGAGATTGTCCTTCACCGAAGGTATTTCCCACAAGAGTCTTCTTATCCCTGACATTACATGAGGATTTGTTATGCCCTAGCAGTGGTGAAGAGATAGAAGAGCCCGAAAGTTCTCTTCCTTGCCCAGCAGTGTTCGCCATTTTCCCCAGCAGGTTCTCTAAATAAAGTCCAATCCTTATTGGCGCCCCTTTCCCAAGCAGAAAACTGTGCATCCGAAGGATCCCCCAACAGATTTCTTCCTCAGTAGAATACCAATGCATTTGTTCCCTCAGTCGAGTCAGAAAAGTATCACTTCCCCAATAGAGTTTGGCAGGTAACGTACCTTCCAAGTCAATTTCATCCCCAACAGGGTCTTGGCTCTCCAATCTCAAAGTCCAATTTATTTTTGGCAATGGCGGAAGCTCAGAGCTAGTGTATCATTAACATTATCCCCCGCATAGTTGCTTTTCCCCACGGGGATTAATCACAATCAATGCAGCAATTGTTTCTTCCCCATCGAAGATGTTAAGGATACATGGTGTCTCCTCATCAGGAGATCCCTTTGTATTTGCATTTAGTAATCATCATTACATTTGCATCCTCAAGATACGTAGCATTTCCATCATTATGGAGCATTATGCCATGGAAAATTCAAACATAAGCATATGAAGCATAAGCTAGTTTTGGTACCTCGCACGGAAGTCCGAAACATCATTTCTTCAATCAAACCGAAGTATCCCCACAGAATGCCAAGTTCATTTCCCAATGTGGTTATTTCTATCAAGTCTTGTTTTTTACTCCCAGTTGAGTCTTGTTTCAGTACAACAGTCTCATTTTTCCGCGTCTCCGTTTAAGTACAACGGTCACGTCTCGGGTAATCATTTAAGTACAATGATCACGTTTCTTTGACTTCATCTAAGAACGATGATTTCAATTCCTCGATTTCATTTAAGTACAATGGTCTCGTCTTGAGTCTCCTTTTCAGTATAACAGTCTCATTTTTTCCTCGTCTCCGTTTCAGTACAACGGTCGCGTCTCGGGTAATTATTTAAGTACAATGAGCCTGTTTCTTTGACTTCATCTAAGTACGGTGATTTCAATTCCTTGATTCCATTTAAGTACAATGGTCTCGTCTTTGAGTCTCATTTTTTCCTCGTCTCCGTTTCAGTACAACGGTCATGTCTCGGGTAATCATTTAAGTACAATTAGCATGTTTCTTTAACTTCATCTAAGTATGATGACTTAAATTCCTCGATTCCATTTCAGTACAATGGTCTCGTCTTTGAGTCTCGTTTAAGTACAACGGTCTCATTCATTCATCGCGTCTCTATTTTGGTACAATGGTCGCATCTCGGGTAATCATTTAAGTACAATGAGCCTGTTTCTTTGACTTCATCTAAGTACGATGATTTCACGTCCTCGATTCCATTTAAGTACAATGGTCTCGTCTTTGAGTCTTGTTTCAGTACAACAGTCTCATTTTTCCGCGTCTCCGTTTAAGTACAACGGTCGCGTCTCGGGTTATCATTTAAGTACAATGATCCCGTTTTCCTCGATTCCATTTAAGTAAAATGGTTTCGTACCTTCGAGTCTCCGTTTAAGTACAAAGGTCTCTCCTTTTTCGCGATTCCATTTAAGTATAATGGTCTCACGTCCTTCCGGTTTCGTCTAAGTACGATGGTCTCATTCCCTTCGAATTATTATTTGAGTAGAATGAGCTTGTTCCCTTTTGTCATGTTAGAGGTCAATTTCATGTTTCAAGATGTCATCCGAGAGTGGCACTTGTTCTCAACTCATTTCATCTCCCACAGAGTACACATTTTCCAGTTTATTCGGGTATTCAATCACTCCATACCTTGATAGTCTGAAAGCCACCGCTATCATCCATCCAGGTCTACAGATGATGAATAGGGGTAGCTGTAACACCCCAAAATTTGCCCTCTTAATTTATTATCAACCTTAAGTGGGTTATGCTTCGTCCTCCTGCATATCCATCCATATTGCATTGAATTCAAAAGAAAAATAATAAATAAAATAAATCATCATCTGCATACACATGAGGCATGTGATCGAGTGTTTCTTGTCAATCATTGGAGCTTAAGAAGGGAAATAATATCATAAGAGTAACCCAGCTCATTTCCAAGTTGACCTACCAAAGGAAAGAAAAATTCACATTTTTCATCCGTTAAACGGTTAACGGAGGCAAAATTTGTGAGGAAATTTCAAATTTTAGTTGGTTTTCCCACTTTTCCCTTCATTTTTTCACCTTGCAAGAACTCCATTTTCCCACTTCATTTTGCTTCCTTTTTCCACCACATTCTAGAATCTTCCACACTATTTCAAGGAATATTCTAGAAACCTCAAATAACTTTAACTAACTTTAAGCCTAAGTCCTAACCTCCTTTTCCAAACCTAATGCCCAAGCTAACTCCATACCCAAGCTTAATGCCAAACCTGACTTCTATATAAAACCAATTCATTCCAAACCTCACAACTTCAACCATTTTCACATTTTCATCTCATTTTTCATCTCAATTACCTCAACTTTTCTCTCCATTTTCCAAATTCACCAAAGCTTCTTCATCAAAAGTTCTTCAAGTTTTGCATTGAAGCTTGAAGAACTTTAAGCTAAACCTTCATCTAATATTGATTCTTTGGCTTATTGGATAAGTTGTTGCTATTTTGGATTGATTTTATCTTTTTGGAATTACTTTTGGAAGTGTTCATCAAGATCTTCATCAATTGCATTTATTTTGCATTCTCGCAGATCGAGGCAAGGAATCTCTGGTATTCTCTTCGTTTGTGCATCGATCGACTAGCAACAATCACCAAAGTAAGCCTCCGTTTTGTAGGTTGGTGAATCTGAAACCATTTTTCGCTTTTAATTTATTCATTTCATCTCGCCGTATGGAATTCTTTGATTGTTTTACGGTTTTCTTGCGATTTGCCCGTTTTGATTGTTGATAGCTAGAATTGTAGCTAGTTCTTGGTGCTAATAGGTGTTAGAGGACAAGGTTTGAGTAGGAATTTTCTGCTAGCATGTACATGAATGTAATAGGAGCTTTTTGAAGTAGGTTAATGGCTAGAAGTGCTTATTTCATTTGTTGTTTTTGCATTCTGTTCAATGTTAACCGGTTAACCCCTGAGGTTAACCGGTTAACACGTGTTTTTCAAACCTGTGCGCTGGTATTTTAGGGCCTTTAATCGGTTAACCTCCAGCGTTAACCGGTTAACACTGTTCAATTTTGTGAAATTTTCTTGTTTCATTGCATGTTTGTATTTCATTTCTTCCTTAATCTTTGTGGATCAATAGATCATGATTTTAGTGAATTTTTAGGATCACTTTAGCTGCAAGTTCATATAGTTTTGGTAGCTTTCGACATGCATTTCGGTAGTTTCCGCTTTTGTGCATAAATGTTGCATATATGTTCATAACACTTTGTGATCATTGTTTGCATGACTTAGTACCATTCCATAGCATAATAATAATTGTATACACCTCTGTTTTTTGCATTGCATTATGAAGCCATTCACATCTTGGTTAGATTATGTGCATATTGAAAATTACATAATGTTGTAAAAGCTCCAATAAAAAAAACTCATTTAGTTTACTTCATTTAATTGCATGATTGATGTTGCATTCCATCCTTAATAGCTCATTGCATGTTATGGTATTAACTTGCATATTCTTGCATTCCATTGTTTGCATTAAAATTCATGTTTTGTGCATAAAAGAAAATAATTGAAATCTGCCTTGTTTTCATAGCTGCATTTTGAAACAGGGGCTGTAAAAACAAATTGCATTCATGTTGTTTTGATCTTTTACACCTATTTTGCATGTTATTTTTTAGCTGTAATAGGTTGTTTGCATCTTGCATTTCATTTTAGTAGTTGTTTGTGCTATAGGAGTTGTAGTAGCTGCTGGATTTTTGCTTTGCCTAGTTTTAGGCCCCTTAGACTTAGGATTGAGTCTAGATTATGTCCTAAATGTATTAGGTTTGTTTGGTACATGTTTACCTCATTCCTATTATGCTTTATCCTACTAACCTTTGTTTTGTAGGAAGTTGGATGTAAGTTCACTCAACTTCTTCCTTTTAAATTCTTCACACTTTCAAAGTGTGTTTGTTTTAGCATTTTGTGTTTAGTTTGTATAACTTCATGCTAATCCCCCTTAGAAATGACTTAGCTTCCTTAGGAAGTAAGTTGATTTCTAAGTTCCTTTTATTTTCCTTTTTTCTCATTAGGAATAGAAAACCGCGCTAACCTAGGTTCATTCATGCATGACAACACTTAGGATTTTAGTCCCCTTTAGACTTTTGCCTTTGGTTCGCTTTGCTTTCTTTCTTATCTGAAGGAAAAGTAAAAAATACCTAATAAAGGTCGAGCTTTCTCGTACGCCAGGAGACTTTGTTGTGGGTTACTTACACACGTCCCATTTCGGGGCGAGGTGTAAGGCATCTACCATGATGAATAAGTCTTAGTATGAGAATATTTCACAAACGAAAAACTCAGAAAACACTTATTTAAAAGACAGTACACAAACAACACTCATCTTTTCCTACGGGGATTCTTTTCTCATCCCATTCACTCTCAAGGCGAGCCTGCAACACCTGAGCATAGACATAACCAGTTCAAGCCATAAAAAACACAAATAAATAGTTTCCTCCTTAGTTAGGTGAACTACGTCAACTCTGATCCTCTTTTTCCAATTCCCTTTCTCATTCCAGTTCAAGTTAGCAGTTATTTTGCTCAGCAGCATCTTATTTCTCATCCTTTGAAACAAACTAACAAGCGTGGATCCCATCGGGTACGGCGGACGATTTGGGGTGCTAATACCTTCCCAGGTCATAACCGAATCCCGAACCCAGTTCTTTGGTTCACAGGACCATGTCCTTTCCTTTTCTCCTAGGTTTGTTCTACTTTACCTTTCTCATTCATTCAGGATAAAAAAAGTCTGGCTGGCGACTCTACCTTTTCCGTGCCACTTTCACATTTGTAATAGGATGAAAATCCTGGGAGCGACATTAATACCTTCCCATTTTGTAACCAAATCCCCTACCCTTTCTCTTTGGTTCGTGAGACCCCGATTTCTTCTTCTCCCGGGTTTGTACAACATTACCCTTCCTTCGGGATGAAAATGCCTAGCTGGCGACTTGTAACACCCATTTATTTTACTAAGTATTTAATTAAATATAATTGTAGTATGTTGTGTTAATTCACGTTGATTTGAGTATTTGTGTCGATTTACGTTGGTTTGTGATACTTGTGTTGATCTAAGTTGATTTCTGAAATATCGAAATATTACGTTGATATTTATAAGTTGGTTCGAGTTGAATTGATTAATTGAGTTGATTTAAGTTGTGGAAAAATAATATTGAATATGTTAATTGGGTTGTTTGGTCGATTTATTCGATAGTCAGTAATTAATCGATTAAGTCAAGAGGAAGTGATTATTCGTGAATTATTATTCGGTTGATTTTGTGTTGCAGCGAATTAAGTCGTTAAGTCGGAATATTAAGACGAAAAGTCGTAGAAATAATATTATTGTTATTGGAGTGTGTTTGATTAGTGGGCTTGGGATCGTTTCAGAATTAGCAATAGAGAGTGTATTATTTAGGCCCACTAGTTATTATATTAGACTAATAATATTATTTTGATAAAAACAAAGAAAAAGAAGAATAAGTTAGGTTTTGGAATTCAATAAGTGGAAGAGAAAAAGGAAACAGAACAGAACATGGGAGAACGAGGCTTTGAAGGAGAACTGTTATCGGTGCGAATTCCTGGAACCCGATCAAACTCAGAGCTACCTTTAATCGGTAAGGGTGGGGTTCGACTGTTATAATCGGGTTATGATAATTGTTACGTAGGAATTGGGATCGGGTAGTTATATATTGTTGTTGATTATCTTGTTTGATTTTGTTGTTACGATATTGCTCTGTGCAATTACTAGTAAATAGATTTTGTTGAATTTGTTGTTGGATTAATTTTATGAACGTTGTAGTGAGATGATTGATTCTGGAAAATTTTAGTTGGGGACGAAAATGTAATCGGTGCAGGTGCGGGTGACGCAGGTCACCCAAAATAAAAAGGAAATGAATAATGGTGGATGGCCCAAGCCATCACCCCTCCCTCTTAAGACATGGCACAAGCCATGGTGTAAGGAAATAAAGGGTGGCGTAAGCCACCCATAAAGTGGGGAGGGACTTCATTTAGTTTTTATATAATATTTTCATGATCATGTAGGAGAATAATATATTTAATATCTTATGCCACTTTTATTAGTAGGCCACGTAGAAACTATTTGATTAATAGTGAGTGAATAAATGTAACAATGGCAATGGAACTGATAATAATACTATTCCTAGGCAGTGTGTGGCAAAATAATAAAGTAGTGGATTTGGACGATTTTTGATAGAAGAAGAATTATGAAAATTCATGACAGATGGTTGTAAATTATAGTTAGAACATTTTATCAGGGAGCATAAAATTAACAGAATTTCATAATAAACTCGTGTTAATAGAAGAGTGTATAATAGTGTAGTTTTTAGTTGGTTTAGCCGAGTTAGGCAGATAACTTAGTTGCCCGAAATTAAAAAGAATTGTCAGGGTAAGTCGGGTGGTTTAGTAGGTGATTTTGTTGGTTTGTTTTGTTGAAAAATATGTCGGAAAAGTAGATTTGCAGGTACAGTTGAAAGTGAATATGTTTGACAGTTGAAATGTGGCATCCTGTTTTTATAATTAAGTTGAATTTTTATTACTCTGATTTTTTCGATAATTGTTGGGTAGAAATGGGGTGTTACACGACTCTTCCTTTTCTGCGCCACTTTCGCGTTTGTACCAGGATGAAAATCCCAGGAGCGACATTTAGGAGAAGGAAAATCTAGGGTTCCAGTAAAAGTGTTAGAGTCGCCTTCAATCCAAGGTAAGGGTGGGGTTTTAACTCTATAATCGGGATAATATGATGATTACATGTGGGATTGGGTATATAGACTATTTTGTCAATTGTTGTGTCATTTTGGTGAATAAGTTGTTCTAGTTGAATAAAAGAATTGAATTGTGTGGCTGAATTAATCAAAAAATTGATTATTCGATGTTGTTTGTGTATAAGTATTTTACATTGTTGTGAATTATGCACTGGGTCGATTGTAGAATTATTCTAAGATGAAACTGTGAGGGATTACAAAGACGAGATGAGAACTAGCGAAACAGAGAAGAAGTTGCAGGTTTGGCTGTGGAACGACCGTCCCGTTTTCCTGATATTCGTCAGGGATGTGTGACGCCCGTCACCTTTCTAGGACGATGGTCACAAGTGTGACGAGGGTCAACCAAGTGTGACAATGGTCATACGGGGTCTGGGGAAAATTGTAGTTTTGTTTCTTTGTTCTATGTCTGCAAGATTGGTTTATCATAATTTATATTTGGTAACATAATTAAGTTGAAGAATACTATTTGAAGTAGCAGTGTGATTATAATAATCATTTGACAGAGAGTTAATAAGTAATATTGTGATGAATTAGTAGAAGAAAATTAGATAACAGTGGAGTAGAATTAGTAGCAAGTTTGGTATGTTGGTTGTTATCATGGATTTAACAGAAGCATAGTAATAAACTTGTAAGAAGTAGAAATAACAGAGCGTAAGAAATAATTTAATTAATCGGTAGTCGAAACTTGGGTGAATAAGAATGCGGTATAATTGGTTGATCTAGTGTTGTGTTGCTTTGTTGTAAGTTGTAAAGTTGTTAGTTGTTGTTTTATGTTGCAGTGCCTTATGAATGGTAAGATTATGAGTTGCAGACCTTTGGCCAAAGTTGAATGTTGTTGTGTTGTTATGTTGTCATAGTTGTTGTTGTTTGGCATTCATAGAGTCGTATAACATATCATTATTTAAGTTGGAGTTGTTGCTCGGTAAGTTGGCCTAGATTGGCAAAATAAAGTTGATGGCTTATGCCTTTTGTAGACGCCTCTATTAATTGGTAAGCTTATAAGTTGAAAGTTCTGCTCCAATGGTACCACATGCATTGCATCTGTCTAAGTTTCATTTTCGAGTTGCATAGTATGTTATTGTGTTTTATCTTGTATTATTTAAGTTGTTTGTTATTTCTGAAGTGGTGGTTTATATAATCTGATTTAATATGTTATTTATCATATTCTTGATTATATAGTTTGATATCTCACTCATTTTGTTTGAATGTTTCCCTATGTTGGCAATGTGCAGGTAATCCAGAGTAGAGTGGAGTACCTTAGTAGATTTGATTTGGTGTTGTCGCTCTGATACGTAGCACTCGGGGGATAACGCATGTTTTCTGTTGATGCCGAATTTGATTATGTTGCTGAATTTTTAGTTGTTTTCCTTAAAGATTGTTGTTTTAAGTTGTTTTGATGTTAATACGAGCAAAGTTGTTTTAAGTTGAATCTTATGAATCTGTTGCGTAGTAATGAAGTATTTTGTTTTAAAGACTAATCAGGTGTTGAATGCGTTTTTTCAAAGTTGAAAATGTATCATCTCATTTGTTTGTCGAAAAATTTGTACTCTGATTTTATTAATAAGTATCTGATAGAAATTGGTGTTACAAATCTGACTCCACATCCCTTTAAATTTAAAGCCAAGCATATACCTCCTTCTAAACACTAACTACTATAAGACATCTTAAAAACAGATGGAAGATAGATTGTTCTGATCAAAGGCACAAAGAACATAATTCATCGTGACTTCCACTTTAGATTCCTTTCTAGCTAAATCAAGATTTAAAAATAATTTTTCAATATCAAACTAAATATATGAATTAAATTATTTTGTGAAAATTAATTCTTAAAAATAGTATATATATATATATATATATATATATATATATATATATATATATATATATATATATATTAGAGTAATTTTTTTGAACTTACTCCAATTCATAATCTTTAAATTTAATTTAATTGAATGGTTAATTAAGTAAAATGTTTATTTAATCTAGTAGTATTTTAAATATAAAATTGTGTTAAGTGAATTAATTATTTTTTATGTATCAAAAGAAATATGTTGTGAAATTCGATAATATTTGAATACACTAAGACCTTTTAATCTGTGGGACAAAATACAATGACAACTAAAATAAATTGCTTCATACAAAATTAATTAATATGCCAAACATTGTAATGGAACAAGAATGGTGCAACCTCGTATGTGGCTTGGTATTGAAGACTCATGTGATCTACATGTATGGGAAACATTCAGGAGGTAATTGGTTTTACATATATATACTTATTTGTGGTATTTTGAATCAAACTCTAGTGTCGACAAGGATAGTTTAATATTTCGACAGGAGTTGTGCATGTTGTAGTCGAAGTTTGTTCAAGCATGCTGTCAAAATATATTAACTTGTAATTTAAGTTAGTATGTCGAATTGGATCTTGCTTATAAGCCCAATTGTTTAAGTTAGCTTGTATCCTAAGTTAGTTTGTAATGGGTAATTGTTAGAAAGCTCATTATTTAGTATGTTAGGTTTTATTACAAATAGTATACTAGAACTTCATCATAAAGGATGGTGGTGCAAATCCTAATTAGGGTGAGAGAGGTTAATTATTGGTATTCACTTGTAATATTTGAACTCTTTTAAGAAAGTGAATAGTAAAACTGAGTTAATAAATTCTTTATTCTTCTTCCTCTTTTTCTCTATCCTTTGTGAAACCTAATAGGGTTTCTTGTGTTTGTTCAAGAAACCCAATCTTTTTCGCATAAGTTTGTTCTGTTATTGACGACATTGATTCACAACAAACTGGTGTGGTGAGCATGTAGTAGAAGATGTCGTCAACAAAGTATGAGATTCAGAAATTCATCGGTGTAAATGATTTCGGTTTGTGGCGCTTGAAGATGCAAGCCCTTCTTGTTTAACAGGGTTTGTTAGAAGCGTTGAAAGGATCAGAGATTATGAAAGCTATTTTGTTCCCTTGTTTGTGTAGAGTTTGTTCCAAGGTGGAGATTTCTGGTATTTTGGATCAAACTCTAGTGTTGACAAGGGTAGCTTGATATTTTGATAGGAGTTGTGCATGTTGTAGTTGAAGTATGTTCAAGCATGCTGTCAAGATATATTAACTTGTGATTTAAGTTAGTATGTTGAATTATATCTTGCTTATAAGCCCAATTGTTTAAGTTAACATGTACCCTAAGTTAGCTTGTAATGGGTAATTGTTAACAAGCCCATTAGTTTAGTATGTTAGGTTTTATTATAAATAACATACTAGTCTCTCATCATAAAGGGTGGTGGTGTAAATCCTAATTAGGGTGAGAGAGGCTAATTCTTGGTATTCACTTGTAATCTTTGAACCCTATTGAGAAAGTGAATAGTAAAACAAATTTAACCAATTCTCTATTCTTCTTTATCGTTTCTCTATCCTTTGTAAAACTTAATAGGGTTTCTTGTGTTTGTTCAAGAAACTCAATCTTTTTCTCATAACTTTGTTCTGCTATTGACGACATTGATTCATAACATTATTAGTATTACTTATTGATCATATATCTTAGAAGGAAATAATGCTCTGGATTTTACATATATTCACAATAGTTACACTTTATGTGATGTAACTTACATTTGAATTTGTATCAGTTACACTAATCCCTTATATATGATTAATACAAAGGGAAAACAATTAGTTACGCCTTATTTGAAATAAGACAAACACATGGGAGATCATACGTTTTCATGAGTGTGCAACAACACTCTGAGATATCGGAACCTATGTTCTCAACTCGTTTGGCTTTATGAAAAATAAAATTCAGTCCTGCGCGAGATATGTTGTCGACCAACTTAGAATAGAGACGGTTGTATTTGGATTTGTGTTCCACCATTGTGTTTTTGCGACCAAATGATGTTTGTATCTCATTATATTAATTTTGGATCATTTACTTCACAGAGTCTCAATCTCTACACAATCACCCTTACTATTTCCCAACCAATTCTCCAGTGTGGCAGGGGCAGACTCAACTCGGTTAGTTGTTGTATTTCCAAGGTATCTAACTTGATTGATCCAAACATAAATGTTTTCCTTCACCTAAGCCAGAATGGTATTTTCAACATATTTCAACAAACTTGGATACTTCTCACAAACCTTCTTGAAATGTATAATAGCATCGTTATATAACTCTTTTTTATAAGAATTTATTATAACATTCAATGCATCCATTATTCTTTTCACTATCACGCCCGTTTTGACCATTTTTCCGTCTTTGTCCTTAATTTGCTTCGTCCCTACCATGGGTTTTACCCGACTTCTCACATTCTTTGTTATGTGATACCTATAAAGTAATGTGTAAGAAGTAGTTGACTTTTTGCAACCCAATTCATCTAAGTGGTATCGTGGTCGGTGACAATTACTTTCAATGTGTCTTCTTTGCCCTTCAACATTGTCTGACATACCTTTATAGTCGGAGTAACATTTTCCTCTTTTTCACTCTATAAATGCAAAGCCAACATAATAAGTCTTCTCTGTAGAGGTAACACCAACAATTTCTTTCAATATTGTTGGAATCTAGATGAGTCTAAAATATATTGTAACACCCCAAAATTTACCCTCATATTTATAACCTAATTGGCTTATGCTTCACATTCATTTGTATCTCCATTAGGTCATAACATTTGCAACCATTCGTTTGCATTGAACTCCTAAGGCATGGGATTCAAGCATTTTCTTATGATCTGAGTTTTATTCATGATAGCTCAAGGACGTCCAAATGGATTAGGGTTTTATTCATGTTCAAGCTTGAGGGCGTCTCACCTACTGAAGTTTAGTGAATTAGGGTTCTCGTGCCAAGTTATTTTGGTTGGGCATCAACTATCTTCGTCAAGCAAGTCATTGTAATTGAAGCCCTTTATTTGGTGCTCGCAAGTGATTTCAAGCGTGGAGTTTCCAAGAGGTTAAAATAGAGCATGGTTTGAGGTATTGGTTTTAGAATTCATGGAATCAAAGATCTTTGGTCCGAGAAATCGATTTAAATTAAGGGGGAAAATGCACAAGTATGATTTATTTGGAAGGTGTCATTCAAGTTCAAGTTCAAATTATAGATTCAAATATCATTTACCATTTTCAATACCTAAATCTACCAAAATCTAGTGAACCCATGTCATTGTCCAAAATCCATTTTTTCATCTATTCACATGATAAAGGCTCGATTTCCTCCATTTTTCATTTAATATACAATTCCAAATTTTATCCATTCTACATCCATTTTTTAAGTCCTCTTGTTTTTAAACCGATTTGTTATCCTTATTTAACCCATGTTAAAGTTTACACTTTTGTTGGTCCATTTCGAGCCCATTACAAAGAGTCCAAAATGGAGTGCAAATCAAGCCCATTATAATTAAAGTCCACATTTCTTATTTCCATTAGAGTCCATCATCCAAACAAGTTACAAATATAAATAAAGTGAAAAAATGACTTGCAAATGAGGGGTGGCATAGCCAAATTGCATCTTCAGGTTTTTCTCCACAAAAAAGGACATAACAAAGTCTTGATGACATAGGGATGACAGGACTTCCACACTTCATTTTTTACCACAGATTCACGCCTGTTAACAACTTCTAATAGATTCATTCACATAAAAAACAGGTTGCATAAATTTTTACCAGATTACCATTTTGAATTTTTTTAAATTTATTTCATTACTATTGGCTTCAGGTTTTGAAAATCTCAATCAACAAAATTCAGTTTGGTTTATAATATTTTTATTCTGTTATTATTGGAAGAGAGGCCCAAAAACTGCATAACAGAAACTCTTCACATAATTCCATAAAATTGTTATCAGTAAAAGAGACTTTAACTAATAATAGAGGATACATAACAAAAGTGCGAAAAAAATAAGTTATACAAAAATCAGATTCAATTACACACATCAAAAGAATCGGGAAAAAACTGATAAGAAGAAAAAGGATACATATCAGAAAAATCAGAGACTTCAGAATATAACAGAAACACAGGGGGAGTAGTGGGATTCAGTTGCACAAAAGAGCGAAAAAACTCAGAAACAAAAAAGCTTCACACTCTCCATTCTTCTCATTCCTTCACCTTCTTCAACCTCTTCACTCTCTCTCCAATTTCACCCTTCAATCTTCCAAAAAGAATCCATCTGCAACTTCTTTCTTCAACCGGTATCAAGAACAACCACAACAGCTTCGACTTTGAATCTGCACATTGCAATTCACTGCTACCACAACAATCAAATCAAACAAAGAACAAGTGCAGAAGGAGAAGAAGCAGAAGCGAAGTGCGTTGGAACCATACCTAAACCATACCGATACACTCAGCATCTACCAATCGTGTCACCACCAATCATCAAAACTCAGAAAACTTCATCATCACCGAACCTGCAAAATCATTCAAAAATTCGCAACCGACCCAAATTGGACAATCAGAAAATCAAATTCTATAGTCTGCAATTTCTTTGCATATCTCTGATACATCAACCGAATTCGCGATCTTCCTCCAAGAATGCCCCAAACCTCACTTTGTAAACAAGCCTCTTGAACCCCTCGTTGATGCATATCACGAAAATTCCTCGATCCAATTCATACTTCTTGAATGTGTTTTCAATATGCGACCTGCAAACTCAAGAATATAGGCACGTATCACAATTCGTGACATCGACAACACCAGCAATTTCAAAAGGGTGCAGTAGAAGAAGAGAAGATAGTGAAGAGTTGCGAGGGATTCAATTTCGACGACATACCTGAACAAAATCACAATTCTGTATGAAATTGGAGCAAACCACGTTGAGCTTGGATCTATGGAGAGCGAGGTGTCGTAGATTGTATGACCTAGTGGCAAGGTGAACACACCATCACCACCGGCTAAGCAACGTCGCGGCCAAGAGGTCATGGTGTTTCTGATGAGTTTGAAATGGAGAAGGTGAGCGATTCGGTGGCTCTCGTGGTGCCATCGAAGATTTTCGAAGCATCAAAGAGGAAGAGCGACGAAGGAGGTAATGAGAAGCATGAATGAATGGCGCCGGTGGAAGATGCGGTCGCCGTCGAAGTTTTAACTGACGCCGATGTATGTGGCGAAGAAGAAGGATGTCACCGGCGTCGCTAGGTTGGAGGAGGTCCCAACGAGGTTTGTTTGTTCGAAGAAGAAGATCAGACAGCGGGTTCAGGAAGAATAGAGTGGAAGAGAGACTGGCCGGAGAGAGACCGCGGCGACGGCTAGGTTTTTGTGAGAAAGAAGTGGTTGAAGAGGAAGAACGTGATTTTGGAGGTTTGAACTTTTCTCTTCCTTTTTTAATTTATGAATTTTTTTAATTCTGACTCTTTTTGTTGAAATAATTAATGAAATCCTAATTGTGATTAACTACACCATTAAAAATCATAAAAAACCATAAGACTCATAAAATCCCCAATCATCTCTCCACCGCCCAATTGTTAGAGATAAGGTTTGGATTTTTGGCCCATTCCGGCGGTGACAAGTGTCACTGTCCGATAGGACCACCCTTCTCAATCACACGTGTACCTCCCCACTACAACAACCATGCATCCCTTAATCCAAGTCGTCTATTTGATCATCATCATAGCCCCTTTCATCACACGATCTAGATCAAGTAAAAAAATTGACTAAAGAGCATACAATGCACCTCAGGTCCCCTGCGGATTGGGCCTAGATTTCTTGCTCTCCTCACCCCTATTCAGAAAGCCCATTGGAAGTTTAACTAATAAATTACTGCTTTTTCACCCCCTCCTCTATTTCTTAGTTTTTTTAATTTCTGTTTTCATACCTTTTCAATATTAATCCATAAAAAAATACCAAAACAAATAATAAAATTCTATAAAAATTATAGTAGCCTTTTAACTCATTTTTTAGAAATTTTCTTTGTTTTTACTTTCTGATTTTTGTCATTTTCCAATTTTAATTCGAATTTCCATTTAATTAGTGTTATATTGAATTTTTTCATGAACACTTCATTTTGTACATTTTATTTCTCCCACTTCCTGTTAGATTTTTGTCCCATTCTTTTTGCTATGAATAGAGGACTAATAATAGAACCTGGAATAATTTTTGTTGTATTTTTTAGGCCATTTTATCCACTGTTTTGGTAGTGTGGTTTGTGTAAATTTGTGGTTGAATCTTAGGTAGATTTAAGTGACCATTTGACATAGTTAGGTTATGAATTTTTGGGAGATTTTTTAACACAATGTAAGATTCAGGTTAGGGACCTTAGGTAATTAATTTCATATTTTTTCCATGACTTTTACTATTTTTTTAGTGCATTGATTTTAGTCATTTTTTCCATGTAAATCCATCTAGTTTAGCTTAGGATTTTATGGTACATTAGGACATAGATTAATTAGGCTTAATCTTAGAATATTAGAAGGCCTTAGTGTGGTTTAGCTACTGATTTTAGAATGTTGATATCATGCAAGATCCTTTAGTTTTAGGACTTAGGCTTAGAAACCGTTCAAGTGTGTTTACATGAAGCGATAGCCATTATTTCGGTTTTATGCCTTATATGCTTTAGAAATTCTTGCAACTTTTTTTATCTTAAATCATTTGTCCATATTTTTGCATCCTCATCTTCATTTCATTTACTAACACTCTTTTTGTGGTTCAAGGTATTTTTCGAGGATTCGCTTACGGATTTGGATTATTTTCTTTTCATTTTGCTTTGATATTCTTTATGGTTTATACTTTGTGTTGTAATAGTTAGAACTTTATGTGTGATACCTATAATTAGGATAGAAAAAGATAAAATGAAGCGTTTAGATGACCAATTTTCAAAAATAAAGAAAAGTAGTTATTTGACCCAAAATCGAAGAATTTCAAATAAATAAATAAATAAAGTTCCATGTGACTTTAGGATTCCTCGATTATCATCGCTCCACTCCAATACACCCAAAAGGAAGCCTTGTCTGTTACACACCATAAGTCGTGCGTCTCAGCACCATGCAACCGACCTACCCGGTCCATTGTTTCATCCCATTTACGATTTACACACGTTTTACCCACCATGACGTAGGAGGACCATATCATTCACTATTAATTTTCGTACTCGCATTTCTAGTCTAATATCCGCTTAGGTAGATTTAATCTTTCAAGCCTCACTTACCATAGGTCACCATTAAACTCAATTAACTTAGGGTAAAGTCTAGTTTCTCTTAGAGTTTTTCCTTTCAATTTGAGTCTCACTTCTCACCTTTAAAGAAAAAGCAAAAACATTTAAAAGGAAAGTAGGTATAATATGCCACGAGCCTTAAGCCATATGGGAAATGATTAGTGGAGGTCTCCTCCACTCTTCTAGAATGCTTTACAAATGTTCCATTGGGGGCGATCCTGGAAAATATTCGCTCTTGTATCATAGTCTTTAATGTTGTACCCGCGATAAACATAAAGTCAAAACACTTCTTCTAAAAGACAACAAACCAAGACAACACGTCTTCTCTTCTCATCTCCTACTCTTTGCGGACGAATGCGACTTGCCTTGACAGTTCAAACAGCAATATGATAAATTCCCTCGAGTCAGAGCCGTTAACACATGAGCTAGAGCTATGGCAACCTCATCCTTAAAAACACAAGCAAGTGCCCGCCTTAGTTAGACGAACTACGGTGACTCTGATCCTTATTTTCCCGATGAGGTACGTAAGCAGTGGGGTAGGGCCCATTCAAGCAAAATCTTTATTTTCCCTACATTTTCCCCATTCTTTATTTCCATTCCCTTTCCCAATTCCCTTTTCTTCCATTTCACTTCTATTCTAGATAGCAACTCTTTCGTTCAACATCATCTTATTTCTCACACTTTGAAACTGACTTACAAGCGTGGATCCCGTCGGGTACGGCGGGCGGATTGGGGTGCTAATACCTTCCTAATTTGTAACCGACTTCCGGACCCAGATCTTTAGTTCGCAAGGCCTCGTCATTTCCTTCTTCCTCAGGTTTATGCAGCATTACCTTTCCCAATCCTTCGGGATAAAAATATCTGGCTGGCGAGTCTACCTTTTCTGCACCACTTTCGCGTTTGTACTAGGATGAAAATCCCGGGAACGATATATATATTTAATGGTTTCTCCATCCTCGCATGTTTCGTACCTAGATACATAAATGTTATCATCCATAAGTTTAACCGTTGTTGCATTTCTGTTTTATACCCCCTCAATTCCTTGTTATTAAGGGTCAAAATATTATAGACTTGCTTGATATTTGAGATATTTTTGGGTCTTTTACGTTTCAAAGTTGCAATTATGTTTTTCGGTTCACCATATTCAATGTCATGTCTGAAATGATTTCTTTCTCTTTTGGAATAAGGTGACATGCAATTGGATGTCGGGTTAACTTTTCACACATTTCATAGTTATGTAAATCACATTTCATATTAAATCTTATTTTACAAAAGATAATCACACAACTTAAAAGGACACTCACATTTTCTTGAACTAGTGTCATCTGGTTTGAATTTCCAGAGAGGAGATATATACTCCCCACTTCTTTCATGTGTCATTGTCACAAATAAAACTCTTATATTCGAACCATTATCGGACCTTTCGATTACAATGTCAAACCCCAATTTGGATGCCTCAGTACAAATCCATTGAATCATATGCTCATGAAATTTAAATTATTTACTATCAGTAAATTGGTTCCAACATTTACCTTCTTCACATCAACATGTTTGGCATCGGAAGATACAATAGACTTGAGAAAAACATCAGGGTGCATCATATATAATGCACACAATAACATAAAATATTCAAAAACAACTGAAAATGAAAACATATTGGTGGAAAATGAAAACAGAAAGACTCATAAAATGCATTTTTCTGAAGGAATTCATACAAAATCTGAAAATACATTTATGGATACAACATTAGTTTGCAGCTACAAAACAAGATTAATGTGAGCAATGGGAAATGAAATAAAGGATTTTACATTGAATTCCAACTTTTGCTCCTTTTGATGTTATGAAACAAGATTGAAGTTTTTGAGTGAAGATTTTGTTTGAGAATGGAATGGTATTTTGAAAGGGTTTTGGGTAAAAATGGGTATGGAGTCGGATCATGCAGGGTGATGTTTTATTAAAAATCACATTTGATATTTTCGCAAATGAATCTCTAGAAATACATCTACGGAATAAATTTTGGAAAAAATACGGGGTTAGTTTCAGTTTGGGCATGGCTCAGTGAGACAAATGGTGCGTCCAGAGATGCATTTCTGAAACCTGGGGGCATTTTTGAATTTTCATAAGGTGTTTCTCCACTTCTTATGGTGTAATTACCAATTACTAAAACTAATGAGGCTTTAAAAAAACATAATTGTATTGGGCATATTTGGCCCAATTCAGAGCACAAAATAACCCAAGAACGATACCCAAACACCTCTCCTAGTGACAGGTGTCGATGATTTTGGAATAAGACACCCTCCTACTTCAGGGCCCTTCTTCCCAAAAAAAACATGTCCACCTTTTCATCATAATTAGAATTAATGGATGATCAATACTCAGGACTCAAGATGGTTGGTGTTTTTCTTCAAATCTACAACTAATTCTGATGTCATACAAAGGAACAAGAGATGTTGGTCTAACATAGGACTGGTCGTGGTAGGGAAGGTTTGGAAGGTAGTATAATCTTGGGAGGTTCATGGCTCATAAATAAACCAGGTGTATGAAGAATAAATTCAAGGGATGGAAAAAAGAGATCAAGGAAAAGGAAGAGGGAAGAAAAAACATGGGTTATCATGAATACCATGTCCCTTAACATGATATGATGGAAACACTACCAAGAGAAAGATACTAAAATGAAATTTGAATTCGGTTATGGTTGATCTCTGCATGTTACAAGAAACCAAACTACAATATATTGATGACAAAGTATATGTTATCTAATTATGAGGTAGTGAGGAGGTAGAATGGACTATAAATGGGTCTCATGGATTATCAAGTGTTATGCTAATTATGTGGAAGATTGGATTATTCTCTCTAAATTTTAGTTTTAAAGAAGGTTTTGTAGATATTAATGTAGAATGGAAAGGGAAAATGTATTACATTGTTTCCATATATTCCTCGGGTAACATACATAGGATGAAAGCAATGTGGGAGGAGTTGAGCAACTTTAAAAAGAGGTACAATCAAGGAGAATATTGTGTGGTAGGTTACTTTAATGTAGTAATAAGTAGTAAGGAAAGGAAAACAAATTAAATGTGGAAACCAAAAAAGGTGAATTGCATGAATTCAATGATTTCATTGATAGTCTTGAGTTGGAAGATGTTCCGGCAATAGGGAACACATTCACTTGGTTTAGGATGGATAGTAGTGCTATGAGTCGGCTAGACCGATTTCTACTGTTTGAAGGCCTAATAGACGATTGGAAGATAGTTTGTCAGTGTGTGGGGAGCACATACATATTCGAACATTATTCCAAATGGATCAAAGCAGATAATTTAAATTGAGGCCTGAAATCATTCAAAGTAAATAATGTTTAGTTTGAATACAAGGAATTTATACTTTTTGTAAAAGAATCATGGAATGCATTTGACATACGAGGAAAAGTTTCATATGTTATAAAGAAGAAATTCAAACTACTCAAAGAGTAATTAAGATGGTGGAATAAAAAAGTCTTTGGGTGGGTTGATCTTATAATTGACGAATAAGTCAACGAAGGGAATGATTTGGATGCGATGATGATGGTCAATGATTGTTTAAATAAAATAGAAATATAGGATAAGTAGAAGATGACATCGTAAAATGTTTGCCAAAACCTCCAGCTTAAAGAAATTTTACTTAGGAAAAAATCTAGAGAGAAATGAATCAAAGTGGATGACTCAAACTCAAGATTCTTTCATTTTATTATGAGTGAAAGATAGAGAAGGAATAACATGGTAGCACAAAGTGAAAACTACTTTTAAGAGAAACTCTAAGAAACCAACTTTAATAGGCCAACACTAGATTGTGTAGAATTCAAACAACTATCAGAGGAAGATATAGGCATGTTGGAAGAATCATTTACATATGACGAAATTAAAGAAGTTTTGTGGTCTAGTAATGCAAAAAAGAGTTCGGGGCCCGATGGATTTAATTTCGGATTTATAAAGTGTTGATGGGATATCATAAAAGAGGACATTATTAAGTTTGTGAATGAGTTCCATCATTATGAAAATATCATTAAGGTGGTCATGACACCATTCTTAACACTAGTTCCTAAGTCGGACAACCCTCAAAAGTTGAATAGGGTGATTCATAGTCTAATTTCAAACTGGTAACAAAAATTTTATTATGTTAATTATCATATTCTATAGTCCGTAAATGACACCATACTAGTAGAAAAGGGCTCATGGATAAACATTTGGAGCATCAAAGCCATACTTTGAGGATTTTAACTTGTATTAGGCTTACGAGTCAATTTTTTCAAAAACAAATTATACGAAATAAATATAAAAAAGAATCTCATAAAGGCTATATCCACTTTCCAGTTATATTGTGTGGATTCAATTCAGTTTAAATTTTTTGGAATTTCAATATGATCAAATTCGAGAAGAAATTCAACACAAAATTAGATGATTGAAAATTTCCGAAAGAGATTATCATCATGGAAGGGGAGATATTTTTCAATATCTGGTAGAGTGGTGATGATAAATGTGATGCTCAATAGCATACCAACCGCAAACCAAATTGAACCACGCGGTATTGTTAAAATATGGCTCGAACAAATCCAAACCAAATACGATTTTTTGCGATTTCAGTTTTGTTTGGTTTGATTTACTGATTTCTATTAGGTTATTTCGATTTTGAATACCCATATATGTTGGGAAGTTGGAACAAAGTTTGTAAACTAAGAGATGGTGAAGTTTTATGAGTGAAAACATAGAAGTGTTAAATAGGTCATTATTGAGCAAATGGAAATGGAGAAGAGAATATCTTAATGATACAATATAGGGCCCGTTTGTTTTGCCTTTTTTTTAAATGATTTTTTTAGTGTAACATAATTTTGTGGAAAAAAAATTACAAAGAAACTTTTCATAATTCAAATGAAACTTTTGTTTGAATAGTTATTCTTAAAATGTTATTTTAGATATTTCATCATTTTATCGAAAAATAAATTGGATATCAAAATTTCAAAAAATCTCTTAATTTTGAAGATATTACAAATAGCTTTTCATAAAAATCATTTTCGAGATACAACTTTTTTCAAAAATTGTGATACTATGTTTTGATCTTCAATAATGTATATTTATGTTTTACGATGTCAAAATTAGTCTTCCAATTTAGAAAAAAATGAATATTAAAAAACTTGTACAATGACGTTCCAACCGTACAATGACTCAACAAAAATAATTAAATTGAAACCTTATAATTATTTAAGGGACTAAATCAAGATAGCATTTTAAAATAGTAAAACATTTGATATCTACGTAATCCTAAATTTAATTACAATAAACCATAATCTATTTCCAGAATATGTACATAATCTTAAATTTAATTACATTAAATCATAATCTTAAATTTAATTTACAATTCTAAGAATATGCAATTCCAAGAATATGCATGTAATATTCAAAGTTGCACATTAATCTATCTTTTTGCAATTCTAATTTGCAATATGCAACAGGAAAAGAATATGCAGATACCAGGAACCAATTGTCACTGAAAAACCACACACAGTGAAATTACAATTACAATCACACATATAACAAGATCCAAAACCAAAATCTAGACTCTAACAAAAATAATTCAAAATACTTCAAAATCACATAAAGACACCAAGATCCATACTCTAACAAAAAATACTTCAAAATACTACAAAATATTCAATTACTGAACTATAAAATAGCAATTAAGCCTTTATATAATTTAACATGCGATATAAAATATATCAAGTTAATATAAGATAAAAAAAAATTTAAATAAACAAACTAAATATCAAAAAGAGGTGGCAAGATCATAGTAAAACTTCAACACATTCCCATTTTCTTTGAAATAAATATCAGATTGCAAAATGAATCCCCTTGTAAATGCACACTAGGACTTCATTTTCTCTTATGTAATGATAAACACATGCAAATATACATTTTTTTTTTCTTTTGATAAGAACATTACAAAGATAAAATCCCAAACTCATTAATTCATACATCAAAATAATTAATGGTTTTGGTCTGAACTCTTCACCACAGTAACAGGACATGCAGCATTATTCACTACATAGTTGCTGACACTGCCCATTATGGCCCTGAAAATCAAATAACAACAGAGTTCAACAAATTAACTATTTTTCCTAATATATATATATAAATGACAAAATAGAGTTATAAAAAGCTACAAAAATGTAGTATATGGCTTACCTTCTCAAGGTTCCAAGGCCTCTATTGCCCATAGTAAGACTATCAAGAGGTATGAGTTCAATTGATTCACACAATTTCTCACGAGCATCTCCCCAATAGATCTTTACTAGTACATCAACCTATACAATACAAAATCTCAAGGCTACTATAATGAAATGCACAAAAACAATTTTGTATATCTTCGTGATGAACAAATTAAAATGATACCTTTTTTTGTTGTATGGCAGTTGTGGAAATCTTAACTACTTCTTGGTTAATATTGATTCCATATTTCTTTGATAGCGCAGAGTCAGAGAAGTCGGTCAAAGGTATGATAGCTGTCCAAGTTTGATATTGTAATTTAAAAAAGAGAATGTAAATTCATCTAAAATAGTTATAAACTAATTGATGTATCATTTTAATTAATAATAATTTTTTAAACGATTCCGTTAAATCAGTTTAGTTGATAGCGTGCAAAAATAACTACTTACGTGAACCTGTAACGGCCCAGAGCTGCATTTCACCGTGTTCATACTCTTCTGGATTAATGACAATAAGAATGATGGTATCACCTTCTTTAGCAATGTTATCCACATTCCATTGCAATGCCTTGATGCTGCATGGAGAGAAATCCATAGCTACACCCAATCTCCTTGTACCTTCCATTGATGGTTCACTTGTGTTGTGAAATTATGTGAAAATGGTGATTTTTTATTTGATTAGTTTTGATTTTTGTTATGCTCTTTTGGTATGAGAAAGTTTAAGGAACATAACATAATCCAAAGCAATATCTGAGGTGGAAACTGATGATAGCGACAATTACGTTTCTCCATGGATGGATGGATGAGAGTGAGATATTGTCTCATAACTTTGACTTTGTTTCACACATTGACATTCACATACAATACAAACGAATGACTTTTATTAAAATAGTTAGAAATTAATTACAATGAGTTAGTTGGTTATATTACAATGAAGTAATCAACATTAATTGTATCAATTTTTTTTCATACTATCAATTTCAAAATTAATTTTCTTATTATTTAATTTTTCTATTTATTCGAGTCTACTTTAACTTTCAACATGGTATTAAAGCCATGACATTATTGACATTATTCAATTTTTTTTTCTTTTCTTTTGTCACTTTTTTTATGTGAAAATAGATTTTTATTTATCATTTTTTCTAGTCTCGATCTATATCTTTCAATTTTAATTTGTTTGGATCTTATTTAGTACGGGCCAATCGACCATTGATGAACTTAAATCGACCATATCGATTTCAGTCAGCAGACAAATAAAGGTCTCACTTCTTCTAGAAATTTTCTAAATTCGTGAAGATAATCATTATAATGATCATCAAAGATCTTAGATGTGAAACATCCAACGACTCTCCGCAATTCATTCATAATTAATAGTAAGATAGTTACTCTCTCACTACTGTATATACAGAAGACACCAAAATCAGGTAACAAGTTTCAATTACAATTTCATTTCACTTTTCTTCTTCACATACTGACTTGAGCGTTCGAGTGCTAGCTAATGCAATTTGAAAACGCACGACAATGTGAAAAGATATAATAAGATCGAACCCACATGGAGATAAATTTGAGTACTGGTTTTTATCCTAAGGGTGTGTAGATAAAGTGATCGAAAAATTTGGGGATTCAATGCAAATTGAAATAAGATTAACATTTAATAAAAACATGACACGAGGTAGTGACCATTTATCTTTGACTCGCCCTATTAATCATCTGAAATTAAACATGAGAATATCAGAGCATATTAAAGAAAAGTAGATAAATATGTACTACACCTACTTTCATGGTGTGCATATCTAGACATGTTTATGTCACAACTAATCGAATTTCTCAATCGAGAATGGGATACCTTGTCAGTTGCATCTCATTATCGATTGTTTAGCAATCTATTGTCAGATGTCGAATCACTACCTTTCGGTACATGATCGACATCTGGGTTTCCCCTCCTTTCACTAACCGACAAAAATATATTTAAGTTTTCAGATCCTAAAATAATAATACTCATATTTCTCTTCGTTTTTTGTATTCGGATATATTGATTGGGGTTCATCATATTTATCACGGCCCATTATACTTAGAGGATTACTCACTTATGAGGTTAATCGAAAACAAACAAAAATTGAACATAGTATGCATAAAGTAAATAAAATGAAGGGATTGAAAATAGAAATAAACTTGAAGGAAACAATACTTAAATGAAAATAAGTCTAGAAATTAAAGCAGAAAAAGACCAAACACAAAAATTGAAAATTGCAAAGTATGAAAGTGACAATTAACTAGTGACCTCCTTGTGTCTCAAGCTCAAGTGCATTACTTGTACAAAATTCTCAATTAATCAATCATAATTTATGCATTATCATTAAGGTCCACTAACATTAAGTCTAGGTCAGTTTCAGACATCCAAAAGTCACAAAACGCTTCAAAAATGTTGGATTTCGTAATTGTCATTAGGTGCAACACGGGTGTGTCATTGTTGGATCATGTTAGCTTACACAGGTTGTGTTGGCCAAAGTTGGTGCGCCCATACAAGGAACCCGAGGATAAGACATGTTGATCGTGACATATGACACTGGTTGTGTTGCTTGACACAGGGGGGGTCATGTCAGGAAACACGACTCGTGTCATAGGACACAACCATCCCGTGTTATCCCTGTTTCCTTGTATGGATGAAGTAGTTTTTGCCAACACAACCTATGTCAGATGACATGGTCCAACTGTGTTGGCCTCGGGTATTTTTTATGGGGAGACTTCCTTTTCGTTTGATTATTGGTCTTTTCACTCTAGTTGGGTCCATAACTCTCTTATTTCCTGAAATCATCAAAAGAACACAAAAACACATAAAGTCGAACTAAAGTAATAAAAACACACAATAAAACGAGAATAAAATAAGATAAAAATACATTGCAATAATCACTTATCAAACACCCATAAACTTAAATTGTTGCTTGTACTCAAGCAACAAGCTTGCTTAGAAAAAATTTAGGATCAAGCGGTTCAATTCTTTAAAAGCTTAATAGAATCAAATCACTGGAACTCATACATGGCTCGTTGTTCTGGTTGATCAAGATCTAGGTTCCCCCATAATCATTGACATCAAAGGCATTACAAGAACATAAGACTGTAAAACAAACACAAACAAAAGTTTCTTATTTCGGTTACCTCTCTAAGTATGCTTTGGACTTAAGTATCTTTTTAGATTTTCCTTCCCTTTTGTTCAGAGAATCAAATTAAGCCATTTGAAATTATGATAGCCATCACACGCACGAGATCGATTGAGATTTTTTTGGTTTTTACACCATATAAGAAATTACTTGCCATCATTATTTGTAGATGAAATTACACACTTTTGTATGTTTATTTATTGCCTATTTTGGGTTGACATTAGGGTTCAACCACCATTAGGCTGAATAACCGGGTGAGAGTTACCCAACTTAGTAGGTTCAATTGTCTTTTACTGTCATTTTTCATCTCTTTGGTGCTTATATTTTTTCTCAACCGATGATACATTATGTCAGACTGTCAAAAATAAAATACTTGGAAAGTACTTCTCAGAGTCCGAGTATTATGGTACAAAATACATGTTAGACTTGTATCTTACTTGGGAAACTTAGGGTATTTGGGTAATGCCGATTTTATTATCTTTCCACGGATCCCTAAACTCGGCCTATCATCCCTTCAAACTTATATACTTTCTTGCTTATTTATCAAATTCAAAAGATTTTTTCAGATTTTTTTAACAACTCTAATTTGGGAAAATATAACAGTCATACATTCAACATACGAATAAACTATCATAAACAGTACACAACAAAATTCCAAAAAAAAATAGAAAAGGGAAATACCTTCCTCCCCCTACTTAAATCGGATATTGGCCTCAATGTTCCAATAAAATGAGAGAGAGGTATAAAGAAACTTACATAATCTCACCGAGGAGGTAGGATACACAACATGGAGTCTTGCAACAACCTATGAATGTCATCAATGATGACACATTTCCGACTTGCTCAGTCCATTTTTATTATTGCACTTCTTTTAGGTATTCAATCTCCGAATGCATCCAGTCCCATCGGTCTTGATACTGACTTAAAGTACATATTTCATTATAGATAGGCGTGGACCTTGCACCGATATCACCATCCATGATGCTACCTTTTTTTGTGTTTCTCCTTCTCGAAAAAGAAACCATGGGCTTGGAATTGGAATAACTACCTCTTATTCTTTTTACTATTGATACCTCTGGTTGCTTTCCCTTGCCAAACTTCTTGGGTGCCATTGTTGAAGTTGAAAAAATCTGAGAAAAATTCAAAAGTGTGTCGTTGGTTTTTTTTGTTAAGGTATGTTGTTTAGGGTTGGATTTGGTGAATATATTGTGGAGGGAGTTTCTATTTTGGTGGGGAGAAATGGTTAAAGGTTAAAGCATTTGGATGTTTGGTTATAAACATTTTAGGGATTTTGAAAGAGAGAGAGAGAGAGTGGGAATGTTGAAGATGATGGGAGGTTATGCTTAAGTTAAATGAATGGGAGAATTTTAAATATCAAATAAAGTGAGGTGGGTTGGATGGTGCAGTGGAATTTGATTGGTTAAAAGTGTGTCTAGTAGGGCCCACATAGGACAGGAAGACAATTTTGAAAAATTATGGGACTGACACGGTTTGTGTTAGCTAACACGACCAACCCATGCTAGTCCTGTTTTTTGTATGGCGTGTGTTTCTTTGGGGAAGGGGTGTAACGCCCTATTTATTTAATTAATTATTTAATTAAATATCTTCGTATTATGTTTGTTTGATTTAATTGTCGAAGTTGTAGAAAAGTTAATTTAAGTTGTGTTGTTGTTAGTTGAAATAAATTATTTGACTAAGTTGTAGAAATGGTAGTAGAATAATTATATTATTATTAGTGGGCTTACTTGTGGTTAGAATTAGTAATAGTATGGTGTAGAAAGTAGGCCCATTGGAATTATTAAAATTAATAAAATTATAAGTTAATTAGAATAAATAAGAGGGGTTAGGTTTTGTCAGTAAGGGGGGAAATAAGAAGTTTTAGAGGAGTTACGTGAAGTTGCAGAGAAGAGGAAAGAGGAAAATGTTTTCAATATGAGAGTTAGAGTAACCTTCAATCAAAGGTAAGGGTGGGGTTCTGACTCTATAATTGGAATTTATGATGAATAATATGTGGGATTGGGTTATAAAATTGCTTATGTATGTGTGTTGATTGTGATGGTTGATACCGAAATCGATTAATATTGTTGAATTAGTCGTAGAATAATTAATCTATGTTGTTTGAGTAAGATTTTCCTAAGTAGTTGTGGTACTGTGTTGTCTGAAATTGAACCAACGAGGAGTAGAGAGAATTGAGAAATTTGCATTTGGGATGACAATCACATACTTGTGACGAACGTCATAGGGACGTGATGACCATCACCCATGTGCGACGAGCTGTCAGATAGTGTAATGAGGGCCAGGATTGTGTGAGGAACGTCACACTGACCTGCTGCGTTCTGGCTTTCGGTTACGTGTGATTTGTCTGTTGAAGACGTACCTATACGTTTTGGGTTCCAGAGACTTTAATTGAATTGAGAATCACATTTGTTTTATAAGTAGCAGTGGTAGTAATATTTATTTGACAGAAATTATTAGAATAACGGTGTAGTGATAAATTGGTAGCAGTAGTAATAATTTATAGGTAGCAGGTAATATTTCAATAGCAGAACTTAACCAATGACAGTATCAGACCAGTCTCAACAATATTATTGCAGAGTAGGAATATTAGTAAATCTACCGAATGCTGACGAGAATGTTGGATCAGGCTCTGCAAGCAATGTCTCAGGCTGTGTAGAATCTATCGAACACTGACGAGAATGTTAGATCTCGTAGTTTGGCGACTTTTCAGAGGGAGAATCCTCATACCTTCAAGGGTAAGTATGATCCTGATGCAACGTTTGATTGGTTGAAAGAGATAGAAAGAATCTTTTGTGTGATGGATTGCACTCCAGTGTAGAAGGTTTGGTAAGGGACTCATATGCTAGCATTCGAAGTTGATGACTGGTGGCTAAAGACTCGTTAGAGGTTGGAAGCTACAGGTGAAGAGATCACTTGGGTTGTGTTCCATAGGGAATTCCTGAGGAAGTATTATCCAGAGGATGTTTGTGGTAAGAAGGAAATTGAGTTTCTTGAGCTGAAGCAAGGAAATATTTCAGTTACGAATTATGCTGCAAAGTTTGTTGAGTTGGATAAGTTTTACCCGCACTATAACGAGGCGAATGTTGAATTTTCAAAGTGCATTAAGTTTGAGAATGGTTTGCGTCCAGAGATCAAGAAGGCAGTTGGATATCAAAAGATTTGTGTCTTCTCTGATTTGGTTTATAGTTGTAGGATTTATGAAAAGGATAACAATGCTCATTATAAGATCATTAATGAGAGGATGTACAAGCACCAATAGAAATGTGGAAAGCCTTATGATGCTCCAACCGGGAAACATAAATAGAAAGTGGCTGATGGTAAGAGGACCGGTGGAGGAGATGCTCCTGTTGGTGTTATTTGTTTCAAATGTGGGAAACCTGGTCATAAGAGTAATGTGTGTACTGCTGAGGTAAAGAGGTGTTTCCGTTGTGGTAAGACTGGGCATGCAATATCGGAATGCAAGCATAAAGAGATAATATGTTTCAATTATGGTGAAGAATGACACATTAGTAGTCAATGTCTGAAACTGAAGAAGGCTCAAACTGGTGGGAAAATGTTCGCGTTGGCTGGGACTCAGACAACCAGTGAGGACAGACTCATCAGAGGTACATGTTTCATTAATAGTACTCCTTTAATTACTATTATTGATATCGGTGTTACTCATTGTTTATTATTGCTGATTGTGTTATAACAAGTCGGTGAGGTTTTCTACTCCTTAAGAGGAAGAAGATGGTTTGTTGTCTTTTAGGCAGTTACAGCAGTTGATGAAAGAAGAAGCTCAGATGTTCTTGTTAATGGAGTTATTATCTATTGAGAAACAAGCTATAATTGAGGAGTTGCAAGTGGTGCGTGAATTTTCTGAAGTTTTCCCTGATGAAATTCCTGATGTGCCGCCTGAAAGAGAAGTTAAATTTGCGATTGACCTTGTACCTGGTACCAGACCTCTATGACAGCATACAGAATGCCTGCGTCTGAATTGTCAAAATTAAAGAAGCCATTGGAATATTTACTTGAAAAGAAGTTTGTGAGACCAAGTGTATCGTCGTGGGGAGCTCCAGTGTTGCTAGTAAAAAAGAAAGATGGAAGTATGAGGCTTTGTGTTGATTATAGACAATTGAATAAAGTTAATATTAAGAAAAAGTATCCGCTTCCGAGAATAGAAGACTTGGTGGATCAATTAATAGGTGCTCGTGTGTTTAGCAAGATTTATTTGAGGTCAAGTTATCATTAGATTAAGGTGAAAGATGAGGATATTCTGAAGATGGCTTTTAGAACACGTTATGGACATTATGAGTATTCGGTGATGCCTTTCGGTGTGACTAATGCGTCGAGAGTATTCGTGGACTACATGAACCATATCTTTCATACCTATTTGGATTATTTTGTGGTGGTGTTCATTGATGATATATTGATTTACTCTAAGTCGGAGAAGAGCATGCAAAACACTTAAAACTAGTATTGTAGGTTTTGAAAAAGAAGAAGTTTTATGCAAAGTTGTATAATTGTGACTTTTAGTTGACGAAGGTTAGTTTTATTGGTCATGTTATATCTGGAAGTGGAATTGTTGTGGATCCATCTAAAGTAGATGTTGTAAAGTTGCATTGTGTTCCTTTGTGAATTATGTCGGATAGAGATCTGAGGGTTACTTCTGATTTTTGGAAGAGTTTGCAAGAGGCATTGGGTTCTAAGTTGAATTTGAGTTCAGTGTATCATCCTCAGACAGATTGTCAGACAGAGAGGATTATTCAATCATTAGAGGATTTATTGAGAGAATGTGTTCTTGAGTAGGGAGGTTCATGGGATACTTATCTTCCGTTAATAGAACTCACTTATAATAACAGTTGCCATTCTAGTATTGGAATGACACCTTTTGAAGCATTGTATGGTCGGAGATGTAGGACTCCTTTATGTTGGCATGAATTTGGAGAAAGTGTAGTGCTTGGACCCAAGATTGTTCAAGAGATTACTGAGAAGGTGAAGTTAATTCGAGAAAAGATGAAAACTTTCTAGAGTAGACAAAAGTGTTGTCATGACAAGTGAAGGAAAGATTTAGAATTTCAAACTGGTGACCATGTATTTTTTAGAGTTACACTTGTGACCAGTGTTGGGAGTGCATGGAAGTCTAAGAAGCTCAATCCTCGTTTTATTGGCTTGTATCAGATTTCAAACATAGTTGAAAATGTTGCTTATAGAGTGGCTTTACTGCCTAATCTGTCGAATTTACATGATGTGTTTCACATGTCACAACTTCGGAAGTACATTTCAGATCCATCTCATGTGATTCATATGGATGATGTGCAAGTACGAGATAATCTTACGATAGAAACAATGCCTATACGAATCGTGGATCGTGAAATGAATACTCTAAGAGGCAAAGAGATTGTGTTGGTGAAAGTAGTCTGGTTGGGAGCTGTCAGAGAAAGCATGACATGGGAGTTGGAAAGAAAGATGCGGGAATCTTATCCCGAGTTGTTTGAACCAGGTAAATTTTCGAGGACGAAAATATTCTAAGTGGGGGAGAGTTGTAATGCCCTATTTATTTAATTAATTAATTAAATTTCTTCGTATTATGTTTGGTTGATTTAATTGTCGAACTTGTAGAAAAGTTGATTTAAGTTGTGTTGTTGTCAGCTGAAATAAATTATTTGATTAAGTTGTATAAATGGTAGTAGAATAATTCTATTATTACTAGTGGGCTTACTTATGGTTAGAAGTATTAATAGTGTGGTGTAGAAAGTAGGCCCATTTGAATTAATAAAACTATAAGTTAATTAGAATAAATAAGAGGGGTTGGGTTTTGTCAGTAAGGGGGAAAATAAGAAGTTTTAGAGGAGTTACGTAAAGTTGCAAAGAAGAGGAAAGAGGCAAAGTTTTTCGATCAGAGAGTTAGAGTAACCTTCAATCCAAGGTAAGGGTGGGGTTTTGACTCTATAATTGGGATTTATGATGAATAATATATGTGATCGGGTTATAAAATTGCTTATGTCTATGTGTTGATAATGATGGTTGATACAGAAATCAGTTGATATTGTTGAATTAGTCGTAGAATAATTAATTTATGTTGTTTGAGTAAGATTTTCCTAAGTAGTTGTGGTACTGTTTTGTCTGAAATTGAACCGAACGAGGAATAGAGAGAACTGAGAAGAAGAACTGAGAAATTTGCATTTGGGAAGGCCGTCCCATACTTGTGACGAACGTTATAGGGACATGACGACCGTCACCCCTGTGCGACAACCGTCACATAGTGTGACGAGGGCCAGGATTGTGTGAGGAACGTCACACTGGCCTGCTGCGTTATGGATTTCTATTTTGTATGCTTTGTCTGCTGAAGATGTACCTATAGTTTTTGGGTTCCAGAGACTTTAATTGAATTGAGAATCATATTAGTTTTATAAGTAGCAGTGGTTGTAATATTTATTTGACATCAATTATTAGAATAGTAGTGCAATGATAAATTAGTAGCAGTAGTAATAATTAATAGGTAGCGGTTAATATTTCAGTAGCAGAACTTAACCAATGACAGTATCAGACTAGTCCTAATAATATTAATGCAAAGTAGGAATATTAGTAAGTCTAGCAGAATGATAATTAGCCAGTTTTTGCTAGTCTTGTCCGAATAAATCTGAGGAGCATTTGTGATATGATTTGTTTGGTACTAAGTGTGATATAGGTTGTTGTGATATCGTCGTGATTAAGTTGAGAAGTTGTTGTCATGAATTTTGTTGCATTGCCTTATTATTGGCAAGAATTAAGTTGTAGGCCTAGGGTCAATGTTGATTTGTTGTTATGTGATTACATAACTATTATTATTGTTACCCTGATATTCATGTTGAGTTGCATACATATCATATCAAGTTGGAGCTGCTTCTCGATAAGTTGGTCTGGATTGGCAAAATTAAGTTGAGGGCTTATGCCTTGTTGACGCCTCTATTAATTGGCCGATTTTTAAGTTGAGAGTTCTCCTCCAATGGCACCACATGCATGTGCATATTATAATTCGCATTTCAAGTTGCATAATTATTTTTTTGTGATGTAGCTGGTGTTGATTGATGTTGATTGCAAGTTGTGAAATGGTGATTTTATATAATCTGATATAATATATTGTTTATCATATATTCAATTATATTGTTTGATATCTCACCCCTTCTGTTTGAATGTTGCCTCTACGTGGGTAACATGCATGTAATCCAGAATAAAAGATGCTTACCTTTGTTAGTTTGAGACAGTATTGTCGCTCTGATACGTAGCACTCGGGGGGATGAATGCATGTTTTCTTTAGTGGTATCTTTTATTATGTGGCTAAATTCTTAAGTTGTTTTCATTAAATACTTGTTGTGTTAAAGTTGTTTTGAGCCGGACATGAGGTTATGTTATTTTAAGTTGAATTTTGTGAGTCTGTTACGTAGTAATGGAAGTTGTTTTATTTTTAATGACTAATCTGGATGTTATCGGTTCACCCGAAATTGTGTATTATGCATCTGAATTACAGGTGATTGAATGTCGTTGTTTAAGTCAAAAGTGTAGCATTCCATTTGTTTGTTGGAAATTTTATAACTCTGATTTTATATTATTTGTCGGTTATAAATGGGGTGTTACAAGGGGCATCTGTGACCAACAAGGGTTGTGTCCATTGACACAGCTAGTCCGTGTTAGTCTCGATTTTTACTATGAAGGCCCATTTTTCTTGATTTTCGACCTTTTTTTCGCTTTATTGGGTTTATGCTTTGATTTTCTCTCAATTAATCCCTTTTAAGATTCTTCTTGATGAGTATATCCCCTTATAACTTTATTTGATCATACAAAACAAAATAAAACAAAAGTTAAATAATAAAAACGTGGTTTGCCTCCCACTGAGCGCTTTGTTTAATGTCGTTAGGGTCTCCATGACCACTTCTCCAACAATTTTTCTAACATATTGCTCCCTTTCTTCTTCCTTTTATGGGGAAGTTGGTACTTCTCAATCTCTTTTTTATTCATTCCAACCTCATCATCCTTTTCAACCTTTTTGTCTTTTCCAATTGATTTGTCTTTTTCTCCCAACTTATCTTTCTCACCTGGAGCAAGGGTTTTTGTTCATAACAAGGTTTTACTACCTCAATCAAATGACACGAGACCTTCGTGTTTGGGGTATTTTAGCATGGTGGTCTTTATAAATTCTATCTTCTCATTTCCTACTTCCATGCTTGACATACTCATTTTCACATCAATGATTGTGCCAATAATCCACAAAAATGTCCTACCAACAATGATAGGCACTTGGGGGATCTTCCTTGATATCCATGATGATGAAATTAGTTGGTATATAAATATAATCTACCTTAGCATGCGTATATTATAATACCTTAATTGTGTTCTTAACTGATATATCTGTCAGTTGTAGAGACATATTAGTAGGCTTCATCTCTCATATAAACAACCTTTTACGTATGGATAGGGGCATCAGGAAAACGTTATCCCCTAAATCACAAATTGTCCTATCAAAACTCATGGTGTGTAGTTGACACAAGATGTAAAAACTTTCTGGATCTTTCATTTTTGGCGGTATGTTTTGGATTACCGCACTAATGGTGGTCGTCGTGGCCACAATCTCATGTTCATATAACTTCCTCATTTTGGAGAGGATTTCTTTGAGGAATTTCACATACGTTGGCATCTAGGATATGATCTCGCTGAAAGGCGCGTTCACATAGAGTTTTTAAGCACTTCTATGAATTTTGTGAATTGAGCCTCCACCTTAGCTTTCATAATCCTTTGTGGGAAATGCATTTTTCGCTTGTATGGAGGAGGAGTAATATATGGTGCTTTATTATATTCCTTTTCAACCACCTCCTTTTCAGGTGGTGTAGGCACATCTTCATTAATGTTTACTTCTTTCTCACTAATACTCTCTTGTTTCCTCTATCCTAATCTCAATTGAACTCTTTGAAATTTCCACCTCTACCCTAACTCTCTCAGAACTTTCAATATGTTTTCCACTTCTTGTTACTACACTATTTATGTGTACCCAGGGAATTTTCTTGGGCTGGATTGGACTAGAAAATATCCTTGAGGGACTTACATTGAAGCTTCTTGTTGTATTATTTGGGAGATATATGTCTCCTGCATCTTATTGTGTGTAGGATAGACTCAATTTTTCTAGTTAACTGCCTAAGTACCTCATCTGTATGGGGGTTATGGTTTCTAAAATCATCATTTTGTTGAGTCTGTGTTGCCACAAAACTCTCTATCATGGACTCTAGGTTAGATTGCCTAGGAGTTGCACCTTGTGGGAACCCAAACAGTCCCACGAGGTTTTGAGTATGATCGTTCTTGTAAGAGAAGTTGGGGTGGTCTATCCACCCCGGGTTATAGGTATTCAAATAAGTATTTCCTCTTTGATTATTGACATACTTAACAGTGTCATAGTTGGATCCTCCAACTAAGATCGTTTAACAATCCCAGTCGGAATGTCCATTCAACCCGCAAACCTCACATTAGAGGGTCGTTGGAGTGGTGGGAGATACAAAAACTATAGGTACATATGCAGATGAGGTTATAATCATATTTTCAAGCTTTTGGTAGAACACGTCTACATCCGTGTTCATGTGATCACACTGACTAACCTCATAAAGCCCACCTTTTTGGTGTGGCTTTAGCATTTTTCTCTTGGATGTTTCCCCATGAATGGTGGTTCTTTTCCATGTCTTCAATCATTTTATAAGCCACGTCCTATGGGTTATTCATAAGTGCATCACCGATATCCGTATCCAAAGTCAACCTCGTAGAATAGAGGATACCATTATAAAAGGTGTGTATTATCAACCATCTATCTAACCCATGGAATGGGAAAAGTCTTAACAGGTCTTTAAAACATTCCCAAGCATCAAAGTGAGATTCCCATTCACCTTGTCTTCTTCTGAGGAGACACCAGAACTTTCTTCTTCTTCCTGAAAATCTTTAGTTTCATATTTATTAAATTTAAGAGCAACAAAATTACCTTTCTTCTAGGGTTTATCTTCTTCTAGTTCTATCTTGTGACTTTTCGGAGAGCTGATCAGTTCTTCAAGAGATATCACGTTCAAATTTTTAGAAAGCTTTAGAGTTATGACTATGGGTCTCCGTGCCTTTGGTAGGCTTCTGATATCTTTTTCACATGATCTATTGTTGAGTATCCTTTGTCTGGAACTTTTAATCCAGCAACCAGAATTTGAAACCTTGAGAACATTTTCTCAATTGTTTCATCTTCTTCCATTTTGAAGGCTTCATACTTCTGGATGAGTGCCAGAGCTTTGGTCTCTTTGACTTGAGTGTTTCCTTCATGTGTCATTCTCAGAGAATCAAACATGTGTTTAGCAGATTCTCTGTTTGTGATCTTCTCATATTTTGTGTGTGAGATAGTGTATAAGAGAATTGTTCTGGCCTTGTGATGATTTCTGAAATCTTTTTTTGTTGAACTGCCATATTTCTTATTTCAATCTTCTGACTGTTTTTTCCAACTGGATGAATGTAACCATCAGTCGCCATATCCCAGAGATCACCGTCATGAGCCAGAAAGAAACTTTCAATTACGTATTTTCAGTAGTCAAAATTCTCACCATCGAACATTAGGGGTTTGCCATTGATTTTGTCATTCTAGTTGTCGTTGTTGTTCTGAACTGGTTCTGCCATGGTGTTTTTCTAGTAGGATCTTTCTCTGGCATGGTTAAGTGTTAGCACCCAGAACCAGGTGCTTTGATGCCAATTGGATAATAGAGAAACACAAGAAAGGGGGTTTGAATTGAGGTTTTCAAAAATTAAAAGGATATGACACGTTTGGTTATCCTGGTACATTTGAACTCAAACTACTCCAGTCCACCCGCCAAGGTGATTTTGCCTCTCTAAAGCGAGGTCTTAATTCACTAATCAAAGATTTTACAACACAAAGACATATTGTCAATGTCTTCTTGAGTATACTGACTAAAACTTTAGTCACTCAAGGAAATTAAGGAATAACAATAAGATAAAGGTGTATATGAGTGCTTCTCTAAAGCTATATCACAAGTGTGATGTCTTACACAAAATTAAAACAAGGATGAAAACTTTGATGAATATTCTATTTGTATGCGCGTGTAGACAAGGATTTTTCGACCCCAAGAAAATGAAGTTCAAAGTGATGTACTTCGACTAGAAAAGGGAAGATGTTTCAGAAATTAATTTCGATCGAGTCAAACAAAGAGGATGTTTTTTCGACGTTTTCGATCAACCTGGTTAAAGAATGTTTTTTCGATATTTTCGACCAAGCTGGTTGAAGAATGTTTTTTCGACATTTCGACAGAGTCAAATAACTATGTTGTTTTTCGACAAGTTCGACAACCTTGAAAGGGTGTATTGTTTCGACACAAAGAAGAGATTCGAAATTTAAAGATTGAGATGTTTGGCAGAAGGACGCGTGGAAGCGTTTGGTGGAAAGAAAACATGCCGAAGGCCACGTGTCGTATTTGTAGGATTTATTTGTTAGTGACAGTTATCTTGTTTATGTATAAATAGAGTAGTTCTTGTCAGAAATGGTGTGTGAAAATCTTGTACAAACTTCCTGTAAAATACTCAAAGTACTCGTGTGTGTGTGTGTGTGTGTGTGTGTGAGAAAAGAGTCTTATTCTGGAAAATGTATGTGTGCAACACCAATTTATCTTATCAATTTTAATAAAATTCTAAGTTATTTACTATTCCTTTAAATTTACAAGTCATTTACTTGTTCTTTGCCATTTACTTTATGCATTATCAGAATTTATTTTTCTTTAAGTCTTCGCCAAGTCTTCTACTTTTGTATTTTAGTCATATGAATCATACATAAAAAACCTAATAAAAAGTGAAATCACAAGATTATTAGAGTTATAATTTCGACAAAATTGCACTTATGTCCTAGGATTTGTATGGTTGATCCTGTAAGTAAATTAATTTAGTGTTAATTGGAAAACCAGCGGTTGTTCGTCAAAAACCATTGCGAACAAATTGGCACGCCCAATGGGACCTTAGTGAAAATTTAAAAGATATCATAATCACTCTTAATCAAAAAGGTCGTACTTCATTGTATGATTCTAAGAAGCTGTAAATTAGTTGTAACTGACGTACAAAGACCTAAAAGAACAAGAGTAAGAATAATGGTGAGTGCGCCAAATAATTCAATTGAAAACATTCCAGTGTCTAGCCCTACCCCTTCGACAAGGGGAAATACGGGGTCAATCTCTGTGTCAGAGGATATTCCTTCGTCAGCAGGGTCTACACCAACATTTTCAATATCTCAAAATGCGCCTAGTTTCTCCACCTTGGGACATCAAAGGCCCATAGGGACACCTCCTCCCATAGGAAACGCATATAGGCCTTTTGCTACAACTTTTATCATGCCTCCATATAATAGGGAACAACCCTTTGAAATGCCAACTTCAACGATGGCAAATTTGCAGAATGCGTCATCATTGTATTCTGACTCCATGGTAAATATGTCTTCCCCATTACAGGGGTCAGGATCTGGTGGAAACATTGGTAGAATAAATCAACCTCCACCAGGATTTCGAACTTATACGCCAGCGATCACAAATAACTCTAAGCAAATAATTAGACAATAAATGGACGAGGGCAATCATGATATGGTCCAAATGTTGACACAACAAATGGGGACAGTGTTTAATCCTCTAATACAAAACACCACCCAAACAAATCAATTGTTGGCGGAACAAATGACGCGCATTGCTAACTTTTTCGGTGTCCCTCCAACTCGACAAAGGGAACAAATTGTTCAAAACCCTAGGGTGGGCGTCGAAGAGGAACCAACAATAAATCAGAGACCTTTAGATATTCCTCAGGCAAACCTTAGAAACCAAGAGGAAGTAGTCCAACAGCCTCATGTAGAAATCCCCGTCCAACAAGAGCCTAGGAGGATATTAGTCCAGAGAGGCCAAGACGCTGATTATGTGGTGCAGCAAATTCGGTATAGTAAATTGCCTGCCAAAAACAATTTAGAAGCCATGGTCGAAAGGATAATGACACAAAATAGGGTGAATGTAGGATTAAAGAGGTCTGGTTATATTTCCCCATTGTCTAAATATATTATACAACAGGAACTACCCCCAAGATGGAAAGTTCCTAAGTTCACCAAATTCTCAAGGGACACTAGCGAATCCACCATAGAACATGTGGCATGTTACCTTATCGAAGCATGGGCAATAGCCCACAATGAGAATTTGAGAACAAAATATTTTCCAAGTTATTTGACGAAAAATGCGTTTACTTGGTTTATGTCCTTGCCTGCAAATTCTGTATACACACGGGCTCAATTATAAAGGTTGTTCCATGAACAATTCTATATGGGACAAACAAAAATAAGCCTAAAAGAGTTAGCCACTATTAAAAGGAAATTCTCTGAACCAATAGATGATTATCTGAATAGGTTTAAATTACTAAAGCCAAGATGTTTCACCCAGGTGCCTGAACATGAATTAGTCGAAATGGCTGCAGGGGGTTTAGACTATTCTATAAGAAAGAAACTAGACACCCAATATTTAAGAGAAATGGCACAATTAGAAGATAGGGTGAGATAAGTCGAAAGAATGAAAGCTGGAAAATTCAGAGCGAGTAAGAATAAGAAAGAAAAAGTGGGCTAGGAAGGGATGCACCAAGAAGATGATAGTGACAAAAATGAGTCAGTGAGTTTCGATGAGCAGGAAATCGACCTAGCTGAATTAAAACAAGGTCCACCATATTCTTGTAAAGTATTGGTTCCGTCGAATGGAAAAAATCCAGTCGAATCTGAAAAGAATGACAAACTTCCTAAAAGAACTTATACATTCTACATTACCAAATTTGACGAAATCTTTGACAAACTAGTCGAAGATGGTCAAATGATAGTACCACCAGGCACTAAGGTGCCTCCTATGGAACAACAGAAAAAGAGAGGTTTTTGTAAGTACCATGGCTTTCTGGGTCATAAAACATCTCAATGTTTCCTTTTCAGGGATCTCGTACAGAATGTTATCCATGACGGAAGGTTGAGGTTCAGTGACAAGCAGAAGCAACAGATGAAAATTAATTCAAATCCTATGTAGAATGTTGAAATCCACTATGTTGAGCCAACCATCATAAACATGGTGGAAGTCGAATAGGGTTCTGAATATAGTTTTGAGATGGTGGAAGCCACTGAAGGTTTCGACAACAACATCAACATGGTGGAGATTGCTGATAATCTTACAATCCATGACAAAGTCACTGAATGGAAAAACATTGAACACCTTGTGCAGGAAGATTCAACTGGCTGCACTAACAAGGAGGCTACTGAAGGCCTAAATGACATAAAAAATATTGAAATCACTGAGGATTCCGGAGAAATAAAAAATGGCGAAATCACTGAAGATTCCATCTCAAAAAACATGGAGGTTGCTGAAGGCCTCAACAACTCAAACAAAGTTGAAGCCACAAAAGGTTACAACAAAGCAAGCAAGGAAGAAATCACTGAGGGTTCCGTCGAAAAGAAAATGAAGGCTACTAAAAGCCTCAATATAACCAAAATCCGAAAAATTGTTGATAATTTGATCAACACTGAAAGGGAGGCCACTGAAGGCGACAATGTCGAAAAAAAGACCACTAAAGGCCTCACTATCAACACTGAGGTTGATAAGGATGCTACCAAGATGAAGGCAAGAATTTCTGAAGGACCTGAGGAGTCATTCACGTATGAAATCTTACGTAGAATAATGGAATTTCCCTGAGGAAAGTCAGTCGAAGACTGCTGCCAAAATGTTTGTGGAGACTTATCCCCAAATGAAGAGTGTGACTCAACAAAGGAGATAAGTGAAATTGAGCAAGCGCTTATTGAGAAGATGAACAAATTAAATATTTATGATGGAAAGACGGTCATATCAACATGGTGGAAACATCCAAAAGTGTCAAAGGAAAAAGGCTAAAGTGATGATGTGCTCATGTTGCAGCACTATCTTCGACAGGAAGGCAGCAAATAATCTAGAGGTGATAGAGAAGTCCAAGAGAAAAGGAAACTGGGGGGCAATCCCAGGTGCCAAAACAGACACATACGATCCATGAAGGAGTGAACACCACCAACAGAGGATTAGGGGTAGAAACTATAATTCGTAGAAACCAACAAACAAAGCTGCTGACGATAGATGGGTGCAACCAATTAGGGACGCTCAGGGACGAAAAGATTGGAGAAGCTTTGACGTTCAAAGAGGCCCTTCGGTAGCGAAACGAAATGAAATCGAGAAACACAAACCAAGAACTTATCCTTCAGAAAACTATAAGGGTAAGAATCCCATGACAAAGTCCCAGTGGAGGAGGTTCCAAAGGCAGAAGAGAGCAGAGAAAGAGGTTGCGGAAAGAAGTATGGTCGAAAAGGATGTCGTCAAGAAAAACTGAGTTGCATCCAGCAACAACATCCAAGGGATGGACAGAAAAGAATCATCCCACAACAATAATCCAGGTAATAAGGTCGAACAAATTAAGCCCAAAGAAAAAGCCCTAGAGGATAAGGAGATGACTGATGATTTCCAATTCGACTCAAAGGCGTCTTTTGACGCTGTCTGCAACATGGTCTCAGTCCTTCCCAGAGACTATGACAGGGTGATGGAGGTCGAAATCCAAGACAACAATATGGAGGAAGAACAAATGGCACATAGACCTGTTTGCTATTATATAATGAACAATGGTTGCATGGAAGAACATAATGCATTCTTTGAAAGGCCAGATGACTCAATGAAAGGGCACTTGAAGCCCTTGCTCAAAAAATGGAAAGTTGAGAATGTCAGAGTGAATAAGATACTGATAGATGGGGGAGCAGCAGTTAACCTGATGCCTCATTTTATGTTAAAGAAAATTGGTAAGGATGATTCTAACGCCAAGCCTCATAATATGGTGTTATCAAATTATGAAGGAAAGATAAGAACCATCATGGGTGTAATCCAAGTGGATTTAACTGTCGAAACCATAACAAGACCGACGATGTTCATGGTGATCGCTTCAAAAGCAAACTATAATTTGCTTCTTGGAAGAGAATGGATACACGGTGTAGAGTTTGTGCCCTCATCAATGCACCAACGAATAGCTATCTGGAGAACAGATGGCATAGTCGAGAACATCGAAGCGGACCAAAGTTACTTCATGTCTGAAGTGAACCACGTGGACCGTCTAAGTTTCGATAAGAACCTGGCTCACATACCCCCATGTAGCCTAGTAGGTTTCAACCTCAAGGCAACTGATAACGCCTATTGCTCAATGTACTTGAAAAAGTACAAACCAATATTGCAAGAAATTAACATAGCCAAGGAATAAATTGCATATAAGGTGAAATATCGTACTTCACCAAACAAATTGCATTAAACTCATTACAAAACAAATTCCAAATAAACTTAAGAAAAACTAATAAATCAGATTATCCCTATTACAATTTTATGTTAACAAAAGACTTCTTCAATTCATCAAACTTTTTCTTCTGAATTTGGAGTCGACGATCACAAAAGCTTCTATTGGTCGAAAGGCTTTCAATTTCTTGAGTGAGTGTTTGAGCCCTTTCAGCATGATGAACACCCACATTTAGCTCCTCATCGATCTTATCTTGTCTAGGCTGTTGAAGGGCTTCCTTGTGCCTCTATTCCTGAGAAATATTCCTTTGGAGTGTAGCTATTTGTTTCTCCCACTTTTGGATATTACCGTCGCATTCGGCAATCTCTTTGGTGTAAGTTTCAGAAAGTTGTCGCAGCTCCAAGACTTTGTTGGTCGAAGTGGCTGCAACATCCCATTCAGCAAGTTGAGTTTCATATTTCTTAGAGATTTGTTTTGAGAAGTCCTTGAGACGGCTTAGGTCTGTGCTCACCAAGTCGATTAAAGTAGTTAGGTCCATCACAACGCTGCTTACTTCAGAAGGAGACTCTAAGATATTTACCTGTTTCAGGATTTATCTCAAGTCGAAGCAAGCGGTCGAATTTTCTTCCAAGATCTTGAATAAGTCCACCTCAAGGATTTTTGTGTGAATCTCGGTCATTACGACATAAGGAGAGTGCGTGCTGGAAATGGCCCCTGAGGTGGTCAAAGTGTACTGTGAGGAATCTTGAAAGTTGTGGCAAGCACTAAGTATGGCCTTTAAATACTCCAAAGGTTTATGCACTTTGAGACCCTTAATTTCTTCATGAGATAAACTTGTCAAACCAGTTGATAGCGAGCCTCCTTTTAGGGAGTCAGGATTTTGTTGACTGCTTTGTCCCTGGTTTAAGCCAGCATCCTTTTGTTTCGACTTGCCATCCTCACCAGCAATTTCTCCTTTTTTGTCATCCTCATCTTTGACCTCGGCATCAGCATTTAGGTCATCACTTTTCTGGGTTGCATATGATTTTGGAGGAGGAGGAAGAGGAGAATGGTCATCATAATATTGAGGAGAATCAGGAGATTGTTCCCTCTCCATTTCTGATCCCTTTGTCGAATTCCTTGGAGAAAAAGGTGATAGGCTGGAAATTTGGTGAATTGAATAATCTTGTTTTATTGATGTAGTTTCCTTTTGAGGGCTTTCATCAAGATTGATCTACAAGTGGCTAAAAAATTAAGGAGGAAATATAATAAGAAGTAAAAAAGTAAATAGTCGAAATAAAGAATTACCTGAGGGTCTCAGTGTGAAAACTAGATTTCCCACTCTCTGCATCTTTTACTTGCACTTTCACAGCTGGGCTATGTGGGGGAGTTTATTTAGGTGTTTTGACTTTGGATTTTTGTGAGGAGACCTTGGTGAGTTTCTTCTTTTTCTGAGGTTGGCTTGGTTCTGGTGATTCATCACCAGATTCTTCACTGGAGACTTTTTCTTCTTTTTGTTTTCTTTTTGGGACAGGTGGTGGTTTTCGACCTACCTGGACATAGAAATAAAAGATGGTTCAGTTTTGAAAGACAAAGAATAAAAAAAAAGTTGTACCTTTGTTATAGTCTTTTTAGTAATGAGTGATGGGTCTTCTTCCATCATGTCAGTTGTACTCTCGACAACTGCTTTCTTGGGCTGAATTCTTGTGGCTAAGAAAATAAAACAAAGTCAGAAATGAATACAAGAAATGTACAAAGTTAGGATGTCAAAATAAAGATGTTTTCACTAACACCTTCAGGAATGGGAGTTTCCACGTGAACGTGTTCTATTCCAATATGAAGGTGTCCTTGGTAATAATCCAAAGTGAACTTAGTCGGAACCACGCGCTCAACTGGCTTTTTGCTTTGTTGTCGAAGCAGTTTTATGGAATCCCCACAAACGAACCAATCTGGAAATGGAGGGCTCAACGCCACACTAAAGTCAGCAGAAGGTAGAGGGGGAAATTTTGGTGGATAGAGGTTGAAAGCTACTTCATATCGTAGTTCTGGTCGAACATATGAGGGCAGTTTCAACTTTTCCAATTTTTCGGTAAACTTGTGTTTTAAGGTGATTGTTGTTTCGCTTATGGTTCGACTAAGTTTGTCTGGCATATAGATAGTTTCAAAATATTTTTTAAATTTTTGTATCTCTTTGATATGCCTTTCTTTACCTTTTTTCGTCCGGTTCTACACAAGAGGAAAGGCATTTGTCAAATCAGTAGTGAATGTGTCTACGTCAAAGAATTTGTTGAGATAATAATCCTTCCACCAAACATTAAACTCAGGTGTACAAAGGAAAGATGGTCGAAAGACCGTTGGGAGGATTTCAAGAGAATCATTTGTGAATTGCTTTAATAATTATTTGCTCTTTTCCTCAGTATGGAAGGAGTTGTAAAAATTGATGGATCCTTTCTTGGGGAAAATGGATTTTAGCTTCAGTTGAATCAATCCAAACTGTCGGGCAACCAAGTTAGACCGATAGACAATCAAGGAAATTTTTGATTTAGTGATGTTATGATGGGAAATGAGGAGTCTATGTGTTATGAATGACTCACAAATGTCAAGGAATTGATCTTCGTCCTTCTGCATTTCAAGAGGTAGCTGTTTGGTAAACAATTCAGGACCAACTACCCTGCTAGAAAAAGGTGCCATGGGAGGAGTGAAGTTGTACCTCATGGCGAACATAAGGATATAGCTGGTGAAAGATTGTCGAAGACTAACCCATTCATCAGTAGGGGTCAGTTGCACCAGACGAGGCCATTTGAAAGCCATATCCTTCACTTTATCTTCGTCTATATCATTCTTGACAGGGAGAGAGACTTCAAAAGTGGCATTGAGCCACAATTGCAAAAGCCAAATTGGCCCTGACATGCTAAGGTTGCCTTTCTCTTTCACGGTCTTCGGGAAGCTTATGCTTTCACTCAATGATTTGTAAAGGTTTGTCAGAATCATTTCACTTAGGCATAGTTTTGTTCCTTTGTGAACTTGGTTAGCTATAGTGATAAAACGTTTGGCTACCTGGAGAGATCGAGAACAAAATAAAAACCTCGACAACCACAAGGCCAGAAAGGCTATTTGCTCTTTATCAGAGACTTCTGCAGTTGTCTTGAGATGGTAGTGGTCTGTAAACGCAGAGTATGAGGCTTTGTTGGTGTCGAATTCTATAGTATCTTGGTTCAGGATAGTAGGGTAAAAATCTACTCCTAAAGGACTCAGCCCAACAATGGCAGCTATGTCAAAGAGGGTAGGGGTGACCATTCCACAGGGAAGGTGGAAAGTATTGTATGTGATATCCCAAAAATAGAAGGAAGCCAGCAACATGTTGGGGAAAATGTTAAGTCCTACTTTCGACAACTAAATCAGGTCGAAAATTTCTAGTTCTCTCCAAAATGGTGTATTAACATTTTCAATCTTACTTAACTAGGCTAGATAGTCTGAAAGGTCTTTCGACCTATGGCAGGCTCTAAATATCCTAACATTATGTAAATAACATAAGTTTAGTATTGCGTCAGTACTTGGATCCATTTCCTTAGATTTTTCTGCAGAGGGTTTAGGCCTAACCCCAACACCTATGGGTTTAAGGCGTTGATAAGAAGGAAAAAATTCTTTCAGCCTATCTGGGTTTATGTCTGGGTTAGGGAGAGGACCTAAATTGAATGGCAAGTACCAGAAACTAGAATAGGAATTAATACCTGGGATTTAAAGATGCTTGTTTTTTCCTTTTCGTTAGGAGGTTCTGGGATGTATTGTTGGTTACCTGCAGTATCTGCCCCATTCAATCTATGAGCGTATGGGAGAGGAGTTGAGATTTTGTTTTTCTTGCTGTTGGAAGGTTTTTATGATGCCATTTTGGTTGAAGCTAAGTTTTGTGCAGTTTAAAAGAAAGGTTTGTTGTTTCTGTTTAAAAATGAAGAGGAAGAAAGCGTAAAAGAACTGAAAAAGATGATTGAATGGGTATTTATAGGAAGAAATTGACTAAAATGGTTGAATTTTGTTTTTGATCATGGACCACGTGGCGAAAATTTCGTGGGGAGAGTAGGTTGAGGGAATTGAAATGCCTATGACTTCATAGCTTTTAGGAAATGATGGGAGTCATGTCAGAAATGTGGGTTGAAGTTGACCTCTTAAGAAAATGCAATGATAGGTTTTTAGGAAGTTGGAATATCAAGTCTTGGAAATGACAAATTGATAAAGGCAACGTGGCATCGAAAAGGCTCATCAACAGCAAATGATTTTTCTCCAGAGGGGGCAATTTGTAGACAAGGATTTTTCGAAGACATGAAAATGAAGGTCAAAGTGATGTACTTCGACTAGAAAAGGGAAGATGTTTCAGAAATCAACTTCGACCGAGTCAGACAAAGAGGATGTTTTTTCGACGTTTTCAACCAAGCTGGTTGAAGAATGTTTTTTCGACGTTTTCGACCAAGCTGGTTGAAGAATGTTTTTTCGAAATTTCGACATAGTCAGATAACTATGATGTTTTTCGGCAAGTTCGACAACCTTGAAAGGGTGCTTCGTTTCGACACAATGAAGAGATTCGAAATATAAAGATTGAGACGTTTGGCAGAAGGACGCGTGGAAGCGTTTGGTGGAAAGAAGACATGTTGAAGGCCACGTGACGTATTTGTAGGATTTATCCGTTTGTGACAGTTATCTTGTTTATGTATAAATAGAGTAGTTCTTGTCAAAAATAGTGTGTGAAAATCTTGTACAAACTTCCTGTAAAATACTCAAAGTACCCGTGTGTGAGAAAAGAGTCTTATTCTGGAAAATTTACGTGTGCAACACCAATTTATCTTATCAAGTTTAATAAAATTCCAAGTTATTTACTATTCCATAACATTTACAAGTCATTTACTTGTTCTTTGCCATTTACTTTATGCATTGTCAGAATTTATTTTTCTTTAAGTCTTCACTAATTCTTCTACTTTTGTATTTTAGTCATATGAATCATACATAAAAAACCTAATAAAAAGTGAAATCACAAGATTATTAGAGTTATAATTTCGACAAAATTGCACTTATGTCCTAGGATTTGTATGGTTGATCCTGTAAGTAAACCAATTTAGTGTTAATTGGAAAATCAGCGGTTGTTCGTCAAAAACCATTGCAAACGGCGCGCAAGAAATGAGTTTCTGAAACTCAGAAATACTCCTAAGAGGGGAGTGAATTAGGTTTGAAAAATTCTTCGAGTATTTTTTCCGATTATTGATTTTACTTTCTTGTATAATCTTAAGTGCTTGAAAAAGTAAAGTGCTGAAAGTAAAAGACACAAGAGATTATCCTGGTTCCCTCAACAATCTGAAGGTACATCCAGTCCCCTTTCAATCGAAAGAGATTTCACTATAGTCTGAATGATCATACAGCCTATTCACACAATCGGTGATGCTTACTATCTAACCTATAGGTAAACTAAAGTGCAAGAAGAACAATACTCTTTAATGCACACACTTACTTTCAACAATTCTGAAAGCAAGGTAATAACAAAATATAATTGGTAATTTTACAATGTGTTTGATTGTTGTACAACAATTTTATCAATCTCCAATTGGTCTTCTCTTTCAATGGTAAATCCCCAAATATTCAAGACTTGTTGCTCAGAATTTTCTGTTTAAAAAGTTATGAAAGTATGCAGAAAATTCTTTGTGAAATATGATATGATCAAGATGTAGAATAAGAAAGTTTTGTAAAGATTTTTGAATGAGGTGATTATAAAATATGAAAGTTAAAGTATATATAGATCTTAAGCACCCCTCTGAAAAGACATGAATTTCTCCATAAAAAATCATGAACAATTGTCATGGTTCATTGGAGAAAATTTATAAAGGTTTAGAATGAAGAGGTGCCATTTTTTTCAAAATGATTTTTTAGATTCGTTCAATGAGCAATCGATTGCAGTGAGTGTGCAATCGATTGCACACACACAAAAAAAATTAAAAAATTTGAATTTTACATAGGAGCAATCAATTTCTCTAGAAGGTGCAATCAATTGCACTCAGAGTCAGAAACAAATCTTAAACATTTTTCCAGCATGCAATCAATTGTTGTAAATGGTGCAATCGATTACACTCATAAAAATTTGTAAAAATTTGATTTTCAAGATGAAAGAAAGTATGATCAAGCAATGCAAAATGAGTTTTTCAAAATGAGCAACTAGAACTTAAATATTTGATAGAAAGTTCCATTATACCCTTAAATACTCACGATCTTCATATCAAGTTGTCATCCATTTCTTTTGCACATGTTGCTTTGAAATTGATCTAACATATTTGCCTTCTTGCAATGTGGTTTGTCTTCATCAAAACATAAGTTGAGGTTGCGAATCTTGATTCCACATTCTCTCCCTTTTTGATGATGACAAAGCCTTCTTCTTTTGTTGATGTTATTTCTAACAAGTCTCTCCTCCTAAGTTTGAGAACTCCCCGTAAATGTATGAAGTATGAAAATCTGTTTTTTTTTTAGAGTTGAAGTTGTTTGAAAGTTGAAATAGACTTGTAATTCCACCTTTAAAAATTTAAGAAAAGCAAAAAAAGGAATAACATCCTTCTCCCCCTTTTGACATTATCAAAAAGAAGGGAAAGATGGGTAAAAGCAAAAATAATAGATAAGAGACAATTAACTAAGTGTGGAAAATTATCATTAAAAGTTCAAGAATACAATACATAGAACACATATGCATAATTTTTTTAAAAGGTGCAGAACTTTAAAGTGCAGAATTTTAAAGTGCATAATTGGAAGAGTACAATACTTAAGAACTTAAACAAATGCATAAAACTAAAAGAGTACAATAGTTAAACATAAACTAGAAACACATAGAGATAAATTTTAAGAGTAATCCATGTTTGGATCAAAGAGGGCTTGGTTTGGGAAATGTTGGCCAAGTGGTGGTTGTCTTGGTGGTGGCACAGCTGAGTTTGACGGATCATAAGATGTGATGTAGAGATAAGAATAGATGTAATAAAAGTGTTGGTTCACTCCATCCTGAAAGTTTGTGATCCTAGTGTTGACGAATGCACCAATGGCATTGTAGCGGTCATTGATAGTGTTGTTGAGATTCTCAAATTGTTGAGTCATAAAATCCATCAATTATTGATTACTAGGACCATCTTAAGTGTGTTGAGGAGGATTATTTTCATCATATTCATTTTCTTCTTCATTACCTTCATTTACTACATCTTCACCAATGTACACAATTGTCTTAGCTTCCAGGTTGTACTTTACGACCATTCTTGAATCCATATTCCCGATGGAAACTTTGTTGGAGTTGGAATCCATGAGACATACATCGAAGCCGTCAAAGGTAATTTTAAAGTGTTCCAAATCCGAGTGATAAACCAACCATATGGCATAAATTTGGATTTTTCGTTGAAAGATAACATATGCACAATAATCAACCATGCCCAATTAACAGTGAAACCTTTCTTAAGAGCATATAGAATTTGCATTTCCAAATCAGTGACAATACAAAGATTTTCAGCTCTTGGAAACATTGTATATGCCATGAAATAGTGAAAAAGACGATCATTAATATCAAAAATTCTTGTTGACCAAGAGGTGCGAGATGGTTGTATACCTCCTAAATATCGGACCCGTTTAGCACGAAACTCAGCCTTTGTCATCCTTCCAATGTTGTGGTAAAATTATCATTTGTTATAAGCCACCCAAATTGGATCTTCTTCATTATACAACAAACCACCAGTACCTTGAATTTGTAATATGCTACCAACAATCCATGAAGTAAGACAAATAGTCTTGCCTTGAACAGATGTCACAACTTTTCATTATCAAATTCAAGATTGCAAAAAAATAATATTTGTAAGTTTGAGAGATATATATTACATCATCATCATCATCATCAAGAACATTATCCTCATTATAGGGGTTAGTTTCATCAAAAGATACATGCATAGATTCTTCAATATTTAAAGTTCTTTTGTTAAAAATTCTAAAAGCCTTACTAGAAAGAGTAGCCGAGTAAAATACCTTCATCGAATTTCTCATCAAACTTACCAAGGTTGTCTTTGTCGTTGTTTAGGACAAAGCACTTGCACCCAAAAATGTGAACGAAAGATATGTTGGGTTTTCTTCCTTTGAATAATTCATATGGGGTCTTTTTGAGAATAAGTTGAATGTTGACACAGTTGCTTACTGTCGCTCCCACCAAATGACACAGGGCCAAGAGTGGTACAGACACGAACGGTCGACAAAAGGAGAGAACATGAAGATGAACTAAAAAGAGTCGCCAGCTAGGCATTTTTATCCCGAAGGAAAGGTAAGGCTGCATAAACCTAAGAAAAGATGATCAAGACGGTTGCGAACAAGAGAAACTGAGAAAGGGGGTTGGTTACAACCTGGGAAGGTATTAGCACCTAAATTTTCCGTCGTATTAGATGGGATCCACGCTTGAAAGTTTGTGTTTAAAGGGGTAGTGTCAGTGTTATTCTGTGTGCAAAAGCTGGAAAAGAATGCAAATGTCAGTGCAAAGAAGTGTAAGGTGAAGAGAAGGAGTGTCAGTGTAAGAAAAGAGTGCAATGCTCAAGACAATGAGGCTTAAAGAATAATGCTGGAAGAGGGGAATATACAGAGACTTTTGTTCGATAACTGTTAAGTTATGCCTACGTATCCTCTCGTGCAATGAGGAAGTCAGAACACCGTAGTTCGACTCAAAGAGACTGAAAGATGAATTGACTGATGAACTGCTTGCTTGCCTATGCTCAAGTGTATGACCTGTCTGGTTCAGGTGCTAACTGTCTTGCATTAGACGGAAGAAGCAAGTTCTCGTTTGTGATTGAAGATGATGAGAAAAGAATCCCGAAGGATACGATTATTGTTTGTTTTTTATGTTTTCAATTTTTTATTGCTTTTTGTATTTGTCATAAGTTAATGAGCTTAAGCCTAAACCAAGGGTTAGTAAACTCATCATACCCTCCCTTTGATTAGGGATAATGAGAATACCTTAAGTATGAAGTAAGCACCTCCCCCTTAATCACCATGATGTAGGATTAAGATCATTAACCTACTTGCCATTATTTAGATGTTTTTTGGAGTTTTTGTTTAGTGTTAAGTAATGAGTTTAAGCCATAATCAAAGATTTAATGGACCCATTACACCATCCTAATAGAAGGATGATAGATGAGAACATTTAAGATGAGGAAGGCTCCTCAACTTAATCCATGATTAGGGATTAACCTCATGACAAAACAAAGCCTTTGTTAAAGTGGATTTTAGTTAATGGTAAGATTAAGAAGTGAATTTTATGGTTTGTAAGACAACTTTAGGAGGACTTGTCCATTAACACTAGGGTTAGTCTTTCTTAACCAATTAAGGAAGAATTAGAACCCTAATGCAAGGCCCAAGTTACAAGCTTAATGTCTTAGTGATTATTAGATGGATTGATTAAGAGATTTAAACACATTAAGGGTTTAACACTTAGGATTAAAATTATGCACTCCATCCTAAGAGAAGGATGTGTAACACGGTGGGAGAACTGACTTTAGTTATGTTGCGGATAGCAAGAGTCGCCACCGACTTTTATTTTATCCAAAAGGAAAGGGTATAAAAGAACAGGAAAGACCTTAAGAGATATTTGTGGGTCCGGGGGGTAGGTTATGTAAAGGGAAGGTGTTAGCACCCTTTACATCCATGGTTATCCATGGGCTCTTAGTTACTTAACTCACTTTTGAATTGTTTTTGAAAGTGTAGTGTGTGAATAGAAAAATTTTCATAATAGTTAATAATGATCCATGTACGGATGCGTAAAAACTTGTTTTTGAAAATTTGTTTGAAATTTGTTAAGTGTTTGAAAAGTTTGAATAGTGAGCAAGTACATAAGAGGAACCTACCCTAAAGTTTTAAGTCTTTCTTGTTCTTTATCCTTTCATTGGTAAGACTATCCCTACTATTAAGGAGTAGGTAGTCATTACCTTGGATGTAAGGGACATAAGAGGGACATTCTGTTTTATGAAGGCAACTGTGGGGTGTAATAAGCATATAGGAGGGACTATCATCATTATTCGAAGGGACTTGATTTTTTAAGGCAACCATTAGGGACTTGATGATTTTTCTTTTTAAAGGGACTTGCTTTATACACCCCACTTGACCTTATGATTTAGGCAACTTGAGGGATAACCTTAGAAATGTGAGATGGCGATTAAAAATCGACTTACGTGTGTGAGTGTTCAATATTATTTATCTTTAATTTAAATGCTCTAATTTCATTTTTAATAGAATACATATTTTTGCACTCCCTAAATTACTAACCATAGCAATAATTAAATAATTAAAATATTACAAAATTTACATCCGAGAAACAATTACAACATAATTATAAAAATAATAAATAGCAAAAAAATATAAATATATAGCAAAATAAATATAATAAGCAAAAATAAATAAGTAACTAAAATAGGGGTTAGTGATAAATATAATTAAAAAAATAAGGTTAGTGAGAATAAAATAATAATAATAATAATTAGAAAAATAAACAAGGTTAGAGAAGTAATAATAAAAATATAAGGTAATAGTAAACAAAAAATAATAAATAATAGTATAGTTAGTAACAATAAAAAAAAAAATATTATAATGGCATAATTAGAATAATAAACAAAAAATTGGATTTTAATATATAACATTTAATAAGAATTAATTAAAAAAATTTCAAACATAATGTAATTATAAATTTTAATTATTACAAATTTAATCACTTTTTAAACATACATTAACATTTATTTATTGAAAAAAAAAATATTTATACATTATAAGGAGAAAATAAGTTTTAAATATTATATTCACAAAATTAATCATATTTATAAAATTTAATTTTATTAGTTATTATATTTACAAATTATTTTAAACATATACACAATATAATTATTGTAAATTAAATTGTTTCTAAACATCTATTAAAAGAAAAATAATTTGGATTATAACTTTACAAATAAATTATAATTATTTTTAAATAAACATATACAATAATAATCACAAATTAGAAAATAAACAATTAGGTTTTAATAAGTATTTTTTTAAAAATAAAAAAATAAATTAGGGTTTTGTTAGAAAAATCTTTTTAGGGTTTAATTTATAACACAAAATTATTTTAATATATATATACATATTACAATTTAATCACAAGATAAAGAAAATAATTTAAGAACATTTATATATTTTAGAATTTTTTAGAAAATATTAACCATGCTTTATTATTATTATTTATTATTTAGAAAAGAGACATATATACAAAAAATTATATTTATTTTAATATTATAATACATAAAACAAATAAAAGAAGAAAAAGTGTGAAAACTTACCTGACTGGGGTTTGAACCCAGGTCAGCCTGTTTCCCAGCAAGAAGAGTAACCACCAGGCCACTATGCACGCAGGTGAAAGAGAATGGAGACTAGTTGCTTTTGTGCTTCATCTAGAAAATCCAAAAAAATAATGAAAACAAAAGGCCTGGGGTAGGAATCGAACCCAGGACCTCTTGATCATTCACGCGTATGCTTTACCACCTGGCTGGGAGAGCCTAACTGCTAGCTTGTTGGCCATAATTAATAATATGTTAATCCTGAAAAGCAAACAAAATAAAAGAGCAAAAATGTTACAAACGGGGAATCGAACCCCAGACCAGGCCAATATACGCGTACACCTCCAACCACTAGGACACAAGCGCTTGTGTGACAAATAAACAAGATATCAAAATAATATTTTAAGTCACAATTTTGAATATAAGCTTCGCGCCAAACTAGTCTTCATCTTCAACCTCCTATCCTTCGAAATTAGCTGCGATTTCACCTATGATATTTCCTGCGAAAAAATAAACCCTAGCAAAACCTACAAAACTCAACAATCAACCAAACTATGAAATTTCACAAAATTGAAAGCGTAAACATAATCCAGAGGTCAATCCAAATCAAGCCATGGTTTTAAAAATCATTTATATTCACTGGATCGTTAAACCCTAAAATGAAGGTCATGAACCCTAGAATGGCACTATGTGATTCGGCCATGGTTTCTTCAATTAACCTGCCCAGAATTCATCACAAACCTTCATAAAGCACAAATCATCAAACAAAACTTAATAATAATGCATAAATGTTCAAGAACGAAAAATCAAGAAAGTGAAAAAAATTTGAATCGGATTTGTCCATATGTGATGTTATGAGGCAGTATGATGATCTGTTTTCACTCAATGATGATCAAAGAATCTATTTCAACCTTCACAATGCTTTGGAATGGCCCCTAGCAAGGAATCCGAATCAAGCTTTTGGATGATTTTTTTGAAGTTGGAGAGTGTTGTTTGAGGCTGCAAAATTCGTGTATGAGGCTAGGGTTGTGTTTTGTATATATATGTGAATCATTCTAGGTCAAAAAACTAATTAGTTGTGTGGAAGATTTGGTACTTGAAGATTGAAAAAGATGGTGTCATGAAATTCAAATATTGGCTCATGAATGCTTGCTATTTTTGGATAAATCACATGATTTCTTTCTCTTTCAACTTCAATCAACATTGATGAGATTCTAGAAGCTCAATCTTCATCCAAAAATAGATTTTCATATTTTATATTTATTTAAAATGATTTTTATGAATTAAATCAATAATAAATAAAAATAAAATAATAAAAATTCTGAATTTTGGTCAATTGGGTCGTGCATGATGATATGATATGGATTGGATCACAATTTAGCAAGCCCATTTGGAAGGAATTGGTTCTAGACCCCCATTTTCAATATAAACCATCACAAAATTTCCCAACTTTGCAAGGGCATATCTCCCTCAATTTTAAAGGTATGAGGGTGTTCTTGGACTTTTTGGAAATCTTGAAGAGTCCTCTAAACAACCCCATTGGTTTCAGGTCCATATCATTTACCAATCTCAAGTTATGCCTTTTTGAAGTTGTTGACTTTTTGTTGACTTTTGAAATGACCTATAATGTCTTAGCTCATATCTTCCAAATGAAGCATTTTTGGGCTTAACTTTCAACATCAAAGTTGTAGAGAATTCAATTTCCTTCAAAATGAGATTTGTATGGAGACTTGGTGATGAAGTATGTGAAAGTTATGGCTGGTCAAAGTTCAGTTGACTTTTACTGAGGAAACCCTAATTTAGAAACTCCTGATTATTGATGATCTGGAATCTCCTTGATGAATCATGATCAATACTTGATCAAATGATGAATTTTACTTCATATACTTGATGTTGGCAAAAAAATCATGAAGTTTGACTTTGGTTTGACCACAGTTGACCTCAGTTTGACTTTTTGACTGCATTGACTGATTTTGACTTATCTGATCATCTGACTGAGCAAACTTTTGAGAAAAGTCTTGAAACTTGACATGGGGGTTCTTATACACATATAAGATTTTATGAAGCTCACTTGAAGTCTTGGAGGTCCATTTAGCTTGATTAAAGTCAAAACCCTAGTTTTGGATGCACTGCTTAGGAGGTGCATTGTCTGAGGGAATTGTCAACTTCTTTGACCAATTGTGAACTTTGTGAACCTTGTGAATCTTCATAAAGTGTCTTGTGATCCTCATGGGAGGTATTGTGAAGCTTGTGAACCTTGTGAACCTCATGAAGTGGCTTTGTAGACCTCATGAACCTCAGGAAAGCTTTGTAATCATTGTGAATCTTGTGAACCTTGTGAACCTTCAAGAAGTAACTTGTAGACTTCATGAACCTCAAGAAAGGTACTATGGAACTTGTGAACCTTGTGAACCTTCAAGAAGTAACTTGTGGACTTCATGAACCTCATGAAAGGTCTTGTAAATGTTGAGAAGCTTGTGAACCTTGTGAACCTTCATAAAGTAACTTGTAGACTTCATGAACCTCATGAAAGGTTATATAAGCATTGAGAAACTTGTGAACCTTCTTAGCACACAAAGTCTTGTATTGTGAGGGAAAATTTTGGGGTGCAACAGCTGCCCCTGTTCAATTTTCTGAAACCTGAGGGGTTAGATTGGTATATTTGCCAGTCGTGACCTGGAAGGTTGAAGGGGATTGAACACAAAAGCCCAAAAATTTGCACTCACCAGTGCATTAGAGCGATATGATTGAGTGGGCTTAAAGATGCCACTAGGGGAAAGTTCTTCAGATATATTTCTTGGAAGATAAAGTAGTCCAAAATATGGAGGTATAATGAAAGCTGTCAGGAGTCTGGAGCAGTCCTGAGGTATTGATGATATGCTTTCAGGAGACTGGAGTAATCCTGATGTAACAGCATGTCTTCAGGGGGGATGAGAAGTAATCTTGATATATGAGAAGCTATCAGGAGGCTGGAGTTGTCCTGAGGTAACAATATAATTTCAAGAGGGTAGAGCAATCTTGAGAGATTGATGATATGCTTTCAGGAGACTGGAGTAATCCTGATGTAACAGCATGTCTTCAGGAGGATAGAGCAATCAATAATGATAACCCTAAAGCAGTCTTGAAGTAATAATATGATTTCAGGAGGATAGAGCAATCAATAATGATAACCCTAAAGCAGTCTTGAAGTAATAATTTGATTTCAGGAGGATAGAGCAATCAATAGCTCTAAAGCAGTCTTGAAGTAATAATATGATTTCAGGAGGATAGAGCAATCAGTAGCTCTAAAGCAGTCTTGAAGTAATAATATGATTTCAGGAGGATAGAGCAATCAATAGCTCTAAAGCAGTCTTGAAGTAATAATATGATTTCAGGAGGATAGAGCAATCAGTAGCTCTAAAGCAGTCTTGAAGTAATGAGAAGTTGTCAGGAGGATAAAGCAACCTTGAGGTAATAGTATGATATGCTTTCAGGAGACTGGAGTAATCCTGATGTAACAGCATGTCTTCAGGAGGATAGAGCAATCCTGATGATCATTTGTTGGATAATTAACCTGAAAACAAGGTAGCCTTCTGTATGATAGTGTTAGTTTATGCTTTATGTATGCATGCATAGTATGATGCACCTAAGTACTGTATTATGCGTTTATGGATATGTATGTTATGGTATGATGTAAATGAGGTATGTATGATATGATACTGCCGAAAGCGTCTGGATATCTTTGTATAACAACTGCTGGCCAGGGAAAATAAATCCCGATTCGTTGTTGAAGAATATATTATACATAACCTTCCATATGCTGGGGATGGCAAGGTAGAGATAACCTCTCGGATGCTGGGGATAATAAGGTATATATAACTTCCCGTATGCTGGGGATAGCAAGGTATATATAACCTTCATCTTCGTTTGATAGTAGGATAGGTATAACATCCCGTCTTCGTTCGTCGTACCTTTATTGGAAAGTAAATTCCCGAATATCCGTATGAGGATAAAAGAGATGGATATAAATTCCAGGGGAGATGTGACTTTATGAAGATTGGACTTGTCCTACTGAGGGTTTGTAACTGTTTTGTAGAGATGAACCGGCGAAGCTTCGTTGAAATCCTTCCCTCATTCGTCTTTAGTAAATACTATTACTGCATTTTCATGCATTTCTGGTAAACATCAATCATATTAAGCATTCATGCATTTTTGGTAAACATCAATCATACTCAAAAGCATACATACATTCGAACACAACCAATGGACGTTTCGCTTATGTAAATAGGGTAAAAGTAAATCTGGATTCAAAAGATGGAATTTATTTATATCAAAAAGTGACCCATACACGGGTAAGTTTGTACAAGGAGACATAAACCCTAGTAAGAGGATTTTGTCATAAAGTTTTTTACAAAACAAAGAGAATCAGCTATGTGGGAAACAATCCTATTGAGTTTCAATTCTACTATTGCCATTATCTTCAAGTATCTCATCTTCTGCTGTTGAGACAGAAACGATTGGATTGAGTTTTATCTGTTCGAGCTTGAGTAAGTAGCACAACTGGTTGCAGTTTCATGGGTGATCCAAACGAGACATAGTCATACGCTTTAATCCCTAACGTTTGCCTGGATTGCCCTTTCAGGTTTTCAATCCACCGGGATACCCTTTTTTGCCCAATCCGCCTTTTCAGGTTTTCAACTTGCCGGGTGTACATCTTTTTTATACATATCCCTAATTTTTGTCCAAACCCTTTTGGTTTGCCGGGATGCCCTTATTTTTGCCTAGGCCTGTCAACCTAGCGGGTCTCTTTTTATGCGTAGTATTTTTTAACTATGTCTGTGTTTACAGGCTGTGGGAAGTCTTCACCATCCATTGTAGTCAGTATCATGGCACCTCCTGAGAACACTGTCTTGACTACAAATGGTCCCTCATATGTTGGAGTCCACTTGCCCCTAGGATCACCCTGTGGTAATATAATATGCTTGATTACCAAGTCACCAGCCTGATATACCTTTGGCTTAACCTTCTTGTTAAAAGCTTTGATCATTCGTTTCTGGTACATCTGGCCATGACAAACTGCTGCTAACCTCTTCTCATCAATCAAGTTTATCTGGTCAAGTCGAGTCTGAATCCACTCATCTTCATCCAAGCCTGCATCCTTCATAATTCTCAAGGAGGGAATCTGAACTTCAATGGGCAGAACTGCTTCCATACCATAGACTAAGGAGAATGGGGTTGCCCCTGTTGAAGTACGTACTATGGTACGATAACCATGAAGAGCAAATGGTAACATCTCATGCCAATCCTTATAAGTAACAGTCATCTTCTGTACAATCTTCTTAATGTTCTTATTAGCAGCTTCAACTGCCCCATTCATCTTTGGACGATACGGAGAAGAGTTGTGATGCTTAATCTTGAACTGCGTGCAGAGATCAGTAATCATAGTGTTGTTCAGATTAGAGCCATTGTCAGTGATAATCCTTTCAGGGATGCCATACCTACATATGAGATTATTCTTAATGAACCGAGCCACAACATTCTTAGTAACAGATGCAAATGGAGCTGCCTCCACGCACTTTGTGAAGTAATCAATAGCAACCAAGATGAAACGATGCCCATTAGAAGCAGTAGGCTTGATCTCACCAATCATATCAATGCCCCACATGGCAAAGGGCCAAGGAGCAGTCAACACATTCAATGGTGATGGAGGTATGTGTACTTTATCAGCATAAATTTGGCACTTATGACATGTTCTGGAGTGTTGATAGCAGTCAGCTTCCATGGTAGACCAATAGTAACCCGCTCTCAATATCTTCTTTGCCATAGTATGACCACTATAATGAGTGCCAAAGATCCCATCATGCATATCCTCCATGATCTCAATTGCTTCCTTCTTATCCACACAACGAAGCAAAGTTGAATCATGATTGCGCTTGTACAGAATCCCATTACTCAAGAAGAACTTAGCAGAAAACCTTCTCAGAAACTTCTTATCTTTGACAGATGCCCCTTCAGGGAACTCTTGAGCTTCAATATATCTTTTTACTTCATAGAACCAAGGCTTCTCCTCTGCTCCTTCTGTGTCAATCTCATTGCAGTATGCAGGCTTTTCAAGTCTATCAATGGTAATCTTGGGAGCTTCATCATCCCAACTGATCTCAAACATAGATGCCATGGTGGCCAATGCATCTGCCAACTGATTCTCTCTTCGTGGAATATGTCCAAAGGTAATCTCTTTGAAATGCGGGATCAAAGACAACACATGCTCTCTGTAAGGAATGAGATTATCATGCTTGGTATCCCAATCTCCTTTGATCTGACTAACTACTAGGGCTGAATCTCCATACACATCAAGGAACTGAATCTTCATATCAATAGCAACTTTAATACCCAGGATACATGCCTCATACTCAGCCATGTTATTGGTACAATAAAAGCAAAGTCTGGCAGTAATCGGGGTATGACAACCTTCAGGGGAACTAATCACAACACCAACACCATTACCAAGTGCATTAGAGGCTCCATCAAAAACCATAGTCCATCGGGATCCTTGTTCAGGTCCGTCATATTGTCCAGGTTCTTTGGTAATAATCATAATGTCTTCATCAGGAAACTCAAAATTCATTGACTGATAATCATCCACTGCTTGATGAGCCAAATGATCAGCAACAACACTTCCTTTAATGGCCTTCTGAGTAGTATACTGTATGTCATATTCTGTCAAGATCATTTGCCATCTTGCAATTCTTCCGGAGAGAGCAGGTTTCTCAAAGATATACTTGATTGGATCCATCTTTGAAATCAATAAGGTAGTATGGGTCAACATATATTGTCTTAGTCGGCGAGCAGCCCATGCCAAAGCGCAGCAAGTTTTCTCGAGCAGTGAGTATCTTGTTTCACAGTCGGTAAACTTTTTGCTAAGGTAGTATATTGCCTGCTCTTTTCGACCAGACTCGTCATGTTGCCCCAACACACACCCCATTGAGTTGTCTAACACTATTAAGTACATAATCAAGGGTCTTCCATTAACTGGTGGCATCAAAATTGGTGGTTCCAACAGATACTTCTTGATTTCATCAAAGGCAGTCTGGCACTCATCATTCCATTCCATCACCTGATCTTTTTTCAACAACTTGAAGATTGGCTCACAGATGGCAGTTAACTGGGAAATAAATCTTGTAATGTAATTCAAACGTCCCAAGAAACCTCTAACCTCCTTCTCAGTACGGGGAGCTGGCATCTCTCGTATAGCTTTCACTTTTGCAGGATCCACTTCAATACCTTTCCCACTGACAATGAAACCCAGGAGTTTACCAGATCTAACTCCAAAAGTACACTTGTTTGGATTCAATCTCAATTTGTATTTCTTCAACCTCTCAAACAACTTGTGCAGATGATCAAGATGTTGTTCTTCATTCTGAGACCTGGCTATCATATCATCTACATATACCTCTATCTCATGATGAATCATATCATGAAACAAAGCCACCATAGCACGCTGATATGTTGCCCCTGCATTCTTCAAGCCAAATGGCATTACCTTATAGCAAAAGGTGCCCCACTGTGTCACAAATGTTGTCTTCTCCATATCTTCAGGTGCCATCTTGATTTGATTGTAACCAGAGAAACCATCCATAAAAGAGAATACCTTGTGCTGAGCAGTGTTGTCTACCAGAATATCAATATGAGGAAGTGGAAAGTCATCTTTAGGGCTGGCCTTGTTCAAATCTCTGTAGTCTACACACATACGTACCTTACCGTCTTTTTTAGGAACTGGTACCACATTTGCAACCCACTGAGGATAAGAAGTCACTGCTAAGAACCCTGCATTGAACTGTTTCATTACCTCTGCCTTGATCTTTTCTGACATTTCAGGACGCATACGACGAACCTTCTGCTTCTTTGGACGACAATCTTCTTTCACTGGCAAACGGTGAACCACAATATCTGTATCCAACCCTGGCATATCTTCATAAGACCAAGCAAAGATCTCCACATAGTCACGTAACATCTGAATCAACCTGTTCTTGACACTGTCCTCTAAATCAGCCCCTATTTTGACCTCTTTTCTGTTTTCTTCAGTTCCCAGATTCACAACTTCGACTGGCTCTTCATGTGGCTGTATAGCTTTCTCTTCTTGTTGTAATAACCTAGCAACCTCTACAGGTATTTCACAATCGTCCTCATTTCCGTCTTCAGTTTGATATATCGGATTCTCGAAATTATAATTGGCAATAGTAGAACTGTTATCAACAGGATCCAGAGTGGATGAAGATCTGCATTTTAGTGATGTGGGTGTGTGTAAGAACACATAGCTGATAAAGCAAAAATAAAAGAAAAGAAAGACAAGGAACACAATATTTACGAAAACGAAACGTCCATTGATTTTATTGAATGAAGTATGCAAATGAAATGACAGCCCGTAACAAGTACACCATTGTGCCCCGGGTAAGGCACATGGCTTGAAAGTTTTATTGTTCAGAAATTACAAATTTAAAAAACACAACACAGTAATAGTATTTACTCCTGACTAAAGGAGATAGGGATAACATCTTCAGCTTTCCAATTATTGAGTCCAGCACCCACAGTAGGAAAAATCCATGCATCCAAGTTGTAGTCTTCATCTTGATCTCCCACAGCATTAATCTGGTCCTTCACAACCCCTTGATTAGTGATACGGGCAGCACGAGCACGACGAACAGCCTTCTGGGACTCTGCAGTGAAACCCAAACCAAACTTGTCAGACTTGTAGGGAATATCAGGAAGCTGACCCCAAATAGTACAACCACCTTCATCCACCACAACTCTAGCATCATTGAGGGAGGCCATTGCCATTGTTGGAGGCTTTCTGGTGACCACAGGAACTTTTCTTTGCAACAGGAGGAGCTACATAATCATTAACAACCCAAGGAACCACTTCAAATGTCTGACACGGAGTCTCAATGTATTCACCTTCCATTTCCAGATACTTGAAAGTATTCACGTGGCTGACAAAGTATTCTTCTTCTCCATAGACAGTAACAACCTTTTCATCCACCGGATATCTCAACTTTTGGTGCAATGTAGAGGTTACAGCACCTGCCCCATGGATCCAGGGACGACCAAGCAGACAAGAGTATGAAGGACGAATATCCATCACAAAAAATGTAGCAGTAAACACCTGGGAGCCAACTTTGATTGGAAGATCAATTTCCCCATGCACTACTCTTCTAGAACCATCAAAAGCCTTTACCACAATATTACTGGGCTTCAGCACAGCATCTTCAGGACTCAGCTTGTTCAGGACTTCCTTAGGCAACACATTCAAGGAGGAACCATTGTCTATCAGCACATGTGACAAGGTAGTGCCCCTGCATTCAATTGAAATATGCAAGGCCCTGTTATGATCTCTCTTGGCAGGGGTCAAATCAGCATCAGAAAACCCTAACCCATTGTCATAGGTCAGGTGGGCAACACAGTTCTCAAATTGGTCAACAGAAATTGCACTGGGTACATGAGCAGTCTTCAGAAACTTGATCAAGGACTTGGCATGAGCCTCAGAACATAACAACAAGGACAGCATAGAAATCTTTGAGGGAGTATGCCCCAGTTGATCAACAATGTCATAATCACTCTTGCGAATGATTTTCAATATTTCCTCCATCTGCTTAGAGAGATCATCAGTAGCTGGCACATCATTAGATATAGGTTCAATAACAGGACCTTTGCCCCGAGCATCAGTGGTGGAAGTAGCAGCAGGAGTAACTGCATTCTTAGAAGCAACTGGAGGAGAGAAGACTCTTCCACTACGAGTGGTCTTGCTGGATCCAGCAATATTATCAATGTCAGCAGGTACATCAGCTACAGGCTCTTGCTTAACACCATGGATGTAAACATCAGACCCATAGTGCCAAGGCACAGCTTTGTCAGACGTATACGGGATAGGACCAGGAGTAGTAATGACCACAGGAGCAACTCTGGCTTCAGCAACAACTTTCACAGGACCTTCAGCAGTAATCTTGATTGGACCCTGATGAGTGATTTTAATAGGACCCTTTGAAGTGATTCTCACCGGTACTTTGTCAACCATGTCAACCTCCTCAATCTTCTTACCTTGCGTAATATGATCTACCATACTTTCCACAGAAGACGGTTTTCTTTCAAACACTATGGTGTAATTATCCATGAGACGCTGAATTCCGTCTTTCAACCTGAAGCACTTCTCTGGATTATACTCACAATAGACACAATCTTCACGACAACCCGGAAAGAACCCAGCTTGCACTAACTTCTTTCTGATGATGGCCAATGGTGTGGTCAACTCTGCAACTGAATGGATATGTAAATCTTCATCAATGGCATTGACAGTCTTCTCGTGATTTGGCATTGGAGCAGTAATCACATTTGGAATACCTGGAGGATCAAACTCAATTTCTCCAGCATCAATCATATCTTGAATTTTATTCTTCAAGACCCAACAATTATTAGTATCATGTCCCTGACAGTTTGAATGGTATGCACACCGTGCATTGGGATTGTACCTGGGAGAGGTAACATTGGGATTCTGAGGAGCCTCTTTCAAAGTAATAAGTTCAGCCTTCAACAAATGTTGCAATGCCTGAGCCATTGACATGTTGATCTTCGTGAACTGTCTTCTAGCCCTCTGTTGGTTGCCCTGTGGCTGCTCTGTTGTTGCAGGAGTTGGATTTGAAATATGAACTGCACTAACAGACTGATGCCTTCTGTTACGATCAGGCTGACCATAAACAGCATTGGATTCCTTCTTCCCAGTGGGAGGCTTCTTTGCAGCACCTGATGAAGAAGTGCCCACATGGATCTTACCATTCTTTATACCATTCTCTACTCGCTCTCCTGTCATGATCAACTCAGTGAAGCCGGATGATGAGCTTCCAATGAGATGACTGTAGAACGGACCATTCAGCGTACACATGAACATATCAACCAGCTCCCTGTCAGTCAAAGGGGGTTGAACTCTTCCAGCTAAATCTCTCCACTTCTGAGCATACTCTTTAAAACTTTCTTTGGCACCCATAGACATGCTCTGAAGCTGCATGCGAGTGGGGGCTAAGTCAGCATTGTATTGGTACTGCTTATAGAAAGCTTCAGCAAGATCGTTCCAGTCTCTGATATTGACACTCTCCAACTGATAATACCACTCCAACTGAGCTCTAGATAAGCTCTCTTGAAAGAAATGGATCCACAACTTTTTATCAGCAGTGTGGGGTTGAATTCTTCTGACATAAGACCTCAGATGCAGTTTGGGACACGAGACCCGATCATAGACAACAAATGTAGGAACTTTGAACCCAATGGGTATGACTACCCCAGATATCAGACTCAAGTCTTCAAAATCTAGCCCAGATGACTTCTGCAACTCCATAGCATCCATCCTATCCACCAGCATCTTGAATTTGTCTTCATTAGGCTCATGGTAGTAATTAGCCTCAGAATCAGAGTCCCCCATAGTATGGTGGAGACTGCCTACCTCTTGCTCAAATTCCTCAGATTCATAGTCTTCAGCTGGTTCCTTGGTCTTGGCAAGACCTTTGAACCTTCTTCCCATGTTGATCAAACCAGCAGACCTTCTAGTCTTCTTAGTCTTCTTGGCCAGCAGTGCCTTCAATTCATCTTGCCCTTTGGACAAGTTCAAAATCAGCTCTTGGAACTGTGCATTTTGTGCCTGGAATTATAAACCTGTGCACAATTATAAACCTGTGATGCAATGAAATGATATGTGAATGCATATGCAATGTTTTCAAGGACCGCAGGATTTAAATTTGCTTAGACAAACACGAAAGTAAACTTTTATTAGTAATAACTTTGTTTTGCCTTTTAGGCTTACAAAAAATGAAATAAAATAAGTACAAAAGATGGGGTTTTAAGTCTCCCATGGACGTTTCCTCTTTGTATTGAGGTATGAGTTGAGGTTTTGCTCCTCATGAAGTTGCTTTGTTAGTTCTAGGATTCTTGCTTGGCTTGCTTTGTAATGAGCCTCGAAAGTATCCCTTTGCTCCTTCAGTTGGATCCATGATCTCTGCAAGTCTTCCATATCAGTAGGCATGTCTGGGTGAAGGATGGTATAAGATGTGTCTCCTTCAGCAACAGGTTCCATGGTAACTGGTAGGACGGTAGGATATGGCATCATGAGAGTCTGAGCACGTGATCGTACCCATCTGAGATAAGCCTCCATAGGAATAGTGTACTTAGGCTCCAGTGTCTTGCTGTCAACCCTGTTTACCTTTCCCCAAGCTCGTATGAATCTCTGATGGTAACCCTGAAGGTTGTTGTCGTAATCAAACACAATGCCCTAAATCAACATGTCATGTGGACCATCACTCCGGGCGTAACCAAACTGTCGTAAAGCTAGAGAGGGGTTGTAGGTGATGCCTCCTCTTATGCCTAGAAGTGGCACATTAGGGAACTCCCCACAACGGTCAATGATGGTGACGTTCTCCATAGATCTGGAGCACCAATGGATATCTGAGTGAGAAAGTGACATGATCCTCTTGGACCATCTGAACCCTTGCTCATTCTTCGTTACTGAGCGAGGAAGGTGAGAAATAAACCACCTAGAAAGCAAAGGTATGCAGCACATCAAAGTTCCTCTTCCCCTTGTAGTACGGGTATGAAGAGAATGTAGGATGTCTCCAAGCAATGTAGGTACTGGATTGTGACTCAGGAAAATGTTGATGGCATGAACATCTATGAACTGATCTGGATTGGGGAACAATACTAAGCCATATATTAGCAAGGCTAAGATCTCCTCAAAAGCATCATAACTCATGGCCTTCAAGAACAACTGAGCCTTCTCTATCAACACCTTGGCAAGAATACCCTTGACTCCGCTTCTCGTCTCTAGAACAATGTCAGACTTCTTCAGATGTAGAGCTGCAGCAATAATCTCTGGTTTAAGCTCCTTCTCCAAGCCTGTGAAGGGTCTTTGATCAAGAACAGGTATGCCCAGAAGTTTAGAGAACTCCTCCATGGTTGGAACCAGCTGATAGTCGGGGAATGTAAAACAGTGGTGCTTAGGGTCAAAGAACTGAAACAGGACACTCATCATGTCTTCATTGAACCCTGAAGTGACTAGATCAAATAGGTGACCATGTCTCTTGATGAACTGGGAGCGATCAGACACTTGAGAAACCAACTCTTTAAGCTTGGGAGGTATCCCCACAAAGTTGATCCTGATGGTGTTCCTACGAGTAGAAGCCATGACCTGCAACCAAAGAACAAAGATAAATCCTTTGGTCCTTGAAATGGTTAGTGAAAATGCTATGCTTATGATGCATGATGATGTCATGATGTTATGTTCAATCACAAACATGTGGCACACACAAACAAGTCACACAATAGCCCTAGGTTTAAAGGCTTGCATGAGGTTCAAAGGTAAGTACCCTCTCCTGAAGTTAGATGGTTCATCCTGTCCTACAAAAGTAACCGGGTTCTAAGGAATCTCAATATCATTGATCCTTCACAAGGGTGGTTGTTCAGAAGGCAACTTACTTGCCAACCAAAACCCTCCAAGTTTAGAATCTCAATGAGCGTAGTATCGAGTGTCAACCAACTTCAGTCTGCACCAAAGCCGGTTACCTCACTACTTTCTAAAGGCCAAGATGGGATAACTAGGGTTCTAAAAGTTAGTTAGTGCATTGACAACATATGGCAGCCTCATATTATCCTCAACTTGACTTAAGGAACATAAGCACCAACCAAGAAGTCGCACTAACTATGGCCACCAGATCAACCGTATCGATATACGTCGTACAGTTTCCTTGGTCTATTGCCATTTACCTAAGGTACACTAGATCCGGGTTAGGACCTTTCACACATAAGAGCACCCCAACAAGATAATATAAAGCAAACAAGGCAAACAATTTTAAAGTGATCTTAATTCCTAAGGGTACCCCTCTTAAATTAAATCCCCAGCAGAGTCGCCAGTTCTGTAACACGGTGGGAGAACTGACTTTAGTTATGTTGCGGATAGCAAGAGTCGCCACCGACTTTTATTTTATCCAAAAGGAAAGGGTATAAAAGAACAGGAAAGACCTTAAGAGATATTTGTGGGTCCGGGGGGTAGGTTATGTAAAGGGAAGGTGTTAGCACCCTTTACATCCATGGTTATCCATGGGCTCTTAGTTACTTAACTCACTTTTGAATTGTTTTTGAAAGTGTAGTGTGTGAATAGAAAAATTTTCATAATAGTTAATAATGATCCATGTACGGATGCGTAAAAACTTGTTTTTGAAAATTTGTTTGAAATTTGTTAAGTGTTTGAAAAGTTTGAATAGTGAGCAAGTACATAAGAGGAACCTACCCTAAAGTTTTAAGTCTTTCTTGTTCTTTATCCTTTCATTGGTAAGACTATCCCTACTATTAAGGAGTAGGTAGTCATTACCTTGGATGTAAGGGACATAAGAGGGACATTCTGTTTTATGAAGGCAACTGTGGGGTGTAATAAGCATATAGGAGGGACTATCATCATTATTCGAAGGGACTTGATTTTTTAAGGCAACCATTAGGGACTTGATGATTTTTCTTTTTAAAGGGACTTGCTTTATACACCCCACTTGACCTTATGATTTAGGCAACTTGAGGGATAACCTTAGAAATGTGAGATGGCGATTAAAAATCGACTTACGTGTGTGAGTGTTCAATATTATTTATCTTTAATTTAAATGCTCTAATTTCATTTTTAATAGAATACATATTTTTGCACTCCCTAAATTACTAACCATAGCAATAATTAAATAATTAAAATATTACAAAATTTACATCCGAGAAACAATTACAACATAATTATAAAAATAATAAATAGCAAAAAAATATAAATATATAGCAAAATAAATATAATAAGCAAAAATAAATAAGTAACTAAAATAGGGGTTAGTGATAAATATAATTAAAAAAATAAGGTTAGTGAGAATAAAATAATAATAATAATAATTAGAAAAATAAACAAGGTTAGAGAAGTAATAATAAAAATATAAGATAATAGTAAACAAAAAATAATAAATAATAGTATAGTTAGTAACAATAAAAAAAAATATTATAATGGCATAATTAGAATAATAAACAAAAAATTGGATTTTAATATATAACATTTAATAAGAATTAATTAAAAAATTTTCAAACATAATGTAATTATAAATTTTAATTATTACAAATTTAATCACTTTTTAAACATACATTAACATTTATTTATTGAAAAAAAAAATATTTATACATTATAAGGAGAAAATAAGTTTTAAATATTATATTCACAAAATTAATCATATTTATAAAATTTAATTTTATTAGTTATTATATTTACAAATTATTTTAAACATATACACAATATAATTATTGTAAATTAAATTGTTTCTAAACATCTATTAAAAGAAAAATAATTTGGATTATAACTTTACAAATAAATTATAATTATTTTTAAATAAACATATACAATAATAATCACAAATTAGAAAATAAACAATTAGGTTTTAATAAGTATTTTTTTAAAAAAATAAATAAATTAGGGTTTTGTTAGAAAAATCTTTTTAGGGTTTAATTTATAACACAAAATTATTTTAATATATATATACATATTACAATTTAATCACAAGATAAAGAAAATAATTTAAGAACATTTATATATTTTAGAATTTTTTAGAAAATATTAACCATGCTTTATTATTATTATTTATTATTTAGAAAAGAGACATATATACAAAAAATTATATTTATTTTAATATTATAATACATAAAACAAATAAAAGAAGAAAAAGTGTGAAAACTTACCTGACTGGGGTTTGAACCCAGGTCAGCCTGTTTCCCAGCAAGAAGAGTAACCACCAGGCCACTATGCACGCAGGTGAAAGAGAATGGAGACTAGTTGCTTTTGTGCTTCATCTAGAAAATCCAAAAAAATAATGAAAACAAAAGGCCTGGGGTAGGAATCGAACCCAGGACCTCTTGATCATTCACGCGTATGCTTTACCACCTGGCTGGGAGAGCCTAACTGCTAGCTTGTTGGCCATAATTAATAATATGTTAATCCTGAAAAGCAAACAAAATAAAAGAGCAAAAATGTTACAAACGGGGAATCGAACCCCAGACCAGGCCAATATACGCGTACACCTCCAACCACTAGGACACAAGCGCTTGTGTGACAAATAAACAAGATATCAAAATAATATTTTAAGTCACAATTTTGAATATAAGCTTCGCGCCAAACCAGTCTTCATCTTCAACCTCCTATCCTTCGAAATTAGCTGCGATTTCACCTATGATATTTCCTGCGAAAAAATAAACCCTAGCAAAACCTACAAAACTCAACAATCAACCAAACTATGAAATTTCACAAAATTGAAAGCGTAAACATAATCCAGAGGTCAATCCAAATCAAGCCATGGTTTTAAAAATCATTTATATTCACTGGATCGTTAAACCCTAAAATGAAGGTCATGAACCCTAGAATGGCACTATGTGATTCGGCCATGGTTTCTTCAATTAACCTGCCCAGAATTCATCACAAACCTTCATAAAGCACAAATCATCAAACAAAACTTAATAATAATGCATAAATGTTCAAGAACGAAAAATCAAGAAAGTGAAAAAAATTTGAATCGGATTTGTCCATATGTGATGTTATGAGGCAGTATGATGATCTGTTTTCACTCAATGATGATCAAAGAATCTATTTCAACCTTCACAATGCTTTGGAATGGCCCATAGCAAGGAATCCGAATCAAGCTTTTGGATGATTTTTTTGAAGTTGGAGAGTGTTGTTTGAGGCTGCAAAATTCGTGTATGAGGCTAGGGTTGTGTTTTGTATATATATGTGAATCATTCTAGGTCAAAAGACTGATTAGTTGTGTGGAAGATTTGGTACTTGAAGATTGAAAAAGATGGTGTCATGAAATTCAAATATTGGCTCATGAATGCTTGCTATTTTTGGATAAATCACATGATTTCTTTCTCTTTCAACTTCAATCAACATTGATGAGATTCTAGAAGCTCAATCTTCATCCAAAAATAGATTTTCATATTTTATATTTATTTAAAATGATTTTTATGAATTAAATCAATAATAAATAAAAATAAAATAATAAAAATTCTGAATTTTGGTCAATTGGGTCGTGCATGATGATATGATATGGATTGGATCACAATTTAGCAAGCCCATTTGGAAGGAATTGGTTCTAGACCCCCATTTTCAATATAAACCATCGCAAAATTTCCCAACTTTGCAAGGGCATATCTCCCTCAATTTTAAAGGTATGAGGGTGTTCTTTGACTTTTTGGAAATCTTGAAGAGTCCTATAAACAACCCCATTGGTTTCAGGTCCATATCATTTACCAATCTCAAGTTATGCCTTTTTGAAGTTGTTGACTTTTTGTTGACTTTTGAAATGACCTATAATGTCTTAGCTCATATCTTCCAAATGAAGCATTTTTGGGCTTAACTTGCAACATCAAAGTTGTATAGAATTCAATTTCCTTCAAAATTAGCTTTGGATGGAGACTTGGTGATGAAGTATGTGAAAGTTATGGCTGGTCAAAGTTCAGTTGACTTTTACTGAGGAAACCCTAATTTAGAAACTCCTGATTATTGATGATCTGGAATCTCCTTGATGAATAATGATCAATCCTTGATCAAATGATGAATTTTAATTCATATACTTGATGTTGGCAAAAAAATCATGAAGTTTGACTTTGGTTTGACCACAGTTGACCTCAGTTTGACTTTTTGACTGCATTGACTGATTTTGACTTATCTGATCATCTGACTGAGCAAACTTTTGAGAAAAGTCTTGAAACTTGACATGGGGGTTCTTATACACATATAAGATGTTATGAATCTCACTTGAAGTCTTGGAGGTCCATTTAGCTTGATTAAAGTCAAAACCCTAGTTTTGGATGCACTGCTTAGGAGGTGCATTGTCTGAGGGAATTGTCAACTTCTTTGACCAATTGTGAACTTTGTGAACCTTGTGAATCTTCATAAAGTGTCTTGTGATCCTCATGGGAGGTATTGTGAAGCTTGTGAACCTTGTGAACCTCATGAAGTGGCTTTGTAGACCTCATGAACCTCAAGAAAGCTTTGTAATCATTATGAATCTTGTGAACCTTGTGAACCTTCAAGAAGTAACTTGTAGACTTCATGAACCTCAAGAAAGGTACTATGGAACTTGTGAACCTTGTGAACCTTCAAGAAGTAACTTGTGGACTTCATGAACCTCATGAAAGGTCTTGTAAATGTTGAGAAGCTTGTGAACCTTGTGAACCTTCATAAAGTAACTTGTAGACTTCATGAACCTCATGAAAGGTTATATAAGCATTGAGAAACTTGTGAACCTTCTTAGCACACAAAGTCTTGTATTGTGAGGGCAAATTTTGGGGTGCAACAGGATGCAGGTATAACCCTAATCACAAAGCCTTAAAACCTTTAAGGTTTAGTCCCTGATTATGAGATGAGAAGAGAAGACACAAAAGATGACACAAAGGTAAAACTAATGGGGGACTAATCAAACCCTAATTGTGATCATGCTTGGGTGTTCCTAGGGTTTATGGGGCTTGTAAGAAGATCTTCAAGAGAAAAAGCCACCAAGGAAGAAGCAGGATGAAGGAAGAGAAGCAAGAAGAAGTAAGACAACTTACTTCACTTAAGAAGATAAGTTGCTTGAAGAAAGAAAGTGAGGAAGGAGCATGAATGAGCAAGCTCACTCTAATTCACAAGTAAAATGCAGCAATGATGCATAAGAGAGATGAGAAGAGATTATGAGAAGTGAAGGCAAATTCATTTCTCAAACACTTACCACCTGAAAAGTTAGCAAAAAGAAAAGAAATGAAATGAAAATGAGATGAAATGCAAAGATGAAAATCAAAGTCAGAAACATATTCATGATGCTAATGATGCAAAGAGATGACACAAATGTATGTCATGAGATGGGGATGATCATACAAAGGGTGAGAATGCAAATGAAGCATATAAGAGGCATGAAAGTTCATGAATGCATATGACATGAAATGAAAGCAAAAGCATGGAAAATGGATGATGCAATGATCAAACATGATTTTAATATGTCCTAAGATGTCTTATATGTCATGTGGATGCACAAAATGTCATGGCAAGTTCATGTATGCAAGCTTATGTAAGATGGATGCAAATGAAGATGCAAATTAGGGTTTATGTACAACATGAGATGCAAAATTCAAAATCAGAAGCAAATGGTAAGATAAAAAATTGAAAATGGGATCAAAGGGACCCTAAACCTATACAAGTTCACTGCCCAAAGGGGGAAGTCAAAAGCTAAACCCTAAGAGACTTATGATTTTTCTAAGTTCCTAAGGTTTTAAGGGTGATCCTAAAGGGAAAATGTCAAACAAATTGAAAATGCATTATAAAAATGAAACAAAAAGAACCATTCACAAACTCAACTTGGATCAAAACCTATGAATTTTTGAAGTTAGGGTTAAAAATATTCAAATTAAAGAACCCTAATTCAAATGAAAATTGTCAAAATGTAATCAAAACTAAAAAGAAATTTGTTTTGTGAGTTTGTAAATGTTTCTAAATGTTTGAAAATGCTCTCTGAATTTTTTTTGGGATTTTTAAATACCTAAATGTATTTTTAATTAATTAACTCTCATTAACTAATTAAAAATAATCATTTAAATGATTTAAAAATAATTATTTATGCAAAAAATAAAAATAAAAATATTTTTGGGTTCTGAAAATTAATAAAAGCTTGAATAAAAATTTTCAGAATTTTTGAAGTCTTTTTACTATTTTTAATAAAATGCACAAATTAAATAGAAAGAAAATGAAATAAAATTAATTAAATGGAAAAGTATGAAGATCCAATGATCCATATTTAAAGTTGAGGTTCCAGGGTTGACTGGCGCGTTTTTTTAAGGGCTGAGATTCACTTTGATTTAATTAAACTAATTAAACTTAATTAATTTAATAAAACTGAATTAGGGTTAAGTGACTTAATCTGAGCCATTTGAAACTTAACCTAATCTTCATCCAAGGGCCACGAATCAATCTGGAAAATTAATTAGGGTTTAGGGCTTAAACATTTTCAGGTGACCGGAGGGGAGCTCCGGTCATCTTCTCCGGCGGGACAAAACCCTAAAACACTCTACAGGCCACCCCACACCAAATCAACCACCCAGAAATGATCCTCTACCCAGACCCCACTCAAATCAGCCCTCAAACATCATTTACAACTCAAGAACAAGGAGAATCGAATCAAAATATTTTCACGGGTAAAATTTCAGAGAGCCACAAAATAGTCATTTCTTCACCATTTTCAATTCTAAAAGCATCAGTGTGATCCTTATGACATGTATTTTCATTTTACAACAAAAAAAATCAAGCTTTGAAAAGTTGTGTTCTTGAGATTACCTGAGACGATGAACTGCAAATATGAGCTTTCCAGGCCTCTCCTTCGTGCAAAGAGTTCCCTCTGATCCTCCTGAGTCTAGTGAGATGCTTCAAAACCTTTGATGGTGACTAATTTGGAAGTTTCAGTTCTGGTGTAGCAGAATTTAAGCCTTTGATATGTGATGTTTCAGGCTATTTTGGTGGTTGATTATTGTTCCTTGGATGATATGTGACTTATTGGTGAAGAAAAAATGGAAGTTTGATGGTTGTGGAAGAAGTTTCGAAGAGGTGAAGATTTTGACAGTTTTTGTGAATCCTGGCTTATGGGAGGATGCTGGCTTGTGTGTGTGTATGTTTCAAGTCCTTGAGGTCCACATAACATGTTCTGATTGGCCAGAGGGTTGGTAATGTCACAGTTTGATTGGTATGGGCAAAGATGCAAAAAGTCAAGATTTTGTGTACCATAGGTATGGCTCGGGTCAGAGGAGATCTTAGGGCTTGTCCTGCTTCAGCTTGAGTCAAGGAAGGCCTTTGGATCATATTTTGTGAGCTGGATGGTCTTGATCAAGAGTTTCCAATGTTCTTGCATATTTCCCTCTTTGAAATTTCTTGTGAACCAAGGCAAGAAATCTTGTGAATTCTTGGACAAATTGCAGCAAAATGGGTCGTGTGAAGTTGTTATGATGCTTTGAGATCAAGTAGTAACCAAACCAATCATTAGAAGTTCTTCTTGCAAAAAGCTCCTTTCTTGAAAATTTATGAAAAATGCCTTATGGTAGCTTTTGATTCAAGGCATGAAGCTTTGTGAATTGGTGCAATTCTGATTTTGGCAAGTTGTAATGATGCATAGAAGTCATTTAGAAGTCACAAAATGGTTTGGCATGAGGTTTTGCAAAAAATCTCTTTTGGCATGAAACATGAAATTAAGTGATTTTTGCCAACTTTGGAAAGCCATAACTTGAGTTCCAAAATGAATTAGACCTTGTTCTTGTACTTTTTGAAAAGGGAATGATCCAATCTACAACTTTCATGACCAAGAATTTTTCATTTGAAGCATTTTTGGTTGAGAAAGAGGAGGTTGAAAAACTTTCCCAAAATGGAAAGTTTACATTACAAGTCATTTCCATTTTTGGCAACTTTTGGTTTTGCTCACTTTTCTTCAAATTTGTGAACTTCAAATCACTTAAATGATCAAATAAAGACCATATGACTTCATTTTGATGAAAAATCCACTTTGGTTCCATGTTGGGGGCCTCAGATGCCCTGATTTGGCTCTGACTTGCTCAAGAAGTTACCCAATGATCAGATGACTTCCACAATGAATTTTTTCATCAAACTTGGTATGCATGATCCTTGTATCATATAGAGACCAATAGAAATAAGAATGGCCAAAACATTTGGAGTTATGGCCTCTGAAACCAAAACCCTAATTTTTGGTCATCTGTGCAGTTAAGCCTGGCTCTGCTTCCATGCCTTTCTCAGTTCTTGTGATTTTCTGACTTTCTTGATCTTGGGAGGATATAATATGATGCTTGAAGATACATAGACCCTCTTGAGATGATTGATGACCTTTGGAGTGGCTCAGATGGCTCAGGGATTGCTCAGATCACAAACCCTAGATGCAGATGACTTTGAACCAATGCAGTGAAGCAAAATGCAACATGAGATGATATGGTTGAACTTATGCAAATGAAAAGATCACAAGCCATGGTGTGAACTTAGTGAGGGAAAATTTGGGGTGTTTACAACTGGAGGACAGTCTTCTTTTAGCGGCAACTTGTGCATAACAATATCAGTGTCCACACCTGGCATATCTTGATAAGACCAAGCAAAGACATCAACGTACTCTCGCAGCATGTCAATAAGTTGTTCTTTCACTAAATCTTGCAGGCGGGCCCCGATATTTACTTCTTTCAAGTCTTCTTCTGTATCAAGATTAATTGTCTCAACTTCCTCCTAATGAGGAGTGATAACCTTCTCCTCTTGCCTTAACAATCTGGCTAGCTCTTCAGGTAGCTCATAATCTTCTTCAACCTCTTCATTGGCTTGATTAATCGGATTGTCGAAGTCATATGAAGTCATAGCAGTATCGTTGTCGGTGCAGTCTGGAGGGCACTCTCTGCAAGGGTTTAGATTTGTTCATTTTAGTGATCAGTTTTATCTTGTTTAGAAAAAGTGAAAATGAAGTTATTAATTTGAAAAACATTGCCATTTTATTTTTGTACAAAAAATGAAAAATGAAAAACAGTGAGCGGGAAAAAAGAGACTCATTTGCAAAAGATGTCATGATATTCATTAATTGATCGTTTGCACAAAATACAAGAAGGCCCGATTACAAAATGAGTCCTGACATCTTGGGCAAGATGCAGGACTTGATGCATGCTTAAAGACAGGAAATAATAATTACTCTGCAAGAGTAACTCTTATAATTTCCTGGGAAGACCAGTTTGAGACTTGGTTCCCTGGGATCCTTGGACGTATCCAACTTTCCAGGTTGCGTTCGTCTTCTTCCTCATCTTTCAGACTGTTCACAGCATCCGGGGTAAGCATTCCCCCGCTGACAAATTTGGGCTCCGTTGCAGCCTCCGGTTGATCTTGTCGAGTTGGTTTGTAACCCAACCTGAATCTGTCTTCTTTCTTTTCTACTGGCAGCAGCTTGCCCCAGCCTTGAGTGATACCCTCCTCAATAACCTTCCAGGCCTATTGATATGAAGTGATGGAAGTTCCAGACACAGCAGTTGCTTCGTTGATGTTAAGGGCCTCAAACCCCTGACTCATAGTCTCATGGATCTCCCCATCCATCTCTATATACTTGTAAGTAGCCAGTTGGCTAACGAAAATGTCTTCCTCCCCGCAAATTGTGATGATCTGGCCTTCCCACTCAAATTTTAACTTCTGGTGAATGGTAGATGTAACAGCGCCAACGGCGTGAATCCAGGGTCTACCCAACAAATAGCTGTAGGCCGGCTGTATGTCCATCACGAAGAAGGTAGTTTTAAAGGTATGTGGGCCAATCAACACAGGTAAATCAATCTCTCCAAGCACGGATCTCTTAGAGCCATCAAATTCTCTCACCACCAAGTTACTTGGACGTAAAGCCAAACCATCATACTCCAGCTTCACCGAGGCTTTCTTTGGGAGCACATTGAGTGAAGACCCAGTGTCCACCAGCACATGAGAAAGAACAGCACCTTTGCATTCTAAGGTGATATGTAAAGCCTTGTTATGATTGCGCCCCTCCGTTGTTAAATCAGCATTTGTAAAGCCCAGTCCATGACTGGTGTTAACATTCGCAACCACCGTTTCCAGCTGATTAACCATAATCTCTTCCTGCACATATGTTGCGTGCAGGACCTTCAACAATGCATTCATGTGGGCTTCGAAACACATTAACAGTGATAATATAGAGATTTTGGAGGGTGTCTGATGAAGCTGGTCCACCACTTTGTAATCACTCTTTTTTATTATTCTCATGAACTCGTCCACTTCTTGTTCAAAAGACATCTTCGGAGTTTCTTTAACAGTTGACTCTTCAGATACCACATTTTTCCCTTTTGCCTTAGCAGCAGCTTTTGCTTTAGCATTGGGCCTTGGTGTTTGAGAGGCAAAAAGGCGTCCGCTTCTGGTGAAGCCTCCGCCTCCCCCAACATTGTCTACTTGTGGTGAAGAGGTTGATGAATCTAGAGTGATCTTCTTTCCGTCGCAGTAGAGATCAGAGCCATAGTGCCAAGGTATGGCATTACTGCTTTCATAAGGAACAGGTCCAGGCACCGTAATGGTAACCGGACTGATTGCCGCAGCGGAAGGAACTGTGATGGTATGCGGATCGTAGTAGATTGTGACTGGAGATCTGACAGGAGGTGTTGCAGTTTGTTGTTGGAAATTGTTGTTGGGATGAGCATTTGTCGGGTCATAATAGATCGTGACCGTTGAGACATCTTCATTAATGTTTGTTGGTGTTATAGGCGATTCCGTTGATAAGATGGGTGTTGATGTTGTAGAAGTAAATGTTGCTGAACTCTGATCTGTTGAAGTGATGGATGGAGTGATTGCTGGTGTTGTTGATGAATCAGTGGGAATGATAGTTGTTGTTGTTGTATGAGGATTTGCTGAAGGAAGAACTGTTGATGTTGTCGGAGAATCTGTTGTTGCTGAAGAAAGAGTTGTTGATGAAGCCGTTGTGGTAATTTGCAGAATTCCATCCCTGATAAGGCCATCTATGCCAAACCTTAGCCTCTCACAACCATTAATAGCAACTTTGCACGATTCGCAGCAGGCCCCACACCCCGGGAACACTTGGCATATTAAGAGTTGAGCCTTGACTTCTGCAAGTGGTGTTTGAATTTGTGCAACATTATCAATTAGTGCAGATAGTTGATCCTCTTCTATGGCATTAATCCTGGGGCCACCATGATTAGGCATAGGATTTCTGTTTACATTCGGAGGAGGTGCGAAATTGAGAGCTTTTGAATCGACCAGATCTTGAACCTTCATTTGCAAGGCTCTACACTTCTCAGTATTGTGACCAGGTGCGTTGGAATGAAAGGCACACCTGGCATTAGCATCATAATTCTTCGGGAGATTAAGAGGATCCGGTGGGGCCAACGTCCTTAACTCGACCAGGTTAAGTTTCAGGAGTTGTGGCAGTAAAGCAGCGTAAGGCATAGGAATGGGGTCAATCAACCTATTTGCTTGAGATGGCCTCTGTTGAAAGGGGCAATGCTGTTGGTTGTTGTTGTTATTGTTGTAAGTTCTTTGTTGCGGAAAATGAGATTGTTGCTGATAGTGATGTTGTTGTTGTTGAGGATAAAGTGGTTGTTATGGAGCTGGAGTCGGAATGGTAACAGCTGCTATGGATCTGTGAGAATACTGGGGTCTGCCCCTGCCTGCATGGATAGCATTTGTTTCACCCGCCCTTCGGGGTCCTGAACAAGGTTTACTGGGGTTGTTGGAAGAACTGGCACCATTGTCAGAGATTTTGCCCATCTTCAAAAGACTTTCAATTCTCTCACCAGCTATAACTACATCGGCAAAACTGGTGGAAGAGATAGCAGCAAGTCTATCAATATAAGTTCCCTGCAAGGTGTTCATAAACATGTCAGCCATCTCTCTTTCTGACATGGGTGGCTGGACAGCAGCAGCAAGCTGTCTCCACCTCTGAGCATAATCCCGAAAGCTTTCCCTTAAAGACTGAGACATGCCCATTAGAAGAGTTATATTGGGAGCCATGTCTAGGTTGTACTGGTATTGCCGGATGAAGGCTTCGGCCAAATCTTTCCAACATCTTATAGTGGCCCTTGTCAGATGCAAATACCATTCTCTTGATGCTTCAGTCAGGCTGTCCTCAAAATAGAACATCCATAACTTCTCATCCATGGTATAAGCCTTGAGTCTCCCTAGGAAGGATTGCAGATGAGTACGCGGGCATGAGGTATCATTATATTTCTCAAAGCAAGGGGGTTTGAATTTGTGGGGAATTCTCACCCCATCTACCAGCCCCATATCTATTACGTCAAAGCCTAAGGAATTTTGGGATTCCAAAGACCTTAGCTTTTCAGCAATCACATCCAGTCTTCTGTCATACACTTCATCCCCAGCCCCAATAACAGTGAATTGTTCTTCTTGGGGATCTTCTTGCAGGATTCTTCCCCCAGCAGTATTACCTTGAACATTCCTTGTGCCATTAACATCTGGGTTCAAATGGGGTCCATACTCTGGTGGGTTGATACGGGGTTGTCCTCGTTCATTATTGTCGGTTCCCCCTGTTCCAAGATGGGGCTCTTCAGGTGTCTACCTTTCTACCAGCTCTCTCAACCTCTCTTGGCTCTGGGCTAAGCCAGTCATTACTGCCATAAACTGAGACATTTGGTTTCTCATCTCGACCCTTTCGTTTGCCATCTGATTTCTTACTTCATTCAGGTCCTATTGTACCTGATCCATCTGAATTCCTGGAAGGTTGTTACGCGTTGGGTACCGGTGTGTGCGGTTGACAGGGAACACTCTGCGACGAGCAATGTTTCCTGAAACCACAACAAAGTGAGAAACAAAATAAAAACCTACAAAACAAAGAAAATGCTAGTATGCAATGCAGTATGCTTATTTATTTTCCAAGGTATCCGGTTTGGTTCTTGGTTTTGACCTTTCCAGACCTCGAGGAGATGCTTGATGATGTTGAGAGAAAGCCCACCAAAATAAAACAAACTGATATATTACAAATAATGAAAATACATAGTCTGTTTACAACACATGCCCATGGTGGGTCAAAAAATACAACAAAAAGGAAAAGTACATCAAAATAAAGGAAATACAAGCAAAAGGAATCAGACATCCAATCCAAAATCATCTTCCCTGACCTCCTTCAGGAGTGCCTCAGTCACCGGACCAGTTGGGTGCTCTGTAATGGTCCTAATGAGGAGGTTCCTGGTAGCAATGGCATTAGTCAGCTTCTTATGCCTGTCCTGATCTTTTGATCTCTTTAACCCCTCCCGGAGTTTCAATTCTGATATCTCCTTGTGAGCTGCCAACAGGGCTTCTTGTTGCTTCTTCTCATTGGCCTCTAGCTGCTCAATCTTGGCCTGAGTCCTCTAGTCTTCTTGTGCACGGACCTCGGTGATCCTGATCCACCTAGCCTGGCTTTCCTCCAGGTAATGCTCAGCCCTAGCTTTCTGAATCTTGGCCTTTTTGCAGGCATTCTTCAATATTTGTTCCCCGACTCTTGCTTTCCTTATGTAGTCATTTGTCCTCTCAATCTTGGTCAGATGCTCAGTCTTGAGTCTTTCCAATCTTTCAATGTCCAGACGACCGTCATTCCTTTCCCAAAGAGTCTTCTTCAAGGCTTCAGATAGCTGATTATTCCTCTCTTTCAGCTTTTCAAATTCCTCCGGGCTAACAGTTGCTGCAGGCTGTACTATAGATGGTCCAGGTGTGTCTTCCAAGGTGAAGGGCATCCTGGTAATCTGAGCTCTAGTACGGGACCAGTCAGAATACTGGGCTGAAGCAACATTGTTACATCTTCCAAGGATGGTTGTCCCTTTGGTCTGGATGTTGTCCCAAGCCCAGAAAGCTTGCCTGACAACAGCTGAATTAGGTTTAACTTCACAGTATAGGGTCTCAGCTAAATCCTTTCCTCTGGGAAGGTGAACCAAGGCATATCCCAATTGTCTCTTAAACAGTAAAGGGTTGTAATTAATGCAACCTTTTACTCCTATCAGAGGCACATTAGGGTACTGTCCACAACTGGTAATAATATCCTTGCCTTTGGTGCTCTGGGTGCACCATCTGATATCATCTGATGTTAAGGCAATGAACCTTTTGGCCCAATTCTTCTGCTGGTGTGGGTTCAAGAAAGCATCTGATTTAGGCAGGTGTCTGAGTAGCCAAGAGTAGAACAAGGGAGCACAGCATCTGACCAACTTCCCCCTTTGCTTTTCATTTCTCTGATGGATGGAGTAGTAAAAATCTCCTAGCAATGTAGGCACTGGGTTCCTTAGCAGAAACAAATGGATGGCATTCTTACTCACAAATTTGGGCTCATCTGCAAACAATATAGCCCCATATATGCTAAGGGCTAAAAGTGCACAGACTGCCCTCCATTCTCCCACTGCATCCTTCAGGATGGCCTGAGAAATTAAGAAGTCCAGATGTAAACCAGGAATCCCAGCTTTTGTTGTCATACTTTGTTCAATGAGGGCAGGCTCCAAGTGCAATGCCCTTGCTATTTCTTCACTTCTGGGAGCAGTCATCTCTGGGTTGAAAGGGATCCCTCCTCTGATAGGCACTCCAATCAACAAAGAAAACTCTTCCAACAGAGGTCCCATCTGGAAGTCAGGAAAGGTGAAGCACCTAAGTGGAGGGTCATAAAACTGTAAGCACGTGTGGATCATGCTTCTATGAGAAGAATCAAGATCCATGACCATGTCTAAAATACCCCCATAATGCTCTCTAAACAATGGGATATGGTCAGGTGTGATAAGTGACTGGACCTGCCTGATACCAGTCAATATGGGCTCAAAGAAGTGATAAGATATGTTGCTCTTCCTTGGAGTAGCCATGAGTGCTGACGAAGAAGCTGAAGACAAATGATGATGAAGATCACAGACTGAAGAGCTGGAGGTAAATCTCTGACAGACTGATGCAGGTGTTGAGGGAGATAACTGAAGCAGATGCTGAAGAAGATAACTGAAGCTGAGGTCTAAGCAGTAGAAGGGGTCAAAACCAAACCAAATATGATATGATGGATACCATGAAAAACAAATAAACAAATGTTAAATGATGCAATGATGATATATGCAAATGATATGCAAGGGTTTATGATCAAGAGCTGGATCTGATTATCTGTCTTGATATAAGGTCCATGTATGTTTAAAGTTCCAGATGGAGGCTCAGAAATCCAGTAACCATGGTGGGGGACTCAAATAAAGAGTCACATGTCCAGGGTTAATCACAAGAACTGTCCAAAGTGAAGTATTCTTAAACAAAACAGTAACAGGGTATGATGTGGCCAAGGGTTCCTGCAAACCTGTAAACAACCCAACCCCCTCACATGTAATGTTCTAGAACAAGGATCCTCAGACTTGGATCAATTATGAGAAGTGTAAACACTTCTAACCCGGAGGTACAGTGTTTACAATAACCATAAAGGATCCTCCTCTAATTCACCCCAGATTCTGAAGGTCAAAATAAAGGTCATCCAGACTTAGCAGGCTTCCCAGATAGCCCTAGCACTACAGGAAATCTGTAGCACAGAGTTCTCAAGAAGAAACCCACATTTGAACCGTGTTTCATATTCCCGCACCAGACCGAAATGGAATGGGAAATAACATGAACCACTTTAGCCTAGGTGTCACTCAGGTCCCAGGTATAGGACCTTAATCACTCAGTGAAACCCCACCCACCAAGGAAAACCAGATCCAGCATAATGACAATGACAGTATGAATATGCATAAAACAGTAAAGAAAAGCAGTAAATAAAGTTGTACATAAAACAATAAATAAAGCAAATAAACAAGCACAATTAGCACGTAACACCCCCGTAAACATAAATCAAACAAGCGCTAAGAGGAACCCACAAAAAGAACCATAAGCCCTGGTTGTAGTATAAGGTTCCCCAGCGGAGTCGCCAAGCTGTCGCTCCCACCAAATGACACATGGCCAAAAGGGGTACATACGTGAACGGTCGGCGAAAGGAAAGAACATGAAGATGAACTGAAAAGAGTCGCCAACTAGGCATTTTTGTCCCGAAGGAAAGGTAATGCTGCATAAACCTAAGAAAAGATGGACAAGACGGTTGTGAACCAGAGAAACTGAGAAAGGGGGATGGTTACAACCTGGGAAGGTATTAGCACCCAGATTGTCCGTCGTATTCGACGGGATCCACGCTTGAAAGTTTGTGTTTAAAGGGGGTAGTGTCAGTGTTATTCTGTGTGCAAAACCTAGAAAAGAATGCAAGTGTCAGTGCAAAGAAGTGTAAGGTGAATAGAAGGAGTGTCAGTGTAAGAAAAGAGTGCAATGCTCAAGACAATGAGGCTTAAAGAATAATGCTGGAAGAGGGGGAATATACAGAGACTTTTGTTCGATAACTGTTAAGTTATGCCTACGTATCCTCTCGGGCAATGAGGAAGTCAGAACACCGTAGTTCGACTCAAAGAGACTGAAAGATAAATTGACTGATGAATTGCTTGCTTGCCTATGCTCAAGTGTATGACCTGTCTGGCTCAGGTGCTAACTGTCTTGCATTAGATGGAAGAAGCAAGTTCTCGTTTGTGAGTGAAGATGATGAGAAAAGAATCCCGAAGGAGACGATTATTGTTTGTTTTTGATGTTTTCAATCTTTTATTGCTTTTTGTGTTTGTCATAAGTTAATGAGCTTAAGCCTCAACCAAGGGTTAGTAAACTCATCATACCCTCCCTTTGATTAGGGATAATGAGAATACCTTAAGTATGAAGTAAGCACCTCACCCTTAATCACCATGATGTAGGATTAAGATCATTAACCTACTTGCCATTATTTAGATGTTTTTTGGAGTTTTTGTTTAGTGTTAAGTAATGATTTTAAGCCATAATCAAAGATTTAATGGACCCATTACACCATCCTAATAGAAGGATGATAGATGAGAACATTTAAGCTGAGGAAGGCTCCTCAACTTAATCCATGATTAGGTATTAACCTCATGACAAAACAAAGCCTTTATTAAAGTAGATTTTAGTTAATGTTAAGATTAAGAAGTGAATTTTATGGTTTGTAAGACAACTTGAGGAGGACTTGTCCATTAACACTAGGGTTAGTCTTTCTTAACCAATTAAGGAAGAATTAGAACCCTAATGCAAGGCCCAAGTTACAAGCTTAATGTCTTAGTGATTATTAGATGGATTGATTAAGAGATTTAAACACATTAAGGGTTTAACACTTAGGATTAAAATTATGCACTCCATCCTAAGAGAAGGATGCAGTCATAACCCTAATCACAAAGCCTTAAAACCTATAAGGTTTAGTCCCTGATTATGAGATGAGAAGAGAAGACACAAAAGATGACACAAAGGTAAAACTAATGGGGAACTAATCAAAACCTAATTGTTAACATGCTTGGGTATTCCTAGGGTTTATGAGGCATGCAAGAGATCTTCAAGAAGAGCCACCAAGGAAGAAGAAAGATGGAAGGAGGAGAAACAAAAGAAACAAGTCAACTTACTTCACTTAAGAAGATAAGTTGCTTGAAGAAAGAAGGTGAAGAAGGGACATGAATGAGCAAGCTCATCCTAATACAAATACAAAATGCATCAATGAATGCATAAGAGAGATGAGAAGAGATTATGAGAAGTGAAGGCAAATTCACTTCTCAAAGTAACTTACCACCTGAAAAGTTAGTGAAAGGAAATGAAATGAAATGAATGCAAGGATGCAAACCAAAACCAGAAGCATGTTCATGATGTAAATGATGCTAAGAGATGATGCAAATGTATGCCAAGAGATGTGAATGATCATACAAGTAATGAGGATGCAAATGAAGCATGAAAGGAGCATGAAAGTTCATGAATGTTCATGGAATAGAATGAATGCATAACATGTCAAATGGATGAAGAAATGATCAAGCATGAGTCTAAGGTGTCCTAGGATGTCTTAGAAGTCATGTGGATGCAAGGAATGTCATGGAAAGTTCATGAATGGAAGCATATGCAAGATGTATGCAAATGAAGATGAGAAATTAGGGGTTTCATGCAACATGAAATGCAAAAATCAAAAACAGAAGCAAATGACAAGATAAAAAATTGAAAATAGACCTAAAGGAACCCTAAACCTATACTAGGTTACCATCCAAAGGGGGAGGTCAGAAGCTAAACCTAGAAGGAGTTATGAATTTCCTAAGTTTCTAGGGTTTTTTGGGTGATCCTTAATGTAAAATGCCAAATAAATTGAAAATGAAAGATAAAAATGAAACAAAAATGTTTTTGGATGTTAAAAGGCATGCATAGAACAATGCAAAAAGAACCATTCACAAACTCATCTTGGTTCTAGGGTTAAGAATTTTTGAAGTTAGGGTTAGAAAATGAACTTTTTAAAGAACCCTAATTCATTGAAAAATCTCAAAGTGTGATCAAAACAAAAAGGAAATTTGTATGGTGAGTTTGTAAATGCTTCTAAATGTCTAAGAATGCTCTCTGATGTTTTTGGTGATTTTTAAATACTTAAATGTATTTTTAATTAATTAAAATCAATTAACTAATTAAATAAAACATTTAAATAAATTAAAAATACCTTTTTTATGCAAAAAATATAAATAAAAATATTTTTAGTTTCTAAAAAATTAATAAAAGGCTTGACAAAAATTTTCAAATTTTTTTGATCATTTTTACTATTTTTAATAATTCGTACAAAATAAATAAGAAAAATGTGAAATAAAAATGAATTTAATGAAAGTAAGCACATCCAAGGGACATGATTCAAATCTGGAAAGGGAGGGAAAGACCACGCGCGCATATGGACGGTTGGAATTCAAACTTGCACTAATTACAGGATTAAGCCCTAATCTGGACCCTAATTACTTTCAGATGACCGGAACAGTGTTCCGGTCATCTTCTTCGGCAACCCTCTCACTCTATCTCTCTCAAAACGCCACAAAAACTCACTAAACTCTCCAGAATCAAACATTGAACATCATTAAACACAAATCACACAACAAAACTCATTTATTTTCCATGTATCATGAGAATCGAATCAAAACATTCAAACGGTAAAAATTTCAGACAACCATAAAATCCTTAATACACAACCATTTTCAAAAAGAAAAGCATCAGCATGATCAGCATAACATGAGGAAATATTCTATAACCTAAAATCACGTTTCTGGAAAATTTGTTCTTGAGGTTACCTGAAGTGAAGCATTCGAAACTGGCACTTTCTGGGCTCTTCTTTGGTGCTTTTCCACTCCCATTGATCCCCTTATGCTTCTGGAATGCTTGAAAGGAGTTTATATGGAGTGTTTTGAAGGTTTCAGTTCAGAGGTGATGAAAAACGTATTTTTGTTTGAGGTGGTTTCAGGCCAATGTGAGGGGTGGGAAATGATCCTGGGTTTATGTGGAGATGATTGGTGAAAGAATTTTGAAGTTTTGTTAAGTGTGTTGAGAGTTTCGAAAGAAAATGCAAGAGGAATGATTTTTGTGAACTAGAGAATGCTGAGGTTTTCAGGTTGTGTTCTTGTGTGTTATGGCTTGCTTTAGGTTAGTATAAACAAATGCAATTGGTTCAGAGAGTTGTTGTGGCATAGTGTGATTGGTATGATGTGAAATGCAAAAAGTCAACATTTCTTGTACTTGAGGTATGGGCAAGTGGCATGCTTGGTACAATGGGGTGTCTGGTGCAGCAAGGATCAAGGATGGCCATGGAATTCACTTAGAGGCAATTCATCATGCTTGTGAAAGGTTCTTGGTCATTTTGCAATTTCATGAAACTTTGGCCCCTTTGAGATTTCTTCATGGGCAAGGCATGAAAACTTGAGATTCTTTAGGAAATTCTGAGCTTTAGACATTGCATAATGTTAGTATGATGCTTATAAGTGTGTTTGAAGTCACAAAATAGCTTGGCAAGAGGTTTTGCAAAAATCCCTCTTTGGTGCATTCTTGAAAATTATGTGATTTTTGCCAACTTTGACAAGCCATAACTTGAGTTCCAAAATGAATTAGGACTTGTTCTTGTACTTTTTGAAAAGGGAATGATCCAATATACAACTTTAATGACCAACAATTTTTCATTTGAAGCATTTTTGGTTGAGAAAGAGGAGGTTGAAAAACTTTCCCAAAATGGAAAGTTTACATTACAAGTCATTTCCATTTTTGGCAACTTTTGGTTTAGCTCACTTTTCTTAAATTTTGTGGACTTCTAAGCACTTCAATGATCAAATAAAGACCATATAACTTCAATTTGATGAAAAATCCACTTTGGTTCCATTGTTGGGGGCCTCAGATGCCGTGATTTTGCTCTGACTTGCTCAAGAAGTTACCCAATGAACATATGACTTCCACAATGAATTTCTTCATCAAACTTGGTATGTATGCTCCTTTTAACATATTGAGACCAATAGAAACAGTAATGACCAAACAATTTGGAGTTATGGCCTCTGAACCCAAAACCCTAATTTTAGGTCATCTGTCCAGTTAAACCCTAGCTCAACTTCCATGTTTTCTAAGTTCTTGTGATTTTTGACTTTCTTGATCTTTGGAGGATAAAATATGATGATTGAACATACATGGACACTCTTGAGATGATTGAAGACCTTTGGGGTGGCTCAGAAGGATCTTGGATTGCTTAGATCACAAACCCTAGATGCAGATGAACTTGAACTAATGCAGTGAGGCAAAAATGCAACATGAAATGGTATGATTAATATTATGTGTAACACCCTAAATTTGCCCTCTGGTTTTCTATCTTTGTCAGCTTTTCGTTTTGCATTCGTGCCCATTTCGCATACCATTTGCATTGGCTCCTAAGACATGGGATTTTTATTTTCGAAGAGTTAGGGTTTCATACCCTATTTGTGGATTATCAGTAAAAGTCAAGGCTTTTGGTTATGCAGCCATCAGTGGCATCATTTTCTTACTGATTTTGTCACTTGATTAGGGTTTATTTTCCCTGATTAAGTGGTATTCAAGGAGTTCACGTCCGAAAACTATTCATCTGATTTTTCTGGTTCTTCAAGCAGTAAAGTGTGAATTATAGTTTCTTCTCCATCAAGTTACAGGGTTATTCTCATCCTTAAGACATTTCAGGAGATTTCTTCAGGAGTTGTGAAAGAGTTTCAAGTGTGGTATTTGGATTGAATTCAGTCAAGGTGCATCAGTGGAAAACATTGGCAGGGTTTATTTAAGTTCGTTTCGAGTTTTAGTCATCTTTCAAACTTCAAACCATTTTCTTATCCATTCTCCGATTATTAACCACATTAAGATAACCACTCATTATTCATTTAAATTCATATTCCATTTTGTGTCTAATTTTGTCAATCTACTTAATCCATTTTATCCAAATTTCACCAATTACAAATTTTATTCATTAATTTTTCTCTCTCTCTCTCTCTCTCTCTCTCTCTCTCTCTCTTAATTCATTTCCAAAATTAAGCCATATTCTTTTTTTCTTTTTCCCAATTCCAATTCCATTGTCTTTGTTCCAAAACCATTAAGCCCTTTTCTTAGTTTCCTTAATTAATTTATTATCCAAATTTATTCATATGCCCTTTTTTTCGAAACATTACCTTTATTATATCATTCTTTAAAGTCTTAATTCCAATTGTGTGCCATGTGGTTTCTCTTATATCATTCCATTCCATTCCCAAAATATTTCACATGACCCCCACCATTCATCCATTCATTCCCGTACATCCTCACACATTTTCTATACACTCAGCCACTTACTTCCTGGCCCACACATACATCACGCACCCCAATTTTGGCCACAAAAAAATCATAACAACCTGCAAAAAACAAAGGCAGCAAGGGCATTTTGTTTGGATTCTTGGAAGACCCTCTTTCAATTTTCGTCAGCAAAAACAACAATCTTAACACAAAAAACCATTTCCTCTCCTCTCACACTGTCCTCAACTCAAAAATTTCTGCATAATCCAAAATAACAGCACACAACCACCATCACCAAATACTTCACTCCTCCCTCTCTCACAAAACTGAATCATCACCGCCACCCTTAAAAACACGCCACATCTCACAAATCAAAACTCATCCATTTACTGAACACTCTTCACCACACACAAACCTTAAACTAACCAACCTCCACACAACTCCATCAAATCCGGCCCAAACCATTCACCGCCACCGAATCCTCCCTTCATAACTCTCCAACCACCTTCCATCCGCCTTTGTTTTCTCCTCTAAACACCTCAAAGCCTCCAAACAATTATAACAAATTTTAAACCACTTCTCACATAACCTTCAACACTCAAACTACCAACCCTTTTTCACTCAACAACAACAACAAAACCGGATCAAAAGACAAAACAACAAAAATAAAAAGAGAAATGAAGAAGAGATGAAATCGGTTTTCGAGACGCACACGAAGTCGCGTTGTTGACGACGATTTGGAAGTCGCGATCTGAGAAGGTATCGTGAATCGCCGGCAGCTTGTTGTAAGAGAGTCGGTGAGGCGGCGAGTGAAAGGGTTGAACGTATAATCTGAGGCGGAGAGGTTAGAGACTTGCGGCGGCATCGTGAGAGGAGCAGAAGGATGGTGAACAAGAAGAAGACGGGCGTGTAGGAGTGGTTTCTCTGGATCGATTTACTGAACCTTGTTTTTGAGACTTTTATATTATTGATTTTCCATTGCACCTTTTCGTTATTTTTTTTTTATTTTTATTTTTTACTATTTGTTTTATTTTATATTTTTAGGTTATTTGTTGATTATTTGTTTAGGTCTTCTTTAAACCCGTGGGCCTTCTCATCACAATCCACATTCATCTCCTTATCACCACCTTATTTTCAGCAGCAGCCCCCTCCCAGACGGATTGTTGTTGATGTTGGGCTAGGCCCATTTTGGATTGCACTTCTGCACCCCAATTCCCACGGCTTACACTCTCACCTCCTCTTTTGTTTTGTTATTTCTTTATTTGTCTTTGTTAACTTTTAAACTATTTTTTTTAATTAGACTCTTTTGTTATTATTTTGATTTAAGATTTTGTTAGGATTTTAATATAATGTTGTTATCTTCAATTATTAATTCTCATTTAATTATGGTTATAGTTTCAATTAACTTGGCTTAGTTAAATAGAATTTTGATCTTGGTTTTAGTTTTTGGTTGATATTTTGTAGATTTTTTTGCTTGATGTTGATGATGGCGGAGGATGCTTGATGATGGCCTTATGGTTTATAGTTTATTCATGACTTGCTGATTTTGTTAATGACCGTGAGATTCTTTATACAAGTTGTGACGTTTAGTGGATTATTTTCTTGGGTTTGATTGATGTTTGTGATGCACACCTCGAGTTCGATATTTCTGACAAGAATTTTAAGATTCCTTACGCGTACTGAAGAGGCAACGGACCTTCTCCATTAGGTACCACTGAGGCCCGATTTTACTTATTGCATGTTGTTGCATCTGGAAGTCCAACTGGTGTAGGCTCTGTTTGTGCATTATTCAATTACTTCGTATTTCATTCTCATCTCCTTATCTTATTTCTAATACATTCAATTCTTCTTTTTCATCTCAATTTCTCCTTCCTCATCTTCTTTTATTCTTTATCAACTTGGGGTGTGCTTAGGCCACCATGGTTCTTCTTCTCTCTCCTTCTTCTTTTCTTATCTCCTTCTTTAGGATAGAATTCAAACCTCACTAACCTAGGTTCATCCATGCATGACAACATTTAGGATTCTAGTCTCCCTTAGATTTTTCACCTTTTGAGATCCTTTTGGTGCTTTCTCCTCTCATCTTCAAACTTAATTTTAATCCACTCTAATAAAGGTCGAGTCTTATCAAATGACACGAGACTTTACTATGAGATACTTGCACGCGTACCGTTTCGGGGTGAGGTGTAGGATATCCCTCGTGGTGAATAGGTCTTAGCATGAGATTACCTCACAAAGAAAAGCATAAAAAACACTTCTTAACCAAAAAATCACAAAAATACTTAATAAATGTTAATAGGCCAGTGTGTCTAAGCCTTCACTTGTGGGACTAGATTTGGGGATTTCCTCCATAGATAGGTGTGCCTCTTGCGCATTCTATTTCGGGATGATGTGAGACGTACATATCCCAATGAGTAAGACTTAGGTACACTTACCTATGCAAACTACACTCATAAAAAGCTTCTATAAAAAAACACAAACAAGCAATAAGCGTCTTTCCTTCGGGAATTCTTTTCTCATCTCCTTCGCTCTGTACGCGAACTTGCTCTTACTTGTCATTTTGCAAGACGGTAACGCACTCGTCGTCCGAGCCTGCAACACCTGAGCATTGACATAGGCAGTTCAAGCCTTAAGACACAAGCAATCTTTTCCACCCCTAGTTAGGGGAACTACGGCGACTCTGATCCTCATTGTCCAGATGAGGTACGTAGGCAGCGGGGTAGGGCCCGTTCGAGCACAATCTTTATTTTCCCTACATTTTGCCTTTTCATTTCTTTTTCAGTTCCCTTTTCGTTTCTTTTATTCAGTTCAGTTCATTTCCTTTGCAGCAGCTTTCATTTCTTCACCCTTTGAAACAGATTTCTTTGCAAGCGTGGATCCCGTCGGGTACGGCGGACGGTCTGGGTGCTAATACCTTCCCAGGTCGTAACCGACTCCCGAACTCAGTCTCTTTGGTTCGCAGGACCCGTGTCCTTCCTCTTCTTTTCTTCTGGTTTGTGCAGCATTACCATTCCCGTTCCTTCGGGATAAAAATGCCTGGCTGGCGACTCTATTCTTTTCCGCGCCACTTTCGCATTTGTACCAGGATGGAAATCCGGGGAGCGATAGCTGGCGATTCTGATGGGGATCGAATCCAGAATCTCGGGTTCCCTTAAGAGTCTCTCCTAGCGCATGCGTGTTTCTGTTTCGTTGGGTGTTGACTGCTTGCTGTTGTGTGTTGTACTTTACTGTTGTTCATTTGCAGTTTATTTACAGCTTTATTTACAGTTTTCAGTATTTATTTTCCGCATCATATATCATACTGGACTGTCTGGACTGGTTTGCTGTTTGGTGGGCTCGAGTGATACTATTTCTGAGAGATAAGCCAAGTACCCGACTTGAGTGCACTATAGGATTAGAGTGGACATATTGTACTCACATGTGACATGATGAGTGGCGATGTGTTTCACGCCCAGACTGCGATCGTCTTGGAAATATCTTGTGTGGATATTTCCTCCACTTCGGGATAGGACCTTGATAGTTATGTGCATCTGGGGACTAATCATTAAGAACCTTTGTGGAAACAACCCTCTCCAGTGGTGACAGTGGCAGACCACATTCCTTGGCAAACCCATTCGCACCCGAGGGTCCATTGGGGACTCGCATAGGATGGCATGGTTCTCTTATAGGAACTCAGTCAAAGCATATGGTCGTATGACAATAGTACTATATCCTACGGGCTGAATCTACTCTTGTTTCTCGATTTCAGCGCTCGAAGATGAGGACTTATAAGGGATGCTTGTTTTTCCCAGACTCAGCTGAGGCCTCCCTGCGTAGTACATAATGCCAAACCGATTCCCTGATTTGGTCATGAGCCATTTCTCGGAAATGGTGAAAGTATTATTGCTATTCGGCTTTGAGAGTCCGTGATGTTTGACCCGGAGCACACCCGTGATATTGGGAGGGGTTTACAGGTTTGCAGGAACCCATGACCTCAACATACCCTCATTACCAGTGCAGTCTTATTGTTTTGATCCGGTCACTATGATTCTGGAGTTCTTGATCATTTGGTTCTCAGTTATCATCTAGGGTTATTATACAGAGATCTTGTGGTTACAGACACTCGATTCTTGGCTCAGTATTCCAGATTCCAGGCAGTTTCCAGCTGTGATCCCATGTCTTTGCATCTTTTGCATCATCATATTGCATTTTGCATTTGCATCTGAATTGCATTTCCTTCTTCCAGATAGCTCATTCTTCCTCTTTTGTCCATGACCAGCCAGCTGATTTCCCGGTATTCAGTTTGAACAAGTGTTAATCGTTGGAAGACGACAGAGCGTTTGAAGCTATACTGAGCAGTGTCAAGAGGTAAAAGGTTAGTTTGGAAGTCGTCAGTAGCTATGTCAGAGAACAACCGTCAGAATGTTGAGTTTCCACCTGGTTTCACTTTGATGACCAATCCTTTGTATGGTCTTTCTCCTGATGAGGATATTCCACAAGTGAACAACCTTACTCAAGCTCAGCCTGCACATACCCCGATTGTGAATCAGAGTGTACCTGAACCATCTGTTGTTCGAGGTGGGCCTTCATCTTCTTCTGATGCTACGGATTACCAGAGCTTTGATTTCCCTATGCCGAACTTCTAAGGGGCAATCCCTCTTTTGAAAACCAAGGATCCACCAACTATTGATCCTGCTGAAAGGTTTCGTGTGTTGGATGAGCAACTTAAAGCCTTAGCGGATCCTGATACCTTTGGTTTTGATGCTCTAAACCTGTGTTTGGTGCCCGGTCTTGTCATTCCTCCAAATTTCAAGGCACCAAAGTATGAGAAATACACTGGTGTCAGTTGCCCGAAGCGTCATTTGGTGATGTTCTGCAGGAGAATGACTTCTTATGCCCGCAACGATAAGCTGATGATTCACTATTTTCAAGACAATTTAAGCGGGGCATCCTTAAGTTGGTATATGGATTTGGAAAGCAGTCGTATCCGGTCTTGGAATGATTTATCCAGAGCTTTCGTAAAGCAATACCAGTACAATGTGGACATGGCGCCCAGTCACACGCACTTGCAAAGCCTATCTCAGAGAACCGGTGAATCTTTCAGAGAATATGCACAACGGTGGAGAGAATTGGCAGCCCAAGTGCGACCACCACTTTCAGACAGGGAATTAGTTGACCTGTTCGTCGGCACCTTGCAAGGTCCATACTTGGAAAGAATGAGTAGCATTGGGACGTTAAACTTCTCTTATTTGATGATAGTTGGAGTACGCATCGAGAGCCTGCTCAAAAGTGGAAAGATCCAAGACTTTTCGAACATCCCAGCTAGTGAAGATGAGTCTATTGGTAGCTCCCAAGGAGGGTATGACATCAGTGCAGTCATGGCAAATATCGAATATTCTGGACCAACATCTTCTTAGAGATCATCTGTTCCTAGGTCTGGTTACTCTTATGGGAATTCAGCAATGCTCAGAGCACCATGTCAAAAACCTTGGACTCCTCCTCGTCCAAATCTGCAAGTTCATGGTCGAAGACCTCAGAATCAACTTCAGAGCCATCATAGGCCTCACAACAATCTGGAAAGAAGGAATGCTCCTCTTCATCCAATTCCCATGGCATACAGTGAACTCTTGCCACATCTAATTCAGAGATCATTGGTGGTTCCTAAGCCTCTCAAGCCGTTGCCAGAGCCGTACCCGCCAGGGTACAATCCTCATGAGCAGTGTGGGTATCACGATGGATCGATCAGACATTCAACTGAAGATTGCAAAGCTTTTCAAGCCAAAGTACAACAATTGATCGACAAAGGGCACATATCTTTTCCAGAAGGAAGCTCGGTTGTGCATGTCAACCTCTCGCCAGATTGAGTTCAAGGACTCCGCAGAAGTGTCTCCTGATTTCAATGGCTCAGACAATATGTCATCAGAGTTGGAGATCGTCGTATCCTTTTTATCATTTGCATTGTAGTTTCTTTCCAGTTAGCAGCTACTTGTCTTTTAAGCACTGTTATTTTAAATGGTAATGTTAATGTAGTGATCTTGCACTTTTTGAGTCAATTATGTCGCATTCGCTCATTTTTTCTTTACTTGCATTGAAAAAAAAACAAAAAAATTTGCATCCATATACCTCCACTTATTTCACTGTTGTTTAGCAGGTTTGAGGGAGGATGATGACAACTGAATACCCATAATTGTTGAAAGTATGCTTTTAGAGTAGAACCTGCTGATGATGTATAGGAATTACTTCTATTCTCAAACACCGGAGATATAAGGGAGATAGAACCTCGTCAACCCCTTTGAGCCTTGAAGTAGGAGTTTCTTTTCTAAACAGAAAAACCCTCACATTCAACCCGGGGCAGGGTAGTCATCAGTTAATTTGACCGAGCGTTCAAATTTCCAAAGGAGTGTGCATCCGAGGATCCATTACCTTTTATTCATCACACCTCAAGAGGTCAAGGGACGTAAAACCACATTGGTCATCCCTCAACAACAAAGGAATGAGGCAGTCACGACCCTTTCAGCAAGAAAGATAACCAGTGTCACACGATTTGTTCAACAAAGCAAAAGAAAAAGAGAAATAAAAGCCCGCTAAGTCAAAAAAAGAGTGAAAACAATTGACTTAGGCAAAAGTAAGGGCATCCCGCTGGACTTCAAAATTTCAAAAAAAAAATCAAAAAAAAAGTCAGTCCAGGCAAAAGTTAGGGAGTAAAAAAAAATATCAAAAACGAAAAATTTCATTAAAACAAAGTCGCGTGACCAAACACAAAGTCAGAAGGGGTGACTGTTACTCCAAGAAATCTCATTGGTGTTTAAACCGTCAACGTCGTTGGTTCCTCAACCATTACAAAACCCTTTCGAGAGGCGAGCGCTTAGGCCAAATTAGCTGAACATAGGACCGGAGAACATCAAGGAGAATGGGTGGGCACATACAATCTTTGAGCCATAAATCCTTCTTTCTAAAACCGTGAACCAGATCACGTCATAACCCTTGAAAGTCCTAATTGAATCAGGGTCAATTCTGAAAGCATACTACGACAAGGTTGCGTAAACTGACTCCTAACGATTTGCTAACTCAGCACTACGTTTGGATTAATCATCCAGTTGTCACACACTGTCACAATATTCAAATAAATCAATTTTCAAAACTTGTATGTGAGATGCATTAAAATTACCATTTGTAAATGAGCAGTTTTAATTTCAAGTCAGCCTGTGTCTTCAGGGAAGTTCCTACAAAGATAAATCACGAGGGAACTTGATCATTCAACAATGATAGCCAGACTCAAGAGCATCTTGTAGGCCTATGGATCAAGGGCATATTATCTAGTGGTTTTGTCGACCAAGAAATTTGTCAGGGAAAGGCAAGTTCCTAAGCATCAGTTGACGGAGGGACGTCATTCAAGAATCAGTTGATCAAAGCTGAAATTACCAAGCAGGGGCAATACACCCGGCTTTTCTGTTGACCAAGGATGAATTCTTCCAATGCTCAGTCATAATGAGTCAAGTCGCTTCCACGCTCATACCGAGGCAGGGCACTTCCAGAGTTCACCAAGTGCAACTCTCCTTGAGAGGACATTCAAGTTTTCCATGCTAGGAATTGGATAATCAGTGACAGTCTATTCAGAGACTCACCCGACAGGGGCAAGTTTAGCTACACAGAGCAAGTTATATCGGCAATCTCCGAGTTCAAGACGAGTGTCGGGGAATCATGTTACCCACCCTCGCCTTTGCCACCCTTCTCAATCAGAAGCCTTGTCCTAAGACCTTTCTTCCCGTCCTTGGGGGCTTTTTTTGGAGTTCTCTCATAAGCATTGCATAAGTCATTTGCATACGTTACTCATATCGTGTTGCTTCATTAGGGCATATGCATCATAATTGCATTGGGCATCCTACCCCCCGCAGACATCAATTTCACACCCAGGGCCTCGTAACCCCAACTTCCAAACCGTTTCTAAGTCCAGTTCTCGTTTGGCAAACCTTTTCAAAGTCCAGTTCTCGTCTGGCAAACCAACTTCAAATACCAGTTCTCGTCTGGTAAGCGAATCTTTTAACCAGTTCTCGTCTGGTCACCTTTTCATTTAGCCTGTTGAACGCCAGTTCTCGTCTGGTAGTCATTCTTTTTCATAGTCAATTCTCGTTTGACAATGAACACCTAAGGAGTCAGTTCTCGTCTGACTACTTATTCTTTGCCCATCAGTTCTCGTCTGTTGGCCTACCTTTAATAAACCGGTTCTCGTCGGGTAATCCACCTTCAAAGTCCAATTGCTTGGCAACCAAAATAAAATAAAAATTCAACCCTGGCCTAGCCGCCCAGCTATCCTTATCATCATATCCTTAGCATCATGAGCATACATATACATTTTGCACCATTTGCATTGCATTTGCATACTGCATGGTTTCTGTTTTATCTCTGATGTGGGGCAGGATTCGCTTCAAGACGCAATCTGGGGCAGTTATCTCAAGATCTGTTGAATTTCTGCGAGAGTTTGAAGACATTGGGGCAATTCTGGACGCCAGGTCTTCTGTAAAATCCTTTGGAGACAATCTTCTTCATGGGCGATGCAATTTGAGGCATAATTTCAAGAGTAAGGGATGCTTGTGCACTCTTGATAATCAGTAGGCAACTGTCGAGCTCCGAAGCTTGAAACACTGTGTTAATTCTCAGGGAATGTTGGTATTTATTTTACCCGCAGGGTATTGGAAGTTTATTTCTTCCCCGAGCGTAAGATCTTCTTTCAGCCGACAAGTTTTCCTCATGAGGAGTTGGGTATTCTCCACAGTCAAAGTCCAATTTTCATTGAAATATCTTCCCAACACTTGTCTGTGTTTGCACTTCGTAATTGCTCGTTTGCCTTCCCCAGCAGCCTCCCATGGTTGGTAGATGCTATTGCTCGTCTGCACTTCCCAACACTCGACTGTGTTTAATATTTGTTGTTGCTCGTCTGCAATGTATAAACACTTGTCTGTGTTATCACTTTGGTATTGCTCGTCTGCATTCCCCAACACTCGGCTATGTTTGTTATCTGTTTGAAGCTCGTCTACATTGTTTGGATACCTGTTTGTATCATCCCTCACACTCGTCTGTGTTGGCTTATATCTATACGTGTTGGTGTGATAATTACCCTAGCGCTCATCTGTATTGATACTCCAAATGCTCGTCTGTGTTTGAATTTCTGGTATTCGTCTGTACCAGTGGCTGATATTCGTCTGTATCATCGCTTGAAGCACTCGTCTGTGTTTCTTTTGATGATCGTCCAATACTCGTCTATGTTGAAGAGGTTTGAAGTCATAACTGTAGAGTTAAACGTCGAAATCGTCTGTCAGCTCTTGACGTCATAGGTTTGCTTGAGGAAGATTCGTCTGTCTAAAAGTCCTTATCTAAAGTACCAATTCAACTTGGGAAAAGCTCGTCTGCTTTCTTCCCGCTGCAATCACCAAAGTGCCGTTTGGTTCGGTTTATTTCCCATTTCTGCATTCTCCTGCAGAGTGCAAGTTTTCAGGGTCTTTTTGGTATTCAATCACCGATTATCTCGAACGTCTGGTAGTTGTTGCACTCATCCTTTTCAGATTAACAATTAATTGAATAGGGGCAGCTGTAACACCCTAAATTTGCCCTCTGGTTATCTATCTTTGTCAGCTTTTCGTTTTGCATTCATGCGCATTTCGCATACCATTTGCATTGGCTCCTAAGACATGGGATTTTTATTTTCGAAGAGTTAGGGTTTCATACCCTATTTGTGGATTATCAGTAAAAGTCAAGGCTTTTGGTTATGCAGCCATCAGTGGCATCATTTTCTTACTGCTTTTGTCACTTGATTATGGTTTATTTTCCCTTATTAAGTGGTATTCAAGGAGTTCACGTCCGAAAACTATTCATCTGATTTTTCTGGTTCTTCAAGCAGTAAAGTGTGAATTATAGTTTCTTCTCCATCAAGTTACAAGGCTATTCTCATCTTTAAGACATTTCAGGATATTTCTTCAGGAGTTGTGAAAGAGTTTCAAGTGTGGTATTTGGATTGAATTCAGTCAAGGTGCATCAGTGGAAAACATTGGCGGGGTTTATTTAAGTTCGTTTCGAGTTTTAGTCATCTTTCAAACTTCAAACCATTTTCTTATCCATTCTCCGATTATTAACCACGTTACGATACCCACTCATTATTCATTTAAATTCATATTCCATATTGTGTCTAATTTTGTCAATCTACTTAATCCATTTTATCCAAATTTCACCAATTACAAATTTTATTCATTAATTCTTTTTTTTTCTCTCTCTTAATTCATTTCCAAAATTAAGCCATATTCTTTTTTTCATTTTCCCAATTCCAATTCCATTGTCTTTGTTTCAAAACCATTAAGCCTTTTTCTTAGTTTCCTTAATTAATTTATTATCCAAATTTATTCATATGCCCTTTTTTTTAGAAACATTACCTTTATTATATCATTCTTTAAAGTCTTAATTCCAATTGTGTGTCATGTGGTTTCTCTTATATCATTCCATTCCATTCCCAAAATATTTCACGTGACCCCCACCATTCATCCATTCATTCCCGTACATCCTCACACATTTTCTATACACTCAGCCACTTACTTCCTGGCCCACACATACATCACGCACCCCAATTTTGGCCACAAAAAATGCATAACAACCTGCAAAAAACAAAGGCAGCAAGGGCATTTCGTTTGGATTCTCGGAAGACCCTCTTTCAATTTTCGTCAGCAAAAACAACAATCTTAACACAAAAAACCATTTCCTCTCCTCTCACACTGTCCTCAACTCAAAACTTTATGCATAAACCAAAATAACAGCACACAACCACCATCACCAAATACTTCACTCCTCCCTCTCTCACAAAACTGAATCATCACCGCCACCCTTAAAAGCACGCCACATCTCACAAATCAAAACTCATCCATTTACTGAACAATCTTCACCACACACAAACCTTAAACCAACCAACCTCCACACAACTCCATCAAATCCGGCCCAAACCATTCACCGCCACTGAATCCTCCCTTCATAACTCTCCAACCACCTTCCATCCGCCTTTGTTTTCTCCTCTAAACACCTCAAAGCCTCCAAACAATTATAACAAATTTTAAACCACTTCTCACATAACCTTCAACACTCAAACTACCAACCCTTTTTCACTCAACAACAACAACAAAACCGGATCAAAAGACAGAACAACAAAAATAAAAAGAGAAATGAAGAAGAGATGAAATCGGTTTTCTAGACGCACACGAAGTCGCGTTGTTGACGACGATTTGGAAGTCGCGATCTGAGAAGGGATTGTGAATCGCCGACAGCTTGTTGTAAGAGAGTCGGTGAGGCGGCGAGTGAAAGGGTTGAATGTATAATCTGAGGCGGAGAGGTTAGAGACTTGCGGCGGCATCGTGAGAGGAGCAGAAGGATGGTGAACAAGAAGAATACGGGCGTGTAGGAGTGGTTTCTCTGGATCGATTTACTGAACCTTGTTTTTGAGACTTTTATATTATTGATTTTCCATTGCACCTTTTCGTTATTTTGTTTTATTTTTATTTTTTACTATTTGTTTTATTTTATATTTTTAGGTTATTTGTTGATTATTTGTTTAGGTCTTCTTTAAACCCGTGGGCCTTCTCATCACAATCCACATTCATCTCCTTATCACCACCTTATTTTCAGCAGCAGCCCCCTCCCAGACGGATTGTTGTTGATGTTGGGCTAGGCCCATTTTGGATTGCACTTCTGCACCCCAATTCCCACGGCTTACACTCTCACCTCCTCTTTTGTTTTGTTATTTCTTTATTTGTCTTTGTTAACTTCTAAACTATTTTTTTTAATTAGACTCTTTTGTTATTATTTTGATTTAAGATTTTGTTAGGATTTTAATATAATGTTGTTATCTTCAATTATTAATTCTAATTTAATTATGGTTATAGTTTCAATTAACTTGGCTTAATTAAATAGAAGTTTGATCTTGGTTTTAGTTTTTGGTTGATATTTTGTAGATTTGTTTGCTTGATGTTGATGATGGCGGAGGATGCTTGATGATGGCCTTATGGTTAATTGTTTATTCATGACTTGCTGATTTTGTTAATGACCGTGAGATTCTTTATACAAGTTGTGACATTTAGTGGATTATTTTCTTGGGTTTGATTGATGTTTGTGATGCACACCTCGAGTTCGATATTTCTGACAAGAATTTTACGATTCCTTACGCGTACTGAAGAGGCAACGGACCTTCTCCGTTAGGTACCACTGAGGCCCGATTTTACTTATTGCATGTTGTTGCATCTGGAAGTCCTACTGGTGTAGGCACTGTTTGTGCATTGTTTGATTACTTCACCCTTTGAAACAGATTTCTTTGCAAGCGTGGATCCCGTCGGGTACGGCGGACGGTCTGGGTGCTAATACCTTCCCAGGTCGTAACCGACTCCCGAACTCAGTCTCTTTGGTTCGCAGGACTTGTGTCCTTCCTCTTCTTTTCTTCTGGTTTATGCAGCATTACCATTCCCGTTCCTTCGGGGTAAAAATGCCTGGCTGGAGAATCTATTCTTTTCCGTGCCACTTTCGCGTTTGTACCAGGATGGAAATCCAGGGAGCGACATTATGCAAATATGAAAGATCACAAGCCATGGTGTAAACTTAGTGAGGGAAAATTTGGGGTGTTTACACTTACGAAACATGTTGTGCTCACCGCATCTGCCCAAAAATATTTTGGAAGGTTTAAATCGCTAAGCATGGTTCTTACAAGTTCTACCAATGACATGTTCTTCCTTTCAACGACGCCATTTTTTTGTGGAGTTCTTGGTGCAGAGAAATTATGTGAGATTCTGTTTTCCTCACAAAATTCTTCAAACAATGCATTCTGGAACTCACTGCCATCTTATGGAGACAATTGAAAGTGACTTCTCATTCTGGATTTGTTTTGCATATTTCTTGAAAGCTTTAAAGGCTTCGCTTTTCTGTACTAAGAAAAAAGTCCATGTATATCGATAAAAGTCATCAATAATTACTAATGCATAAACATTACCTCCAAAACTTTTTGTTATTTATGGTCTAAAGAGATCCATGTGAAGAAATAGTAGTGACCTCGTTATGGACACCACATTATTGGATTTGAAAGTTATTTTGGTCTATTTTCCTTTTTGACATGCGTCAATAACTTATCTTTGATGAACTTTATCTTTGGAATACCAACATCCAAGTCATATTTTATCAATTTGTTCAGATGCTCCATATGAATGTGAGCAAACCTTTTATGCCATAACCAAGAGTCATTGTTGTGCACCAAGAGACACTTAACCTTCAAAGATGTATTATCAATGGAAATCATGAAAATGTTGTTAACTCTAGTACCCTTTAACAAAACCTCATGAGTAATATCATGTTCTATCAAACATTCATCTTTTGTGAAGTTGATTTTGAACCCTTTGTCGCACAATTGGCTTATGCTAATAAGGTTATGTCTTAGGCCTTCTACATAAAGGACATCTTATATGGTTGTGAAAGGTGGTGCACCAACGGTTCCTACTCCTAGGATCTTTCCTTTATTGCCATCACCATAGGTTACATATCCTTTAGCCTTACGAGATAGATAAGACTTTTTGTTATTAAATATTTTCTTCTTGGGGTATTGATGAACCACTTTAGGCTTAATCACTTTTTCTTTAGGAATTTATTCACTAACCTTAACAAAAATGGTTTTGTTGGAACTTGGTTTAGAGAATTTTGAGTAACCAAGACCACTTTATCATTTGAATACCGTTGTTAACTAAGAATATTTTCTAATCCAATTTTACCTTTTTCATACATTTCAAGCACTCTTTTTAATTGAACAATTTAAAAGGAAAGTGATTCACATTTTTGGCATACTAAATTATGTTTTTGATCATTAATCAACTCTTGTTTTTCATCTTTGAAATTATTTTCCATTGTCTCAATCTTTTCTTCTAATGTTGAGATTTGTTTCTTTTGAGATGAAATTTTTTTATACAGAATTTTACACTCATTCAAAAGTTCACCAATTGCTCCTTGAGCATCATTATCAAATATTGAAAAATTATTTCTAACCTTAACGTCTTCATCGCCAGAGTGATGTGAGGTCGTGAATGCTAGATTTGCACTTTGATCACTATCCGAGTCTGAAGAAGAACTTATCTCGTTAATCGTTATCCTCCCATGCCACATAAACTTTGTTTTTCTTGTAATACTTTTTTGCTTTTATAGGCACAATTCTTCGAAATTTTAGGACAATCTGGTTTAATATGGTCTGGTTTTCCAAACTCATAACATTTTACATCTTGTGTGGATGTTGACACCTCCTTTTCTTTATTCTTTGAAAAAAATTTCCTTCTGATATAGTTAGAATTTCCAATATTATTTTTAGCACCAAAATGTTTTCCTAACCTTCTCACAAGAAGCATAAATTTTTTATCTTCATCCGGATTGTCTTCCTTATCATCCTCTTTAGAATCTATCTTTAAGGAAATGCCTTTAGACTTTTTTTCTTGATTTTCATTCTTTTCCAATTGCCCAAGTTCCATTTCGTATTCTTGTAATTTTTCAAACAATGTAGCGGATGTCATCGTGGATAGACTCTTCTTTTCGAATATTTCCGTCACTTTGGGTTGCCATTTGTAATACGGTGGGAGAACTGACTTTGTCGTTTTTGTTTTCACAAAAACAATGTTGCGGATAGCAAGAGTCGCCACCGACTTTTCTTTTATCCAAATAGGAAAGGTGGAAAAGAACAGGAAAAACCTTGGTTTAGATTTTGAGTTCGGGGGGTAGGTTATACAAAGGGAAGGTGTTAGCACCCTTTGTATCCATGGTTATCCATGGGCTCTTAAGTGCTTAGCTCACTTTGTTTTTGTTTGAATAAAATAGTGGTACTGTGTTTAGAAAAGGTCCACCTTTGTAATGATTCTCGTATGAATTTATATAAAGTGATTTTTTTGTAAAGTTTTTGAAAGTGTGAGGTGTAAAGAGTAATTTTGCTTTGAAAATGTGAGCAAGTAGTTGAGGGTTTCCTACCTACTCAAGGTCATCCATATTATTTTCTTCTTTCCTTAGAGATAGGATTGTCCTTACTATTAGTTAGTAAGTAGTTTTATCTTTGGATGTAAGGGATAGGCGTAGGGTCATCGAATCGTCATAGAAAGCAACATGTAAGGATACCTTAGCAATTCGAAAGGACTATCATCATTTTTCCGTAGGGTCATCGAGGGACGAGATATATTTTCGTAGGCAACTTGAAGGGTCATCGAGGGACTATAATCTTTTTTCCGTAGGAAACTCGAAGGGTCATCGAGGGACTATGATCTTTTTTCGTAGGCAACTATGATGATTTGTTCGTAAGCGTCTTTTGCTAAGATATCCCTACGTTTGAGGGACATTGTAACACCCCAAATTTTCCCTCTTCTTTTAAGCATCATATCATGTCATAATCATCATAAGCATATCATATTCTTGGCATCTTAGCATGGAAAGATGAGGCATAACATTCTCATGACCTAGCATTAGGCATATGATCATCTGTGGAGGGTTTTGAAGAATCATAAGCTATGAGAAGGGGCCCAATGGATTTGTTCAAGTCCTATGAGGAGTCTACATTGCATTCACAAGTTCAAGGTTATTCACAAAAGCCTAGAAGGTTGGAAGATCATCATGGAATTCAAGCTAGGGCAAAGCTCCTACACAATGATCCCAAATTAGGGTTTGAGTTTCAAGCATGAAAACCTTGTGACTTTGGCCATTTCATTTGGGCAAAGTCTCTCATATGTTAAGAGGATCCTAGGGATGAAATTTGGTGAGAAAATTCCTTGTGGAAGTCAAGTATTTCTTCAGTTGCTTGTAAATGAAGAAATTGGTCAACTGTGCATTCTAAAAGTCAACTGTGAGATTTCAAAGGGTCCAACCCTAGTTTTCAATCCAAGGGATGTTCTTATAACCTTGGAATATGTTTAGAAAAGTCAAAAATCAAGAATCATTAGGTTTTGAGGTGTTTTGCAAAATTGGCATAAGTTTGGTCATGGAAATTTCCATTTTTAGTAACATTTTGCCCTAATTTTCAAGCAAGCATAACTTGGTGAAAAAAGCTTCAAATGGACCACAACCAAACATGAAATTTGAATATTAAAGCCTCCCATTTTCAAAAAGTACAAGATCATTTTCATAGCCCTCATGGTTTGAGAGATATGCTCTTCGAAAATTTCATGAATTCTAGGGCATGGCATGGAATTCAAATCCTCCACAACTTATGCTCTGAAACTTTTGGATCTGGAAATATAATTTTATGTGTACTTCTTGATCTTTGTGGTATGCTGATTGCACTGAGCCTTTTTGTTTTGAAAATTCTTGACTATTGGATGAGATATGTTGAATTTCAGTTTGATGTATGATTTTTTTTTGTTCGATCTGGCTTGATCTTTGATCATTTATGATTTTCATTGCCATATTTGGATTCACCATGCTCTGAATATTGGATCTAGATAGTTTGAGGTATTTCATTGATGTTTTGTTCTTAGTTTAAATTTTCCGGTGCCGGAGCCCTAGCTCCGGTCACCGGATTCTGGAATTGTTTGATCTGAGCTTTGTTGAAGAAGATGATGTTATAGCCGTAGGATGCAGGATCTGGACGTCTCTCAATTTGCCAACACATTACTGAAACCACCTCTCTTGCATGTGTTTTATGTTTCATGAATTAATCAACATGTTTCTCACCACACCATAAATACCATGTTCTCTCACCTCTGTCCAATCATTTTGTTTACTAGGTTTAATGAGTTGACCAATCTCACGCATCCAATTGATCCAATGGTCCTTTGTTTTTCTGATTTTAATTGAATTTCCACACTAATTATTATGTGTTGCGCTGAGACCAATGGGCCTGGATTGTTGTTCCCACCCCATGACTTTGAGCCCATTGAATTTTGAACTAAAAAGGATCTCTGTTCGCACCCCTGGGTCATTTCCTTTTATTTTATTTCTTTTTATTTGCATTTTATTTTCATTTTGATTTTCAATTTTTTAAAAATAGTTTTAGGTCTCCAAAAATTATAAAAAAATTCTTGAATGTTCTTTTTATTTTTCTCTAATTTTTGATATTTTTATTTTCCATTTATCTTTATTTGGCACGCAGAAATTAATTCTTTCTTTTAATTAATTCATTTTATTTCATTTTGAACCATGATGACTTGTCCATTTTCTATTTTGGTCATTATTTGGAATTTTTGAGTGATTCTTTTTGCTCTGGATTCATGATGAAATGCACTTTATTGATGATTTTTGTTCTGATTTTTAGAATCTTGGTTAATTGTTTGTGGTCTCTAACTTGTGAGTGAAGTCATCTAACCCTAATCCATGTTTGAACCCTCATTTGAATGATCAAGTTTCTGATTCTTTCTCCCTCCTTTTGGCATGTTGTTATGGTTTGATTGAAGGTCATTTGTGCAAGGTTGTGGAATTTTTGGGTGCATACTTGAATTAATTTGAATTTTGGTTCTTCACTTGTCCCTTTTTGCTTCTTTTTGATCATAAGTTCTTTCCTTAGCTTAGAAGGGCACTTGTGCCAACTTCTTCAACTTGTTTAGAGCCTTATTAGGATGTAGATACCTCTCTAATCTTGAGTTTTGGTTGGTGCCTTGAGGATTTTGTGTTTGGTTGTTCTTGAAGTTCAATCACTATTATGTATATCCACCTCTCTTCCTTTGCTTCTTCCTTCTCATGATGTAAGCACTTGACTATATGCATCTCTTCTCTTCATCTCTCATGCTTCTTAGGCACGTTTCTAACATGATTAGGGTTTTGGTCTTGTACCTTGGGTTGTGCTTTGGTTATTTTGCTTTGTATCTTATCATGTTTGTTTTGATTTGCCATAGGTGATTCATGTTACCTCATGTTGATCTGTGTGTTTCTTTTCTTATTCTTGTGCCTTGAGTTTGCATTTGACATTTATGTGTATGACTTCACTTCTGGTTATATGGTGTTGGTATGGCATTATGTTCATTTTGTATTGCCTTTATACTTGTGTTACTAACCATTTCAGGGGCTTTGGTAAGTGAGAGGTGTGGATGTGATTCCCACATCTCCAAATCTTATCTCTTCTCTTCTTATTATCATTTGTTCTAACCTTGTGATTGTTGGGCTTAGGTCTTACTTCCTCCCTTTTCTTCTTCTTCTTCTTCTTCTCTTCCTCTTCTTTCTTCTTTAGGATAGTAAACCTCATTAACCTAGGACTTTCTATGCATGACAACAATTAGGATTCATTAGTCCCCCATTAGACTTTTACCTTTGTGATCCTTTTGGTTCTCTTCTCTTCTCATCTCAAAACCCTAAAGAAGACACTTAATAAAGATAGAAGTGAAATCTTAAGCAATAGCCTTATCCCATGAGACACTTGTAGTCTTCCCATCTTGGGATAGTACAAGCCTGTCTTGTGATGAAAAAGTCTGATCAAGAAATCATCTTCACCAAGAAAATCATAAAAAACACTTCTTCATTGTAAATACAAAAAAAAACACTTAATAAGTTAATGAGTTAGTGAGCTTAAGCCTTAATCTCTGGATTCAAGTTTTGGGGATCTTTTCCTTACTTGAGTGTGCTTGTTCTATTATTCCATCTTGGAATGTAGTGACAAGTGCACATTCCATGGAAAAGAGCTTGAGTTCACTTCCTTGTGACACACTCCTAAAAACTTCTAAAAAACACAAACAAACAATAACCGTCTTTCCTTCGGGAATTCTTTTCTCATCTCCTTCGCTCCGTACGCGAACTTGCTCCTACTTGTCACTTTGCAAGATGGTTACGCACTCGTCGTCCGAGCCTGCAACACCTGAGCATTGACATAGGCAGTTCAAGCCTTAATTCACAAGCAATCTTTTCCACCCCTAGTTAGGGGAACTACGGCGACTCTGATCCTCATTGTCCAGATGAGGTACGTAGGCAGCGGGGTAGGACCCGTTCGAGCACAATCTTTATTTTCCCTACATTTTTTCCTTTTCATTTCTTTCTTAGTTCCTTTTCCAGTTCAGTTTCTTTTCTTTGCAGCAGCTTTCATTTCTTCACCCTTTGAAACAGTTTTCTTTGCAAGCGTGGATCCCGTCGGGTACGGCGGACGATCTGGGGTGCTAATACCTTCCCAGGTCGTAACCGACTCCCAAACTCAGTCTCTTTGGTTTGCAGGACCTGTGTCCTTCTTTTTCTTTTCTTCTGGTTTTTGCAGCATTACCATTCCCGTTCCTTCGGGATAAAAATGCCTGGCTGGCGACTCTATTCTTTTCCGCGCCACTTTCGCGTTTGTACCAGGATGGAAATCCGGGGAGCGACAGACATGACAATTATTCGTAAGGCAACAAGAGAGGCTACCCTAAAGGTGCAAGTGTGCAAGGTGTGTTATTTTCATTTATTCGATCTTTTATTAAGGCTTTCTAATTTGTTTTTAATCTTGCCATGCAATCCTATTATCCATACATCTAAACAGTTTGTAAGGTGCGGAAAGTAAAATGCGGAAAATAAAGTCCTAAACTACAAGGCTTTAGGGTAGTTACATGATCAAGGGAGTGCGAAAAATAAAATGCGGAAAATAAATTACAAGTTTATTTATGCCTATACATTCATTCTAAGAATTATAAATAAATGAAAACGGTAGAATCGGGAGAAGTTTGGATTTTTAAGAGGGGGAGGATATCTTTTGATTGTTGAGAACATTCTTTTTTTTATTTCTTGTGAAAAAAAATAATTAAAAGAGAAATTACTTCTAATAAATAAACTACAACAAAAAGAAAATATTATTATTTTTTAATTAATTAATTTCTACCTAAATCAGAAATAAATAAAAAATAAAAATGCAATTACAATAAAACACATAACGACGTTGGATCGTTGAAAAATTAACACAAATTAGAATACGAAGAATTGTTACTGCATGAGCGATCATCGCATATCGAATAAAAAAAACAATGGTATGATAAAATTAAATTAAAACATAAAGTTACAAATAGAAACACGAATTGGCCAGTGCACAAAAAACAGACTGCCGCTAGGCCAAACCATCAGACGTGTATAACATCAAAATAAGAAAACTTATTTAACAAAAGTTATATATATATATATATATATATATATATATATATATATATATATATATATATATATATATATATATATATATATATATATATATATATATATATATATTTGTAACGTAAAACCATACAGTAAAATCACATATTAATACCTATGTAAAATTTCCAACATACATATATTAAAAGTATTGTCTGCAAGGGATATAGAAACATGATATGTGGTATAGTGAGATAAGTAGTAACAAGTGAGAAGTATGCATGTAGAAACTGGAATAAAGTAGATCCGCCGCACAATGGCTTTTTCTTATTTTTCTGTTTTTTTTTCTCTTCTCACTTGTAACCACACACAAGTTATATATAGGGACCAATTAGGGTTAATGATAATGGGCCTAAGTGTTTATTTTGAAACCCAATAAAATATTAATTTAAAAACTAAATAATGTTTAATAATTAAAATAGTAAAAATTAAAATAAAAACTAATAATCCTATTTATTTATTCTAGACCCAATGTAAAAATAAACGAACTCAAAAAATAAAAGTTGGGCGCTAAAGTGCTCGAAAAAATAAAACGAATACATCAAAATAATCAGCACGAAATAAATGACTCGGAAAAATACAGCGTTTGGTCGGATTTTGAAATAAAAATTATGACCGTTTAAACCGCGCAGACTGATCAACATATGACCAAAAATAGTCGTAAACATACTTTTAGCATGTCAGATTAAACCACGTAAACTGTAGATTAATATTACTAACATCTGCAAATTTTAAATTTGATATTTTTTCGTTTACTGATTTTAGGCACAGTTGAAAATTAGTTTGATCAGTCTGTCTGTAAATTCGAGAAATTATTTCGGTTAATATTAAGAAGAAATACATGATATGTTATGAAGATGATGCAAATGAATGCGAAACAAAAAAGTTAGTTAGAGTTAAAAATCAGAGGGCAAATTTTGGGGTACAACAGCTGCCCCTGTTCAATTTTCTTAGACCTGAGGAGTTAGATTGATATGCGTGTCAATCATGATCTGAAGGTGGAAGAGGATTGAACATATATGTGCTCAGTAATTTGCAATGTTGGTTGACTGTATTGCTTGGATGGGCTTATTGATGTCATCTGATGAGCTGACTGAAGGTTGTCGGAGATGTGCTTAAAGATGCCATCCAGTAAGTTGACGGGGTATTTGTTGGAGATGGGCTTAAAGATGTCATCCGTAGTAATGGATGTCCATGGGTTTATAGCAACCCAAGATAGAGGTAGATATAATCCTAGGGGTTTATAGCAGCCCCAGATATTGGTAAGTGTAATTGTGAGGGTTTATAACAGCCCAAGATAGAGGTAGACATAATCCTGGGGGTTTATAGTAGCCCAGGATATTGGTGAGTGTAATCCCGGGGGTTTATAGCAGCCCAAGATGGAGATAGATGTAATCATGGGGGTTTATAGCAGCCCAAGATATTGGTAAGTGTAATCCTGGGGGTTTATAGCCCAAGATAGAGACATATACAGTCTTAGGGGTTTGTAGCAGCCCAAGACAATGCTAGATGTGATCCTAGGGGTTTATAGTAGCCCAAGATATTGGTAGATGTGATCCTGGGGGTTTTGTAGCAGCCCAAGACGTTGTTGATGACATTCATCTGCTGGGGATTTAATCTGAAAAACAAGGTTAGTTCTATGTAGTGTCATGATGTTTGTAATGCATTGCAAGATGATGTTCTTAACATAAATGAGAATGTTGTATGTGTTGTGGATGCATATGTCATGATATGTTGTAGATGATGTATGGACAAATTATGTAGTTTAAGCGCATTAATAACTTCATGTAACAATTGCTAGCTGGGGAAAATAGATCCATGTTCATTTCTGGGGATGATGAAAACATTGCTTCAGCCGGTTGTTTATCTTACTTTATATTGAAGGATTTAGTTCCTATATACTCTGACTGAGGATAAAAGAGATGGACATTCCCCTGATATACTTATCTGACCAAGCATTAACTCTTCTGGGATATCAGGCTTGAACGAATTCTGTTGGAGGAGAGAATCCTGTCGAGACTTTGTAGTGTTGGAAATACAAGCTCTATTGGGGGAAGAGACTGCTTAAAACATTTTGCTGGAATAACTCTGTGGGGATGAATCTATGGAGACCTGTTGGATATAAGTTTGGTTGGGGATCCCAACCTCCATTAGTCCTTAGTAAATGCTATTATTGTAATTTTATATGAATTTTGGTAAACATTAATCATATTCAAATGCATATATTTATTCAAAGTAACCAATGGACGTTTATGCATAAGTAAAATGAGAAGAGTAAAGTTGAGTCTGAAAAGTATTGATTTTGAAAGTGGCCTATAAATAGGCAATTTTGAACAAAGAGACATAAATCCTAGTAAGAGGAATTCATCGTAGAAAATTAAAAAGTACAAAATATGAGAAAAGAAAAGCTATGTGTAAATGATCCCATCAAGTTTCGACTATGCTATTGCCATTATCTTCAAACATCTCATCCCTTGATGTCAGAAGGAGGTGACTAGTCTACTTAGCGTTTTTTTTAAACTTGGTGTTGGTAATAAGACTAAATGACAGTAAAAGAGTGATCCAACGGAACATAGTTGTATGCTTTAATCCCTAACTTTTTCCTGGACCACCTTTTCAGGTTTTCATTCCATCGGGATACCCTTTTTTGCCCAAGCCGCCTTTTCAGGTTTTCGACTTGCCGGGTGTACAATTTATATATATATATATATATATATATATATATATATATATATATATATATATATCCCTAATTTTTGCCCGAACCTCTATGGTTCATCGGGATGCCCTTATTTTTGCCTAGGCATGTCAGCCTAACATGTCTTATTTATGCGTAGTATTTTTTTACTATGTCCACATTCACAAGGTGTGGGAAATCTTCGCCATCTATGGTAGTTAGCATTATAGCCCCACTAGAGAATATCTTTTTGATCACAAATGATCCTTAGTATGTGGGAGTTCATTTGCCCCGTGGATTACCTTGCGATAGGATGATACGCTTTATTACCAAATCATCGGCCTGATACACTTGGTGCTTGACTTTCTTGTTAAAGGCTTTGATCATACGTTTCTGATAAATTTGTCTGTGACAAACACCTGCGAGCCTCTTCTCATTAATCAAGTTTATCTGATATAGTCAAGTCTAAACCCATTCGTCTTCATCTAAGTCTGCATCTTTCATGATCCTTAGGGAAGGGATATGGACTTCAATGGGTAAAACTGCCTCCATACCATAGACTAAGGAGAAAGGGTTTGCCCCTGTTGAGGTACAAAATGAGGAATGATAACCATGAAGACAAAATGGTAGCACCTCGTGCCAATCTTTGTATGTCACTATCATCTTTCGCAAGATCTTCTTAACATTCTTGTCGGCGACTTCCACTATGTTATTCATCTTTGATCGATACAGAGAAGAATTATGGTGCTTAATCTTGAACTGCATGCAGAGCATAGTAATTATAGTATTGTTCAGATTAGTACCATTATCTGTAATAATCCTTTTAGGAATGCCATACTGACATATAAGATTCTGCTTGATGAAACGAGCAACGACATTCTTAGTAACAGAAGCGAAAGAGGTTACCTCTATCCACTTTGTAAAATAATCAATAGCAACAAGAATGAACCGATGTCCATTGGAAGCAGTAGGTTTAATTGCTCCAATCATATCAATGCCCCACATTGCAAAAGGCCAAGGAGTAGTCAGAACATTTAAGGGAGCTGGAGGTACATGTACTTTGTCAGCATAGATCTGACACTTGTGACAAGTTCTGGAATGATGATGGCAAACAGTTTCCATGGTAGACCAGTAGTAACCTGCTCTCAAAATATTTGTATCCATTCTATGTCCATTGGAGTGAGTATCGAAGATTCCATCGTGCATATCTTCCATAATCTTTTCTGCTTCATTCTTGTCTATACAGCGAAGCAAAGTTGAATCATGGTTGCATTTGTATAAAATTCCATTACTCAGAAGGAATTTGGCAGAGAACCTCTTCATAAACTTCTTGTCATTGATATATGCCCCTTCAGGGTATTCCTGAGTTTCGAGGTATCTTTTTACTTCGTGCAACCAAGGTTTCTCCGTTACCTCATCAATGTCAACCTCTTAACAGTATGTTGGTTCATCTAGTCTGTCAATAGTAATAATAGGAGCCTCATTGTCCCAATTGACTTTGAATATGGATGACATGGTAGCCAATGCGTCTGCTGATTGATTCTCTTCTCATGGAATATGTTCGAAAATGATCTCTTTAAAGTACGGTATCAAGGTCAACACAAGCTCTCGATATGGAATAATATTTGAATGGTTTGTGTCCCATTCTCCTTTAATTTGATTAATCACTAGGGTTGAATCTCCATATACATCCAAGAGTTTGATTATTAAGTCTAAGGCAACCTTGAGACCCATAATGCACGCTTCATACTCAGCCATATTGTTGGTACAGTCAAAGCACAACCTAGTGGTGAATGGTGTATGGCCACTATTAGGAGAAATAATTACAACACCAATACCATTTCCAATGGCGTTGGAGGCTACATAAAAAACCATAGTCCATTGGGATCCTGGTTCAGGTCCTTTATCCGGTTCGGGTTCTTCATAATCAGTAACAAGCATAACATCCTCATCTGGGAAATCAAAACTCATAGATTGATAGTCATCCACAGCTTGATAATCCAAATGATCAGCTACTACACTTCCCTTAATTGCTTTCTGAGTAGTGTACTGAATGTCATATTTTGTCAAGATCATTTTCCATCTCTTTATTCGTCCAGAGAGAACAGGTTTCTTAAATATGTATTTGATAGGATCCATCTTCGAAATAAATAAAGTGGTATGAGTTAACATATACTGTCTTAGTCGGCGAGTAACCCATGCCAAAGCGCATCAAGTTTTCTCAAGAAGTGAGTATCTTGTTTCACAGTCGGTAAACGTTTTGCTAAGGTAGTGTATTGCTTGCTCTTTTCGACTAGACTCGTCATGTTGCCCCAACACACACCCCATCGAATTGTCTAACACTGTTAGGTACATAATCAAGGGTCTTCCCACAACTGGTGGCATCAGTATTAGAGGTTCTTGGAGATATTTCTTGATCTTATCAAAAGTTTTTTGGCATTCATCGTTCCATTTCACCACTTGATCTTTCTTCAGTAACTTGAAGATTGGCTCACAAGTAGAGGTTAGATGGGAAATAAACCTGGCGATGTAATTCAGACGTCCCAAGAAACCTCTAATTTCTTTCTCAATATGGGGAGTGGGAATTTCTTGGATAACTTTTACCTTTGTGTGGTCAACTTCAATACCTTTACCACTGAAAACAAAACCCAAGAGTTTACCAGATCTAAATCCAAAGGTGCACTTGTTCGAATTCAATCTCAACTTGTACTTTTTCAGTCTTTCAAACAGCTTGTGTATATGGTTAAGATGCTCCTCTTCGGTCTGCGGCCTGGGTATCATGTCGTCAACGTAAACATCAATCTCGTGATGAATCATATCATGGAATATAGACACCATAGCATGCTGGTAGGTTGACCTTGCATTCTTCAACCCAAACGACATTACTTTATAACAATACATGCCCTAATGTGTAACGAATGTAGTATTCTCCATGTCTTCAGGTACCATCTTGATCTGATTATAACCTGAGAAACCATCCATGAAGGAGAATACCTTGTGTTGAACAGTATTGTCTACCAGAACATCAATATGTGGAAGAGGAAAGTCATCTTTGGGGCTTGCCTTGTTCAAATCCCTGTAGTCTACACACATGTGTACTTTACCATCTTTCTTAGGCACCGATACCACATTTGCAACACATTGAGGATAAGAAGTAACAACTAGAAACCCTGCATCAAATTGTTTCATCACCTCAGCTTTGATCTTTTCTGATATTTCGGGATGCATACGACGAACCTTCTATTTTATCGGGTGACAACCTTCTTTCATTGGTAAACGGTGGACCACGATATCAGTATCAAGTCCTGGCATATCTTTATAGGACCAAGCAAAGATCTTAACATAGTCATGTAACATCTGAATCATTCTTTTCCTGACACTATCTTCCAATCCAGCACCTATCTTTACCTTTTTCTTATCTTTTTCAGTACCCAAATTTATGATCTCAATTGGTTCCTCGTGCTGTTGTATGACCTTTTCTTCTTGCTCTAATAGTCTGGCAAGTTTTCTAGGCACTTCACAGTCCTCTTCACCTTCATCCTTAGCTTGATAGGTCGGATTTCCGAAGTTATAATTGGCAGTAGTAGAACCGTTATTGATAGGATCCAGAGTATATGTGGATCTGCAATTTGTGATGTGTGTGTAAGAACACATAGCTATTTTGATAAAGAAAAAATAAAAGAAAGATAAAGAGCGTAATATTTACGAAGGAAAAACGTCCATTGATTTTATTGAATGAAAATATGCAATGAAATGACATCCCTAACAAGCATACCATTGTGCCTCGGGCTAGGCACAAGGCTTAAGAGTCTTATTATTCAAATTGCAAAAATTCAAACTTTGAAAAATAAAATAAAATAAACATAAAATAACATTTACTCCTGACTAAAGGAGATAGGGATGAAGTCTTCAATCTTCCAATTATTGAACTCATTGCCACTAGTCGAAAAGATCCAGTTGTCAAGGTCATAATCACTATCTGCGTCTTCAACAACATCAGCCGAATTCTTTTGGACCCCATTATTGGTGATACGAATAGTAGGAGTATGACCTACAACCTTCTGAGCCTATAAGGTGAAGCCCAAACCAAATTTGTCAGATTTGTAGGGAATATCAGGACGCTGGCCCCAAACAGTACAACCACCTTCTTCGACCACTGCTTTAACGTCTTTTAATGAAGCCATTACATGTGGTGCTTTGGCAACCTTGGGAGTAGCATTAGAAATTTTAGCAGTAGAAACATTCTTGTCCACTTTGAAAGTATGGCACGGAGTTTCATAGAATTCACCATCCACCTCGATATATTTGTAGGAGTTCAGATAGCTTACAATATACTCTTCTTCCCCATAGACAGCGACAATCTTTCCATTCACAGGATATTTCAGCTTCTGATGCAGAGTGGAAGTAACAGCACCTGTCCTATGAATCTAGGGGCATCCTAGTAAACAAGAGTAAACAGGACGAATGTCCATGACGTAGAAGGTAGAATCAAAGATTTTAGAGCCCACCTTGATAGGGAGATCCATTTTTCCATATACCAACCTCTTTGAACCGTCGAAAGCCCTTACCACAACATCACTGGGCTTTAGCACCACCTCCGCAGGATCAAGCTTGTCTAGGGAAACCTTTGGCAATACATTCAGTGAGGAACTTGTATCTACTAGTACATGAGTCAATGCAATGCCCCTACACTCAATGGATATGTGTAGGGCTTTGTTATGATTTCTCCCGGCTGGAGTCAGGTCTCTGTCAGAAAAACCTAAACCATTATTAGTAGTTATGCTAGCAACATAATGTTCAAATTGGTCACTGATATTTCCTATGGAAAATGCACAACTTTCAAGAACTTCACCAAGGATTTAGCATGGGCCTCAGAGCACAACAAAAGGGATAACATAGAATTATTGGAAGGGGTATGCCCCAACTATTCAACGACATCATAATCGCTTTTACATATGATTTAAGTATATCTTCCATCTGTTGTGTTGGTGTAAGCCCTAGAGGCCAATACTTTTTGGTACTTGTATCGGATTATTCGTTTAATAATAAAAGGCATTTCTTTATTATGTTTGTCTTTCAGAATAATAAAGTCCCTAGAATAGTTAGTCTGTTTAATGAGAAGTTAAGTGTGACTTAATCATGAGATCCCATTAAACATAAAGACATTATTCTTAAAATATCCGTAGTCAAGCTTTATTGCAAAGTGGGATAACATTAAAGCATTGAGACTATTATGAAGATAGACTGATGATCACATCTCATGGATCATGGATAAAGAGTTATCAAGTCTTGACATAGGTTTAAATATTAGGAGTAATATTTATACCGGATTGACCCGCTATGAGAATACTACATAGTATGTTATGCAAAGTGTCATAAGTTATTCTCATGGTGATAATGGTGTATTACCACCCTTCGACCTGAAACCACTATAGACCCTAGATGTAGAGTCGGGTGCTTTATTGCTGATCAAACATTATCCGTAACTGGATGATCATAAAGACAGTTGATGGGCACTCCACGAAGCATGCTGAGGGACATGAGTGTCCTAGATGGAATTTGCCAATCCTGCATAACAGGAGAAATGTCTAAGGGCCCAATATTGAACTGGACAAGGATGACACAGTGTATGCCTTGTGTTCAATATAGACATAGGGGCAAAAGGGTAATTGTACAAACATATATTATCACGAAAAAGGTTTTGTCAGATCACATGACATTTTCGTGACTTGGGTAGCAGTGATGTGTTGCTAGATACCGCTCACTGTTTATTATGTTAAATATATAATTTAATATAATTACCAACGTTACGAAATCCTACAGGGTCACACACATAAGGACAGTTTGATGAGAGATAGAGAAATCAAAGGAACACCGTAAGGTACGGTGCACTTAAGTGAAAATAGAAATTCGGATAATATAATAATAATTATTGTTATTTTATAATGGTTATAAAATAATAATAAAATAAATATATTTATTATAATAATAATAGTTATTATAATAATATATAATATTATTATGGATCATGTGAATTGGGCTTTTAGCCCGCAGCCCACAAGAGAGTCTATAAAAGGAACCCTTGTGATGAAGCTTTCACTTGATGCAATTTCGTTTTTGATTCTCACTCAAATAATTCCGTTCGTAAGCAGCTAGCACTGTGACCGGAAGCTGTTCGTGTGGACTGAGTAGAGGCGTTGCACTTCATCAACGCTTGTGATCGCTGCATCAAAGATCTGAATCGCCACAAAGAGGTAACGATTCTATCACTGACCATGCTCATTCGTAAGGATCACTAAAGGAAAATTTTTGTTTTCCGCTGCGTTTAGATCGCAATTTTCCTTCATGTTGTTCTAGAGAATCTTCAACAGTAGCTTCAATTGGTGCCCCTACATGGACAGGCTTAACCATATGTTCTTTTCCTCGAGCTTTGGTAGCTAGCTCGGAAGCAGAGATGCGAACTAGAGTGGTAGCAGTCTTTGGAGAGATCTCTGGAGAGAATTTCCACTTCGAGTAATTTTACTAGTCCCAACGATATTGACAACATCAGGATTAGTAGTTTCAGCAACCCCACCATTCAAGGGTTCTTGTTTGACGCCATGAATATAAAAATCATTGTCGTAGTGCCAATGGATGGCTTTATCAGAGGAATAAGGCATTGGGCCAGGAGCAGTGATAATCAATGGAGCCACTCTAGGCTCAACAGTAATTTTAACAGGACCTTTAGAGGTGATCCTCACAAGCTTTTTAGTGATCACAGATACGTCTTCAGTTTTCACTTCTTCAACTAAACCTTCCACAACCAGAGTCTTCTCGGGTAGTCTAGTACAATCATCCATCAAACATTGGATGCCTTGTTTCAGTTTCCAGCAACCATTGGATTGGGATACACAGAAATAATAGTCTTCGGCGCAATCCAGAAATAAATTGACTTACAACAACTTCTTCTTGATGAGTGGCAGATGTGTAGTCAAGTCATCCACAATAGAAACATAAGAAGTTTCTCCTATAACATTGATAGCCTTGTCATGGTTAGGAATGGGAGCAACGATTACATTGGGAACCTTAAGAGGGTCAAATTCAATCTCCCCAACATTAATCATATCCTGAATTTTGTTCTTTAGTGCCCAACAATTGTTGGTGTCATGTCCCTGACAATTTGAATGATATGCGCACCTCGCGTTAGGATTATAGCGAGGAGCAGAGGTGTTGATATTCGGAGGAGGATCTCGTAGTGTAATCGGATCGGCCTTTAATATGTGTTGTAAAGCTTGATCCAAGGTCATGTCGATCTTTGTGAACCGTCTTCAGGGTACGTCTTGTCTACGCTCTTGTTTGCGCTGATTGTCCTATTGTTGTTGCGGTGCGGATGCAGAGATTAAGACTGTCCCAACAGACTGGTCATGATTGTTCTAATTGCAGCCTTTTTGGCTATAAATAGCATCAGACTCCTTCTTTCCATAGGACGGCTTCTTCGTAGCACTGGAACTTGTGTCCCCCTAGATTTTTCCACTTCAGATTCCATTCTCAACACGCTCTCCGGTCAGTATCAATTCAGTGAAGCCAGATGAGGAACTGCCAATTATATGAGTATAGAAAGGGCCAGTCAATGTGCTCATAAACATATAAACCAACTCTCTATCAGTTAGAGGTGGTTGAACTCTTCCTACGATATCCCTCCATTTCTGGGCATACTCCTTGAAGCTTTCATTGGGACTGATAAACATACTTTGTAGTTGCATCTGGGTTGATGTCAGATCAGAGTTGTATTCATACTTCTTGTAAAAAGCTTTAGCCAAATCATTCCAGGTATGGATGTTGGTACTCTCCAGCTGATAGTACCATTCTAGTTGAGCCCTAGACAAACTGTCTTGAAAGAAATGGATCCATAACTTTTGGTCAGTAGTGTGAGGTTGGATTGTACAAACGTAAGATCTCAGATGCATCTTTGGACATGACACACCATCATATAGAGAAAAGGTGGGAACCTTGAATTTGTGAGAAATAACAACTCCAAAAACTAGGCCTAAGTCATTGAAATCCAAACCGGGTACCTTCTGAACCTCCATAGCATTTAAGCGGTCTACTAGTGATTTGTACTTCTCGTCATCACCAGAATCATGATAATATTCATCTTCAAAGTTCTCAAGAGTACCATGTTGTCTTTTGTGCTGGCTACAATCCCTTTTCTCAGGATCTTTGTATTCATCCTCTTCTGTTACAACTTCCCCAACCTTCTTAATTGGACCTCTGAATCTCCTTCCCATGTTGATGAAACCCACTAATTTCCTTGGTTTCTTATTCTTCTGGATTAGGAGTGCTTTCAGTTCTTCCTACCCCTTGGACAAGTTCAGAATCACTTCTTGAAATTGAGCATTATGGGTCTGGAGATTTTTCACAGTCTGCTCGAGATCCATTTCTTTACTGAAATAAATAGTAAGAAAGTAAGAATTATGTCTTTGATAACCTTTCATGCAATGATATGGTATGTAAATACATATGCAATGTTTTCAAGGACCTTATAGGATTTAAATTTGTCAAAAGAGGAAACAGAAACAAAACATTCTTATTAGTAAGTTTAAATTATAATTGCCCATTGGGCTTACAATAAAGGGGAAAACAAGAAGTAAATTGCAAAACTAAGATTCCAAGGACTCAAGTCTCCCGTGGATGCTTCCTCTTTGTGTTGAGATATGCGTTAAGATTTTGTTCTTCGTGAAGAGATTAAATTGTCTCCCAGAAACTGGCAGCTTCTAGAAGTACTTTTCCTTTCTATTTTGTCTCCAGCAAAGTCAGCATCGCAATACCTTACTAGTTTATATTCTTCAGATTTTTTATAGCAAAGACCAAGATTAGTAGTATCTTTCAGATACTTGAAAATTCTCTTAACTATTGTTAAGTGAGATTCTCTAGGATCTGATTGAAATCTAGCATAGAGGCAAACACTATATAGAATATCAGGTCTTGAAGTAGTTAAATATAGTAGAGAACCAATCATACCTCTGTAGAGCTTTTTTTTCTACTTTCTTACTTACCTCTTCCTTTTCCAGAATGCATGTGGGGTGCATATGAGTTTTGGATGGCTTACTTACTGACATATCAAATTTCTTCAGAAGATCTTTAACATATTTGCTTTGATGTATATAGGTCCCTTCTGGAGTTTGATTGATTTGAATTCCCATAAAGAACTTGAGTTTGCCCATTAAGCTTATTTCAAATTCTGCCTGCATAGTCTTAGCAAATTCTTTGCCCATAGAGCTTTTAGTAGATCCAAAAATTATATCATCTATGTATATTTGATAGATCAGAATATTATTTTTAAATGATTTACAGAATAGAGTTGTGTCGACCTTCCCTCTGGTAATATCATTTTCTAAGAGAAAGTTACTTTGTCTATCATACCAAGCTTTGGGAGCTTGTTTCAGACCATATAACGATTTCTTAAGTTTATAAACATATTCTGGATGTTTTGTGTTTTCAAAACCAGGGGGTTGATGTACATAAACTTCTTCATCAATGTAACCATTTAAAAATTCCCTTTTTTATATCCATCTGATAAATAGTGATATCATTATTTACAACTAATGAAATTAAAAGTCTGATAGATTCTAACCTTGCGACTGAAGCAAAGGTTTTTGTATAGTATATCCCTTCTTGCTGACTATAACCTTATGCAACCAATCATGCTTTATTTCTGATAACTTCTCCTTGTTCATTCAGCTTGTTTCTGAAGACCCATTTGGTTCCATTGATGTTAAGGCCTTTGGGTTTAGGAAATAATTCCCATATGTCGCTTCTGGTGAACTTATTTAATTTTTCTTGCATTGTGAGTATCCAATCATTGTTTGAGAGTGCTTCGTCAATGGAAGTGGGTTCAATTAGAGATACTAATCCCATGAGACACTCTTCAGTATTTTTGAATGAAGATCTTGTTCTGATTGGATCATTTTTCTTTCCCAAAATTTTATCTTCAGGATGTGTTAGTATACTTCTGAATTGTCTTTTCTGGATAGTTTCTTCAGAAGTTGTTGTGACATTTGTATTGTATTTTTCTGTATTAGGTTGTTCTTCTGATGGTCTGATTTCAGTACCTGTAATTTGAACTTCTACTTTTGCAAGAGATTCACTATGCTTTGGCTTTTGAAGACCAAGCTTATCATCAAATCTGACATAAATATATTCTACCATAATTCGTGTTTTTGTATTATATACTCTGTATCGTTTTGAACATTCAGAGTATCCAAACACGAAACATTTTTGTGCCTTAGAATCAAACTTGTTCAGAGGATCATTAGTATTTAAAATAAAGCAAGTACATCCAAATGGATGAAAATAAGAGATCTTGGTATTTCTGCCTTTCCACAATTCATATGGAGTCTTTTCCAGAATAGGTCTTATAGAGATTCTATTATGAATATAACATGATGTATTCACTGCTTTTGTCCAAAAGTGTTTAGCCATGTTAGTCTCATTGATCATGGTTCTGGCCATTTCTTGTAAGTTTTGTTCTTTCGTTCTACAACTCCATCTTGTTGTGGAGTTCTAGGACAAGAAAAATCATGAGAAATGCCATTTTCATTAAAAAAACTTTTCTAATTTTTTGTTTTCAAATTCCCCACCATGATCACTTCTGACTTTTACAATTCTAAACTCTTTTTCGTTTTAAACTTGGTTACAGAAAGTAGAGAATACAGATATTTACCCGTCCTTGTGTCTTAAGAACTTTACCCATGTTCATCTACTATAGCCATCTACAATCACTAATCCATACTTCTTACCACTAATGGATGCAATTTTCACTGGTCCAAACAGATCTATATGTAGAAGTCCTAATGGTCTGGAGGTAGAAACAACATTTTTTTCATTTAAAAGAGGGTTTAACAAACTTGCCTTTTTGACATGTTTCACACAGATTTGAACTTCATGTTAGGAAGTCCTCTGACCAGATTGAGTTTGTTAATTTGAGATATTCTTTTCATACTAACATGCCCCAATCTTCTGTTCCAGACCCATTGCTCGCCATTAACAAACATAAGGCATTTTACATTCTGACTTTTAAGTTCATAAAGTTTTACTTTATAAATGTTGTTCTTTCTCTTCCCATTAAAAAGGATTGTTCCATCTTTCTGACTAACTGCTTAGATTGTTCCATCATTCTGAATTTAAAGGTGTGTATTTTATGACCATATCATCAACTTGCTTAGATTGATGTGGTGCTTCTCCTTTTGGTTTTACATACCCTATGCATTTTCTTTCGTTTCTGCCAACTCCAAAGATCATTGAAGCCATTTTGCTTTTGTCTTTGTATTTAGCTAGAAATTTTTTAAAACTATAATCATAATGTTTTATGATGCTATCAGAACTAGTTGAAACTTCTGAGTCAGGTCATTTCTGAGCTTTTTATATTTCAAAATAATTTTTAAGTTTTGAAATGGTTTCTTTTAACTTATAATTTTCTGCTTTTAGTTTCTTAGTCTCTTTAGACTCAGATAGTAGACCATGTTTCAGGTTCTTGTATTTGAGTTGAATTTGCTAATATTTTTCAAGAATTTCTGATTGGCTATCTTCTAATTGAGATCTAGAGAGTTTAGAGAATACCTCTTCTGCTTATGAGTCAGATCTTGATTTTGATGAGTTGGTGTCATCTGATATGTTGGCCATTAAAGTTATGTTAGCATGTTCATTTTATGATTTAGATTCTGCTTCAGAAGATTTCGAGTCATCCCAAGTAGCCATCAAAATTTTCTTATTTTCTTTGTTAAATTTCTTCTTTGGCCTTTCTTCCTGCAGTTTAGAACAATCACTTTTGTAGTGTCCTGGCTCTTTGCATTCATAACAAACCACCTCTTTGCTTCTTGACATTTTGTAGCAAGAGGATGGTTCAGAATAACTGTTTGATCTTCTAGGGTTTCTGAATTTCTTTTGTCCATGCTTCCATAGTTGTTGAACTCTTCTGGAGAGGAGTGATAATTGGTCTTCTTTTGAGGAGCCACCAGAACTTTCTTCTTCTGCTTGATAAGCTTTAGTTTCATATTTATTAGATTTAAGAGAAATGAACTCACCTTTCTTCTGGGGTTCATCTTGTTCTAGTTCTATCTCGTGACTTCTCAGAGAGCTGATCAGTTCTTCAAGAGATATCTCGTTCAGATTTTTAGAAAGCTTTAGTGCTATGGCTATGGGTCTCCATACCTTTGGTAAGCTTCTGATTATCTTCTTCACATGATCTGTTGTTGAGTATCCTTTGTCCGGAACTTTTAATCCAACAACCAGAATTTGAACCTTGAGAACATTTTTTCAATTGTTTCATCTTCTTACATTTTGAAGGCTTCATACTTCTGGATGAGTGCCATAGCTTTGGTCTCTTTGACTTGAGTGTTGCCTTCACGCGTCACTCTCAGAGAATCAAACATGTGTTTGGCAGATTCTCTGTTTGTGATCTTCTCATATTTTGTGCGTGAGATAGCGCTTAAGAGAATTGTTTTGGCCTTGTGATGATTTCTAAAATCTTTCTTTTGTTGGACTGTCATATTTCTTCTTTCAATCTTCTGACCGTTTTTTCCAACTGGATGAGTGTAACCATCAGTTACCATATCCCAGAGATCACCGTCATGATCCAGAAAGAAACTTTCAAGTACATCTTTCCAGTAGTCAAAATTCTCACCAACGAACACTAGGGGTTTGCCATTGATTTCGTCATTCTGGTTGTCGTTGTTGCTCTGAATTGGTTCCTCCATAGTGTTTTTATCGTAGGATATTTTTTTGACATGGTTAAGTGTTAGCACCCAAAATCAGGAACTCTGATGCAAATTGAAGAATAGAAAAACACAAGAAAGGGCGTTTAAATTGGGGTTTTAAAAAATTAAAAGGATATGACACATTTGATTATCCTGGTTCGTTTGAACTCAAACTACTCCAGTCCACCCGCCATGGTGATTTTGCCTCTCTCAAGCGAGGTCTTAATCCACTAATCAAAGATTTTACAACACAGAGACTTATTTTCAATGTCTTCTTGAGTCTACTGACTAAAACTTTAGTCACTCAAGGAAATTCAGGAATAACAATAAGATAAAGGTGTATATGAGTGATTCTCTAAAGCTATATCACAACTGTGATGTTTTACACAAAATTAAAACAATGATTAAATTTTTGATGAATATTAGATTTTTTATGCGCGCAAGAGAGGAGTTTCATTCTTCCAAATATTTCCTTTATATAGATGATGCCTTCTTGGATCCGTTGGAGACATGATAACTATTTTTGGAGGTTTGATAATTGTTGTTAATGCTCTTTCCAAATATACAGATCCTTGTCTGATATTTACCGTTACTCTTTGATTCTCAATAAATGGAAATTAACGCATGAGATCAGAGTTTGCTTCTTGATATCATCAGAGTCTTTTCTAATTGTGCAACTTTGGCCAAGAGCGTGATATTTGTTCATATCTTCTATATGATAACTTCTTTGTCTTGCAATTGTTTAGCTCTTCTATATATCCAGTCTCAGAACTTCTTTCTTTTGCATTAGAACTTCTTGCTTTTATATTAGAACTTCCCTATACATCAAAATAAATAGTTAGGGAGCATATTTGTTCTTTATAATAATATAGTATTTGTTATCATCAAAACTATTAAGTAATGTAGAATCAAATCTTGTTCTAACACTCCAATGGCCTTTAAAGTGCTACAATTGTCAACAAAAACAAACAATTGAAGATTCAACTTTCTGTAGGTAACCCTAAGAATTAGTCTTAATGAACCATGCCTATCAATGAAGGCTTAAGTTTAAAACTATTGGTTGATATAGGTAGATGTACAATGTTATTATGCAGACCCTCATTGGTGGGAACCACATCATATTTTAGTGGTTTTTTATCTACCACCAGATCAACCATTTGCTGTAAAGTTAAGAGTCGATGTCTCTCGTGCAAGAAACGTTTAGTCTCGTTTACCGGTTCAACCAAGTTTTCGGGCGAATAGGTTCTTTGCATACAAAATAAAAACATAAAAATTAAAAAGTTCTTTAGTCTATACTCTGTTGGAATAAAGTTTTAATATCAAATTTATATCCTCGTCAATGGCGCCAAAAACTTGATGCAAGCAACAAATGCATGACAATGCAAAGTAATATAATGTGATTGAACCCATAAATAGACGAGTTTGATTACTGATTTTTTACCTTAACGATGTGTAGCTAAAGTGATCGAAAAGTTTGAGGAATCAATGCAAATTGAAATGAGATTAACAAATAATAAAAATAGGACACAGGATAGTGATCATGTATTTTGACTCACCTTATTAATCATCTGAAATTGAACATGAGAATATCAAAGCATATTATAGAAAAGTAGATATATATCTACTACACCCACTTTCGTAGCGTGCATATCTAGACGTGTTTATCTCACAACTAATCGATTTTATAAATCGAGAATGAGACACTTTGTCACTTGTGTCTTATTACTGTAGATACATATTTTAAACTCTAGGATTTGGAAGATAAAATAATGTTTTTTGGACAGAGGAAGATATTTACAAAGGAATGGAATTGAAGAAATATATTTGAAGAGTTATTTCGACAGTTTCAGTTGACAAATTGTTTTCGACAGTTCAACAGAGATTGGGTGGCACCTGAAGCGTTCGACGTTTTGACAAGGAGAAATGATGCATTATTTTCTATAGATTTGGTTGATATATTATGTTTTGACAATTCGACAAGCCTGAAGGGACGCATCGCTTCGACATTAAGGATAAATTCAAATTCAGACAGTTATTTCGTTTGATAGAAGAACACGTGGAAGCTTTTGAAAAAGGGGAACATGCAGAGAGCCAAGTGTCATTAGTCTGAGGATTTTTCCGTTGATAGCAGTTATTTTATTTGTATATAAATAGGATGTTGTTTGTTAGATTTAGCGTGTGAAAAACTTGTACAAAATTCCTGCAAAATACTTTAAAGTACCCGTGTGAGAAAAAAAGAGTTTTATCTGGAAAATGTACGTGTGAACAACACCATTCATTTAAGTTTTTATTAAATTCAAAGTTCTTTATTTAATCCTTTCCTTTACATTTACCATCCAATTTATCCTTCGTTATTTACTTTATGCAAGTCTTTACTTTTGTCAAATTTACTTTGTCAAATTTACTTTAAAACTTTTACTTAAAATAATCTAATCAGAATCATTCATATATGAAAGACATAACCAATCAAATCAGAGATCCAAAGACTTCTTACTCTAAGAGTTCAGAATTTCAACAAAATTTGTACATGTGTCCTAAGATTTGTGTGGTTGGTCCTGCAAGTAAACCAATTCAGTGAGATTGGAAAACCAGAGGTTGTTCGCCAATTTTGGCAGCGAACAATTACCGATTGTTTAGCAATCCATAATCAGATGTCAAATCACTACCTTTCAGTACATGATTGAAATCTAGGTTGCCTTTACTTTCGCTAGCCTACAAAAATATATGTAAGTTTTCTGATCCTAAAATAATAATGCTCATATTTCTCATTTTTTTCGTATTCAGATATATTGATTGGGGTTCATCACGAGATAGTTCTCACAACCCTTTATCCTTAAAGGACTACTCACTAATGGCGAGGTTAATAGAAAACAAACAAAAACTGAATATAGCATGCATAAAGTAAATAAAATGAAGGGGATTTCAAATAGAAAATATACTTGAACGAAACAATACTTGAATGAAAATAAGTCTTGAAATTACAGTAGAAAAACACCAAACACAAAAAACTGAAAGTTGCAAAGTATGAAAGTGACAAGTAACTAATGACCCCTTTGTGCCTTAAGCTCAAGTGCATTAATTATACAAAACTATAAATTAACCACTCATAATTCGTGCACTCCAAAATCGATGTAATTTGTAACTGTCGTTGGGTGTAACACGAGAGTATCACCTGACACGAGGGGGTCGTTTCAGGTCACACGGTCTGTGTCATAGGACAAAACAAGCCCTTGTTGTCCCCAATTTCCTTGTATGGGTGCAACACCTTTGGCTAATATAATCCTTGTTAGCCGACACGAGCCAACCGTGTTGGCATTATGTATTTTGTATGAGGAGACTTCCTTTTCGTGCAATTCTTGGTCTTTTCACTTTAGTTGGGTCCATCACTATCTTATTTCGTGAAAAAAACACAATAACACATAAAATCAAACTAAAAAAATAAAAACACACAATAAAACAAGAATAAAATAAGTTAAAAATACGCTGCAATAATCATTTATTACTAACCTTGCAAGTCCCCTACTCCTCAGCGCTGAAAGCAACAATTCGACATCACTGTTGTTTAATATCTCATTTCTGGTTTCCGAACAGAGCATTGGTGTCGTATGTGGGTGAAAGTTGAGAAACACAAGAAACGGGGTTTGAATTGGGTTTCACATTTTTCCCCTTTTGCAGAATTAGAAAGATAAATCTAACAATGGTAATAAAAATAAATGACACAATTATTTTTTATCCTGGTTCACTATTAACGAAGTTACTCCAGTCCACCCATGGAGGTGATTTGCCTTCTCAAAAGTACTTAATCCAATAACCATCAAATGATTACAACCATAATGGATACCACCATAGCCTTCTTGAGAATCATGGTTCTCAAAGCCTCTCAAGGAATCAACCTCCCAATCGTCAGAAACACCTTTGGCCCTCTCTGTAAGAACAAGATTTGGTTATGTATTTTATATATATGTTTTGATGATAACAATGAAGTATTTGTGTAAAAATTATTTGGTGCTCTAATGTTTGTTATTGTGCAGATTTAACAAACATGATTCAGATGATCGATAAAGACTATATGCGAGTTACTATGTGTAACACAAGTCACTTTCGTGCCAAAGAAGCAAGGTTACTTCTATATATGACCATGGTCAGAAAGATTCTAAGAAGAATATATGCGAGTCATTATGTGTGACATAAGTCACCTTTGATCCAAAGAAGCAAGGATGCTTTTATATCTGATCATAATTAGAAAGATCCTAAGATGACTTTATGTTGTTGCTGCTGCAATTCTCTCTTGGATTTTGTTATGTGCGTGGTTCTGATGTTCTACTTTTGAAGCTAGTAAAGCTTCTGAAGTTATTATCTTCTAAATACTAAGTGCTGAAGAATTTTGAAGACAATGTTCTGTAGAACGAAGTGTTGAAGCTTCTGAAGACTTAAGGTTTATGAATATTGAGGTTCTGAAGACCAAATACTGAAGACTCTGAAGACAAGGTTTTGTTGAATGAGGTTATGAAGACTTTGAAGACTTAAGGTTCTAAAGACCAAGGGTTTCAAAGACAAGTGGTGAAGTATCAGAAGACAAGGTTTTGGTGAACAAGTTCTGAAGACACTAAAGACTTGAGATATTGAAGACTTAGTTATCACTTCTCTATTCATGCTTCAATCATCTCAGAATCAGAAGCCGCTGAATAACATAAGATAAGGTTACCATTTACAAGGGAAAAATACACAATACAAAAATGATTTATTCCATTACCTCTCAACTAACCTGAATTTATGGAAAAAGACATATGTGGTTGTACGATTTTCATTCCTATGTAATGGCATTCCTTCACTAACCATCTCATTCAAAGAATTATTGATATGCCCTCCAACAAATCTATTTTTGACTATATAAGGAAGTGATCACGTGAAGAAACGTGCCAACAGTGTCCATGGTTAGATGATTGCCACAGAGTTGCAATGCATGTTTATGTTGAAGCCTAAGGCCGTTACAATGTGATTATATGACAAAAGTAATGGATTATATGATGATCACTGAAATGAGAGAACATGGTTGTTGTCTATAACGTTGCTCTCATAAGAAACAAGAAGAATAAGTGCTTCTGTGTGATTTATCAAATTTGATCAAGATTTTGCAAGCTTAGAAGAAGAAGACTTCACGTAATACAAAGAGATTAGTTGTTGTCCATGAAGATGCTCTTGTGAGAAATAAGAAGAAAACTTCACACAATTCTGAGCTACCTAAAATGTAATATTCATAGTGTGTGTATAGGTTGATCTTCTAGTAATGATTTCAATGTGTTTACCCAGCTTATGAAGAAGCACTCATTTGTTAACATTCCTTTTTTACAAACAATTGTTTGTATTCCCTAAAGGACCGAGTAAAGGTCAGAAGCTTTAGGAAGACTAGGACTATGTGTCCTAGTGGTTGTTAGTCACAACAGTTGGTTGTGCAAGGTGTTAGTCACAAATATTGTTGTGTAGTTAGTCACAATAGGTAGTTATACAGGTTTTTAGTCACATGTGGCGTTGTGCAAGGTGTTAGTCACAGGTGGTGCTGTGCAATTGTAATCAGTTTGCTTATAGTGGATTAAGTCTTTGGTTTAAGGCGAAATCACCTTGGTGGATGGACTAGAGTAGCTTGAGGTTTTCAAGTGAACCAAGATATATTGTGTGTTCTTGTATCTTGTTTATGCATTATTTTATTTATTTATGCTTTCGCAGGAAAAAGTTTACAAGAGTGAAAAGCCAATTCAAACAACCATTTCTTGTGTTTTTCTCACACCTTCACTCCCAAGTATCCATATTATAGAAATAACCACTCAAGGAATCACAAGCTACCTTCACAAGGATTTACGCCACCTTTCAACAAAGGATTTCCAAGCTACCTTCAACAAGGATTTACACACCTTTAACACAAAGGATTTTCAAGCTACCTTCAACAAGGATTTACGCCACCTTTAACACAGGATTTTCTCATGTACACAAAATGCTTCTAGTAAGAAGATTACACAAATGAAGTATATGAACACCTAAGTGTTTATAGAAATATATGAGCAACAACTCCTTGATTTCTAATACAAAACTATCTAATGATAAATCTCTAAGAGATTATAAAACACATTAGTTCTGTATTTCTTAAAAGCTTTCTTAATGAGTACCACAACTTCTTTTCATGAGCTTTAAGCTTCTTTTTGATGTACTCATTTCTTGAGCATATAATGCTTCTTCTAGTTTAACCATCAAGATCAACTAAGTTATTATGCTTCAGTTATTATTGTTTCACTTGACTGGTTTAACATGGTGTTAGCATATTGCATCGTTGTACACTCATACATACAAGAGTTTCAGCTTTTCTTTGTCGAGCCACAAAGGCTTCTTTTCATTTCTTGTTCATCCTTCAACTTGCATTATCTTCATAGTTTGTTTGCATTGGTGCGACATTGCACACTTAAATTCTTCTTCAGCACATTGCAATAGCTTCCATGGTATTTCATACCATTTCATGAACATCATTCTGGCTCTTTGATTTGCATCTGTGTGTGCCAAATCATCCAGCATAATCATCTTGATTTTGTTGTTGTTCATCTTGTCATTAACTTTCAGCTAACTAACAACTCAACAACATTTTAATCAACACACATCATCCAACATTTTCTTCAAGCTTCCAAGTCTTCAATTTATAGAGCTTGAGAGAAAATAGATCCGTTGAAAGGAAATCTTAGAAACATATTCCAACAGCTAAATCCCAATGTTCATGTGAAGGAATATTCAACATCATAGTACTGAAAAATTGTCCTTGCACCACCTTATCGAGGTAGAGATCATAGAGTTTTAGTACTTTTATATTCAACATAGTACCATTCTGATCTCTTGTCTTTTAACGTCTTCAAAGACTTCATATATGTATTTGATGAAGCTTGTTATTGAATAGTCATTCTTTCAATCTTCAAAACCTAAGTTTTCAGAATCTTAGATCTTCGTTCAACAGATCCTTGTCATAAAAATCTTCAGCACTTGGTCTTCAAGAAGCATTATCTTCAGAGTCTTAAGAATCCGTTCAGCCAGAACCTTATCTTCAAAATCTTCATATTTTATTAAGCACATACTTTGTCTTTAGAGTCTTCAGAACTTGTTCACCAGAACCTTGTCTTCAGAACCTTCAAAACTTAAACTTTGAAGATAATGTCTTTAGAATCTTTAGAACTTGTTCTCCAGAACCTTGTCTTCAGAATCTTCAGAGTTGTAACATTAAAAACACATTTCTTGTAAAGCCTTCTAGGTTTACTTATAAAGTCTCAATCAGAAAGCTCATTACTAATGTTCCTTAGAACCGTTGTATTATAAGCGTTTCTGAGTCTTGACTTTATCAGGTGTGCAACATATGTTTTCTTCCAGAGTGTTGAGATCAGAATATGATGATGTCTCATATCCTCTTATCAGAGTCAAAATCTTACTAGCAAAAACTACAGACTAGATAGAAACCATAAAGTACATAATTGTTCTCATAGATAACATATGTAGTTATCATCAAAACTAAAGGCCATATGTAAAACTCAATCTTGTTCTTACAGTGGGAACCGACCGATAATTCCTACAGTTTCTATGAAATTCACATTCATTCCAACTTTTGCAGTTCATAACATCTTCCAATCATTGAAGTAAGTATCAATAATCAAATGCGAGAATCAATCATTTTTGGACCCGATTTAACATTATCTCAATCTTTTTCCTTAAATATCTTAATTATCAATCCTTACTTTTATTGATGATGATTAAATCTAAGGCTACTAGATCCTCCGATACGCGAGAAGCCGCAACTGCTGCTCTAGCAGTAAGAAATAAACGACCTCTTCCTCAGTCGCAAAATGCTGTAGATCTTGAAACAATCGTTCTGCCACATCTAGATTTAGTTCAAGCTTCACAATTAATCAAATATGTTCAAGAAAATCTGATAGAGACTCTTGTTCCACTTTCGATTACACAACCTGAAGACTCGTCTGGCCTAAAAACTCTCCAGGCAAACCTCGGTATGTTGAATGCACAATGATTGATTATGATGGATATCCTACTTAAAGAAGGAAAAATAACAATGTAATTTTTTAAAAGGGGATTTTATAGCAGCGTTAATGAAAGATCAAGATCAAAATGATATGATGAAATAAAAATGTATTACGATTGTATATATTTGTCTGCATGTGAAGCTATATGGAGAATATTTTCTTTTGATATGGATTACAAAAACCATCGATCAAAAGACTAAACTTTCATCTAGAAGACGAACAATCGGTCATATTTGAAAATCACAAACACATTTATGATAAGTTGTTGGTAACCGATGATAATCTATCTATCTACTCGACATCAAATGTTGTAAACAAAGAAGTTATTCAAAACATGTGACATAAATAATGTCAATATCATGAAAGTTTATGTACTTTATTTTTTATATACAATTAATATAATTTTATCTATTTTTTTTAGATCAACTTAATCAAATATATACATTTTAAACCAGACCCGAATAATTTAGGTTTGTATCATCTATGCGTAATTGTAGAGATTAATCTCTCAAATCTTATATAATAATTATAAACGGTAAATTTTCTCTAAGAGATTTAATATTACTGCATACCAAAGATTTAATTCAAATCCAAAATCTCTCAATCCAAAATCTCTAATTAAATTGGAAGAGATCAACAATCTTATTTAAATATTCTTGGGTTACTCTAATTTTCATTTTGGATCAGAATAGTCATAGTGTATTCCTTTCTCTCTTTAGTGTAACTAGAAATTGTAAATTGCAAAAATAAACATGTTAACTCCTCAACTAAGAAGTTGAGTAAAAAAAAAAAAAACTAATGAAAGAAATTGAATATCAAAACCCATAGAATCTAATTTTTGCTTTCTTTCATCCCATTTCATTTGTGCTACTTTTTTTTTATTAGTTTCCTTCTCCATTTGTCCATAGTATCAAACTATTATGTATATTCATCCCCTCGGAGCCTCATCTGATTCTTTCCTTCACTCTCTTTCGACCATTTTCCTCCAACAGAAATAGAACTCTCTAGAAGCTTTTTCGAAACCCTAACGAATCGGTTTTCTTCTTCTAAGAAAAACTCTCTCTCTGAATCAGAGTTTTACAATGGCGTTTTGGTGGTCTTTGCTCGTTCTCGCTTTTGCTTTCGCTGTCTGCAAATTCCTTCTCATGCTCATTCCTCCCAAGGTTCCTTCCATCGACGTTGACGCTTCCGATGGTAATTTTCCACACTCACTCACTCTATCACATTATAATTTGTTGCGATGGTGAAATCGTAATGTGGATTTGGATAATTGCAGTGTTGGAAGAGGGAAACCAATCGCAGGAAAATAGCTTCATATACGTGAGTATTGTACTGCTAATTTCTTTTTTCATGTTCACTTAGAATTGAGATCTTGATGTGTTTGATTGTACTCTGCTTTCGCGTTATGCGAGATCGGCACGGTTTACTCTTTGATTTGAAACTTGAAATTTGACTTCACTTTAATTTAAAATGAGTATGTTGCTGAATGATTTGTTTTAGGAATTAACTTTATATCCATGAAGCACTATATGCGTTCTACGACTTGGTGCTTGGTGGTTTGAAATTTTATTTTTCCATTTTGGAGAATCCTCCTGCTGTTCAGTCTAGATGATGAAATTGCTTCTTATTTAGGTACCTCCGAGGGGAACAGCGCAGCAATCAGGCAAGAAAGTTCAGTGCTATGAGCCTGCTACCATGAAATATTTAGGATATGTTCCTGCTTTGACACCAGATGAGGTCTGTGATTCTATGATTGTGATTCACTAATTCATAATATTCCAATAAATTTTTTGGAATATAGTTTATCTAAGCTAGAAAGCAACTAGGTGTATTAGTTTTCGATGCACATTGTTTATTTGAATGGAGTATATTTTTTATAATAAAATTTAATGACTATACATAAATAGTGCATTTTTTTTACATAGTCTTTCAGTTATAACTCACCATGATGCCATTTTGTTATTTTACTTTTTTAAATATCTCAACAAATATCTACATGGTGAGATATGATAGGATGATTGTGTAATATTTATCGATACCCTCTGGACATAGTGATTAAACTCTTTATTTATTTATTTTATGTTTATGCAAATCTAAATATAATAATAAGTATTATTTTTAGAAATAAGAAGTTTTGAAATTTCCACTGCGAAAGAAAAAATATCAAAGGGTGAGTAACTGGAGATTTTGTTTGATTCACTATTATCTCTTAGGCTCAAGAAGCCTTAAATATGAATATTAATGATACAAACAAGTTTTTACAAGAGTGTTCATAATTGCCAGTTTAACTAGATGCATTCATAAGTAAAAGTACTCTCAGAAATAACTAGTACTAACTTGAGCCGTGGATAGGTCAAGGAGCAAATTGAAAAAGTACGGAAGGCACAAAAAATGTGGGCAAAGACCAGCTTCAAGCAAAGGCGCCAGTTTTTGCGTATACTATTGAAGTATATAATTAAGCATCAAGCACTAATTTGCGAGTAAGAGCACTTCAAATCCCTGATCATAGTTTTTGAAGATTTCAGTGTTGTTTTTCTTAAAAGAGAAAACTTATGCAATGCTGCACTTGTGAGTTGTGACATCCTGGAAAACATGTACTTCTAGCATCATTTTGTTTGTTAGTCTGAGAAATAGATATGAACTGGGGGTTATTGCATAAGAATATCAATATGAAATGTATTCTAAATTGTGTCCTTTTATTAGGATATCATCACGTGATACTGGAAAAACAATGGTAGATGCCTCTCTAGGAGAAATAATGACAACATGTGAGAAGATCAATTGGCTACTGTCAGAGGGTGAACAGTGTCTGAAACCTGAGTACAGGTACCTGTCTCAATCTTTTTGTATTTAATAATATATAATATATATTTTCTCATATTATGTAGAGTTTTGACCGAAAACACTAGTAGTTCTCTACTTATATTTATTTATTCAAAAAAAAAATGATACCTATGTTTCTTAGGGCCATTGACAAGTAGATGCACCATAAATTGACATGTTAGATTGCCTCTAATTTTATTTTCTTTGTTTGTTACTGTATGCCCTTTAATTTGATTTTATGTTTTTTTTAGTAAGTAAAAGATGTTTCTATGTTAATACTGAAAATCACCTAATCTAAGTGCATTTTCATGACCATTTTTTTTTTGTTTTACAATAAATGAATAAAATTGCAGATCCTCTGGAAGAGCAATGCTGCATAAAAGATCCAGAGTAGAATTTCACCCCCTTGGAGTTATTGGGGCCATTGTGTCGTGGAACTATCCCTTCCATAATATTTTTAACCCTATGCTAGCAGCAGTTTTTTCTGGAAATGGCATTGTGATTAAGGTATAAAATGGCATAATATGTACCAAGTAGTACCTTGTCTAAAATTGTTCATCGTATGGATGTATTATAATGTTTTCTTAACAATAGACCTTGCTAACTGCTATGCTTTCATGGGGATAGTATAATTTTGTTACTTTAACGATTGAATTTCTGCAACATTCAATAGCAACACCTACTTTTTTATGTTTACATTTTTCAGTTTGACCATAATCCTCATGATTCTGATTGTAGATATCAGAACATGCAAGTTGGTCTGGATGCTTTTACTTCCGGATCATCCAATCGGCCCTTGCTGCCATAGGAGCTCCAGAGGACCTTGTTGAGGTGATAACAGGGTAGAGCCTTATTTGTTTACCCTTTCTTTTCCCTTTAATTTCAAAGTCATATCTGCATCTATTACCTCAATTGTACTTTTCTTACCAGGTTTGCGGAAACAGGAGAAGCACTGGTGTCTTCTGTTGATAAAGTCATTTTTGTTGGATCACCCGGGGTTGGTAAGATGGTATGATTCCTTTGCCCAATCAAATTAGTTCGCCCTGTTTTCTCATCTGTGAATTGTATCACATAATAGTTTTGTTTATGATTCTGAAGATTTAATTTCTGATATGTTATGCATTCAGTAAAGAATTTCCCTAGAATATTTGGTAAATGTTTATAGTAGTATTAAGATCAGCTGAATGCAGATAATGAAAAATGCTGCTGAGACTTCTTGCTCTTTTTTGCAGATAATGAAAAACGCTGCTGAGACACTTATACCAGTTACACTAGAGCTTGGTGGAAAAGATGCATTTATTGTTTGTGAAGATGTAGATGTGGACCATGTATGAATGAATACCTTTCACATTTTATAATTTCCAAAGGCTTGCATATAATTGTTGACTAAATTTGGTTGCAGATGTCGTCCTTACAACATAATGTATAATCATTGTTTAATGCCATAGTTTTATGTTTTAACAGTCTTTGATTTTCCGAATGTAGGTTGCTCAAATTGCTGTCAGGGCTTTTCTTCAGTCAAGTGGGCAGAACTGTGCTGGAGCTGAACGATTTTATGTCCATAGGAACATTTATCCATCTTTTGTCAGTAAAATTACCAAAATTATAAAATCTGTTACAGCTGTAAGTGTTTTTTTATCTCAAATATTACACATGTTTTTCTATGACACATGTCTTGTTCAATATCTGTCCAAGTCAATATTGGTTTCTTGCACATTTACTTGCACCTTACAGAATTTCTATTTCAGAAGTCCATTAGCTTATTGTTACATCTGATGTAGTTTATTCTGAAATTTTGTAAGACAGTCATAGGATTCATGACATGTTGCTTTGTCCTCATTTGTTGTTATATTTCTGTGTTCCTCTTTTTCTATTTTCCATAGAATAAAAACTCTGAATTATGATTATGATTTTATACAATAAAGTAAAAACACTAAACCTTATTTATATTTATACTGAACTTATAATCCTAATTGATTAAGGGAAGATATCATGAAATATAATACAGAAACCCGCCCTAGACCATGTTTGGATTTTTAAGACCAAGAACTAACCCTAAAATACAATGATAGAGTGGAGTTATTGAATGTTACATTGTTTGGATTGTTAATAGAATTGAGCGTGATAGAATGGATACCATCACATCCAATTCCCAACCCCCTCTAATTTGGGCAGAGTGGATTGTAACCTATGAAGCACGGACACCTCTAGGAGTAGACGTGTCGCAGTGTCCAACATTTGTATGACATCCGTAGTCCGTACGACGTATGTCAGAAAACTTAGACAATACACCCTTGTTGATCAACACTTGTAAGTTACTTTAAAATGCAACCCAAATATTATGAAATATTTTTGATATATTCTTGTAGAATCAAGTAAGTTCTGGCTTATATCTAAACTGTTCTTGACCCGCGCACACATGCATTTCTATACAGCTATAAACTGTTTTGGGTTAATGATTTCTTGCAGGGTCCACCACTTGCTGGGAAGTATGATATGGGAGCTTTATGCATGCATGAGCATTCTGAAAAGCTTGAAGGTCTTGTAAATGATGCATTAGACAAAGGAGCTGAAATTGCTGCTCGTGGAAGTTTTGGACATATAGGTGAAGATGCTGTTGATCAGTATTTTCCCCCTACTGTGATTGTAAATGTGAATCATTCCATGAGATTGATGCAAGAAGAGGTAACAAAGCTTGCTATTTCTCTATGTTCACATTACCGCTTTTTTTATTTTTTAAAAATATTTTTGGTTTTAATCCATATCTATGTAACCAAGTACATGATATGGCTCATATCTTTACTACATGTATTGGGGATTTTGAAATTTGAAATATTGATTCTCATGTAGTGCAACCAACTATTATTCAAGAATATCTTTCTATCTTGTATGCTCCAGCAACTACTTACTAGATTCATGATTTATAGGCATTTGGACCTATCATGCCAATAATGAAGTTTAGCTCTGATGAAGAAGTTATCAAGCTTGCTAATGACTCAAAATATGGGCTCGGCTGTGCTGTTTTCTCAGGCAGTCAAAGTCATGCTAGAGAGATAGCTTCTCATATACATTGTGGGGTAGCTGCAGTTAATGATTTTGCATCAAATTATATGTGTCAGGTAAGATTTGATTTTCAATTGCTGATCTCGCTTTCTGATTTTTGATTGTGTTCGTGCCACGAATCAAGTCTCTGTGTAAAGCAGCACATGAATGGTTTTATATTACACATTTCAACACAAAGTCTATAGGGCTTGATGGATGTTCAGACATGCCCTATTTCCATCTCGTAATTGAAATCTAACCTTTTTAATTAAGAATGTGCCGCGGAAGCGAGGTGGGCCCATCACCCATAGATCATTGGATTGGAACTAGGCTATGATACCACGGGCCCATCACCCATAGATCATTGGATTGGAACTAGGTTATGATACCATGTTGAAATGTTGAATTTGTGATTATGTATAAAAGATGAGAGAAAAGTATTATTGATAATAGCTATCGACATGATACAAATGACTCACTATTAATCTCTATTTATAGGGATACACAATCCTAAATCAAGAAAAAAATCAAGCTATCGACATGATACAAATGACTCACTATTAATCTCTATTTATAGGGATACACACAATCCTAAATCAAGGAAAAAATCATTATAGTAACTAATATCAAATGTGATACTAAGAGATACCCTATATTAATATAAAAGATATTATAAAATATTTATAATGTTCTAACAATATCCTAGAGTAGAGATGACAATGGGCAGAGTACTATAGTATCCGTCCCCATATCCGCTATTTGAAAAAAATTCTCGTCCCCGAACCCATAACCGCATGGGCGCCAACGTTTGTACCCGTACTTGTACCCTATGGATATCTAAGTTTTCATACCCATACTTGTTATCTACATTTCTAATAAAAAATAATCAATCAATTATAATTTATCATGCAACTTTAAATTTTTTCAACAATATTAAAAAAAATTAAAGAATGTTATTGTTGAGTTAAGAACTAAACAAACATTTATTTAAATGCATACAAGTTTAATAGTAATAGTAGTGTATTTAATAAAAATGATAAATTAACATTTGTACACTATAAAAAAAATAAGAATATATATTGTGTGGATATGGGGCAAGGTGGGTACTAAGGTATCCCGTACATGCGTCTATGCCTGTTTATTTTAGTGGGTAATTGTTTGTGCCCATGTCCGAACCTATTTTGTGGGTTTTTACCCTTATCTGCTGTGGGTAATTTTTTTTGAGTGTATCCACTTGCGATGAGTCCAATTGCGGTCCCTATCCAAGAGTAGATTGCTCGTCATAGAGAGTTACCATGTCAACTCTTCCAATAGGTCAAGTCATTGGGTAAAGGCACATATTGTGTTAAATTAGGCTCTCCTTTTGCTTATTATAACTTGGCAGTTCTTTCAGATAAACTGTACCGCTTTAAATTTCCACTGAAGTAAAGTTGCATTCTTTTTTCCCAGTCGCTGCCTTTTGGGGGAGTGAAACACAGTGGATTTGGACGATTTGGTGGTGTTGAAGGCCTGCGAGCATGCTGCCTTGTGAAATCAGTTGTTGAAGATAGATGGTGGCCATTCATTAAGACAAAAATACCTAAGCCTATTCAGGTTAGTCTGGAAAACCTTTCATAATATTTTAAGACTTGACTGTTAATAGATAGATACTGAGATGCACTTTTCATCTGTCATAGTATCCTGTGGCAGAAAATGGATTTGAATTTCAGGAGTCACTTGTTGAAGCACTATATGGGCTTAGCATATGGGATCGTTTGCAAGCATTGGTAACCGTTTTGAAAATGCTTACTGAGCAGAATAAGAAGGATAAATGACCAATCATGTTAGAGCTGTTACACTCATACTCGAATAATTAAGGGCTCTTGGTTTATGTACAACTACTATCTGTGCAAGCTATTCTCTATGCCCTCCTGTCATTTTTGTTGTGCTTATTCAATGATGATCCCGGTTAGTCATCCGATGAACATACATCAATACCTCACGTTATTGAAATCATGGAAGCAAGGAAACTTTAAATATAAAATATTTTCTTGATCTTTTTCTCTCTCTAAATGTAGAACGTCCCATGATTGACTAGTCACATTTTATCTAAGTACTCACCATGAGATTGACTAGTCACATTTTATCTAAGTACTCACCATGAGATTGACTAGTCACATTTTATCCAAGTACTCACCTTGAGATTGACTAGTCACCTTTTCACGTGCACACCACCATCTTGTGGTTCTGTCTGCGAGTTACACGATTATATATAATCTTAGTAGATCCAGCTTGTAGGAGTGGTTTGTTTCTTTATAGTAGTAATAATTATGCAGATTTGTTCTAGTATTATTTTAAAACTAAAGATGAATAATTGAGCACCCAATTTATCTTTGAAATGGATGATGTCATATTTTATCTTACCATTGAGTTTGCTTATTTCAAATATAATCTATTCACTTCAATTCTAAAAAGAAAATGTTTTAACTAAATTGAACTAGTTATCGGAATTAAAAGTATTACAAGTTTACGTAATTACTATGTTGAACAAGTTTTAAAAGTCTGATTCTAAAAGTATTGGTTAGAGTTATGTACCTAAACTATTCCAGTACAACTGGCTCCCACTACAATCTAAAACTTACAACCTGGGAAGAATTTTAGCTAACAATCCATAGTTACAGAGCCTTTGGCTCCCATTGGATACTCTGCGGTGTACCAACAATCTAAATGACATGTTTTTGACACCGTTATTTTAATAAAATTGTTATAATTAATGGTGTTTTTTCTTTAAAAAATATGTTATATAAATAATTGAGATGGAGATAACATAAACACTGCAAATCATATAAGATAAAGTAACAATTAAAAATTATTATGCATAAGAAATGGAATCAAATGCAAGTTAGGAAACTAAACTTTTATGTAAATAATCGTAAAACTGTTGGGCACAATACATACATTACATTAATTTTCTGATCATAAATATAAGAGTGTGCCTAGGTAAGTAGTGAAATATTCTTAGTGCTGCAGCAATTAATTCCCATCACATGGTCATACATGCATGAACAGGTGAGCTGGCTTGCCCCCCAAACCTTAGGTTGCTATAATTTGCAAAAGCAATAAATTAACATTCAAAGTGATTCTTATATCTAGCTACCTGAACTCGAAAGCACTAGCTCAATCCAAATGGTATACATGAACCCACCACATGTGCTTCTGATAAAGCACCAGAAAGAAACTTCTTACATGTTCATTCATATTAATTCACATAGTGGCAAACGCGGTTTTGTCTTTTGGCAATCTAATAGTGACTTCTAACTGTTTTGTATGAATGGATTCTAAAAAGCTTTGATTTCAGGGGCATCTTTCAATTCTCACTTTGTTGCCAAGTGCTACATATACATACCCACTCTTTCTTCTACCATCAAATTGCTAGATTCCCATGCACCCCAATAACTAGTAGTACTATTTTAAGGTCTGAATTCTTTTATTTATGAGATTTAAGTTTATAGTATAAGACTTTGACTTTATAATCTTTGAAATCAAATCTGATCTGATTAGTGGTAAAATCATCTTAACGTATGGTTTGAATCCTTTTTCAAGTGTGTATCTTCACGTGCAAGTGACAGACAATTATAACATAGCTTTTTTGTGAGGATGGAGTATGTGGTTACAAAAAGAAAACATTTTCATGAAATATGAAAAGATGAAAAGTGACATAAGACATGAATAATGAATCAATGCATGCAACCGTGCCTGCGTGTGCATGCATGCCATTCATCATAAATGACACATTTTGTCAAAGTTGGAATAACTCTAATATGTAAAATGAAGAATAAAAATGGAAATTTATCATTCAAATGGAAGAATAAAAGAAGCTATAACTGATTTCCTCAAGTTCCATTTTCCTTTTCTCATAGGGGCCTGCCATTGCTACACTCTAACTTTCTTCTTCCAGCTTTGCATTCATTCATAGTGCTTTTCTTTAGATGCTGTATATTCATCTCAATGTGAAAAAGGAAGGGACCCAAAAGCTTACCATTATCAGTCTAAATAATTAGAGGTAAAATGAAATATTGTAATTTGAGCAAACCTTACCGTTTTTAGACTAGTAAAAGTTGATTTTTGAGATACAAAAATTAATTTTGACATTTTTATATTTTTTCATTAGAATTGAATCACATGTGATGTTGACTTATTATACTTTTTTGATATCATTTATATGCAACGATAGATATTAATTTCTCAAATTGAAAAAAATTACAATAGACGGCAAAATTTTCTTTCAAGAGATTTAACATTGCTGACTTATTATATTTAAGTGAACAAAACTTATATATATATATATATATATATATATATATATATATATATATATATATATATATATATATATATATATATATATATATATATATATATATATTATTTGTTGCCATACGTTGGTATATTAATTACATTACCCCAAGAATAAAAGGGACTTCATAATGCACTTAAAATGTGCAATCTAATATTACCATTCTCGTATAAGCAACACTCTAGGGGTCACCAACCCTACAAATACTTCTCTCCTCTCTTCTATATTCAAAATTATTTCCTAAACACACTCTTGAGTTTCATTTCATTGAGAAAAAAAACATATAGCCATAGCTGCATTAAAACATGACAACCACAATGTCTTTTCATCTGTTCTTCCTCTGCTTCACAATGCCATTCCTTGTATTTTGTGATGTTGAAATGCCTTCAGGTAACATAAACATAATTTTATTTTCACTCTATATATAGTTTAATCATTTTGTTAACTAGAAATTGACATAATCTTTACAGGTTCTTCAACACAGATTCTTCGTTCTTTCCATGAAGACAAAAATGTGTCCATATCCATAACAACATCACATGCTAGTTCCGTCTCTACAAAGTTTTGGTTTCATGGTACACATGCAATTCTTTTGCTGATTTAAGAAAAAAATATAAGCGCTTTTCTTAAAAGAAATATCTTATTATTATTTGATCAGGTTCTTGCACGAAAAGAGACATAAGCATCTCGCAAAGCAAAGGTTCAAGTTCTGGAATTCCACAATACATAGTGCAAATTATGAACACTTGTGTTTCTGGATGTGCACCTCATGAAATCCATCTCCATTGTGGCTGGTTTGCTTCTGCAAGAATAATCAACCCTAGATTGTTCAAAAGACTCTCTTATGATGATTGTTTGGTGAATGGTGGAAAACCTTTGAGGTCTAGCCAGATTATTAGATTCACTTATTCTAATTCCTTCATGTACCCTCTTTCATTTAAGTCTGCTACATTTTGCTGAATTCAAGAGAATTTATATTATACAACAATTGTTTTACCTTTATTTAACTATATTTTTTATATATGTAAAATTAATCTATTATGATCTGTTAAGCAAGTTCAGTTAATAGTTGCGCAGATATATCTGATTTTGACTCTAGAGGCACGGATATGAACCACTAAGCTATTAGAAAAAGAAAATAAAAGTAAATGTAATATGATTATAGGCAGTGTTTAGACTCAAACATAAAGGAGAATTGACAAGACCATGCAATTAATTAATCGCACACTAAAATTTGGTCTTTGATTTCATCACTGGTTTTCTTTGGGGAAGGTAGTTGTGTGTCAGCGTTTAGCAATAACACTTCATAGCTCTTTTCAAAAAAATATTGACATGAAAATGTGGATGTTTTTTACCTTCTGTTGGGTTAAGTTTTAGTTTTTTTTTTTAACCTTTTGCATTGAAATATGGAATAGTTAAGATGTCAAAGTTTGTGCCTTTTTTTTCTTCTTACAATTATATTTTGATAAGTTTATAAGGTAAAACTATATAGTACTAGTACATTTTAATTGTATCTCTAGGTCTTATATATAGGCATTGTAGGGTCAGCAATTACTCAACAAATTTAGCAATTACTAAATCTGTGGAGGTGTAAAGAAAAAATATTTGATACCCACTTTTCTGTGTTCCTTTGGATTTATGAGGTATTAAGAGTTGACAATGACATTACCTATGAGAGAAGTAGGGGACTAAAGAAACTACAAAATAGTGAAAGAGATGTATTGCTTCCCCTATTCAAGTATCTGTCTCCTACACAAGTATCCGGTCCCCCATTTACCTATGAAGTTTTTGCAAAATATGTTTGGATTCATGAGAAGTTTTTAAAAATTGAGAAGAGATTTTTTTTAATATTAAAGTAACTCTTGTTTCGAACCGGTCAAACGGTCCAAAAAGACCGATCAAATACAAATATTAAAACCAAAACTTCGTCCGCTCAGACCGTGTAAAATGTATACCCTCACCAAGGAGCCACACACAATAGTCAGAAATCAATCTCACCTCAACTATTGAAATCCATCCAATGGTTTCTCGTACAAAGCGTCATATTCACTTAGGGAAGGTTCTAACCATCCTTCATATATAAGTGTCATTCCAAATCATGTAAGAGTATAACTCATGACAAATTTATGGTTTCTCCTATATAAATTCATTTAGTCTGTCAATACGTTGTCTAGAAATTTTCCCCACCATCCTGAATGAAGACCTAGAAACATTATTGTCACCAGACCGACGATGAGACTTTTGTATGTGATCACCTCTAGGTTGGGGATGACCTTTTTGTCCAAGCTACTCTGGTAGAAGATTTGTCAAGGGTTATGGATCTTGAGGGTCATCTTTAGGGAAGTCTCCACAAGGGGTTGTGTAGCTCCCTATATTCCGAAACTTATATTTTAAGAATTACTTGACCATCTAAGGTGTCACCAACGACAAAACCATTAACTAAACAAACATTTAACAACTATGAAACTTTGCAGTCGAATTACTAAAGCCAATCAACACATGTCATCGCACATTCACATTCACTTAAGGTATCATTGCAGCGATATTGTTCCCATTTCTATTTAAATAAAATAGTCACAACAAAACAATTAGTCTCAAACTTTCAATTAAAGAAAACATTTTAAAAAACAGGAGTCCTCATAAGCAACTCTCAACAACTCCAACATAGAAAAAATTAAATGTTTAAACTCTAAAAAAACATAACAATCAAATAACGTTCCAAACCCTGATATTACAAAATCAAAGGAAAACTTCTAAAAACGAAAACTAAACAAAGTAACTCCATGAGCTAATTAACTTTCATTTACAACAACAAACACTACTCCTGAGTATCTGCAAGATGTCCATGGTAGATAACATGAAAGCAAAGGGGTGAGAAAAAAAATATAAATAATGTAAAAAATGCTAAGGTAGAGAATATACAACACACATTCATTACACATCCATCAACAACATGTTCTCACACCCAAAGCATGAAAAAAATTACATATTCACATCCAATCAACAACAAGTTCTCACACTAAAATCATAACATCATTTATATATTCACATCCAATCAACAACATCATGAACAATCAATTACATATGCAATCATGTATGCAAATGTACTCCATAACTGACTCATTATGCATGTGATACCATTCATGAACAATCAAGTCTTTCTCGCTTCCGATCCCCACCATAAGATCATATAACACCAAATTATTACCATCATATGTAACGCTTCACCGATTCTCACCTGGAACCAACTACTCGCTCCCGATCTCCACCATAGGACCAGAGCACACCAAAGATCGTTACCATCACCCAAGGTAACACTTCACTGATTCCCACGACGAACCGACTACTCTCTTCCGATCCCTACCATAGAATCAAAGCACACCAAATTTCGTCACCATCTTCATATGTAACACTTCACTGATTCCCACACAGAACCGACTACTCGTTCTTGATCCCCACAATTGGGTCAGAGCATACCAAAGTTCATCATAATCACCATAGGTAACACTTCATTGATTCCCACATAGAACCGGCTACTCGCTCCCGATCCATACCACTGGACCAAACCACACAAAAACTAGACCTGAGTCCGTACAACATGATGCATGACTCTCAACAACATGCATTATCACAAAAAAGTTCACCAAAAGGATCCACATACACATCTCACCATTTATGCATCACATCATTCATCACACGTAACAATTAATCCATGTTACGACTATAACAAACACAAAATAGTAGCAACTCAAAAATGCAAATTCATAGGCATTTATTCATGTTAATTCACCATAATAATAACACACCATTGGATAAACACAACATTTCACTAACTAATCATACAATTCATCATAAACATTGCTATATAGGACACAATATTATAACTCAAATAAATCACCAAGCACCAGTATGATGTAGTTATGCATGTTAGCTTTACAACGCTTCAAACGACGCGTTTGGACCTACAAATCAAAATTTATGGCCAAAATGGTCGGACAGTGCAACAAAGTCAAAGCAACCATTATGCCTGCTTGAAGTCGACTCCAAGCATGTATGAGTCGACTCCAACTATTCATTTTTCAAAAATAACACTTCCTATTGGCTTGGAGTCGACTCCAAAGATGTATGAGTTGACCCGTACTGTTGTTTTTGCCTAAAACCAGTTTTAACGTATTTTGAACATCATTTAGTGATATTAAACCACCTACACACTTCTTGGCCCAAAAACAACTTATTTCAAACATCTATTTTCTCAAAATCAAATACCCACTCTTATTAAGCCCTAATTCTATCAATTAACATACCAATTCAATCACCAATTCATCAAATTTAATAGCAAATTCCATCAATTCATGAATAACACTCAAACTTTCACACTTTCATCAAAGAAAAAACTTAATACACATATTCACGATAGTTCAAACATGGATTCATCATAACAACACATATAAACACATGATCCATCAACAATTTTCAGAAATTCATCATAAACCATTCATAAGAAGAAAACCTAAGAACCCTAATAAGGTTAAGAACTCCTCATCATTATCCCATCATGCAATACACCTAATTGGTAGCCTTTTCTCCCCTTTACCTTAGATTTCCAGCAATTGATGATGAATCAAGCAATCTCTTATGATTCCTTATTCAAAATCCTAGCTTTTGCACTTCCTCTCCTTCTGCATATTTTCTCAAATTTCACGTATTGACTCTAATTTCCTCTTACTCCCAATATATCCTTAGGGTTTTCAACACACTTCCTTCCAATAACCTCATTAACCTTTAACTTTCTTAATTCACACCATTTCCCCAACCCTCTAACTCCTTGTTCCCCTCTATTTCTCCAAATCTCACAAATGACCCAATTCTATTATTTTACTAATTATTTAATTAATTCGAATAAAAAATTATTTATTCTAATAATTGATTAAAATTCTAATAACTTCTAAATCATTCAACCACCTTCTTACTTCTCTATACCTTTATTTAAGGAATACTTACCCCCACAATCACACAACAATAATTTATATACACCAGTTAATCAAATAATTCTAAATAATTCAATTAAATTAATTAATCGAATTTGGGGTGTTACAACTGTCCCCCACTTAGAAACAATTTCTCCCTGGAAAATTACCTGAAGGAAACAAAGTCGGATACAACTCTCTTATCTGATTCCCCAGCTCCCAAGTAATGCTTCCACCAACTAATCCACTCCACACTATGTTCGCCAAGGAAATATCCTTACCACGCAACTGCTTCACTTCTCGATCCTCTATCTGAATGGGTAATGCCTCAACAATTAGGTTCTCTCTCACTTGTATATCGTCCACTTGGATCACATGAGATAGATATGGGATGTATCTTCTCAACTAAGACACATGAAATAAATCATGAAGATTAACAAGTGGCGGTGGTAAAGCAATCTGATAGGCCACCTCTAATATCCTTTGCAATATCTGGCATGGTCCAACAAAACATGGTTACTCGAGTAACTCTAAAAAAACACATGGTTTTCCTTTTGGAACTCAATTTTTTTCCTCCTCCTATCATGGTAAATTCTTCTGGAGACTCTGCGAAGCTTTCATCTTCTCTTGGATCATCTTGATCTTCTCAATAGTTTGTTGCACAATCTTAGGTCCAATTACTGCACTCTTGCCAGATCCTTACCAATACATAGGTGTCACACACCTCCTACCATATAATGCATCAAACGAGGCCATCCCAATACTAGAATGGAAAATTTTATTGTATGTGAACACAATCAGTGACAAGTAGCTATCCTAAGAACCTCCTTGTTCCAGCATACAAGCCTTTAATAGATCCTCCAAGGATTGGATAGTCCTTTCTGTTTGAACATTTGTCTACGGGTGATAAGTTGAACTCAACTTCAGCTTAGTACCCAAGGCTACTTTCAAACTCTGCCAAACCTTGATATGAACCTCAGATCTTTGTCCGACACAATGCTCGACGAAATACCATGAAAACTAACAATATTTTCAATGTACAACTCATCCAATTTCTACAAGGGATAATTGACCTTAATCAGTATAAAATGAGTCAATTCATTCAACTTATCACCAATCACCCAAATAGAATCACACACCTTTGTCGTCTTCGACAAAATTGTTACGAAATAAATGGAAATTTTATCCCACTTCCACTCCGAAATACTCAACGGTTGCATCAAACTCAATGATTTATGATGTTCAATCTTCGACTTCTAACAAGTCAAACAAGCATACACAAACTCAGCTACTTCCTTCTTCATTATTGGTCATCAAAACAATTTCTTCAAGTCTTGATACATTTTTATGGCACCGAGATGAATACTCAACCTATTCCCTTGACCCTCCTTAAGAATATTCTTCTTAAGCTCGATAGGGTACATCTGGTACACAAACCCTATCTTTGAACCTCATCACACCATTCTTATAAATTCTAAAGTCGCCACCCTTATCTTGATTGATTAACACAAGTTGGTCAACCAATCTCACATTGATTTTATGAACCTCTCTAAAATCTTTAAGAATACCACTTGCCAGCTTCAACTTACACAACTTCACAATATTATGAGTCTCTTCACGTACCAAACTCATGTCTCTAAACTACTTGATCAATTCTAGCTCTCTGACCATCAACATCGACATATGTAAAGAATTCATGCTCAACACATCATCTACAATATTAGCCTTACCAGGATGGTAATTTAAGCTAAAATCATAATCCTTCAGGAATTCCATCCACATTCTTCGCCTCATGTTCAATTCCTTCTGATCGAATAGATACTTTAAGCTTTGTGATCACTAAACATCTCAAATCTGGAATTAAAGAGATGATGTCTCCAAATTTTCAAGACCAAAACCATAACTACTAACTCTAAATCATGTGTAAGATAATTCCTATTGTGAACTTTTAATTGTCGAGAAGCATAAGCCATAACCTAACCATTCTACATCAACACACCACCTAAACCCATCTGAAATTTTGGTATAGCAGTTTACAAATGTCCTATGAGATGTCGGAACAACTGATCTCTGCACTTAACACAATGGCATGAACACAAATATAGTTGCATAAAATAAATGAACACAAGGAATTGTTAACCCATTTCGGTGCAAACTCACATAGTCTGGGGGCTACCAAGCCAGGAATGAAATCTAATATTAGTTGTATCAATTCAGAGTTAAACAATCCCTGTTTACACTCTTCACTTAATAACTACCCAATGCAATTTCTATATAAGAACCCTTAGATAAGAGAACCCCCTCTCACTCCCCCTCAATCACACACTACAATAATCAAACAAAACCTTACAAAGAAAGAAGAACACTCTTCCAAGACAAAAACTTGATCTTACTTAAAAGCTTCAATCAAGAAAAAACACTCATGCTTAAAAGCTTAGAGTGGACAACATACAACTCAATAAAATTAGTCCAGTTCAAACATCTAGGTGATGTTAGAATGACTCACAATAACACACAACACAAGGAAACCCTAACTCTGAGTGCGCACCTTTTCAAATTTCTAATTTTTTGTAACCTTCAATTAGGGTTGCACCACTTTAAGTAGAGAACTATATTCATAGACTAGGGCAATGAAATCCTTACAGATCTGATGAAGTAATGAAATCAGAAAGATCTGATCTTCATTAAAAACTGATTGATCTTCAAATCTCTTTTGAATAAATTGCACAGGAATAGAAATATCAAATCTTTCCAAAACAAACAACCTAAAAGATATGAAAATATCGTCAAATATATGAAACAAAATATCTTTTGTTAATCATAAAATTCCTCCTTGATTTTCGCCACCAATCAAACTAATCACAGAAACAAACACATGCTAAAAATCCTCCAGAATCAAATCACAACTTTCTGCAAAGTTGCCCAGAATTGACAGACAGATGTTAAGACATCTTCTCTGACATCATAAAACATCAATACTGTCATGACAGTTGAATATGTTTCAACATTTGGCTCAACATCTATCAAGTATTATAACCACATCTGTACTAATGTCTGAGCAGCCATGTCAGGACTTCTTATCAGATAAGTTGCTAAACCTGCTATAGAATTTGTTCTTTAGCATGTTAGAACATCTTGTCCAACATATTGTTGTCAGGTTAGTTTTACCAAAATTAATGTCAACACCCACAACTGTAGAACTAACACCATCTTTGACACATCACAATACACTACAAAGGACTCACTTGGATTCAACAAAATCAATATTGGAGTAGTTGTCAATTTCTTCTTGAGGTCTTGTAAACTTTCTTCACATTGCACATCCTAAACATAAGATTGACCCTTCCGAGTCAACTGAGTCAAAGGAAATGTTAATATTGAACAACCTTCGATGAATCTCTTGTAATAACCAACCAACCGCAAAAACTTTTGATCTTCGTAACCGACTTTGGAGTTTCCCACTGTAACACAACATCTACCTTCGACGGATTAACTACAATACCACCATTAGAAATCATGTGACCAAGGAAACTTATTTCCTTCAACCAGAACTCACACTTAGATAACGTTGCGTACAACTTTTTCTCTCTAAACACCTAGAATACAACTTCCAGGTGCTTCCTATGTTCTTCCTCAGATTTAGAATATATCAAGATGTTGTCGATGAACACCAACACAAATTGATCTAGATAAGGATGGAAAATCATATTCATATAATCCATAAACACACCTGGCGCATTCGATTCTCGAAACAAAATTAGTGTATACTCATAATGACCATACCTCATTATGAAAGAAACCTTTAGAATGTCTCCTGGTTTCACTCAAATTTGATGGTAACTAAACCTAAAATTTATCTTGATGAACACATAAACACCTACTAACTGATCCATCAGATTTTCAATTCTTGAAAGAGGATACCTATTCTTAATAGTAACCTTATTCAGTTGTATGTAGTCAACACACAACCTCACACTGTCGTCTTTCTTCTTAACTAGCAACATCGACGCACCCCACAGTTAAACACTTGGTCAAATAAACTTATTCTCAAGCTATTCTTCCAAATGTTTCTTAAATTCACCCAACTCTAGAGCTGGAATTCTATATAGAGCCATTGACACTAGACTCATGGTACTAGGTCGATAAAGAACTCCATCTCGCGCTATGGAGGAAAATCCTTGATATCATCTGGAAACACTTCCATAAAATCACACACCACATGTAACTCACCAATCATAGCATGGCTTTCAGCCTTCATAGAAGTTAAGATCATAAATACTGTAGAATAATCCTTCATGAACTCAACCATTTGCCTCAAACTCTGGAAATGACACCATCTTGTCAAAACACTTTATATGAACTTTAAATCTCCATCTTCAACAAACTCAGGAAACAACACTGACTTATCCAACAACCTGTACTCTTGCAAACATCGGAATGACAAACCAACTCTTCATACCTGACACATCTCAGAGAAGCAGAAGCTTATCCCCCATTTGTTTCACTCCACCTCCTACAAGAAAGTGGTTAAAAAACAAATGAACACCGACAATGTTTCACACATATATCACGTACTAGGTAAAAAAGAACAAAAAAACAATTTTTCCGGATGGAACGACTGTAGGATCAAGCGCTTACCACTGCACTAAAAGCAATTGCTGTTAGTGAAGGCGCAACTTTATTTCCTTATAGTATAGAGTCTTTCAAGGGGCTGCGCCTATTAAGCGCCATGGGTTGGGATGCTAAGCCCATCGAATCCCTAAGGGTGACGCTGAATTAATAAATTCAACAATCTCCCCCCCAGTGTCAGCCGGGGGATTCGAACCCATGACCGGGCTCTGATACCACTTGTAGGATCAAACGCTTACCACTGCACTAAAAGCAATTGCTGTTAGTGAAGGCGCAACTTTATTTCCTTATAGTATAGAGTCTTTCAAGGGGCTGCGCCTATTAAGCGCCATGGGTTGGGATGTTAAGCCCATCGAATCCCTAAGAGTGACGCTGAATTAATAAATCCAACACCGACCTGCTCTGATACCACTATGTAACACCCTAAACTCCGAAACTTATATTTTAAGAATTACACGACCATCTAAGGTGTCACAACGATAATTTTTTTGTAATAAAACATACATTTAACAACCAACGAAATATTTCAGCATAATTACTAATGTCAATCACCACCTGTCATTGCACACTCACCTTCACTTAGGGTATCATTGCGACTGTATCGTTCTTATTTCAATTTAAATAAAAAAGTCACAACAAGATAATTAGTTCCAAACGTCCATTTAAAAAAAAACATTTTTAAAAATAAGAGTCCTTATAAGTAACTCTCAACAACTCCAACATAAAATAAATTAAAGGTTTAAAATTATAAAAATGAAAACTATACAAAGTAACTCCATGAGCTAATTAACTTCCATTTACAACAACAAACTCTACTCCTAAGTGTCTGCAAGATGTCCATGGTAGATAACATGAAAGCAAAGGGGTGAGAAACCAAAAACCAATATAAACAGTGTAAAAAATGCTAAGGTAGAGAATACACAACAAACACACATTCATTACACATCCATCAACAACATGTTCTCACACCCAAATCATGGAAACAACTACATGTTCACATACAATCAACAACGTGCTCTCACACTCAATTCATGGCAACATTTACATATTCACATTCAATCAACAACATCATAAACACTCAACTACATATTAAATCATGTATGAAAATGTACTCCAAACTGACTCATTATACATGCAGTACCATTCATGAACACTCAGGTTCATCTCGCTCCAGATCACCACCATAGAACCAAATCACACAAAATCATTACCATCATCATACGTAACACTTCACCGATTCCCATCTAAAACTGGATACTCTCTCCCGATATCCACCATAGGACCAGAGCACATCAAAGTCCGTTACCATTGTAACACCCCAATTATTTATTTAATTGTTTAATTCAAATAATTGGAATTGTTATGTTTTGTGTGTGGTGTGAAGTTAGTAGTATGTGAAAGGAGGAAGGGTAATATTTAATATTATATGAATTTAAATAAATTATATTATATTGAATAAATAAAATATTGGAAATATGAAGAGAAATGATAGAATGGTAATTTGGTGGAGGATAGTGAAGGCAAAATAGGAAATCCTTAGTTGGGGTCTAAGGGTTATGTTTGGAATATAGGAAAAAGAGAATCAGTCGTGAAAACTGATTGGGAGGGAGAACATGATCAGAGGAAGAAGAGGGAGATAAGGCAAGAGCTTGAAGAGGAAATTTCGGCTAGGAGAAGGAAATCATTCTTCAAATTAAGGTAAGGGTGTGATTTCTTCATCTCTTAGGGTTTTATAATAGGAATATTAGGCATAAGATTGTGAGTAGAAGACATGAGGTTGGGAGAATTTTGATGAAAAAGCATGTTAGATTGTTAGTAATTGTTGATATTGTTATAATTGTTTGAGTAGATGATCAATTATATGGAGCATGGTGAAAATTCTGTGTTTTCTTGCCTTAAGAGGGGTTTTTGGCTGTACGGATCGTAGCAGGGTCGAGCTATTTCGCAGAAGGAAAACTGTAGAAATCGCAGTCCTCGCTTAGCGAGCGTGTAGAAAGTTTGAACCCTTCTTGGCAGAGAGTTGCTCGCTTAGCGAGTAGGCATTTCGCTTAGCGAGACCTGAAATGAAAAATAAATTATTTTTATTCTGAAATTTGTTCTAAAATCCTTTATTTAATCTATTAATAAATGGGGATTGATGTGGTGATGTTAGAGACATATGTGTAGGTGTTATGAGCTTGTTTAGGAGGCAAATGTTCATAACATAATAGAAACATGAGTTAATATGTGTATAAGTTACTGATGTTGCTATGTGTTGTCGTTGTTACGTAATGTTGATGTTGATATACGTAGATGCAACTGTATGTTGTGATGTTGTTATGTGTTGTCATTGATGTTGATATATGTTGTTGTAGTTGATGATGCATGTTGTGGATGTTGTTCGGTGTTGTCGTAGTTGTTGTTATATGTTAGTTGTTGATGTTGATTGCATGAAGTGGATACTATAAACATGCATATTGTCATTGATGGTGCATGGCATGTGCATGGTTGGGGATGGTGTACCACGGTAGGGTATGTCCATTCGAATCCCATAGGGGATAGTTGTGATGTTGGTGCGGTCATGAAATAGGGATCATACATGACCATGAAACAGGGGTCGAGGGTGTGATCATGAAATAGGGATCATACTAGACCATGAAATAGGGGTTGAGAGTTCCGACGGGAACTGGAACATGAAATAGGGATCTATAAATGGTACCGTGTGCATTGAGTCTGGTGGAGTCTCATTTGCATATGTTATTGTCTATATGCATAATATTATTATGTGTTTCAATGTGTTTGTTTAGTTATTGATTGATGAGAAGCGGTGAATTACTTGATAATACTTGCTTTTATTCGTATTATTTTTCCCTTTTGTTGGTGTAAGTATCTCACCCCTTATGTTTGAATGTTACCCCTATGTTGGTAATGTACAGGTAATCAGGAATAGTTGAGTGCATGGTCGGTGAAGTCGGTGTGCTTCACGTTAGAGGAGTCGACTCTGATACATGCTTTGGGGTGTCGGGACAGTGATTATTTCCTTTATTTATTTGTCTAAGAGAAACATGTTGCTACTTAACTATTTATTTTATGTTTCTTTTGATTTTCCGTTGCAAGTGAAACTTTTATACTACGTATCAGTTTAATGTTGTATTTTGAAGTTGTGTGTAACACTCGAAAATAATTTTATTCGTAATACTCTTATTTTTATATTGAAAATTCGTGGGGAGTATATTGGGTGTTACATCCATCACCCTAGTCAATGCTTCACGAATTCCCATATAGAACCAACTACTCTCTCCCGATCCCCACCATAGAACCATAACACTCCTAAGTTCCTCACCATCATCATATGTAACACTTCACTGATTCCCACATAGAACCAGCTACTCTCTCCCGATCTCCACTATAGGACAAAAGCAAACCAAAGTTCTTCACCATCACCATAGGTAACGCTTCACCGATTCCCACATAGAACCAGTTACTCCCTCTTAATCCATACCATCGGACCAGAGGACATAAAAAATGGACCGAAGTTCATATGCCATGATGCATGACTCTCAACAACATGCATTAATACTAAAAGGTTCACCAAAAGGATCCCCATACACATCTCACCATTTGTGCATCACATCATTAATCATACATACTAATTAATCTATGTTGCAACAACAACAAACACAAACACTACAAAATATCAACAAATCAACAATGAAAATTCATAGGCATTTGTTCATGTTAATTCACCATAACAACAACTTGGATAAACATAACATTTCACTAACCGATCATACAATTCATCATAAACATTGCTATAGTGGGCACAAGATTATAACTCAACTAAATCACCAAGCACCACCATGAGGTAACTTTGTGCATTAGCTTTCCAACTCTTCTTAATTCACACTATTTCCCCAACTCTCTAACTCCTTTCTCCCCTATATTTATTCAAATCTCACAAATGTACCAATTCTATTATTTTTCTACTTATTTAATTAATTCGAATAAAACATTATTTATTTGATTAATTAATTAAAATTCTAATAACTTCCAAAACAATTCAACCGTCCTTTTACTTCTCTATACCTTTATTCCAATGATACTTACCCCCAACAATCACACAACAACAATTTATAAATAGTAATGAATATAATAATTATAAATAATTCAATTAAATTAATTAATCTAATTTGGAGTGTTACAGGTTACACAATAGCAACAATAGTTGGTGAGGACATACCCCCTAAATCCCTTCCTCATCTGAATCATGGTGTTCAAACAACTCATCTTATCTACAAAATAAAGTACAAAATGATAAATCTTAATATATACCTTCATAATCAAAATGTTAAATACCCAAGAATATTCAAATGATTCCCTCCCTCACTAAAGATATTTTGTCGTTGTTCTTTAGTACCCACTTAAATAAGTATGTGAGTTTTAATATACTGCATCATCCACTTTAGATAACTTACACTAGAAGATCCGACATCTTCGAAAAAGTCAAGATTTTTCTAAAAGGAAGTGGGCTTAGTCTTTAATTTTTTTTATTCTTGAGATAGTTCATTGAGATACTCTAATAAGAAGTGCAACTAAGAGTGATAACTAGGCATTACATGTCTTTGAAATTCTTGAAACTATCTTTGTATATTTCAAACATCTTATTGCTCTTTCTAAATGATAACAACCTTTGACTTTGATCTGACTTACTAAATTCCGTTGAATATTGAATAGATGGAAGAAGATCGTCAAATTGGGGATACCAATATTGTGTTTTGTATAATGACTTAAAAAATGCACCTTTCCACTTTACATGAGTACTAGTCCCTAGATTCCTAGCCTCAAAAGGATTTCTCACATCAGGGATTTCTATCTTTGGGTTCCTAAAACCAAAAAGGCCATAGTTCTTACAGCATTTACAACCAAAATCCTAACCTCATATGACGACACTTCTAAACCTACTAAATTAAACACTTATGCCTTAATGTGAGAAGATGTGTCACTAAGTTCATTGTCATTCCCCTGGTTTCTAATAAAGCACCAAATTTTCTTATAGTAAACATGCTTATAAAGAAAGCTAAGACAATTGAATTCATAAAAGAATAGATGGTTACCTTGAAATACCTACAAATTTTGAGGAGTAAATAGGCCAAATCACTATATTCTTAAGGTAAAGGGAAAATTCAAGGAGTAAAGTGAAAATTTCAACAATAATTCTAGCTTCAAACCTGATAGTAAGAACTGTGCATTTGTTTCAGACCATCTAAACGACCTAATAAGATCAACCCAATCCAAGATTATAAAAGTTTCATTGCATATAACTCTTCTATGCACCAAATTATAACACAACTTGAATTTTGTCGCACAATTATAACTGAAAAAGAAAAGTTGGAAAAAACATTTTCAACTTTCCATGCATCCCATGTATTATTGCAACAATAATATAAAATGAGGGAATTCACTGAGTATTCTGATTTAGTTGCAGCTCTTGTGGTGGCAGAACAAAATAACAAGCTCCTTATAAAAAAACAACCAGACACGACCCACATGAAAAATAACATATCCTGAAATTAACGCCACAATCTTTAATCGTGGGCGTGGTGGCTCTAATCGTCTTAAGAGACATGGTGGTCATGTTCGTTTTGATGGTAATAATGGTCGTGCTCGTTTTGATGGTCACAATCCAGAAAGATATCATGGTCAAAACCTTTTCCACGATCGAAACCATTTTCGTGGTGGAGGACGTGGATGAGGTCATATGAATAATTATAGATCTCCCAGACATGACCAAAATAAATGGAATTGCCAAGGAAAGGTCATGTATATCCAAGAAGGTCCCTCAAGAAAGTATGAGGATGTATGTTACAGATACAAAATGAAATGTCACTGCTCTAAGGTGTGTAGAATACCAAAACATCTGTGTAAAAGACAAATGACTTCTGTAGAAGAAAAGGGGGAAATAAGTGAATTTTAATGAGATTGAACCCAAAAATGGTCATACCTATTTTGAGACTGTTGATTTCGTTGATAGAACAATTGATTAAGTAACTATTTGAATAATGTATGATATGCTGGTATTAACTTTATATTTGGAATATGTATTAACTTAAGAATATGTATGTTGTTTTATGTATCTTATGTTTGCATGAAATAAAATGTTAAATATGTTATTGATTTACTCTCTATTTACTCTTATTTTTATTTTAAGAAGGTTAGACATGGAACGTGTCAAAGACATTTGCATTCCGGACAGTGGGACTACCCATTCAATCCTAAAAAGTAAGAAATATTTTACTGAAATAAATTCTACTAAAGGTGTAATAAATACAATCTCAGATCCTGCAAATTTGATTGAAGGAACAAGTAATGCTACGTTCATATTACCAAATGAGACAAAGTTTGTCATTAAAAATGCTTTATACTCTCCAAAATCAAAGAGAAACTTATTGAGTTTTAATGACATATATCATCAAAGATATGATATTGAAATTACAACTGAAGGTAACAAACATTAATATCATTGCTAATGTTTTAGGAAAGAAGAAAATTTTAGAAAAACTACCAAAATTGCCTTTTGGATTACATTATACTTATATACATGCAATTAAATGTAATTTGATAGTAAAAGAAGATCCTAAAATGGTGACATTATGACATGATCGTTTAGGTCACCCTGGTTCAACAATGTTGCGTAAAATAGTTGAAAGTACACATGGTCATCCATTGAAAGGTTTAAGACTTACAAATGGAGATAAACCACGTGAAACTTTCTCTCTTGGAAAACTAATAACAAAGAATTCACCAGACAAAATTCAGACAAAATTACCGACATTTCTTGAAATAATTCAAGGAGATATATGTGGACCTATACATCCACCATCAGGACCATTCAGGTATTTTATGGTATTCATTGATGCATCTAGTAGATGGTCATATGTATGCTTACTATCAAGTCGTGATATGGCATTTGCAAAATTTCTTGCACAAATAATTAAACTTAGAGCTCAATTTCTTGATTATACTAAAAATAAAATTAGACTTGACAATGTCGGTGATTTTACATTTGAATCATTTAATAATTATTGATGTTAATTAGAATTACTGTTGAACACCCCGTTCCTCATGTGCATACACAAAATGGTTTAGCGGAGTCATTAATCAAACGTCTTCAATATATTTCTAGACCATTAATAATGAGAACTAAACTACCAATTATTGTTTGGGGTCATGAAATTTTACATGTTGTAACACTCATACGTTTAAGGCCATGTGCTGATCATAAACATACCCCTTATCAACTTGCAATTGGTAAAGAACCTAATATTTCACATTTAAAGATTTTTGGTTGTGCAGTATATGTCCCAATAGCTCCACCGCAAATAATTAAAATGGGACCTCAAAGGAGATTGGGAATATACGTCAGGTATGAATCACCATCTATTATTAGATATCTTGAACCTTTAACAGGTGATGTTTTTCAAGCAAGATTTGTTGATTGTCATTTGGATGAAACAAAATTTCCAACATTAGGGGGGAGAACACAAACAATCAGAAAATGAAATATCATGGTATGTACCACATTTATTACATTTGGACCCATATAATAAATCATATGAATAAAATGTAAAGAAAACTGTGCATTACAAAATTTAGCAAATCAGCCGCCAAATTCATTTACTGATTTGAAAAGAGTCACAAAATCACATGTACCAGCTGTAAAGGCCCCATCTCGGATTGAGATTTCGAAAATAAATGATGTATAAAGTACATCAAAGACACACTTGAAATGTGACCGACCTATGGGATCCAAAGACAAAAATACCAGAAAAAGAAAGGGAATGGAAAATGTGAATTTGATTGAAAGTGATCTTGAAAAGACTCTAGATAACAATAAATTCACGATGGTAAAAAGTGCTCTCGAAGAAGCACAAGATGATGATAATGAGATCATTGATAATGAAAACAAGAATGATCTTGAAATATCAATTAATTATGTTGATTCAGGAACTTTGTGGAACCGAAATGGTATAAATATAGATGAAATATTTTCATTCTCCATTGCATGTGAAATTATGAATGAAAATGATGATACTGAACCAAAAACTATGAATGAATGTCAAAATAGACATGGTTGGAGTAATTGGAAGGATGCAATAGATACTGAATTAAATTCTCTTAAAAATCGAAAATTATTTGGCCCCATTACAACAATACCGAAAGATGTGAAACCAATTGGGTATAAATGGGTCTTTGTAAGAAAACAAAATGAGAAAAATGAGATTTTCAAATACAAGGCTCTCCTTGTTGCACAAGGTTTTCATCAAAGACCAGAAATCGATTATGAGGTAACTTATTCTCCTATTATGGATGCCATTACTTTCGTTATTTAATTGGTCTATTAGTTTTTAACAAACTTTATATATATATATATATATATATATATATATATATATATATATATATATATATATATATATATATATATATATATATATATATATCTTATGGATGTTGTTACTGCCTATTTGTATGTATCACTTGATACTGATATATACATGAAAATCCTAGAAGGATTTAAAATTCCTGAGACATTAAAACCTAGAGAAATGTATGCAATTAAGCTGCAAATATCATTGTATGAATTAAAACAATCAGGGAGCATGTGGTATAATAGATTAAGTGATATTTGCTTAAAGAAGGCTATGAAAATAATATATTTGTCCTTGTGTTTTTATAAGAAAAACAATATCTGGTTTGGTAATAGTTGTTGTCTATGTTGATGATTTAAATATCATTGGAACTAATGGATAAATAAAGGAAGAAAAATATTACTTAAAGAAAGAATTTGAAATGAAAGATTTAGGAAAAATAAAGTTTTGTCTTGGTTTACAAATTGAGTATACTAAAAATGGTATATTGGTACATCAATCAAATTATACAGAAAGGATATTGAAAAGGTTTAGCATGGACAAAGCAAACCCTTTAAGTACTCCAATGATGGGTAGAACAGTTAACGTTAAAAATGATCCTTTTAGACCCAAGGAATTTAATGAAGAAGGTCTTGGATCTGAAGTATCATACCTCAGTGCTATTGGGGTACTCATGTATCTTGCTAACTATACAAGACCTGATATAGCTTTTGTAGTTAACTTACTAGCAAGATTCAGTTCGTGTCCTACTAAAAGACATTGGAAAGGAATAAAACATATATTTTGATATCTTCGAGGTACATCTGACCTTGGTTTGTTTTAATCTAACAATACAAAACAATTTTTTCTTGGTTATGCAGATGCATGATATTTGTCAGATCCACATAATGCTAAATCACATATTGGATATATTTACATATGGTAACACTGCAATACCATGGAGATCACAAAAGCAAACACTAGTAGAAACTTCTTCAAATCATGCTGAAGTAATTGCTCTTCATGAAGCAAGCAAAGAATGTAGATGGTTACGATCAGTAACTAGACATATCCATGGAGCATCTGATTTACCAATTGATAATAATCAAACAATTTTGTATGACAATGATGCATGTGTTACCCAGATGAAAGAAGGTTACATCAAAAGTGATAGAATCAAGCATATCCCTCCAAAGTTTTTTTCATTCACACAAGAACTCGAAAGAAACAAAGAGGTTAATATTCAATATATTCGTTCTAGTGATAATATGACAAATCTCTTCATAAAGGCACTTCCTACTTCAGTTTTCAAGAAGCATGTACAAAATATTGGATGCGTCACCTTCAAGATCTTTAAAGAAGAACTAAATAGGTTCTGCTTAGGGGGAGCATCATATTGTACTCTTTTTCCCTTATTAAGGTTTTTATCCCACTGAGTTTTTTCTAATAAGGTTTTTAACGAGGCAATATATGTTCCCATAAGTTCCTCCTTGATAAGACATCGATGAAGCACCTTAATAGATTTTTTAAAGGGGGAGTGTTACAATATTATTATTATTATTATTATTATTATTATTATTATTATTATTATTATTATTATTATTATATACATATTTATCTACATACTATTATAGGTTTGAAATATCTATCTAAAATAGTAAGATTAATTATTACATTGGTATAATAGTACAATTTGAAGTAATATAAATACCACATTTGGCAATGTAATATTTACACCAAAAACTTACTATGAAAGCATTCATAAGTTTTTCTCCCTTCCTTCTTTTCTTCTCTTTGATAATTCTAATTTAGTAACTTATATTAGTTCATAATTAGTAATTAATATTATAAATCAGGTTTTCTCAATACGTTATCAACACGATCGTTTCTAACGGAAGTTATTACTACACTGGTATATCTTCTAAACTTATCTCTTTAATCTTATTACTACTATAATTTTAATTATTTAACTTGCTTATAGAAAACTGACAATTAGTAAAGTGATTTATAACTATAATGATTTTTATCGTTATTTTTACTTTAACCCCTTGTTATAGAAAACTGACAATTTGTCAAGTGCTCTATAATAAGAGTGGTTTTTGTATTTTTGTATGGATGTTTAAGACCCCATATGCAGTTACTAATTTTTATATTCCGTTACTAAATTTTATATTTAGCGGATGTCTAAAAACCACTATCTGTTGCTACTAACTTTTATATTTAGTGGAAGTTTAAAAACCACCATCTGTTGCTACTAACTTTTATATTTAGTGGGGATTTAAAAACCACCATCTGTTGCTACTAACTTTTATATTTAGTGGAGCTTTAAAACCCCACATGTTGTTACTAATCTTTATATTCAGTTACTAACTTTTTTGGAGATTTAAAACCGCATATGTTATCTTATAATTATCTCTAAACCCTCATAATAGCTAGTTGATTTTTAACACACTTTAATTTGGTTTTGATGATATTTATCCTTTATTTCTCTTTTTTCCTTTTCCTTTTTCTTTTACCAACGGTAATATTAACGACCATTTTACAAATTTATCTGTATATAATTCAACTTCTTTCATAAATTTTATATTATTCTCATATATTCATCTATATCTTTCAAATGGCTAAATTTTCCTTTTGTTCACCACTCTAGTTGTCATTATTTTATTCTTTATCTATATCATCAAGCATGAAGAACTAGGTAATGATTATATAACATTAATGATACTTATTGTTTTACTATTACTAGTCTTAGCTTGGTTTATTAGTAAAAGTTTTTGAATAAATCATGATCATGGTTTTTTTGTTGAAATTGTTGTTAATATATATATATATATATATATATATATATATATATATATATATATATATATATATATATATATAGAGAGAGAGAGAGAGAGAGAGAGAGAGAGAGAGAGAGATTGTTTATGTATTAAATTTTGATTATGTTCATATGAATTATAGACATAATCATGTCAAATTTTAAATATCAATTCAAAATTCTAAGCATAACTGGGGACAACTTTATAACATGGAATAACAATTTGATGGAATACCTTACATGTGAGGGACTTAACAAAATACTTGACGGAGACTATTCTGGAAAATCAACAAACGACCCAGATAAAATGGAAAAGAAAAAGTCAAAAGAGAATAGAATAATCAAGCACCATCTTGATGATGGATTGCAAACAAAATATTCAAATGCTAAAAATCCCAAGATTTTGTGGGATAAAATTAAAGTAAGATTTGGACATCATAAGAATGTCTTATTACCTTCATTAATGGATCAATGAAACAAACTAAGGTTCCAAGATTATAAAAGTGTCCTTGCATATAACTCTGCTATGCATCAAATTATAACACAACTTAAATTTTGTGGCACAATTGTAACTAAAAAAGAAAAATTGGAAAAAACTTTTTCAATTTTCCATGCAAGTATTATTGCAACAACAATATAGAACTGAGAATTCACTTATATTAGTTCATAAATATTAATTAATATTCTAAAATCGGATTTTCTCAACAAATAATTATATTTTATCGAAATAAATTTTTATCATACTTAAAATAAAAAAAATAAAAAAAAATCTGCAAATTGATTTATCCTTTCAAAAAATGCAACCAGACCGATAATGGCTACTATGAGATTTTTCTGCGCCACAAACTCTTCCCTCCCAATTCAAAACAACGGTTCTTCTTAAACTCTTTCTTACTCTCTCTTTTTCTCTTTCTCACTCTCTCTCTATATATCTATATATCTAACTACTTTATGCATTTCCAGCGAAATTGGATAACAAGTGTATTACTCAGAAGGTGAAGAACCTCGTCAACACTCTTCAATTTCCTTCCATTTCATCAGCATCATCAACTCCACTTGAGTCTCTTCAGAGAGGTAGTTGGGTGAAACTCATTTGTGGGGCAAGCTTTGAAGATGTCGTTGATATCAGAAATCTCTCTTTGGTTTACACTCTTGCTGGAGGTATTAATTAGCTTTCTTTTCTAACGACCCATTGAACTGACTAATCTGATTATGGGGTCCTTTCTGGCATCAAGTGGCTCCGGGCCCGTCAGTTTAACTGTTTTTCCTCATTGATTATAAAAATAGCTTATTCACAATAACTAAATTAAGTTATATAGCCAAACACACCTTATCGATTGGATTATGTGGTTGCAGTTGACTGCATTGACTGTGCTGCTGATGCATCTGTTGTGAGTGCTGTGAATGAAGGAATTGAAGCTGCAAGAGACATCTTATGCGGCCTTAGAAAGCCGTGGGTGATGATCAGTGTCAATGATGATAAAGATCTTCACTTTCGCAAAGCTCGTAAGACAATTCTTATTCAACTTGTTTTCTAATATCTTAGCTTGTCTGCAAATCCTATCTCAACTGGCAGAAACCGATCTTGTTAAGTTGGACGCCATCACCAGGGTTCGAACCTTGGTACTCACGGTTGTGTGCGTGAGTTTCTAGTAGTCATTACTAGTTCGTCTAGAAACCAAAAAAGAAATCTTAGCTTAATCTACCGTGTGTGTGTTCTTAACAGAATTTGATCCGGAGGACTGTCCAGCTGATTGTTCAAGGCCTTGTGAAAATGTCTGTCCTGCGAATGCAATCTCATTCCAACAGAAATCTGCTTCGCGAATTTTATATGATAACGACACACCAAGAGTAATGAAGGTTTTGATCGATTTTACTTTAAAAGTTCCAAGTGCTTTCTTGTAAAACTTGTATTGTTCAATTGGCTTCATTATGCAGGACGGTGTCATAACGGAACGCTGCTACGGCTGTGGTCGCTGCCTTCCTGTTTGTCCCTATGATAAAATAAGTCCGACATTTTCCAGTTCCATCTGAGATTATATATATAGTCGTAGCTTTCTCTAAATTATTTATTTAATTCAATATTTTTAACATACTTTTCATATATTGATCCAGGAGATGTAACATATGTTAGGGATGCTTTTACAACTTCTGATCTGATCAAGAGAAATGATGTTGATGCTATAGAGATACATACAAGTGGAAGGTAACATCGCCGACACAATACACACAACACTGATACTGACATGAATTATAATTTAAAAGATGGAAGAAAGTGAATACAACCGGACACACTTTTAATCTGAAATGTCTGTGCTACGGAGATTATATTTGATTGATGTTTTAAAATACTTTTTTCGCATGAATATGATCCTTCCATAGGCAGAGTAAACAGTTTGAAGAACTCTGGCTTGCCTTAGGAGATTCAGTAGAAAAGTTGAAGCTAGTAGCAGTAAGTGGTTCCTTCAACCTGTTCTAGATTATTTCATTTGATTCAACGATTTACGTATTAAAATGATTCAGGTTAGTTTACCTAATGTTGGAGATTCAACAATATCCTCTATGAACAAAATGTTCTCTATTATGAAGCCCAATCTTCGAGCCTTAAACTTATGGCAGGTGTGGCATTTCTCTCTTTTCAACAGATTGAACAATTTCAAATTCTTATAAGCGAATTCTATTCGATATTACTTTTAACAAATTTGTCTTTGCCTTTTATAAACTCAAGTTAGATGGCCGTCCGATGAGTGGAGATATCGGGAGAGGAGCAACTAAAGAGTCAATCGCCTTTGCTGTTCAATTGGCTAGAGCAAAAGACAGGCCTTCGGGTTTGTATTCATAACTCAATTTATGGACATGATAAAATCTTTTATCGTATCTTATTGGTTTCTGACTCAACTATGACTCACGATAAGATAGAAATGTGATATGATTAACTTATCATATCTTGATGATTTGTTAAACACTAGATTGAAATATAATATGAATCTATGATACCTTATCATATCACGACTCTCTAATCATGGCCATCGAACGGGCCTTTAAGGTCTATATCTATCGTGATTCAACTGATTTTTCATTTCTTAACACGATAGGATTTCTTCAACTTGCTGGTGGAACTAATGCTTACACAATTGAAGGATTGAAAAAAGAAGGACTCTTTCAAACAACTATTACAGGTAATGTTCTCACTCAGTTACTTAATATTTTTTGAACTCTCTTGTTACTTGCTCTTTTCTTTCTCAATTGCATTATAAAAGTTTTTGTTTGTTCTTAGAATACTTGGATCATCAAGAGTCATTAAACACTACATCTAATCCATCATGTGCTTTAATTAGCGGCATAGCTTATGGTGGCTACGCGCGAAAGGTAACACAATTTATGTCTGATTATTCATTTCTCATTCGGTTTCTCTCAGTAATTTTCTTTCGTTAAATAAAAGAATAGATGCGAGTCACAACTAGAGTCGAGTCACATTATGTGATGACTTTGACATGCTAAATTTTACAATCTTACTATTTGCATACATGTTCAGATTGTTGGCAGAGTATTGAGATCCATGCAATCGCAACACGGCGGAGCTGCGTCAATCGAGGATCATCCTGAGCATCTCTTATTGGCTCTAAGGGAAGCACTTGCTTTGGTTGGACCTGTAAAATGTCTATAATGTATGGCAACTTCACTTCACTTGATTGAAACTTTGGTGTGTACAAAATTAAATGATTTCAAGCTTGTAAAAACATTTTAAATCCTTGCTAATGTTGTAATAACTGCTTTAAACTTATTTGATCAGTTGACACAGTGAATTTTCTCACCAAAAGGCATGGCCGCTAATGTTGAATGGCTAAAACAATGACCATCAACTCCCTCTCGTAAGCTGACTTAGTCATATTCCTCACTCCTAAAGCCTTGTAAACTATTCTATCGTGTTCTTCCCCTGTCTTAAAATAGCGCCAAAGCCACTTCGTGATGCATGGCATTCTATGAAAAACTCTGCTAAAATATGGAAGTGCTAGTACCGGAGCTATCGATATTTTTTTTTCAAAGTTTCGATAGCCTGTTGTGCTTCAGATCCCCAACTGATAGCATCTTTCATGGTCAGTTTTGTCAAAGGCCTTGCTATTTTTTCATACTCCCAATTATGTAAGACAGACAATCAAGCCAAACAAACAAATGTATTGCACGGTGAAATTAACTCAAAACCTATGAGAATTTTGACCCTTTCTTTATAAATAAGAAGGATTTTTAGCGCAACAATAACAAAAAAAAGAAAATAGTAAAAGAAAAGAAATTATGATTCTAAGAGAATTTGGAGAGTTTTGCTACCATAAACTCTGAGATTGTTTTCTTTTCTATTCACTTGTAACTGCAAACAACCGTGAATTACAATGTGTTGGAATGATTTGATTACCAGAGGGATACTCCCTATTTATAGAATTAGGTTTGCTTCCACCTCAAGTCAAAAGCCCAAAATATCTATTTTGCAACTAAATCACATCTAAATTTAAAACTAAATCAAATCTAATCTAAATCAAATATGACATAATGAATTACACTTTCAACACACCACCTAATTCATTATGTCTAAACTATCTACATTCATCATAGCTCTTAGTCTTCTGAATACTTCGACCTACACTCCCTTCGTCAGGATATCTGCAATTTGATTCTCAGTTCTGCAGTGTACCAAGTTCATATTCTCTTTTGCTACCTGCTCTTGAAGATAATGAAATCTCATTTCGATGTGCTTGCTTCAACCATGCGCTATCAGATTCTTTGTCAGGTTGATAGCTGACATGTTGTCGATCTTCATGGTAATTACTCCATGATTCTTTGTTATAATCTCTTTGACCAGATTCACTATCCATGTTGCTTGACATACACAAAGAGAAACTACTATGTACTCTGCTTCGTATGATGACAACGCCATTACTGGTTCCTTTCTCGAACTCCAAGCAACTGGTGCACCACCTAACATAAACACATATCCAGCTGTAGATTTTATATCCTCAGCATCACTACACCAACTTGAATTAGTGTATCCTACTAACTTGCATTATTTTTATTCATCAAGTGTAGGAAACAAAATGCCATAGTCGAGAGTTCCTTTCAGATACCTCAGTATCCTCTTCGCCGCTGCTAGGTGTGATACCTTTGACTTCTGTATGAATCTAATCATCATACCAACACTGTATGCTAAGTCATGCCTTGTGTGACAAAGGTATTGAAGTGACCCAATAAGTCTTTTGCATTGGGTTGGGTCGACATGACCTTCATCTGAATCTTTCGACAGTTGCAATCTAGGCTCAGCTGGAGTCGAAGTTGGGTTGCAATCTTGCATCTCGAATCTCTTCAGTATTTTGCATGCATATCTTCTTTGGTGCATCATCAAACCTCTACCACTCTTGTAAAATTCGATTCCAAGAAAATATAAGAGATTTTCCAAGTCTGACATTTCAAACACCTCGCTCAGGTCACGTTTGAAATCTTCGATCTCCTTCTTGCAACTTCCTGTTATTAACAGATCATCGATATAGAGACATAGTATAAGAAATTCGCCATTGCTTCTTCTTACATATACTTCATGCTCTTTTGTGCACTTTACAAATTCCTTCTCCCTTAGAAATCCATCTATTTTCTTATTCCAAGCTCTTGGAGCTTGCTTAAGTCCATACAGGGCTTTGTGCGGCCTGTACACCTTTCTTTCTTCGCCTTGTTTCACAAACCCAACTAATTGTGCCACATAAACTTCTTCGTCTAAGGGGTCATTGAGGAATGCACATTTCACATCCAACTGACATGTGTGCTAATTGTTCATAAGTGCAAATACTTCATCGAAGTCGATTCCTTCCTTCTGAAGAAATCCTTTCGTCACAAGTCTCGCCTTGTGTCGAGTCACTTCCCCTATGAGATTCAACTTCAACTTGTTTACCCACTTCACATTAATTTCCTTCTTTCCTTGAGGCAATTCGACAAGTTACCAAGTTTTGTTGACTTCGATGGACTTCATATCCTCATTCATTTCTTTCACCCACTTCAAATCTTTCAATACCTCAGCTGCATTGATAGGTTCGACATCTGCATAGAAAGCATAGTGTACCAACTCACATTCTTCATCGACCACATTATCTGATGTAATCACACATTCTTGCAACCTTGCAAACATGTGTCTTGTTCGTTGAGGTCTGCTTGGACCTGTTTCACCTCTAACTTATTCTCGTTGAACATCTCTTTCGACTTCACTGGCTGGTTCTTCATATAAGATTCCAATTGAATCTTTCTTGACATTTTCAGTCCAATCCCATTCTTTAAGCTCATCTATGATCACGTCCATGCTGATCATTACTTGCTTGTTCACTGGGTCAAACAACTTGTAACCTCCAGTCGAATGATATCCAATCAGAATCATTTGACTAGACTTGTCATCATGCTTTCTTCTCAACTGATTTGTCACATGTCAATATGTTATAGATCCAAACACCTTCAGATGACTCAAGCTAGGCTTGACACCAGACCAACACTCTTCTGGTGTAACTCCTTTTAGCTTCTTCGTCGGACACCTGTTCAAAATATACATTGCAGTCGACACAGCTTCTCCCCATAGTTCTTTGGGTATATTATTGCCATTCAACATACTTCTCACCATGTTCATAATGGTTCGATTCTTCCTTTTTGCAATTCCATTATGTTGTGGAGTGTAGGGTGGAACCACCTCATGTACAATCCCTTCTTTTAAACATAATGCATCGAAATCTTTCAACACATACTCTCCACCATCATCAATCCTCAAAATCTTGAGCTTTCGACCACTTTGTCTTTCGACCATAGATTTAAACTTGACAAATACCCCAATCACTTCACTTTTCTTCTTGATCAGGTAAGTCCATAATTTTCTATCTGTTAACTCCAATCGAATCCACCTGGATAGGACCACATACATCAGAGTATATGACTTCAAGAATTGCCTTCGACCTACTTCCTGCGTCCTTTCCGAAGCTATTCTTGTGTTGTTTCGACTAAACACATTCTTCACACACTTCTTTTGGAATGTCGATTTCTGGAAATTTTGAAACCATATTTCTTCTCTTCAAATCTCTGATGTCTTTGAAATTGAGATGACCAAGTCTATAGTGCCATAACCATTTATCTTTGCTGGCTGCACTTGCAAGGCACTTATGCTTCATTATATTTAGTTTGAACTTGAAGGTTCTATTATGAGACATTGGATCCTTCAAGATCAACTTACCACGTGCGTCGACGACTCTTATCACCTTGTCTTTGACCGACACCTTGTATTTCTTTTCGACCAACTGCCCTATACTGAGCAAATTGCTCTTCATACCTGGTATGTATAAAACGTTAGAAATTAGTGACCTCTTTCCATCTTTCCTCTTAATCAAAACATCACCAATACCTTCAGCTGCTAGAGTATTGTCATTTGCGAATTTCACCATGTTCTTCATTAAGGGCTTCATGTTGATAAACCAATCTTTCCTACCAGTCATGTGTGATGAGCATAAAGAGTCCAAGTACCATTGGTCATGGAATCTCTCTTCATCTCTTGTTGTGACCATCAGCAACATTTCTTCTTCTTCATGCTTTTCTATCCTAGCATCAGAATCTTGATTCTTTTGCTTTCTTAGACAACCACTAAAATAGTGACCATACTTGTGACAGTTGAAACACTGAATATGACTCTTGTCTGGCTTTCAACCACCACCTCTTCCTCTACTTGCATCACCACCTCTTTGGTTTCCTTGGTTCCAGGGTTTTCTTTGATTCGACCATCCTCCTTCTTGCTGACTTTGACTAGTTGAATTGTTGTAGCCTCATCTGCCTTTGTTGTCAAACACCTCTCTTATGCCTTTCTTATCTCTTGCTGATTGAGCTTGCAGAGCCACATCACTCTTCGACTTGCCTGCTGCTCTTTCAGCCATCTTTTGTTGATGAGATTCAAGTGTCCCTTGAAGCTCTTCTTTAGTCACATTCGACAAATATTTCGACTCTTCTATGGCTATTACCACGCGTTCGAACTTTGGAGCCAACGATCTCAAAATCTTTGAGAAATTTTTTTTCGTCGTCAACACTTCTTTAGATACTTTGATTTGATTCACAATTTTCATAACTCTTATGAAGAAATCTATAATGCTTTTATTGTCTTCCATCTGAAGCAATTCATAAGCCCTTTTGTGAGTTTGTAACCTCACTTCTTTCACCTTCTATGCACCTCCAAAAGACTTTTCAAGAAACTCCCATGCTTCTATTTCAGATTCAACATCACTAACCTTTTCAAAGTTATCTGGATCAACACATCGATGTATTATAAAGAGAGCTTTATAATCTTTCTTCTTCAATTCTATGTGTGCAACTTTTTCTTGATCCGTTACGTTATCTATAAGCGTTGTTACTCCTTCCTTCACAAGATCCCATAAATCTTGATAACATAAAACAACTTTAATCTGCTTGCACCAATTCTTATAATGATCTTTCTTGAGAATTGGAAGGCTTACTGGAAAGTGCCCATTCAGATTATTCATCGCCATCACTTTTGCTTCCCACAGATCGTTGAAACCGGAGCTCTAGATACCAGATGTTGGAATTAACTCAAAACCTATGAGAATTTTGACCCTTTCTTTATAAACAAGAAGGGTTCTTAGCGCAACAATAACAAAGAAAAGAAGGAAATAGCGAAAGAAAAGAAATTAGGATTCTAATAGAATTTGGAGAGAAAGTTTTGCTACCCACAAACTGTGGGATTTTTTTCTTTTCTATTCACTTGCAACTGCAAACTGTGAATTACAATGTGTTGGAATGATTTAATTACAAGAGGGATACTCCCTATTTATAGAATTAGGTTTGCTTGCACCACAAGCCAAAAGTCCAAAACTATAAAATCCCAAAATATCTATTTTGGAACTAAATCAAATCTAGATTTAAAACTAAATCAAATCTAATCTAAATCAAATATGGCATAATGAACTACACTTTCAATATTGCACCAGTGTCAATAATAACAATCAGTGGAATACTATTAATAAAACACGTACCTTGAATCAACCTATTCGAGCTAGTAGTCTCTGACCTTGACAAAGAAAATAATTTCCTTATAGAATGTGCCTTCTTTGGTTTTTCTCAACTGGTACTTATATGACCCTATTCGTCGCAGTTATAACAAGTCGTCCCAAAACTCTTGCAATTTGCGAGACGGTGACATGTCTTTCCACATTTGAAGCACCCCAAAATGTTATTCTTGCATTCATTAGCATAGCGAATCAACTCGCCACACTTGAAACACTTGACAGAAGCAGGAGTCTCTCCCCCACTTGGCTTTTTCTCATCTGATGCTCTATGTTTCCCTTTGTCAATTGGAACACTATATGGTTTTCCATGATACTTATTCCTCCATTTCTTCTCACTAATACTCTTATAGTGAGTATAATAGACCCTACTATCCATATCATATATCCTACACTTGTCCACCAACTTAGAAAATCAATGAATCTCCTGGTAATCAATACATTGCTTGATCTTAGAGGGTAATTCATTTTCAAACTTAATGCACTTCGACCCCTCAACAGTCGCACCATTATAGTGTAAACTAAACTTCATCAGTACTTCGAACTTGGCGACACATTAAGCAGCTCTCATATTTCCCTATTTTAGCTTGAGGAAATCAATTTCCTTCTTGCTGCGCACATCCTCAAGAAAGTACTTATCTAGGAATTGCGCTCTAAACTCAACCCAAGTAATCTCAACACCAACAATCTCTAGTGTCTAGCGCATATTATCTCATTAGTCTCTAGCTCCCTCGAAAAATCTTCTCAATTTCTCCGAGTCATGCCTGAGTACTCTCTGAATCATACCTGCCCTTGAACGTTGGCAGGTTGTTTCTCTAAAATTCCCCAACCCACGAAACACATCACCAACTTGATTATGCTGACTCAAAAGCTTAAGCAATTATGCGATATTTTCTTTCAACTATTCTGCACACCAACAAATAGTCATTAGAAGAAATAATGCATTAACAATGTTCATACACATGTCACATACTAGGGAATATACAACATTACAAAACCTTGTCTGGACAGACCGACCTGCTCTTCTACCACTATGTAACACCCTAAACCTCGAAACTTATTTGGAAATATTTACACTACAATTTAAGGTGTCACCAACAACAACCCTTCTAAAATATATCAAATCATTTGAAACTACACTGTAGAAAAACATATCATAACTACTTCATAAATAAAGTGATAAACTTCAAAACAACAAAATCAACATCAACATAAAACATAACAAACACCCGTCCCCAATGTTACACGCACTACTACAAAACGCGCAAACAACAACGTTAGGTTTACAACAAATTCATATACACCGTTGTAATAGGTGTCGCTCCCCGGATTTCCATCCTGGTATAAACGCGAAAGTGGCGCGGAAAAGAATAGAGTCGCCAGCCAGGCATTTTTATCCCGAAGGAACGGGAATGGTAATGCTGCACAAACCAGAAGAAGAGAAAAGGAAGGACACGGGTCCTGCGAACCAAAGAAACTGAGCTCGGGAGTCGGTTACGACTTGGGAAGGTATTAGCACCCAGATCGTCCGCCGTACCCGACGGGATCCACGCTTGCAAAGAAAATGTTTCAAAGGGTGAGGGGATGAAAGCTGCTGCTAAGAAAATGAACTGAACTGAATAAAAGAAAACAAAAGGAAACTGGCAAAGAGGATCAGAGTCGCCGTAGTTCCCCTAACTAGGGGTGGAAAAGATTGCTTGTGTCTTAAGGCTTGAACTGCCTATGCCAATGCTCAGGTGTTGCAGACTTGGACGACGAGTGCGTAACCGTCTTGCAAAATGACAAGTAGGAGCAAGTTCGCGGACGAAGCAAAGGAGATGAGAAAAGAATTCCCGAAGGAAAGACGATTATTGTTTGTTTGTGTTTTTTAGAGGCTTTTATGAGTGTGTCACAAGGAAGTGAACTCAAGCTCTTTTCCATGGAACGTGCACTTGTCACTACATTCCAAGATGGAATAATAGAACAAGCACACTCAAGTAAGGAGAAGATCCCAAAAACATGAAGCCAGAGATTAGGGCTTAAGCTCACTAACTCATTAACTTATTAAGTGCTTTTGGTATTTACAATGAAGAAGTGTTTTTTATGATTTTCTTGGTGAAGATGATATCTTGATCAGACTTGTACATCACAAGATAAGCTTGTACTATCCCAAGATGGGAAGACTACAAGTACCTCATAGGATAAGGCTATTGCTCAAGGTATCACTTCAAACTTTATTAAGTGTTTTCTTTAAGGTTTTGAGATGAGAAGAGAAAAGAAACCAAAAGGATCACAAAGGCAAAAGTCTAATGGGGGACTAAAGAATCCTAAGTGTTGTCATGCATGGGAGATCCTAGGTTAGTGTGGTTTACTATCCTAAAGAAGAAAAGAAGAAGAAGAGAAGAAGAAGAAAGAAGAAGAGAGGAGGGAAGCAAGGCCTAAGCCCAACAATCATAAGGTTAGCATTAATGAAGAAGGAAGAAGAGATAAGAATTGGAGATGTAGGAATCACATCCACACCTCTCACTTACCATAGCCCCTGAAAAGGTTAGCCACACAAGCATACAAGTGAAACAAAATGAATATAATGACATGCCAACATCATACAAACAGAAGTGAAATCATATACAAATGCTCAATGCAAATGCAAGTCATAAGAATGAGAAAAGAAGCACACAAGTTAGTATGAGGCAACATGAACCAAATGGCAAAGCAAAGCAAACTTAAGAAGATGCAAAGAAAAATAAACAAAACATGAACTCAAGGCCTAAGACCAGAACCAAATCCAAGTTAAAGAAGTGCTTAAGAAGCAAGAGAGACGAGGAGAAGAGAAACACAAAGCTAAACAAACAACTTATAGGAAGAAATAAGCAAAGGAGTGAGATGAATGCACATAAGAAAGAAAGAACTTAAAAGGTAAGCAAATCACAAAATTTCCAAGACACAAACCCTAAACCAAGATCAGAAAGGTATCAATAACCTAAGGAGACCCCAAATGAGATGAAGAAGTTGGCACAAGTGCCCTTCTAAGCTAAGGAGAGGACTTATGATAAAAAAGAAGCAAAATGGGACAAGTTAAGAACCAAAAATCAAATCAAATCAACAATGCACCCAAACATTCCACAACTTTGGACAAGAGACCTTCAATCATGATATAACAATATGCCATAAGAATAAGGAGAAATTCAGAAGCTATGCAAGTCAAAAGAAGGCTCAAACATGAACTAGGGTTAAGAAACTTCAATCACATGTCAAAGGTCAAAACCAATTGAACAAGATTCTAAAAATCAGAACAAAAATCACACATACACTACATCTCCTTATGAATCCAGAGCAAAAAGAACCAACAAGGAATTCAAAATGAGGATCACTATGGAAATTGGACAAGACAACATGCACAAAAAGGAATTAAAAAGAATTAATTAAATGAGGGAATTAATTGACACGTGGCTATTAAAAATAAATGGAAAAGAAAAATATGGAAAATTAAAGAAAAACTCAAATGAACACCCATGAATTATTTCAGAATTTTTGGACACTTAGAAGTATTTTTAAAAATTGAAAAGCAAAACTGATATTAAGAAATAAAAGGAAAAAGAAAATAAAATAAGAAAGAGCTGGGAGGTGTGAATAGAAGGAAAGCCGGTTCAAATCAATTGGGCCCAAAGGCAAGGGGGTTGCGGATAGAAGGGGTAAGCCCACCCAATCCTGCGCTGAACACAAAAACAAGGGTGGAAATTCACAAAAATATGGAAAAAACACTGGCCAGAGGATTAGATGGACGCATACTGGAAGTTGGTTCATTAAATGACGTGGCAATATGATAGGGTCAGAGCTGAGGGAACACACAAGTTACTATGGGACGCGCAACACAAACAATTAAAATGGAAACATAAGCTCACGTGAGGGAGTGCCTCTTCATTTATGAGGTGGAAAAATCCTGAGCGTGGAGATGGAAAGATCTGATGGTGTAAGACTCATCTTCAACCTTGGAAACCCTAAATGCACACAGCCCAGATTCCGGTGACCGGAGCTAGGGCTCCGGCACCAGAAAACGCATAACATGAACAAAACCTAATAAAAATGAACAAAATGCTCCAGATTGGATAATTGAGCCATGCTGATCTCAAATATGATGATGAAATTCACAATAGGTCAAAGAATTTTCCAGATCGAACACAAACAATTTCTACCATGAAATTTCAAATTCACATAACAAGCTCAATAATGCATCAAATTTGAATCTAAAACCAGCAGAATGATCAGCATAACCAGAGGATTACAATGCACACAACTATTTTCATTTTTAGATCTGAGGATTTGGAACTCACCTGAACTTGCAGCTCTTGAAATAGCTTGTTAGAAGCCAAGAAAATGAAGCCAATCCACTCCAAATGCACTCTAGTTGCAAAATAAATGCAACTAGAGTCTTGAATCTTGATGGATCTGAGAATTTGCAACCAACTGCCCTGAAATGGCAAGGTGATGAATCTTGAGAATTAGCTTGCACAATGGAGAGATTTGTGATCCTGAGCTCTCAAGGATGAAGGATCTGTGGTTGGTTTGTGAAGAGAGCAAGTGTGTGAAGAGATTCGAATGAAAATGCAATTTGAGCAAAAACTTGAGAGTGATGAAATGAGTGAGAGCTGGATCCTCTAAAACCCTAATTTGCTTTTATATGAGGTCATGAGGAAATGCTGAGAGAATGAGAGGATTTGCACGTGGGAATGGAGAGTGTGTGAGAATTTGCAAAATTGGCAAGTTTGTGGTGAGAGCATGAAACAATCATGAATTTCCTTGCCTCTTGCCCATGTGCATTCCACATCTCACCCTTGATTGCAATCCAAACAGATCCTGGCCATTGGATGAAAGTGTCACACTCTTTTCATGTTCATGCAAAAATTACACTTAAGGAAGGAAATTCTCATTGTGCACGAATTTGATGTAATTATTGGAGAAAAGTGACCTATTTGCATTGTATTTTAATATTGGAACCTCATTTGGTATGTACCAACATCCAAAATTAAGATTCAAGACTTTTTGCTTTGGTGCACAAGTGAGAATTTAAGTTTTGCCCTAGTTTTGCATGAATTTTCGAGGGGCATATCTTCTTAACCATGAAGGCTATGAAAAAGTAATTGTACTTTTTGAAAATGGGAGGCTTTAATATCCAACTTTCATGTTTGACTTTGGTCCATTTGAAGAATTTTTCACCAAGTTATGATCACTTAAAATTTAGGGGAAAAACTTGCCAAAAATGGCATTTTCCATAACCAACTTCACACCTATTTTGCAAAACACCTCAAAACATCATGATTCTTGATCTTTGAACTTGCCAAACCTCTTTTAACATTATAATAATATCCCTTGGCTAGAAAAATGGGATTGGACCCCTTGAAATCTCACAGTTGACTTTTCTAAGGCACAGTTGACCAGTTTCTTCACTTACAAGCAACTGAAGAAATGCTTGACTTCCACAAGGAATTTTCTCACCAAATTTCATCCCTAGGATCATCTTAACATGTGAAAGAATTTTCCCAAATGAAATGGCCAAAGTTTTGAGGTTTTCATGCTTGAAACTCAAACCCTAGTTTGGGATCCTTGTGTAGGAGCTTTGCCCTAGCCTGGATTCCCTGATAATCTTCCAACCTTCTGAGCTTTTGCAAATGAACTTGAACTTGTAAATGCAATGTAGACCCCTCATAGGACTTGTACAAAAACCTTGGGCCCCTTGTCATAGCTTGTGATGCTTCAAAAACCTCCACAGATGATCATATGCCTAATGCTAGGTCATGAGAAATGTTATGCATCATCTTTCCATGCTAGGATGCTAAGAATATGATATGTTCATGATGGATATGATATGATATGATGCTTAAAATGAAGAGGGCAAATTTGGGGTGTTACAACTGCCCCTATTCAAACAACTGTTAATCTGAAAAGGACGGTAGCACGGGCTATCGACCGTTCAAGATAAACTGTGGTTGAATACCCAGAAGACCTGAAATTTGCCCTCTGACGAGAATGCAAAAACTGGAAAATAAACCTAACCAAACGACGCTTTGGTGATTGAAATGAAGAGAAAACAGACGAGCTTCTTCCAAGTTGAAACTGTTATCTGGAATCAGAATACTTTGACAGACGAGTCTTCTTCGAACAATCCTGCTACGCCAGGAACTGGACATACGAGTCCTCAAACACTTTGCAAGAACATATGACTTGAGACATACGAATCTTCTTCGGATATACCTGTTACGCCAGGACCGGTGATGCACTTAAGTCTGTGGGATAGACATGCATAATCAAGGTAGACGAACCTTCTTCATATATTATCCGTGGATATATGGTATAAGACAGACGAGCCTTCTTCGAGAAAACCTGTTACGCCAGGTGCAACATTAATAATTGGTGCTTGAGACAGACGAGCCTCCTTCGGATATACCTGTTACGCCAGGACCTGTAACTATTTTTACATTTATTCCCACAGTCAGGATTTTAAACCTCTTCAATACAGACGAGTATTGGATGATCATCAAGATAACAAAGACGAGTGTCATAGGTCAATGATACAAACGAGTATCAGACAATGATCTAAGAAACACAGACGAGCGCTTCAGGCAATGATACAGACGAGTATCAGTTACTGGTATAGACGAATACCAGAAATTCAAACACAGACGAGCATTTGAATTAGCAATACAGACGAGTACTAGGATAATCAACAAATCACACATACAAATATAAGCTAACACAGACGAGTGTTAGGGATGATATAGACGAGTATCCAACCAATGCAGACGAGCTTCAAACAGATAATACACAGACGAGTGCCGGAGAATGCAGACGAGCAACCACAAACATTGCATATCGAACATAGACGAGTGTTGGAAGGTGAAGACGAGCAACAGCAAATACGAGACATCAAACACAGACGAGTGTTGGGAAGTGCAGACGAGCAACAGCAAATACGAGACATCCAACACAGACGAGTGTTGGGAAATGCCGGCAAAGTGATAACACAGACGAGTGTTGGAAATTGCAGACGAGCAACATCAAATATCCAATATCAAGCACAGACGAGTGTTGGAAATTGCAGACGAGCAACAACAACAATTACAACCATGGGCAACTGCTGGGGAAAGCAAACGATCAATACCAAAGGGATGACACAGACGAGTGTTGAGAGATGCAGACGAGCAACAACAAAGTATGAACACAGACGAGTGCTGGAGAATGTTTCCTTGATGGTTGGGAATTCCTCAAATATCCACTGTTGGTGAAAAGAGTCTTGACAGATAAACTCTATGGGGAATGGGCCTTCCATTGCTTGCTGGGTATACTCCACTGGGGAAGATAAACTGCTTGGGCTACCTGCCAAGACTTAGCTGGGGGAAAATTCTGCTTGGGAAAATGTGACGCCATCCTGCAACCTGCAACAACAGAAGACACATATGTCCCCCAGGGACTTGCATGGTATGATCTGTTCATCCATCGTCACTCGGCACAGAAAGAGGGTTTCAAATGTTTCCCTACAATGTCATTTTCTTTCAAATTATCACCATGTTTTAAATACAATGCCATTTTTGCCAAAAATTCAGGACATTTTGCAAACAAAAATAAACACAACACAACTTTTTGATTGAATATTCTTTTTATTGAAGGGCCTCTGAATAGGCAACGATTTACATCAGGAAGCAACCACCTGTAAAGAGGTAGCCACCATAAAAATGAGAAAATAAACTATCCTACTGGCAATGGACACGACATTCCAATGAGTTTCCTTTCTGCTATGACCAGCATGTCTTCAAAACTCTTCATTCTTGCCTTTGCTTTCTGAGAGGATGAGGGGACTGATTCCTATCCTTCTGATATTGTCAGGATGTACGAAACGATGATGTGATTCAGATTACCCAGATCGCAGTTGTTCGCTTATTCCCTTGTTATGCGTGGATCGCCCTTTCGGGTTTTCAATCCACCGAGATACCCTTTTTTGCCTGAGCTGTCCAATGTGGCTTTTCAACTCAGCGGGTGTACATTTTTTATTTATTTCCCTAACTTTTGCCCGAGCTTTTTATTCTGTTTTTAGCTCGTCGGGATGCCCTTTTCTTGCCTGGACTTTAATTCTGTTTTTGTGTCTAGCAGGTCTTTTTATGCGAAGTATGTTTTAACTGCGTCCGAGTTAACAGGGGATTGGAAATCTTCTCCATCCATAGTGGTGAGCATCAGTGCTCTACCTGAGAAAACTTTCTTCACTATGAATGGTCCTTCGTAGTTTGGGGTCCACTTGCCCCTATGATCAGAACCTGGATGAACAATCCTCTTCAGCACAAGCTCTCCCACTTGATACTCCCGAGTACGTACTCGTTGGTCGAATGCTCACTTCATTCTCCTCTGATAAAGCTGACCATGAAAAATAGCCGCTAATCTCTTTTCCTCAATTAGACATAGCTGATTGTAACGAGCACGCACCCATTCAGCCTCATCAAGCTTCACATCCATCATCACACGCAATGAAGGAATCTCTACTTCAACGGGCAAGACTGCCTCCATACCATATACCAGAGAGAAGGGAGTTGCTCCAGTTGACGTCCTGACTGACGTTCGGTACCCATGCAACACAAATGGTAACATCTCATGCCAATCTTTGTAAGTGACCACCATCTTTTGCATAATCTTCTTGATATTCTTGTTTGCTGCCTACCGCACCATTCATCTTTGGTCGGTAAGGAGAAGAATTGTGATGCTGAATTTTGAAGTCCCGACACAACTCTGCCATCATCTTTTTGTTCAAGTTAGAACCATTGTCAGTAATGATTCTTTTGGGCACTCCGTATCTGCAGATAATGTCTCTTTTCAAAAATCTGGCTACCACTTGACGAGTGATGTTGGCATAAGACGCTGCTTCAACCCACTTGGTGAAGTAATCAATCGCGACCAAGATGAAGCGATGACCATTTGAAGCAGTAGGCTCTATCTTCCCGATCATGTCAATGCCCTACATAGCAAAGGGCAGAGGAGATGACATGACGTTGAGCGGGCTTGGAGGAACATGCACTTTGTCTGCGTAAATCTGGCACTTGTGGCACTTACGAGCGAATGAACAACAGTCTGCATCCATTGTCATCCAATAATACCCCGATCTTAACAACTTCTTAGCCATAACATGCCCTCCTGCATGAGTACCGAAAGATCCCTCGTGGACTTCCTGCATTAACAGGCTTGCTTCGTGTCTATCCACGCATCTTAGCAAGACCATGTCAAATTTTTTCTTGTACAAAACCCCGTCTGTATTCAAGAAGAAGCTAGCAGCAAGTCTCCTTAAGGTCTTCTTATCATTGGAAGATGCCCCAGTTGGGTATTCTTGCTTTTCCAAGAATAGCTTGATATCAAAATACCAAGGTTTCTCGTCAGACACGGCGTCTACAGAGAAGGCATGAGCTGGAGCGTCAAGCCTGGAAATGTCAATTCTGGGCAGATAATTCCAACACAAGACTTTAATAGACGAAGAAAGAGTGGCCAATGCGTCGGCAAATTGATTTTCATCACGTGGTATGTACTGAAGCTTAACTGTCGGGAAGAACGTCAACAGTTTTCTGGCATAATCCCTATAAGGAATTAGATGCTCTTGGTGCGTATACCACTTGCCAGTAACTTGATTAATGACGAGGGCTGAATCTCTGAATATATCGAGGGTCTTAATCTGAAGATTAATAGCCTCCTCTATTCCCATTATGCATGCCTCGTATTCTGCTTCATTGTTGGTGCAGCCAAAAGTAATTCTGGCAGCGAAGGGAAAGTGAACACCTTCAGGAGTAATAAGAACAACACCATTTCCACGTCCATTGATATTGACTGCCCCATCAAACATCAACTTCCATCTGGATTCAGGGTCTAGCCCCTCCTCCGGAAGTGGTTCCTCGCAATCGTTTGCTTTGAGGTACATGATGTCCTCATCAGGGAAATCAAACTTCATTGGCTGATAGTCATCTTCAAGAGGTTGCTATGCAAGATAATCTGACAATACACTTCCCTTGATGGCTTTCTGAGAAGTATACTGGATGTCATACTCTGTTAAGATCATTTTCCACCTAGCAATCCTTCCGGTTAACGCTGGTTTCTCAAAGATGTACTTGACAGGATCCATTTTGGAGATTAGCAGTGTGGTATGAGTCAACATGTACTCTCTCAGTCGGCGAGCAGCCCATACCAAAGCGCATCAAGTTTTCTCGAGCAGTGAGTAACGGGATTCACAGTCGGTAAAATTTTTGCTAAGGTAATAAATAGCGTACTCTTTTCGACCAGACTCGTCATGTTGGCCTAGAACACACCCCATTGACCCTTCTAGCACAGTCAAGTACATGATTAAAGGTCTTCCTTCAACTGGAGGCATTAGAATCGGAGGCTCCTACAAATACTCTTTTATCTTGTCAAAAGCTCTTTGACAATCATCATTCCACCTGACCGTTTGCTCGTTTCTTAGCAATTTGAATATTGGTTCACACGTGGCAGTTAGGTGAGATATGAACCGTGAAATGTAGTTCAACCTCCCTAAGAACCCGCACACTTCTTTTTCTGTTCTTGGTGCAGGCATATCTTGAATTGCTTTTACTTTTGCAGGATCTACCTCAATTCCTTTCTGACTAACAATGAAACCCAGCAGCTTCCCGGAACGCACTCCGAAAGTGCACTTGTTTGGATTCAACCTCAGCTTATACTTTATCAGTCTATCAAATAGCTTCTTGAGGTTGACCAGATGCTCTTCTTCGTCTCGGGACTTAGCAATCATATCGTCCACATAACACTCAATCTCCTTGTGTATCATGTCGTGGAACAATGTGACCATAACCCGTTGATAAGTTGCCCCGGCGTTCTTCAAACCAAAGGGCATGCCCTTATAGCAGAATGTACCCCACGGGGTAATGAACGTTGTTTTCTCCATGTCTTCCGGCGCCATTTTAATCTGATTATATCCGGAGAAACCATCCATGAAGGAAAATACCGAGAATTGAGCATTATTGTCTACCAGCACATCAATGTGAGGTAACGGAAAGTCATCTTTAGGGCTCGCTCTATTTAAATCCCGGTAATCAGCGCACATCCGGACCTTGCCGTCCTTCTTTGGTACAGGTACAATGTTAGCTACCCAGGGTGGGTAACTAGTTACAGCAAGAAATCCGACATCCCATTGCTTTTGAACCTCCTCCTTGATCTTCATTGCCATGTCAGGATGAGTTCTTCTCAACTTCTGTTTCACAGGAGGACAGTCTTCTCTCAATGGTAGCTTATGCACAACGATGTCGGTATCCAACCCTGGCATATCTTGATACGATCAGGCAAAGATATCCACATACTCACGTAGCATACCAATCAGCTCTTTCTTGACTTCGGCCTACAGACTGGCCCCAATCTTAATCTCTTTCTTCACATCTTCAGTGCCGATGTTGATGATCTCAATTTCTTCCTGATGAGGCTGAATAACCCGTTCCTCTTGTTTCAACAATCTAACCAATTCTTCAGGGAGTTCACAGTCTTCCTCGACCCCTTCATCAGCTTGGTAGATAGGATTGTCAAAGTCATGCGTGGTCATAGCAGGAACATTATCAATGGAATCCGGATGATCAACACTGCACAGATGATGTGCTTATTTCAGAATCTGCTTATTTTTTAAAAGAGATGCAAACACAAAACAAAAAGGAAAAACACATTGCCATTTTAATATTTTTGGTGAAAAATTTAAAACAAAAGAAAGAGAACACAATTTGTCTGAAAATGTCCTTTATTTCATGGTAAAACAAATGCATAACAAACATGGTGGCCCATACAATGGATCCTAGCACCTTGGGCAGAGTGCAGGATTTGACAATGCAGCATGATAAGAAAAGGAAACAAATAAATTACTCTGAGTGCCAGGTAACTTGGACGATGTCTTCAGTAGACCAGTTCTTCAGCTCCTCTCCGGGCGCACACGGATGAATCCAATTGTCCCAGTCACCATCACTATCTCCCTCTTCACTAGTTGCACATATATGGTTGCGGTTGAGCATCCCAGCGCTTGTAAAGGTAATGGCTTTACCACTTGGAGACCCATCAGATCCACTAGGCTGATAACCCAAACCAAACTTGTCGTCTATTTTTCTCTAATTCCAGCAATTTGCCCCAGCCTTGGGCGCTTCCTGACTGAACCACTTCCTTCGCCTGCTTGTAGGAATGAATGGAGGTACCTTCCTTCTCACTGCTTCTCCCTACAGGAGTCAAAATGCTGACATTAACTGCTTCGAAGGCCTGACACAGAGTCTCATGGATCTCTCCGTCCATCTCCACATATTTGAAAGTTGATAAGTGGCTCGCAAAGATGTCTTCCTCTCCGCACACAGTGATTACTTGGCCATAAACCACGTACTTGAGCTTTTGATGCAGGGTGGAAGTTACAGCTCCGGTAGCATGAATCCATGGACGTCCCAACAAACAACTGTACGCGGGCTGAATGTCCATGACGTAGAAGGTGCTTTTGAAAACTTGAGAACCTATTTTCACAGGTAACTCAACTTCTCCAAACACTGACCTTCTGGACCCATCAAAAGCTTTGACTATCAAATCACTGGGTCTTAAGACGATACCATCAACATTGAGCTTCATTAATGCTTTCTTCGGGAGTACATTAAGAGAAGAGCTTGTGTCAACAAGGACATGCGAAAACACAACACCTTTGCACTCCATAGTAATATGTAGTGCTTTGTTATGGTTACGACCCTCTGACGTAAGGTCTCTATCTGTAAAGCCCAGCCTGTGGCTTGCATTCACACTGCCCACTACAGCTTCCAGTTGGTTGACATTTATTTCTTGAGGAACATAGGCCATCTGCAACACTTTCAGCAAGGCTTCTCTATATGCAGGAGAGCACATCAGCAAAGATAGAATTGATATCTTGGACGATGTCTGGTTCAACTTTTCGACCACCTTATAATCACTCTTTTTAATTATGCGTATAAATTCCTCCACTTCCTTCTCAAAAGTACCCTGTACAGCAACAGGAGTTATTATTTCTTCAGTCGCTGTCTGCTTTCCTTTAGCCTTTGCCGAAGCCTCAGCTTCAGGATCTCCTCTCAGAACCGGGGGAGCAAATAGACGACCACTTCTCGTAAAACATCCAACCCCTCCGACATTCACTACAGTCGGGTCAATAGCAACAGACTTACTCTCCACTTGCTGTCCTTCCACGTACACATCTGAGCCGTAATGCCATGGAATGGCTCTATCATCTGTATAAGGAACAAGCCCAGGCACAGTGATAGTCACAGGGCTAACTTCAGGAGCATAAATGGTCACAGGTTCTCTTCTAGCAGGCATCTCAGCTGGATCATAAAAGATGGTTATAGTGGACACATCATCAATTTCATTATCAACTTTGTCAAACTGCAAAGATCCTTCATCAATCAGATTCTGCAACCCCATCTTCAGTTCTTCACAACTGTTCACTGAATTCACACACTTTTCACAATCGAAACTGTAACCCGGAAACACTTGTCCTTTCAACAGCCTCTCCTTCACTACCAACAGCGGATTCTTCACTTCTTCTATGCTCAGAATCAGACTTAACTTCTCACCACCCTCAACAGCATTTATTCTAGCCCCTCCGTGATTCGGAATAGGGTTTGAAGTAACATTTGGCGGTGGTGCGAAGTTAATCGCCTTGGAGTCGATCAAATCTTGAACTTTGTGCTGTAGCGCCCTGCACTTCTCAGTTGAGTGCCCGGGTGCCCCTGAATGGAAAGCGCATCTAGCATTGACATCATACCCAACTGGAAGCTCTCCAGGTGGTGGTGGTGCCAAAGTCCTCAGTTGTATCAAATTCAGGTCCAGCAATCTCGGTAGCAATGAAGCGTATGTCATGGGAATTGCCTCAAGCACCCTATTAGTCGGGCGAGTCTGCCTTGGCTGATAAGGTCTTTGTGGATAGTTGTTACGTTGTGGCTGCTGTTGTTGCTGTTGTTGTTGAGGTTGTACCTGCTGCACAGGGCTGGAAGGGATTGTGACAGCTGCCACTTGCTCATATGACCTTCTATATCCTCGGCCAAACACAGGATTGGTCTCACCTTCCCTTCTTCTCGGGGGTCCGCTGAAAGGTTTTCTTGCTCCATTTGAACTGCTCGCACTTGTATCCTGAATCTTTCCCATCTTTAACAGAGTCTCGACCCTCTCTCCAGCAATTACTATATCATTAAACTTGGTAGCCGAACAAGACGCCAATCTTTCGATAAACACTCCTTGCAATGTCCCCATGAACATATCAGCCATCTCATTCTCCAGCAGTGGTGGTTGCACTCTGGTAGCGAGCTGACGCCACCTTTGAGCATACTCTTTAAACCCCTCCTTAGCAGTTTGAGACATGTGTTGCAATTGAGTGCAATTTGGAGCCATGTCCAAATTATACTGGTATTGCCTCACGAAAGCCTCTTCCAGGTCCTTCCAGCTCTTAATGTTGACTCTGCTTAGCTTCATATACCATTCCAAGGAGGCCCCAACCAGGCTGTCCTGGAAATAGTACATCCATAGCTTTTCATCATCAGTGTGGGCAGCAATCCTTCCTACAAAGGACTGAAGATGAGTCTTTGGACACGTCGTGCCGTTGTACTTCTCGAAAGTCGGGACCTTGAACTTGTAAGGGATTCTAACCCCTGGAACCAAGCCCAAGTCAGTAATATCGAACCCCAAAGAGTTCTGAGATTGAATAGCCCTGATCTGTTCTGCCATCTCCTCAAACTTCCTGTTCATCTCAGCCCCCTGGCCTTCAGTTTCGTCCAGCAAAGTGAACTGTTCGTCTTGACCGTCCATCTGTACATTGTTCAGTCCATCATTGATTATGGTAACCCCTGGCTGGGTTACAGGGATTTCAACTTGACGGGCGCCCGCACCGTTACGATTACCTCCATCAGCAGTACTGTTGTTCATGACTTGACTATTTTCAACCAACTCCCGCTGACGTTCCTGATTCTGACCCATCCCTGCCATAAGGGTCATAAAATTGTCCATCCTCACTCTCAAGTCAGCTAAATCAGCTTGCATTTGATCCATGACTCTTTCTCTGTTGACTCTTGTTGGATATCTGTGTGCGACTCGCTGTTCTCGAACTTTTCTGGGAGCTATAGTGCCTGAAACAACCAAGAACGTTAGAAACTGAAGCACTACCTGCAAAACAAACAAACGCGTCATATGCATGCAATGTAACTGCTCATGTTCCTAAGTTTTAAGCATTTGCATGCTCCAGTTCTGGTATCTGCTCCAGACAGCCACTTTGAGTATTAACTTTCAAACTTTCTCTTTGAAGAATGTTCAGATATTAGCAGTATCAGACAAACGAGCCTTGCATATTTAGAAATGATAATTTTCATATTAACACTGTATATCATGGACAACCCACTGCCGGCCAAAAGTTAGAGCACAAACAGAAATATTCCCCAAAGGGTTACAAGCCATTACATGAATAAAAGACAAAAGAAATAAAGCAAGACTCCTACAACAAGTCTGTAGGTAGTCTGAAAAATAAACTAAACTAGAGACCCAGGCTCCTCTGCATCTGCTATGTTCTTCTTTACACCTGCTCTCAGCTTGAGCTCTTCAATCTCCTTCCGTGCCTCCTCCAAGGCTAACTGGCTTTATGCTAACTGCTGAGTCTTTTCCCTCCATATGTTGTGGACTTGCTCCTCCTCTTCCTTCTTGAAGGCCATTTGCACCTCGAAAACTCTTCTTTCTCTTTGAACTTCTTCTGCTCTTCCTCCCTTTGAACTTGCAACCAAACAATGGATTGGCGAGCTTCCTTGAGAGTCTTCAAAGTCTTTTTGCGCTCAGCTTATCTTTTTGCCTCCATCAAACCTATCCTTTGAAAGTGAGCTTCCCTTCCAACAAAGTCCTTCTCTTTAGCTTCCAAAGAGGCTTGGATCTTCTGCAGCTTTCCTTCTGCTTCATGCTTGGCCCGGTTGGCAAGATGGTACAGGTTAACCATTTCAGCATTCTCCATTCGAACTTCATGCTGCTGAGCTTCCAATTTCTTGTACTCTTCAAGGGAGACAGTACTCTGGCTTGGAACTTCTTTGGGATAAAGTGGAGCTTCTACTGAGAAAGGCATGAGAACTTCTTCTACATGTTTTTGCAACCATGTAGCAAAGGGTGGATACGTCTTGGGATCTACTCTGCCAAACTCTTTCTTACCCTTCCTCATCCTGTGAGCCCAAGCTTAAGATCTTGTAGAACTAACTCCTTGTTTCCTTCCACAGGAAAATACAAAGACTCAACAAACGCTTCCATCTGTGGAGGATCTCTCAAAGGGTAACCAAATTGCTTCCTGGCTAATGTTGGATGATAACTGATTACACCCTTCCTTCCTAGCAAAGGCACTCCAGCAAATCTTCCACAACTGACCAACAATTCTTTTCCTAGCAGATCTCTGTCATATCCCCAAGCAATATCTTCAGCAGTTAACCCCATCAACCTTCTAGACCATCTCCACTCATCCCTCATTTCCTTGAAAGCTCCTGATTTTGGCAGTTGTCTGGCAAACCACTCAGCAAACAAAGAAGCACAACTACCTACTGGTCCTCCTCTACCTTTCTCATTCCTGTAATGAACACTGTAGTAGAAATCACCCAACAGAGTTGGCACAAGATTGCCTTTATCAAAGATAGAGATCACTTCCAAGCTTACAAATTCCTTCTCTCCTGGGAACAAGCTAGACCCATACACCATCAAAGCCAACACAACACCAAAGTTACCCCATTTACCCTCTGTAGCATATCTCTCAGCCTCTGGTATGAGCACACTCCAAGGGAGTCCTTTGCCTTCACTATCCTTCAGAGCCTTCTTGATTGTAGCAGCTGGCAAACGACAAACTTTGGCTATGTCCTCTTCCTTAAGCACCACCTCAGATCCATAGAAAGGCAGGGTATCTCTGACTAGAACATTCAGAATGGTGGAAATCTCCTCCAAGGTAGGAGCCAAGATGTAATCTGGAAACACAAAGCAACGCAACAGGGGATCATAAAACTGAAGCAAGGTATGCAAACTGTCCTTCTGGTTTGCAGTGGGCTTGTCCACATACTTCAATATCTGGCCATATCTCTTTCTGAAATTTCCCAAGACTTGGTCATTCATCAGACCTGCTAATTTCTGAACACTTCTGACTTCAGGTTGAAGAAAAATATATTGGACATTCTTTTTCCTTGTAACTCTTCTGATTTCTGCCATCTGGAGATAAGATTTACCAGAACTGGGAGCTGACTATGAACAATGACCTGAAAAATGGAAACATAAACAGTTAATACAAGAATGATGCAAATGCAAATGCAATGCAGGCACATGATCAATCTGGGACCATCTGGATACTGGACACTGAACACAAGGACCCTCTGATCAATTGCAAACCAAAATCCTCTGAGTCACAACCCTCTGACAGAAATCTCAGAACCATAGTACCAAGAAAACCAGAACACCAGAACCATAGGACCAAAATCATAATAAGGACATCTGATAATGAGGGTATGTAGAGGCCAAGGGTTCCTGCAAACCTGTAAACCCCTCCCAATCTCACTGGTATGCTCCGGGTCAGGCATTACGGACTCTCAAAGCCGAATAGCAATAATACTTTCACCATTTCCGAGAAATGGCTCATGACCAAATCAGGGAATCGGTTTGGCATTATATACTACGCAGGGAGGCCTCAGCTGAGTCCGGGAAACAAGGTCATCCTATGCAAGTCCCAGGTGGGCCCTCGGATGCGAATGGGTTTGCCACAAAATGTGGTCTGCCACTGTCATCACTAGAGAGGGATATTTCCACAAGGTTCTCAATGATCGGTCCCTAGCTGCACAAAAATGTCAAGGTTATGAAATGAGAGAGGAAGATCCCCAAATCAAGACATTTCCAAAGTAGTCTCAAATTTGGGTGTGGAACTCACTACTACCCCCATGACAAGATCTCATGAGGCCAAAGTGGAACCACTCTAAGTCCTAAGGTGCACTCGAGCCGTGGTAATGAGCTCATCTCTCAGAAACAGTATCACCCATACCCACCAAACAGAAGATCCAGTCCAGACAGTCCAGTAATAATATGATGCATAAATAAATACTGAAAACTGTAAATAAAGCTGTAAATAAAGCCGTGAATAAACAACAATAGAATACAACACATAACAGCAAACAATCAACACCCAAAGAAACAGAAACATGCAAGCGCTAGGAGAGACTGACAGAGGAACCAGAGATTCTGGGTTCGTTCCCCAGCAGAGTCGCCAGTTGTCGCTCCCCGGATTTCCATCCTGGTACAAATGCAAAAGTGGCGCGGAAAAGAATAGAGTCGCCAGCCATGCATTTTTATCCCGAAGGAACGAGAATGGTAATGCTGCACAAACCAGAAGAAGAGAAAAGGAAGGACACGGGTCCTGCGAACCAAAGAAACTGAGCTCGGGAGTCGGTTACGACCTGGGAAGGTATTAGCACCCAGATCGTCCGCCGTACCCGACGGGATCCACGCTTGCAAAGAAAATGTTTCAAAGGGTGAGGGGATGAAAGCTGCTGCTAAGAAAATGAACTGAACTGAATAAAAGAAAACAAAAGGAAACTGGCAAAGAAATGAAAAGGAAAAAATGTAGGGAAAATGAAGATTGTGCTCGAACAGGCCCTACCCCGCTGCCTACGTACCTCATCTGGACAATGAGGATCAGAGTCACCGTAGTTCCCCTAACTAGGGGTGGAAAAGATTGCTTGTGTCTTAAGGCTTGAACTGCCTATGCCAATGCTCAGGTGTTGCAGACTCGGACGACGAGTGCGTAACCGTCTTGCAAAATGACAAGTAGGAGCAAGTTCGCGGATGAAGCGAAGGAGATGAGAAAAGAATTCCCGAAGGAAAGACGATTATTGTTTGTTTGTGTTTTTTAGAGGCTTTTATGAGTGTGTCACAAGGAAGTGAACTCAAGCTCTTTTCCATGGAACGTGTACTTGTCACTACATTCCAAGACGGAATAATAGAACAAGCACACTCAAGTAAGGAGAAGATCTCCAAAACTTGAAGCCAGAGATTAGGGCTTAAGCTCACTAACCCATTAACTTATTAAGTGCTTTTGGTATTTACAATGAAGAAGTGTTTTTTTATGATTTTCTTGGTGAAGATGATATCTTGATCAGACTTGTACATCACAAGATAAGCTTGTACTATCCCAAGATGGGAAGACTACAAGTATCTCATGGGATAAGGCTATTGCTCAAGGTATCACTTCAAACTTTATTAAGTGTTTTCTTTAAGGTTTTGAGATGAGAAGAGAAAAGAAACCAAAAGGATCACAAAGGCAAAAGTCTAATGGGGGACTAAAGAATCCTAAGTGTTGTCATGCATGGGAGATCCTAGGTTAGTGTGGTTTACTATCCTAAAGAAGAAAAGAAGAAGAAGAGAAGAAGAAGAAAGAAGAAGAGAGGAGGGAAGCAAGGCCTAAGCCCAACAATCACAAGGTTAGCATTAATGAAAAAGGAAGAAGAGATAAGAATTGGAGATGTGGGAATCACATCCACACCTCTCACTTACCATAGCCCCTGAAAAGGTTAGCAACACGAGCATACAAGTGAAACAAAATGAATATAATGACATGCCAACATCATACAAACAGAAGTGAAATCATATACAAATGCTCAATGCAAATGCAAGTCATAAGAATGAGAAAAGAAACACACTAGTTAGTATGAGGCAACATGAACCAAATGGCAAAGCAAAGCAAACTGAAGAAGATGCAAAGAAAAATAAACAAAACATGAACTCAAGGCCTAATACCAGAACCAAATCCAAGTTAAAGAAGTGCTTAAGAAGCAAGAGAGATGAGGAGAAGAGAAACACAAAGCTAAACAAACAACTTATAGGAAGAAATAAGCAAAGGAGTGAGATGAATGCACATAAGAAAGAAAGAACTTAAAAGGTAAGCAAATCACAAAATTTCCAAGACACAAACCCTAAACCAAGATCAGAAAGGTATCAATACCCTAAGGAGACCCCAAATGAGATGAAGAAGTTGGAACAAGTGCCCTTCTAAGCTAAGGAGAGGACTTATGATAAAAAAGAAGCAAAATGGGACAAGTTAATAACCAAAATTCAAATCAAATCAACAATGCACCCAAAAATTCCACAACTTTGGACAAGAGACCTTTAATCATGATATAACAATATGCCAAAAGAATATGGAGAAATTCAGAAGCTATGCAAGTCAAAAGAAGGCTCAAACATGAACTAGGGTTAAGAAACTTCAATCACAAGTCAAAGGTCAAAACCAAATGAACAAGATTCTAAAAATCATAACAAAAATCACACATAAACTACATCTCCTTATGAATCCAGAGCAAAAAGAAGCAACAAGGAATTCAAAATGAGAATCACTATGGAAATTGGACAAGACAGCATGCACAAAAAGGAATTAAAAAGAATTAATTAAATGAGGGAATTAATTGACACGTGGCTATTAAAAATAAATGGAAAAGAAAAATATGGAAAATTAAAGAAAAACTCAAATGAACACCCATGAATTATTTCAGAATTTTTGGACACTTAGAAGTATTTTTAAAAATTGAAAAGCAAAACTGATATTAAGAAATAAAAGGAAAAAGAAAATAAAATAAGAAAGAGCTGGGAGGTGTGAATAGAAGGAAAGCCGGTTCAAATAAATTGGGCCCAAAGGCAAGGGGATGCGGATAGAAGGGGTAAGCCCACCCAATCCTGCGCTGAACACAAAAACAAGGGTGGAAATTCACAAAAATATGGAAAAAAACACTGGCCAGAGGATTAGATGGACGCATCCTGGAAGTTGGTTCATTAAATGACGTGGCAATATGATAGGGTCAGAGCTGAGGGAACACACAAGGTACTATGGGACGTGCAACACAAACAATTAAAATGGAAACATAAGCTCACGTGAGGGAGAGCCTCTTCATTTATGAGGTGGCAAAATCCTGAGTGTGGAGATGGAAAGATCTGATGGTGTAAGACTCATCTTCAACCTTGGAAACCCTAAATGCACACATCCCAGATTCCGGTGACCGGAGCTAGGGCTCTGGCACCGGAAAATGCATAACATGAACAAAACCTAATAAAAATGAACAAAATGCTCCAGATTGGATAATTGAGCCATGCTGATCTCAAATATGATGATGAAATTCACAATAGGTCAAAGAATTTTCCAGATCGAACACAAACAGTTTCTACCATGAAATTTCAAATTCACATAACAAGCTCAATAATGCATCAAATTTGAATCTAAAACCAACATAATGATCAGCATAACCAGATGATTACAATGCACACAACTATTTTCATTTTTAGATCTGAGGATTTGGAACTCACCTGAACTTGCAGCTCTTGAAATAGCTTGTTAGAAGCCAAGAAAATGAAGCCAATCCACTCCAAATGCACTCTAGTTGCAAAATAAATGCAACTAGAGTCTTGAATCTTGCTGTATCTGAGAATTTGCAACCAACTGCCCTGAAATGGCAAGGTGATGAATCTTGAGAATTAGCTTGCACAATGGAGAGATTTGTGATCCTGAGCTCTCAAGGATGAAGGATCTGTGGTTGGTTTGTGAAGAGAGCAAGTGTGTGAAGAGATTCGAATGAAATGCAATTTGAGCAAAGACTTGAGAGTGATGAAATGAGTGAGAGCTGGATCCTCTAAAACCCTAATTTGCTTTTATATGAGGTCATGAGGAAATGCTGAGAGAATGAGAGGATTTGCACGTGGGAATGGAGAATGTGTGAGATTTTGCAAAATTGGCAAGTTTGTGGTGAGAGCATGAAACACATGCATTGCCTTGCCTCTTGCCCATGTGCATTCCACATCTCACCCTTGATTGCAATCCAAACAGATCCTGGCCATTGGATGAAAGTGTCACACTCTTTTCATGTTCATGCAATATTTACACTTAAGGAAGGAAATTCTCATTGTGCACGAATTTGATGTAATTATTGGAGCAAAGTAACCTATTTGCATTTTATTTTAATATTGGAACCTCATTTGGTATGTACCAACATCCAAAATTAAGATTCAAGACTTTTTGCTTTGGTGCACAAGTGAGAATTTAAGTTTTGCCCTAGTTTTGCATGAATTTTCGAGGGGCATATCTTCTTAAACATGAAGGCTATGAAAAAGTACTTGTACTTTTTGAAAATAGGAGGATTTAATCTCCAAATTTCATGTTTGACTTTGGTCCATTTGAAGAATTTTTCACCAAGTTATGATCACTTGAAATTTAGGGCAAAAACTTGCCAAAAATGGCATTTTCCATAACCAACTTCACACCAATTTTGCAAAACACCTCAAAACCTCATGATTCTTGATCTTTGAACTTGCCAAACCTCTTTTAACATTATAAGAATATCCCTTGGCTAGAAAAATGGGATTGGACCCCTTGAAATCTCACAGTTGACTTTTCTAAGGCACAGTTGACCAGTTTCTTCACTTACAAGCAACTGAAGAAATGCTTGACTTCCACAAGGAATTTTCTCACCAAAATTCATCCCTAGGATCCTCTTAACATGTGAAAGACTTTTCCCAAATGAAATGGCCAAAGTTTTGAGGTTTTCATGCTTGAAACTCAAACCCTAGTTTGGGATCCTTGTGTAGGAGCTTTGCCCTAGCCTGGATTCCCTGATAATCTTCCAACCTTATGAGCTTTTGCAAATGAACTTGAACTTGTAAATGTAATGTAGACCCCTCATAGGGCTTATACAAAACCCTTGGGCCCCTTGTCATAGCTTGTGATGCTTCAAAAACCTCCACAGATGATCATATGCCTAATGCTAGGTCATGAGAAATGTTATGCCTCATCTTTCCATGCTAGGATGCTAAGAATATGATATATTCATGATATGATGCTTAAAATGAAGAGGGAAAATTTGGGGTGTTACAATAGGCTAAAAATTTCGCAGCTGGTTTATAACACCAGATTTAATGACGGTTGACTTAATTTTTTTTTTGTAATACAACCAGATTTAACAACGATTGTCTTTAAAACCGTTGTAATATATGATGTGTAACAAGCATCGTTTCCCAGCAAATACATTTTTTATATCATATTTTTTACATTTTAAACGTATATTTTATTTTTTAGTGTTATGGGGACTTTAACCTCAAAACACAAAATTCATATTTGTTTTTCTATTTTTAAGTGAAAGAGAATAGTTTGATCAAAACCTCATTAAAATTCAAATTCATCTTATCATTTCATTTTTAGTGTTATTTCCCTCAAAACTTCATTTAAAAAAAAGTGAAAGAGATGATCATATATGAAAGAAAACTTTATTATAATTCCAGAAAAGAAGAGAACATTGATAATCATATTACATATATTTATCAAATGTCCGAGCCCATAGCAACAAATGCATCTTCATAATCTAGGACTCTCTCCTCACTTCCCTCATCAGAATCATAAAAAGTCCTCCTCTACTTCATTTTATTTTTCTTCTTCGACTTCTTCTTCTTTTTCTTTTTCTTCTTCTTCTTCTTCTTCTTCTTCTTGGCCTTCCAAACCCTTAACGTAACCCCGACAACCAAATTTCCAGATGGTTGGACCTCCTTAATTGGCCGCTGACGTTGTTCATGTGTGACCTCATTTGTGATGTTTGTGTTAGCATTCTCATTGGTTGAACTTATTGTTACGAAGAATATATTATGAAGAAATGTTAAATTGTCTATTTATAGATGAGGTTGAAGATGAAAAGTATGATAGTTTAGTGCTTGCGATGATGATAAATTGTAATGGTTGATATCCTCAAACGATATTTTTGAAAAACAGAGAAAATCATAAATCATTATTATACTTGGGATGAGCGTTTCTCTCCTTCTGGAAGAGAAAATGTTGTAATATTACAACGGTTTCTTATTATAACCGTTGTGATATATTATGTAAAATTGAAAAAATGTTATTGTCAGGAGTCAAACCTTGTACCAAATAAAAGGGGTATAACTACGGTTCTTATGTTTAACCATTGTGATATATTTTTAATAAATATATAGTTATCATTATAGTTTTTATGCGATAACCGTGGTGAAATATTTACCCATATAAGCAAATTAACTTTCCCTTATTGATCGTAGCGTCGTTTCCTTCACAACGAACTCTAGCATCCATTTTTTCTATTGTGCTTCGTACATTAAGATATTGTTCTTCTTTCATCTATTGTTAGATATTTATCATTATCTCTTTTTTTGCATGTTGTTTATTCTTCTTCTTCTTCTTCCATATTAGGCAACAAAATTTGTCTAGTTTTAGAAATAAAGAAAAGAAATATAAGAAGTATGAAGCTTTTGTTTAAGCTTATTCCTCCTTGTATTTCTTCTTCATTATTTGACAACCTAGATGAACATGGTGATGATGCTGGCGTTAGCAAGCTTAATGCACATATTGTTTATGTAGATATAGAAAATAAGGTTAAATGTTGTTTACCCCTGCCATATGAGCGAGATTTAGTTTATTCCCCCTTAAGAATTTTTTGTGATCCCCCCTCAACTTACTAAGATTCCCTTTTGGGTCACCCTTATTTGCATATGTGGACTACTTGAGCTTATTTGGCACGCTGACTGTGTATATAATTGCCACGTAGGAAATGTTTTAGCTATAATAATATCATCTGCAAAATTCTTCTTCATATTACCCCCTAACAAATCTAGGGTTCATACACATCAAAAAAAGGAAGAACTCAGCGGAGAAGAAGAAGACCAAGAGGCAGTCGAAAAAGAAGGGAAATGCGACAAAGAGACAGTCAAATGAAGCTACTTCCTCAATGCAATGTGAGCAACTGAATAAGCAAGAGGAAGAAGAATCAACACACAATGTTGAAGCGAAAAAGGTTTGTCTGGTTTCATTTCTTATGCGATAATGACACCTGAATGTTAGGTTAAAGTTTGTTTTTGATTTATTTAAGAACTTGCAAATGTTTGATGTTGTTTTTCATCACGGAGGGGAATTTGTAGTGTTGACTGATGAGGTTACCATTTACAGGGGTGGTGTATCAACACTTGTTTGTGGGCTCCACATTGATAAGCTTACAATGGGTAGTGTTCATAGTTTAGTGACTTCTTGGGGGAACTTGCGAGGGACATATAAAACGTGGACTAAGATCATAGAAATTGATGAATTTTTTTCCAAATTAAAAAGGATGATGACTGTTATGACTTTACTGCATATGCTTGTGTCACCAAAGTCGAAGGGGAGATGTTTGTGGAGCATAATGTGAGCGATATTGGAGACTCAGTTAAGAGTCCTAGGTGTGTGAATGACAATATTGTGTTGAAGGTTTGTGAGGATGATGATGTAGAAGCATTGAATGATAGTGAAGATGAGCATGCAACTGCAATGGTTGATGGTTTTGAAGATATTGATGTCACTGTTCCTATAAGACAGACACTTACTTTGAGTAGTTTTTTAAGTGGAGGAAAAAAAGAATTTGGAAGATGATGAGTATTTGAGTGATGTGCTTTTGTCTTCAGATCCTGATAATTCTGACAATGAGAAAGGTCCTAAATTTTAAAAGTTTAGAAAATAACATTTGAATAAGAATTTTAAATTTGTGTGGGGTATGAAGTTCAATTCCCTATATGACTTTAGGGAAGTAATACATGAGTGGTCTGTTTTGAATGGTAGGAAAATTAATTTTGTTAAAAATGAGTCTTATAGAGTAAGGGTTGAATGTAGGGCCAAACATCCCAAAATGTCAGGCTATGTGACATCATACAGGATTTGAGACAAAAAATTTCTGTGGGAATCATTGTAGGTATGGAATGGAAGGAAAAATTAATTGCAAAGAAGATCTTGGAAGGAGATGCAGACAAACAGTATTCAAATCTAAGGAGATATGCAGCAAGATTACATAGAATTAATCCTGGTAATACTTTGTTTATAACTGTTGACAGACCAATTCCTTCAATTCAACCTAGATTTGGTGCTTTTTACTTTTGCTTTGATGGTTGAAAAAAGGGTTTCATAAATGGTTGCAGACCCTTTATTGGATTAGATGGTTGCCATTTGAAAACAAAATATGGAGCTCAATTATTAATTGATGTAGGTAGGGACCCCAATGATCAATACTTTCCATTAGCTTTTGGAGTGGTTGAGAATGAAACTAAAGAAAGCTGGAAGTGGTTTCTTGAGCTGTTGAGGAGTGATATTGGACAAGACAAGAACTTTGTATTTATTTCTGACCAACACAAGGTGTGTTTTCTTATAGTATTTTATTATGTTCATATCATCTTTCAAGAGTAGAACATTATGTATTTAGCTGTGTCAGTATATATGTTGCATGGATTGGTAGTTGTGTTTAAGGAAATGTATGAAAGGATAAAACATAGGTTATGCCTTAGAAACCTATATGCAAATTTCAAGAAAAGGTTTGGGGGTGGTTCTTTGATTAGAGATCTGATGATGGGTGCTGCTAAAGAAACATACTATCAAGCATGGTTGCAGAAGATGAATGAACTGAAACAAGTTGATCAAAGGGCATGGGCTTGGCTAATGGATGTTCCAAAAAAAACTTGGTGTAAGCATACTTTTATCTTTTATCCTAAATGTTATGTGCTCATGAATAATATTGCTGAATCTTTTAATGCAACCATCTTAGCTGCTAGGGATAAGCCAATTTTACAATGTGTGAATGGATAAGGAAGTACCTTATGAATAGGTGTTCCACATCTGCCTTGAAACTTGAGAAATGGCCTCACAAGATCATGCCAATTCATAGGAAAGACTTGATAATAAGGTTGTTTTGAGTGGCCATTGGCTGCCTACCTAGGAAATGGCTGAAAAATTCAAGTCACTCATTCTTTCAACACACAGGGGTTTATAGTTGATATTGCAAAAAAAATTATGCACTTGTAATTTCTGGGAGTTAGTTGGTATACCCTATAGGCATTCTATAACAAATTTAGGTTTTAGGAAACAGAACCTTGAAGATTTTGTAGATGAATGTTATTCTAGACAGAAATATGCATAATGTTATGGTTTTCCTGTGAGTCCTATTAATGGTCAGGAGATGTGGCCTGATATTGAGACAGAAGCACTATTGCCTCCACTGTGCTAAAAATGACCTAGTAGGCCTAAGAAGCTCAGGATTAGGGAGAATGGTGAAGATGAGGCTAGGAGAAGACTACCAGGTGTGTCTTACAAGTGTACAAAGTGTGACAAGTTTGGTCACAATGCTCAAACTTATAAAAGCACAACACAAGATCCAAATGGGTTGAAGAAAAAGGTATGATTTGATTAGATGTGCTTATTAAACTAATTTGTTGTGTTTGTTTGGTCTGATCTTAATATGTTGATATTGTGATAGAAAAGGGTGAAACTCAATGCAACTATGCCAACTGATGTACCACCACCAACTGCTGAAAAAACATAAGCAACAAATGAAACAATTCAACAAGCAGAATAATCAACACAAGCACCTGAAGAAGAAACACAAGCAAGTCAAGTTCTACAATAAAAGCCAGCACAACCAACTATTATTGCAGACCAAACATCTGATTACAATGGAGACATTATTGATGACCTCATATCCAACCTTCCTGATGTTGCTGCAACTGAAGATGAGGTTAGGCTAGTCATGAAGAGAAAAGAGCTCAAGCCAGTCAAGAAGTGGTCAAGTGAGAGAATCAAGTTGAAGTGGTTTCAAAAACCAGTAATTGGGCCAGGTTCAAACACTGACTAGCCAATACTTCTTCCAGAAGAAGATGAAGGAGTTTTGACACAAGAAGGATCTACCACTACTCGTGCCAAGAAGAAAATGAATAAATAGTTCAATTTTTGTGATATCTATATGTTGTTATGTATTAGTTTGGAACCTTTAATTATTGACTTAAGCCAATGTACTGAGAATTCTGTATTTGTTATGACTTATGCTAATGTTTGATGGCGATTGTGTTTTGTGGTTGATGCCATTGATTAATGTTACTGTCAATTATGTTTAATGACCGTATTCTGCTTAATGACTGTATGTGTTATGATATATAATTAATGACATCAGAGTTTCAACAAATTGGGTCAAATCATATTTCATAATCCTTTAACAATTACATCACAATTTCATGTTCCAGCAACTAAAACAAAGAAATCTAACTTAATCAAAAAACACTGAACTTAAACCAAGACCTACATAAACTTCTTTACACATTGGATATACTAATTACATGTACCTATACACTAATGAAAACATAATACAAGACAAGAAAAATGTCATATTCCATTGGAAATTTTTTCTCTTCAACTTGGCTTTTCCAATCTTATTTTCTGTAAGATCAAACTTCACCATTGCCACATCACAGGTTTTGCAAAAAAAAAAAATCAACCTTGGACAATTCCACCATGGACTGAGCAGCTACGTCATCCCAGATGAAAATATCGCAACTATTCCCCATCTGCAAAATCAATATAATTAGATACAACATAATCCCTAAACCCTAAAATAATCCTAAAACCTAAAATGGATTCGATTTCAAGTAATTACCCCAAAATTTCGACACTTCCAGAATTTTCAGTTGTAGTTTTGTATCGTTTTTACAACCCACATCTTCATAGGACGACGACATCCACATAACGGAACGACTGGAGTTTCGTACAAATTGTTGCCTTTAGAACTTTGAGTTGCATCAATTTTGGGAGAAGAAGAAGAAAGTTGCAGAAACTAAAAAAGAGTTGAGGATGAAGATGAACAACGTAGGAGGAGAATGAACCCTAGATTTGTATGAAGAAGAATTTTGAAGCTGATACTATTATAGCTAAAACATTTCCTGCATGGAAATTATATACACATTCAGCGTGCCAAATAAGCTCAAGTAGTCCACATATGCAAATAAGGGTGACCCAAAAGGGAATCTTAGTAGGTTGAGGGGGGATAAAAAAAAATTTCTTAAGGGGGGGGGGTAAATGAAATCTCGCTCATATGGCAGGGGTAAACAACATTTAACCCTAGAAAATAAGGTATTATTCTACTTCAATCTTTTTGTTAGATAGTTCTCATTATCTTGTTTGCTTCATGTTGTTTTTGTTGATTGTTCTCATTTTTTTTTCCAGATTTGTCCTCAATGCATTAACAAAGACCATACTTTGGCTATGGGACATATTTTTTGTGTAGTAATGGAAGAAAGTATAAGAAGTATAAAGCTATGATGGAAACTTCATCCACCTTAGACTTTTTCATCATTGCTTCATGAACAAGATTTGTTTCAAACTCGGGATGCTTTACAAGCTAGGTGAACTTCTTTGTAATGGTACATATGGCAACAATGTATCTTGTTTGTTTAACTTTCTATTTTGCTGATTTTGTTTTGAATACTAACTAATTTTATTTTATATGAAATAGTTGAAGCTGTTTAGTAAGGATTATACATGGTGATGATGATGCTGGTAGCAAGCGTATAGTTTGAGTTGATAAGGTACATATATATGAAGTCCTTTTGATATTGTATATGAAATTTAGTTTATTATATACTATGTATATTATTTGTTTCACTATCCTTTTATTGAAATGAAATCATTTAAATTAACATAGAAATGTATAATCTGAAAATTAAGATGTATTTGAAAAACAACCTCGAATTGCTTGCATCTCATTCAGCATATTTTATGTTCCTTAACACAAATATATGATTCAATGGCCTGTTTGCTTCAATTCATCGATATCTACAATTCTACTATACCTCATCGTCGTCACTTATCACCGTGATTATTATGATCATGATTGTTATGATGATAAAATCGCGATGATAAATGGTGATGATGAGGTAACCGACCATTGCACCATATTTGTGTTAAAGAACATAAAATGTGCATGATGAGACGCATGTAATTCGGAAAACAGTGGTGTGTTTAAGTTAGTTTTCAAGAACAATTTAATTTTCAGATTATATAGTTCCTTACCAATTTTAATGGTTGTATTTCTTTAATTATGTGTATAGTAAAACAAACAATATGCATTTGTATCTAATAAACTAAGGGTACGTTCCATAATGGTTGAAACTCATAACGGTTGTGATATTCAATATATATATTACAACGATTGTTATACCTAAACATTGCAATATACCGCACACTTTTCAAAATACAACAACGGTACCAGGTTCGTGATTATAAGTAGCGTACTTACAACAACATTCTACATAACAACACTTTGATCTGCGTCATTATACATAGTTTCTAACCGTTGTTAAATGAGTTTTCTATAGTAGTGACAATTAGAGCACAAAAAACCTTTAGTATATTATAGAGCGTTAAATAAAAGTGGAAAGTAGCTCTACAAGCCACCTTCCACACACAACAACAATGATCACTCCTGAGTATATATAAGATGTTCATGGTGGACAACATGAAGCAAAAGGGGTGAGAGACAACATTCAAAATAAATAGTGTAAATAATGCTAAGGTAGAGAACATACAACATAACACACAGTCAACAACATCATAGTATCACACTCATTCATAACAACATGCATATGTATATGAAATGTGACTCAAGACACAACGTGACACTTATGTATGTAGTATCATTATAGACAACACAAGTCCATGTCGCTCCTGAATCCCCACCATAGGACTAGAGCGCACCAAATCGCTACTAATACCATAAGTAACGGTTCACTGATTCTCATCCGAAACCAAGTACTCGCTCCTGAATCCCCACCATAGGACTAGAGCACATCAAAATTGGACCAAAGCTCGTTGTAAACACCCCAAATTTGCCCTCACCCATTCACACCATGGCTTGTGATCATTTCATATGCATAAATCCAATCATAGCATCTCATATCACATTTTGATTCACTGCATAGATTCTAAGTCATCTGCATCTAGGGTTTGTGATCTGAGCAATCCAAGGGCTTCTTAAGCCATTCCAAAGGCCATCAATCACTTCAAAGGGGTCCATGTGTGGTCAAACATCATGTTATATCCTCTCAAAGTCAAGAATGTCAAAAAATCACAAGAACTGAGAATGGTATGGAAGCAGAGCCAGGTTTGACTGCACAGATGACCTAAAATTAGGGTTTTGGTTTCAAAGGCCATAACTCCAAATTTTTTGGTCATTATTGTTTCTATTGGTCTCTATATGGTATGGGGAGTATGCATATCAATTTTCATGAAGAAATTCCTTGGGGAAGTCATCTGATCAAGAGTTGACTTTTCAAGCAAGTCAGTGTAAAATCAGGGCATCTGAGGCCCCCAATGACCCAACCAAAGGGTGTTCTTCATCATTTTGATTGTATATGATCTTTATTTGATCATAGAAGAAGTTGGAAGTTCACAAAATTGAAGAATTTCAAGTCTTTTGCAAAGTTGACTTTTTGGGAAAGTTTGACTTTTAATGAAATTGCCATTTTAGGAAACTTTTTCAACCCTTGCTTTTTGATTCAAAAATGCTTCAAATGAAAAAACTTTGGTCATGAAAGTTGTAGAATAGATCTTTCCCTTTTCAAAAAGTACAAGAACATGACCTAATTCATTTTGGATCAAAAGTTATGGCTTGCCAAAGTTGGCAAAAATCACAAAATTTCAAAGTTTCTACCAAAGAGGCATTTTGCAAAATGACTTGATCAAGTGTTCTAAAGCTATCAAATGGGCTTCTAATCTTCACAACATGCTCATACAAGACCTAAAGTTCAGAATGGGCCAAGAGATCATTCATTTTTGTGGCCTATGGATCAAGATTTTTCATGAGAAGCAAAAGCAAGACAAGTTGCAAAACTCATCATAGTTTACTATCCACTTGCTTGCTAGCTTGCTGAACTATCCTAGGCATCTCCCCACATCATGCTGCGCAGGACACACCTTTTGTCCTTGGCTAGAAAGTAGCCCATACCTCTCTTACACAACTTTTACATTTTGGCAACTTGAGCCATACCAATCAATAAAGCACACACCACTTCTTCTGACCAATCACAATTGCTTATACAAACCAAAAGCAAGCCAAAGCAGCTAGAACACAGGGCCTGAAACACTCCATATCACAGCATTCTCATTTTCCACCCCATTTGGCAAAAGCATTCGAAACTCATCATACAAGCTACAAACTCACAAACAAACTTCACAGAACATATCACCACATCCTCCTGATCATTTCCCTGCCTTCATTCACCCTTGAAACCTCACATAAGCCAGATACGATTTCTGCCCCCCTTTGAACAGAACTCAAGCAAACTCTCAAACCAGCCATTGCAAACTTCAAACAAACCTTGCAAGCTTCTTAGGAGGATCAGTGGAGTGGATTTGAGCCAAAGAAACAGCCTGAAAGCTCTGGAATCGAAAGCTCCATCTCAGGTATCATCCAAGAACATTTTTCCAGAACTTGTGTTTTGAGTTACAAACTGATTCTATGTGATATGTTGATCATTTTAAGCTTTGAATCATTGAAAATGGTTGCGTGTGTAGGATGTATTTGATCTCTGAAATTTTTGTGTTGTTTTCCGTTTTGATTCGTTCCTCATGTTTCAGTGGAAATGAATGGATTTTGGGGTGGGGTTTAGGTTTAGTGATGATTAATGATTGATTCTGGAGAGTTTGGCATGATTTCATGGCATATTGAGAGAGATTGAGAGTTGATCTGGCCGGAGAAGACGACCAGAACAGTGTTCCGGTCGCCTGAATGTGATTAGGGCAGGATTAGGGCTTAATCATTTAATTAGCGAATTTGAATCTCAGCCCTTAGATGTGGCGCCAAGTCTTCTCCCGCGCGTGTGAGTTCAAACCATGGCCATTGATTATGTTGACTTTTCCTTTTTTCAGATTTAATTCATTTTATTTTTCATTTAAACTCATTTGTTTTCTCCATTTTATTTAAAGTAGTAAAACCTTTTCAAAAATTCTGAAAATTTTTATATAAACTTTTATTAATTTTCAGAAACCAAAAACATTTTTTATTTTTATTTTTTGCATTAAAAATATTTTTAAATCATTTAAAAGTTTATTTTTAATTAATTAATGAGAATTAATTAATCAAAAATACTTTTAGGTATTTAAAAATCACAAAAAAAATTCATGAAACCTTTAAAATCATTTAGAAACATTGTCCAACCCTCAAACCAAATTTCTTTTTTGATCTTGATGCATTTTAACAATTTTCCATGGAATTAATTCATTTTCAAAGCATTATTTTGATCCAAACTTCAAAAAATCATTTCTGCCTAACCATTGAGAGTTGGACTTTGATTCTTTTTGCATTGTGATTTGCATATCATGTAGTTTGTGAGATTAAATTGGCATGATTTGATCTTTCATTTTCAATTTGTTTGGCATTTTTCTTGTTAAGGTACCCTAAAACCCTAGAAATCTTAGGTAATTCATAACCCTCATTAGGTTAAGAGTTGGAACCCCTCCTTTGGGCAGTGAGTTTGTGTAGGGTTAGGGTTCCATTGAATGCATTTTCAATTTTTTATCTTGATGTTTGCTTCTGGTTTTGGTTTTTGTTTGATGCATTGATCATAAACCCTAATTTGGACTTCCATATGCATCCATCTTGCATTTGCTTGCATACCTTGACTTGCCATAGCATTTTGTGCATCCATTTGATTCATTTGACATCTTAAGACATATTGTAAACATGTTTGATCATTGCATCTTTCATTTGCCATGTTGTATGTCATTTGCATTCCATAACTTTTCATGTATGATCATGGTCCTAAACTTGCTTCATTTGCATCCATAAGTTTGTATGATCATCCCCATGCTTTGTTTGATGTTTGCATCATCTCATAGCATCATTAACATCATGTATGTGCTTCTGGTTTTGATTTGCATCATGTTATTTCATCTCATCTTGCATTGCATTGCATTTCTTTCACTAACTTTTCAGGTGGTAAGTCACTTTGAGAAGTGAATTTGCCTTCACTTCTCATAACTCCCTTTCATCTCTCTTATGCATCATTGCTGCATTTTGTTATGTGTTTGAGATTGAGCTTGCTCTTTCTTATTTATTTTACTTTCTTTCTTCAAGTGACTTGTCTTCTTAAATGAAGCAAGTTACTTTGCTTCTCTTTGCTCCTTTCATCTGCTTCCTGGTGGTTTCTTTGAAGATCCTTCTTGTAAACCTCACAAGCCTTAGGAACAACCAAGCATGACAATGATTAGGGTTTTGATTAGTCTCCCCATCTTAGATTTTACCTTTGTGTCATCATTGAGTCTTCTCTTCTCATCTCATAATCAAGGACTAAACCCTAAAGGCTTTAAGGCTTTGTGATTAAGCTTATGCCTGCATCCTTCTATTAGGATGGAGTGTATAACTTTAATCCTAAGTGTTAAACCCTTAATGTGTTTAACTCTTTTAAATCAATCCATCTAATAATCATCAAGACATCAAGCTTGTAACTTGGGCCTTGCATTAGGGTTCTAATTCTTCCTTAATTGGTTAAGAATGACTAACCCTAGTGTTAATGGACAAGTCCCCCTCAAGTTGTCTTACAAACCCTAAAAATCACTTCATCATCTTACCATTAACTAAAATCCACTTAATAAAGGCTTGTTTTGTCATGAGTTTAATCCCTAATCATGGATTAAGTTGAGGAGCTTTCCTCAGCTTAAACACTCTCATCTATTATCCTTCTATTAGGATGGTGTAATGAGTCTGTTTAATCCCTGATTATGGCTTAACCTCATTACTTAACACTAAACAAAAACAACAAAAACATCTAAATAATCACAAGTAGGTTAATGATCTTAATCCTGCATCAAAGGTGATTAAGTGTGAGAAGCTGACTTCACACTTAAGGTATCCTCATTACCCCTAATCAGAGGGAAGATGTGATGAGTTTACTAACCCATTGGTTTAAGCTTAAGCTCATTAACTTATGACAAACTTTCAAAAGCAATAAAAGACTGAAAACTCAAAAACAAACAATAATCGTCTCCTCCGGGATTCTCTTCTCATCTCATTCACTCACAAACGAGAACTTGCTTCTTCCGTCTAATGCAAGACAGTTTGCACCTGAGCCAGACAGGTCATACACTTGAGCATAGACAAGTAAGCAGTTCACAAGTCAATTCATCTTTCAGTCTCTTTGGGTCGAACTACGGTGTTCTGACTTCCTCATTGCACGAGAGGATACGTAGGCATAACTTAACGGTTATCGAACAAAAGTCTCTGTATATTCCCCCTCTTTCCAGCATCATTCTTTAAGCTTCATTATCATGAGCATTTCACTTTTGTTCTTACACTGACACTTCACTTATATACTTCACTTTTACACTGACACTTGTACATCCTTTTCCAGCTCTTTATATACACAAATTGCACTGACACTACCCCTTTAAAACACAAATCTTTTAAGCGTGGATCCCGTCGAGTACGACGGACAATCTGGGTGCTAATACCTTCCCAGGTTGTAACCAACCCCCTTTCTCAGTCTCTCTGGTTCGCAACCGTCTTATCCATATCTTTTCTTAGGTTTATGCAGCATTACCTTTCCTTCGGGATAAAAATGCCTAGCTGGCGACTCTATTCGTTTTTTCTCTTTTTGCCGACCGTTCGCGTCTGTACCCCGTTTGACTTAGCCTCATTTGGTGGGAGCGACAGCTTGGCGACTCTGCTGGGGACCCTTATACTGTAACCAGGGCTTCTGGTTCTTTTTGTGGGTTCCTCCTAGCGCTTGTTTGATTTGTGTTTAAGGGGGTGTTATGTGCTATTTGTGTTTGTATATCTGTTTTATTTATTGCTTTATGTACAGTTTGTTTACTGCTTTCTTTACAGCTTTATATACATCATACTGTCATATTGTTCTGGCTGGATCTGGTTTTGTTGCTTTGGTGGGTGGGTGTTCTATTGAGAGTTTAAGGTCCTATACCTGGGACCTGAGTGACACCTAGGCTAGAGTGGTTCATGTTCTTTCCCATTCCATTTCGGTCTGGTGCGGGAATATGAAACACGGTTCAGATATGGGTTTCTTCTTGAGAACTCTGTGCTACAGATTTCCTGTAGTGCTAGGGCTATCTGGGAAGCCTGCTAAGTCTGGATGACCTTTATTATGACCTTCAGAAACTGAGGTGAATTAGAGGAGGATCTTTTATGGTTATTGTAAACACTGTACCTCCAGGTTAGAGGTGTTTACACTTCTCATAACTGATCCAAGTCTGAGGATCCTTGTTGTAGAACACTACCTGTGAGGGGGTTGGGCTGTTTACAGGTTTGCAGGTACCCTTGACCTCAACATACCCTGTTACTTTGTTTTGATTAAGAGTACTCCATTTTGGGACAGTTCTTGTGATTTTTAACCCGGGACATGTGACTCTTTATTTGAGTCCCCCACCTTGGTTACTGGACTTATGAACCTCCATCTGGATTTCTTGAACATACATGGACCTATATCAAGGCAGTTAATCAGATCCAGCTTGATCATAAACCCTTGCATATCATTTGCATACATCATCATTGCATCATTTGACATTTGCTTATTTGTTTTTCAGGGTATCCATGCTACATTTTGGCTTGGTTTTGACCCCTTCATCAGCATAGACCTATCTTCACCAGCACTTGCTTAAGCTATTCCTCATCAGCTACCTACTTCAGTCACCTACACCACCAGTCTCAGCCTGTCAGTGGCCCATCTTCAGTGTTATTCTCAGCATCTGTCTCAGCTCTTCTTCAGCAACATGGCACCCAAGAAGAGCAACATCTCCTATCATTTCTTTGAGCCTGAGCTAGCTAGCATCAGGAAGGTCCAGGCCCTGATTACTCCAGACCATATACCACTTTTCAGAGAACATTATGGGAACATACTTGATGTGGTTATGGATTTGGACCCTTCACAGAGGAGCTTGATTCATACTTGCTTGCAGTTCTATGATCCCCCTCTGAGGTGCCTCACCTTCCAGAATTTTCAGTTGGGACCCTTGTTGGAAGAGTATTCATCACTAATTGGTATACCTATCAGGGGTGGAGTCCCCTTCAACCCTGAGATGGCTTTCCCTAGTAATGAAGAAGTAGCAAAGGCTTTGTATCTAGAACCAGTTCTGATTGGGCAGAATATGACAGCAAAGGCTGGAGTCTCTGGTCTTCACTTGGATTTCTTGACCTCTCAGGCTATTCTGAAGGCCTCCTTGGGGGAGTGGAAGGCAGTCTGTGCATTATTGGCCCTTAGCATATATGGGATTATATTATTTGCAGATGAGCCTAAGTTTATTAGCAAGAATGCAATCCATCTTTTCATCCTAAGGAACCCAGTGCCCACCTTACTGGGAGATCTCTACTACTCTGTTCACCAAAGGAATGAAAAGCAAAGGGGAAGACTGGTAAGATGCTGTGCTCCTTTGTTCCATACTTGGCTGCTCAAACATTTGCCAAAGACTGATGCATTCTTGAACCCTCACCAGCAGAAGAACTGGGCTAGGAGGCTTGTTGCTCTAACCTCAGATGAAATCAGGTGGTGCACCCAGAGCACCAAGGGCAGGGACATCATTACTAGTTGTGGGCAATTTCCCAATGTACCTCTGATAGGAGTGAAGGGTTGCATCAACTACAACCCTCTGCTATTCAAAAGACAACTGGGCTATGCATTGGTCCACCCTCCCAGAGTACAAGATCTAGCTGAGACCCTTTATTGTGAGAGCAAGCCTAATTTGGCTATTGTCAGGCAAGCATCCTGGGCTTGGGACAATGTTCAGACTAAAGGGGTAACCATTCTTGGGAGATGCAACAATGTGGCCTCAGCTCAGTACTATGAGTGGTCACATGCCAGGGCCCGAATTTCTGGGATGCCCTTCACCATTGAAGATGTGCCTGGACCCTCCACAGCACCACCTCCAGCAACTGTCAGCCTGGAAGAGTTTGAGAAGCTCAAAGAGAGGAATGAGAATTTGTCTGAAGCCTTGAAAAGAACCCTCTGGGAGAGGAGTGATGGTCGTCTGGACATTGAAAGGTTAGAAAAGCTAAAGGTGGAGCATCTAGCCAGGATTGAAAAGTCAGAGGACTACATTAAGAAGTCAAGGGCTGGAGAACAGATTTTGAAGAATGCCTGCAAAGAGGCCCAATTCCAGAGAGCTAGGACTGATCTTTATCTGAAGGAGAGCCAAGCTAGGTGGGTCAGGATCACTGAAGCTCGCACTCAGGAGAATAAGAGGACTCAGGATAAGATTGAGCAGTTGGAAGCTAGTGCAAAAGAGCAACAGGAAGCCCTGGTAGCAGCCCAGAGGGAGATCTCAGAATTGAAACTCAGAGCTGGGGTAAAGAGGTCAAAGGACCAGAGTCAACACAAGAAGCTAACTGCAGCTGTTACTACCAGGAATCTCCTCATCAGGAACCTCACAGAGCGTCCGGCTGATCCTGTGACTGAAGCACTTCTAAAGGAAGTTCAGGAGGATGAGTTTGGTCTTGGTGTCTGACTTTTTGCTTGTTGTTGCTTTCATTTCATTGCACTTTTCCTTTTTTATGTTGAATTTTTGACCCCTCAGAGGGCATGTATTGTGAAAAGAAACAAACTATGTATCATTTACTTTTTGTAATATATGTGTTGGTTTGTTTTATCTGAATTCCTCAAGCAACATCACAAGCATCTTCCTCAAGGGTCTGGAAAGGTCAAAACCAAGTGCCAAGCCGGATACCTTGGATACAAATAAGCATACTGCATTGCATACTAACCTTTGTTTGTTTTGTAGGTTTGTTTTGTTTTTGTTACTAACTCTGTTGTGATCTCAGGAACTATTGCTCGACGTTGGGTGTTTCCACTCAACCGTCCACACAGATATCCCACCCGCAACAACCTTCCGGGTATACAAATGGACCAAGTACAGCAGGACCTTACAGAGGTCAGGACTCAAATGGCCAATGAGAGATTGGAAATGAGGAATCAGATGACTCAGTTTATGGAGGTGATGAATAATATGGCTCAAAGCCAAGAAAGATTAAGAGCACTGGTAGAAAGGCAGAATCAGGAAGACCCCCATCTAGGGACTGCTGGGACAAGCAACAATGAGAGAGTTCAACCTCATGTTAATCCTCCGGTCTATGGACCCCACCTTCATCCAGAGATCAACATCCCTGTTAATGTGCAAGGGACTGCCACTACAGGCAGAGTGTTACAAGAAGACCCCCAGGAAGATCAGTTCACAGTGATGGGAGCTGGGGATGAAGCCTATGACAGAAGGCTAGACGAAATTGCTGAAAAATTAAGGTCCTTGGAGTCTCAAAACTCCTTGGGTTTTGATGTCATGGACATGGGCTTAGTGGACGGGGTCAGGATTCCCCACAAATTTAAACCTCCGTGCTTTGAGAAGTACAACGGAACCTCCTGTCCACGGACCCACTTGCAATCCTTTCTGGGGAGGCTGAAGGCATATACCATGGACGAAAAGCTATGGATGTTTTATTTTGAAGATAGCTTAACAGGAGCTTCAAGGGAATGGTACTCTCACCTGACTAGAGCAACCATTAGATGCTGGAAGGACCTGGCTGATGCCTTTATCAGACAATACCAGTACAACTTGGATATGGCTCCCAACAGGACCCTCCTGATGGGAATGTCACAGTCATCCAGAGAAAGCTTCCGGGAGTACGCCCAGAGGTGGAGACAGCTTGCTGCTGCTGTCCAGCCACCCATGTCAGAGAGGGAGATGGCTGATATGTTTATGAACACCCTCCAAGGGACATACATTGACAGGCTAGCTGCCTTTTCTTCCACTAGCTTTGCTGACGTGGTCATAGCCGGGGAAAGAATTGAGAGCCTATTAAAGATGGGTAAGATTTCTGACAACGGTGTGAGCTCATCCAGTAACACAAGAAAGCCTTTTGTGGGCCCAAGAAGAACTGGTGAGACTAATGCTATCCATACCAGCAGGGGCAGACCCCAGTATGTTCATAAGTCTGTGGCAGCAGTCACCATTCCCGCTCCAATTCATCCACAACCAGCTTATCAACCACGGCAACAAAATTACCAGCAACAAACTCAGTATCCTCCTCAGAGAAACTACAACACCAGCAACAGCAATCAGCAAAGACCGTTCCAACAGAGACCTTCTCAGGCCAATAGGGTGATCGATCCGATCCCTATGCCACATTATTGCCACAACTCCTGAAACTCAACCTGGTTGAACTAAGGACATTGGCCCCTCCAGATCCTGCCAGTCTACCCAGAAATTATGACGCCAGCGCCAGATGTGCTTTTCACTCAAATGCACCAGGCCACAGTACAGAAAAGTGCAGAGCTTTGCACATGAAGGTACAAGATTTAGTGGATTCCAAGGCTCTAAACTTTGCACCACCACCAAATGTTAACAAGAACCCTATGCCACACCATGGTGGGCCCAGAATCAATGCTATTGAAGAAGATAAGCCGTCTTACTTGATAACCAGTGTGGGTCAGATTCGGACACCCTTGGTAGAGATCAAAGCTCAACTCCTTGAATGTCAAATGTTCCCTGGATGTGAGATAGGATGTGCTTATTGCAACATTTCAGTGAATGGGTGTGATAACTTGAGAGATGGCATAGATGGTCTCATCCAGAGTGGCCTGCTTCAAATCACAACATCAATACCTACCAACCCGACAATCTCCTTAACAACAGTTCCCGAGTCTTCTACAACTGCAACAACCATTGTTCCAAACAACTCTTCAATCTCATCAACAAATGTTTCATATGTTACTTCAACGGACCAAATATCAACAAACACCCCTTCTACAACTTCAGCACCCCTTCATTCAGAATCTCCTACAACAGCAACACCCATCCAATCAACTGTGTCTCCTACAACATCAACAACAAACAATGAAAGTGTCTCAACAGTTACAATTTATTATGATCCTGCCAATGATTCTGCCTACAACTCACAGAATGCCACTCCTACTAGAGCACCAGTCACAATATACTATGATCCACATACCATCATGGTTCCTTCTGCAGCTGCCATCAGTCCAGTCACTATCACGGTGCATGGGCCAGTACCTTATGAAAGCAATAATGCCATCCCTTGGCATTACGGCTCCGATCTATACTGCGAAGGACAGAAAATCACTTTTGAATCATCAACTTCTTCACCACAAATAGACAATGTGGGGGGAGGCGGAGGCTTCACTCGAAGCGGACGTCGTTTCGCCCCGCAAATTCTAAGACCCATTGCTGAAGCAGAAGCTGCTGCCAAGGCAAAAGGGAAGAGCATGGTGCAAGAAGAACAAATTGTTAAAGAAGCTTTGAAAACCCCTTTTGATCAAGAGGTTGATGAATTCATGAGAATCATCAAGAAAAGTGATTACAAGATAGTGGACCAGCTTCATCAGACACCTTCCAAAATCTCCATTTTATCATTGTTAATGTGCTCCGAGGCTCATCAGAACGCACTACTAAAAGTCTTGCACGCAGCTTATGTGCCGGAGGAGATAACAGTCAATCAGTTAGAGGCAGTGGTTGGAAACGTCAACGCTAGTCATGGACTAGGATTTACCAACACTGATTTGACTACGGAAGGTCGCAATCATAACAAGGCTTTGCACATTACCATGGAGTGTAAGGGTGCAGTTCTTTCTCATGTGCTGGTAGACACAGGATCATCCCTCAATGTCCTGCCTAAGAAAGCCCTTGTGAAGCTGGAGTATGAAGGATTGGCATTGCGCCCCAGTAACTTGGTAGTGAGAGCCTTTGACGGTTCTAAGAGATCAGTTCTGGGAGAAATTGAGTTGCCTATAACGATTGGCCCACAAACTTTCAAAACAACCTTCTACGTGATGGACATTCAGCCAGCCTACAGCTGTTTGTTGGGTAGACCATGGATTCATGCCGCTGGCGCAGTTACGTCTACCCTTCACCAGAAGTTAAAATTCGAGTGGGAGGGCCAAGTCGTTACTATTTGTGGAGAGGAAGATATTTTTGTTAGCCATCTGGCTACATACAAATACATTGAGATGGATGGGGAGATCCACAAAACGATGAGTCAAGGGTTTGAGGCCTTGAACATAAATGAAACATCTGCTGTACTTGGGACTTCCATGACATCTTATCAACAAGTCCGGAAGGTTGTTGAGGAAGGGAATGCTCAAGGCTGGGGCAAGTTGTTACCTGTGGAAAAGAAAGAGGACATATTTGGGTTGGGTTACAAACCAACTCAACAAGATCAAGCAGAGGCTGCTAAGAAGCCCAACTTTGTCAGTGGGGGGATGCTCACCCCCGATGCTGTCAACTACTTGGAAGATGAGTCGGAAGATGAGCGCAACCTGGAGAGCTGGATATGTCCAAGGATCCCGGGGAGCCGTATCTCAAACTGGTCTTCCCAGGAAATTATAAGGGTTACTCCTGCAGAGTAATTATTATTTCCTGTATATTTTAAGCATGCATCAAGTCTTGCATCTTGCCCAAGATGACAAGACTCATTTTGTAATCGGGCCATCTGTAATTTTTGTGCAACAAGATTAATCAATGAAATATCAGACATCTTTTGCAAATGAGTCTTTTTTCTTTTCCGCTCACTGTTTTTTCCATTTTTCTTTTTGTACAAAAAATAAATGGCAATGTTTTCAAAATGAACTTTATTTCACTTTTCTAAACAAGTTTAAAATCAATCACTAAAATGAACAAACTGAACCCTTGCAGAGAGTGCCTTCCAAACCGCACCGACAACAGCACAGCTATGACTTCGTATGACTTTGACAATCCAATCAATCAAGCTGATGAAGGGGTTGAAGAAGATTACGAGCTTCCTGAAGAGCTAGCCAGGTTGTTGAGACAAGAGGAGAAGGTTATCACTCCTCATCAGGAGGAGGTCGAAACGATTAATCTTGGTACAGATGAAGATGTGAAAGAAGTTAAAATCGGGGCCTGCTTACAAGACTCAGTGAAGAAACAACTGATTGACCTGCTTCAAAAATACGTGGATGTGTTTGCTTGGTCTTATCAGGATATGCCAGGGTTGGACACCGATATTGTTATGCACAAGCTGCCTTTGAGAGAAGATTGCCCACCGGTTAAACAGAAACTGCGCCGTACTCGCCCAGACATGGCAATGAAGATCAAAGAAGAGGTACAAAAGCAGTGGGACGCCGGGTTCCTCGCTGTAACTAGCTATCCACCGTGGGTTGCTAATATCGTACCTGTGCCTAAAAAAGACGGTAAAGTAAGAATGTGTGTTGACTACCGGGATCTGAACAGAGCCAGTCCGAAAGATGATTTCCCATTACCTCACATTGATGTATTGGTAGATAATACGGCTCAGTTCTCAGTGTTCTCCTTCATGGATGGATTTTCAGGATACAATCAGATCAAGATGTCACCTGAAGACATGGAGAAGACAACCTTCATCACACCCTGGGGCACGTTCTGTTACAAGGTGATGCCATTCGGATTGAAGAATGCTGGTGCAACATATCAACGGGCTATGGTAACATTATTCCACGATATGATCCATAAAGAAATCGAATGTTATGTGGATGACATGATTGCCAAGTCCCTCACGGAAGAAGACCACCTGGTAAATCTGCTGAAACTATTCAAGCGTCTGAGGAAGTACCAACTGAAGTTGAACCCCAACAAGTGCACATTTGGGGTACGATCTGGTAAGCTGCTGGGATTTATTGTAAGCGAGAAAGGGATTGAGGTTGACCCTGATAAAGTCAAAGCCATTCAAGAGATGCCTGCACCAAAGTCCGAAAAAGAAGTTCGAGGGTTTCTAGGTAGATTGAACTACATTTCTAGGTTCATATCTCACCTTACTGCAACCTGTGAACCCCTGTTCAAGCTGTTAAGAAAAGAACAGACGGTCAGGTGGAACGAAGACTTCCAGAGGGCTTTTGACAAGATCAAAGAATACCTGCAAGAACCACCAATCCTTATGCCTCCAGTTGAAGGAAGACCTCTGATAATGTACTTGACAGTATTAGAAGAGTCAATGGGGTGTGTGTTGGGCCAGCATGACGAGTCTGGTCGAAAAGAGTATGCAATATACTACCTGAGCAAAAAGTTTACCGACTGTGAACAACGTTATTCACTGCTCGAGAAAACTTGCTGTGCTTTAGCGTGGGCTGCTCGCCGACTGAGACAGTATATGTTGACCCATACCACTTTGTTGATATCAAAAATGGACCCAGTTAAGTACATTTTCGAGAAGCCAGCTCTTACCGGACGGGTTGCAAGATGGCAGATGATCCTCACAGAATATGACATTCAGTACACATCTCAGAAAGCCATCAAGGGCAGTGTATTGTCTGAATATCTTGCTGAGCAACCTATTGATGATTACCAGCCTATGAGATTTGACTTCCCTGATGAAGACATCATGTTCATAAAAGCAAAAGATCATGAAGAGCCTATTCACACTGAAGGGCCTGACCCAGAGGAAGAATGGACTATGATGTTTGATGGGGCTGTTAACATGAATGGTCGTGGTGTTGGTGCAGTACTCATTACACCTAAAGGAGTTCACATGCCTTTCTCGGCAAAGCTCACCTTCAACTGCACTAACAACGAAGCTGAATACGAAGCTTGCATTATGGGTCTCGAGGAAGCCATTGACCTCAGGATCAAGACACTGACTGTATTCGGAGATTCAGCTCTGGTAGTTAATCAAACCAACGGCAAATGGTACACCCACCAGGATCATCTGATACCTTACAGGGATTATACAAGAAGGTTATTGACTTTCTTCACAACGGTCAAGCTTGAGTATATCCCTCGGGACGAGAATCAGTTTGCAGATGCTCTGGCTACCATTTCATCTATGATCAAAGTTCAAGCTGCCAACTTTGTACCGCAGATTTCAGTGTCCAGACTTGACAGACCAGCATATGTGTTCGCAACAGATGTTGTTAAAGATGATAAGCCTTGGTTTCATGATATTAAGTGTTTCTTGGAAGATCAAACATACCCCCCTGGGGCATCTTCCAATGATAAGAAGACTTTGAGAAGGCTTGCTGGTAGTTTCTTTCTGAATACTGATGGATCCCTGTACAAGAGAAACTTTGACATGGTACTCCTCAGATGCGTTGATAGGGCAGAAGCAGACTTGTTGATGCATGAAGTGCACGAAGGATCCTTTGGTACCCATGCAGGAGGGCATGCCATGGCAAAGAAATTGCTAAGATCAGGTTATTACTGGATCACAATGGATGCAGACTGTTGCGCCTATGCCAGAAAATGCCATAAATGCCAGATTTATGCGGATAAGGTGCATGTGCCTCCCAATCCTCTGAACGTAATGTCTTCACCCTGGCCCTTTGCTATGTGGGGCATTGATATGATTGGAAAGATTGAACCGACTGCTTCAAACGGCCACAGATTCATCTTGGTTGCTATTGATTATTTTACCAAGTGGGTTGAAGCAGCTTCCTATGCCAATGTTACAAGACAAGTGGTAGCCAGATTCCTGAAGAGGGATATCATCTGTCGGTACGGAGTTCCCGAGCGAATCATTACTGATAATGGTTCCAACTTGAACAACAAAATGATGGCTGAGCTATGCCGGGACTTCAAGATCCAACACCATAATTCTTCTCCTTACAGGCCAAAGATGAACGGCGCCGTGGAGGCAGCTAATAAGAATATCAAGAAGATTGTGCAGAAGATGGTAGTTACGTACAAAGACTGGCATGAGATGCTACCGTTTGCCTTGCATGGGTACCGCACGTCAATCAGAACATCCACTGGAGCAACACCGTATCAGCTTGTGTATGGTATGGAAGCAGTCCTACCGGTTGAAGTTGAACTACCCTCCCTAAGGGTACTGATGGATGTTAAGCTGAACGAAGCAGAGTGGGTCCGGTCCCGGTACGAACAACTGAGTCTGATTGAAGAGAAAAGATTGGCTGCAATCTGTCATGGGCAGTTGTATCAAAGAAGAATGAAGAAAGCCTTTGATCAGAAAGTCAGGCACCGAGAGTACAAAGTAGGAGATCTTGTGCTGAAGAGAATCCTCCCTCCTCATACAGACCACATGGGCAAATGGACTCCGAACTATGAAGGACCATTCGTAGTAAAGAAAGTTTTCTCCGGTGGAGCATTCATGCTCAGCACTATGGATGGTGAAGACTTCCCGTCCCCTGTGAATTCAGATGCAGTTAAAAAATACTTCGCATAAAAATGACTCGCTGGACATAAAAACTGAATGTAAGTCCAGGCAAAAACAGGGCATCCCGGCAAGTCAAAAACAGAACAAAGACTTGGGCAAAAATAAGGGAAATAAACATAAAAAATTGTACACCCGCTAAGTTGAAAAGCCGCATTGGACAGCTCAGGCAAAAATGGGTATCCCGATGGATTGAAAACCCGAAAGGGCGATCCATGCAAAATAAGGGAATGAGCGAACAACTGCATTCTGAATTCATCTGTATCACCTGCAACTTGGTAAACCTCGAAAGGATCAAGCTTCTATCAGAATCAGCCTTCTTCAGAAAGCAAGACGAGAAGAACGTCAAAAGTCATACGAGTCATAGAAAGAGGGAAGCTCCTTGAAGCGTCGTCAACATTGCCAGCATTTTGTTTCTCAATTTGTAACAATCTCCTCATTTCAGGAGATATGTTTCTTTGACTGTATCTTGCCAATTCAGGGCATATGAATTAATAAAAACAGATTTTCAGTCAAGTTTCACCTCGTACACTTCAGTTTATTTGCAAAGAATGTCTGATATCTTTAAAATACTGATTGCATGAATACAAATGCTTACCCTAAAAAATAAATAATAAAGACTACGTGCTTGCAGGAGATATACCTACTCTCGGGAGTGTCTCGCTCCTATGACGGAATCCGGTAAGGGATGCCTCGGGATTACTTGTGCGTTTCTCTGTCTTTGCAGGATTGCAGGTATTCAAAAGCACAACATGGGGCATGAAAGCTTCATCCCAGCAAGCTGGCAAATCAACGCTCACTCAGTCTTGGCACCCAAGTGCTTGCTCCCCAGCTGAGTTGCCACTTGTTATTTTCTCCCCAGCCGAGGCACCAATCATTCTTCCCCCTCAGCCGAGTACAAAAGCTAGGGAACCACTTCCCCACAGAGCCTCAACCTCCATCCAGAAGAGCAACACACGAAGGAATCACGACAGAGTGACGAAAGCTTCTACAAACCCCAGCTGGGTCCCTTATTACCAGGATGGGTCTACCAGTGACCCATTTCCCCAAGCAGAATCATTTCATCAGATCTACCAACGATCTCATCCCCAGCTGGGATGTCCATTTCAAACCGATCGACCAGAGATCTTCACAGCAGTGGGATCCGAATCCCGGATCGGTATCTTTTGCATAATCATAGCATTCGCATCATATTCACCCCACAAAGCGTAGCATTCCGTTTAATACGGAGCATTACGACAAAAATCAAACATGTAGCATAATCATAAGCCATGGTCTGAATCAAACACTTGTGAATAATAGCAATCTATCAACAGTATACGGAATGCTCCCCAGATTCCCCAACAGAGAGTTAAGGCATTTCCACTAACAAATACAGATACTTCCTGGCACCCGTCCGTGTCATGATTCCCCAGTAAAGTCGCCCGAGCTTTTCTTTACAAACAAACACTTGTATATTACAGATACTTCTCGACACCCGTCCGTGTCATATCCCCAGCAGAAAGCCAAAGTATCCCCTTTGCACTCACAAATACTTATATGTACAATTCCTTGGCATCCGTCCATGTCATTTTCCCCAGCACAGTAACCTGAAACACATTGTATACCAGATATTTGTTTATACCATACTCTTCTCCTTTTGACACTCGTCCGTGTCACTCTCCCCAGCAGGTTGAACACTCAGATATACACCACTCATACTTATTTCACTTATACAGATACTCGTCTGTATCTTGTATACACCATTCTTGCCTTCGCATATTCAACACTAGTCCTTGTTCTTTGTTAACCAGTTGGTACTCGTCCGTATCATCAACTCAGAACATGTGTCAAGCGTTTGTTTCTACCCGATACTCGTCCGTATCGTAGTCTTAAGGATGCTCGTCCGCATCTTTAATCCATACGCCGTGTCAAACACTTTTGTCTTCTTGAATATAGACACTTGTCTGTGTCTACTAGTCCCCAGAAGAGTCCCCTCAGATTCAACACTCGTCCGTGTTCCTTGTTAACCAGTTGATACTCGTCCGTATCATCATCTCTGAACACGTGTCGGTATTTGTTTCTACCTGATACTTGTCCGTATCATAGTCTTAAGGATGCTCATCCGCATCTTTAATCTATACACATCTAAACACTTATACCTTTTATTTCTTGGATATAAACACTCGTCCGTGTTTATTATTCCCCAGTAGACCGCCCCGCAAAGCAAATTTCTTTTTTATCTGACATTCGTCCTATGTCATGATAAACCCTGAGAGCAGCTGTACCCTGCTAGGTGGTCGTCCTCCACCTCTTGACGATCGTCCTTCATCATGCTCGTCCGATGGCCGTCCCCATCGTTGACCTTTTTATCCGACATTCGTCCTATGTCGTGATATATTTAGCAGCCGTCCCCTGCTAGGTGATCGTCCTTCACCTTTTTGATGATCGTCCTTCATCATTTTTATCCGATGGCCGTCCCCATCGTTGATCTTGTTATCTGGAGTTCGTCCTACGTCATGATAAACCTTGAGAGCAGTCGTCCCCTGCTAGGTGGTCGTCCTCCACCTCTTGATGATCGTCCTTCATCATGCTCGTCCGATGGCCGTCCCCATCGTTGACCTTTTATCCGGCATTCGTCCTATGTCGCGATATTTTCGGCAGCCGTACCCTGCCAGGTGGTCGTCCTCCATCTTAGATGACCGTCCCTCATCTTATCCCCAACAGAGCAGCCGTCCCATGCTAGGTGATCGTCCTTCACCTTTGATGACCGTACCTCATCATCTGTTTATTTCATTTATTCTTTAACCCGATGGCCGTCCCCGTCGTGGTCCCTTTTTCAATTTAGCCCGATGGCCGTCCCCATCGTTGGTTATTTTGCTTTATGAACTTGATGGCCGTCCCCATCATTTTTCATTAATCCCCAGAGAATTTTACAACTTTACTTGATGGCCGTCCCCATCATAAACCCTCATATCCCCAGCATGTCGGCCGTCCCCGTCATTGCTTTATTTCCCGCACTCTCCCCAGCATGTCGGCCGTCCCCGTCATTGCTCTTCCCCAGCAGTCGTCCTCTGCTCGGCGGTCGTCCTCCGTCGCCCATACTTTACAATATACTTTATTTTTCTTTTACAATCTATATCCCTTTTCTTCTTCATTCTGTGAGTGCAAATTTCGGACTGTCTTTGGTATTCAACCACAAGTTATCTTGTTTGCCTGATAAGCCGTCGCTTACATCCTGCACAGCTAACTCATGTTTGAATAGGGGCAGCTGTAAACACCCCAAATTTGCCCTCACCCATTCACACCATGGCTTGTGATCATTTCATATGCATAAATCCAATCATAGCATCTCATATCACATTTTGATTCACTGCATAGATTCTAAGTCATCTGCATCTAGGGTTTGTGATCTGAGCAATCCAAGAGCTTCTTGAGCCATTCCAAAGGCCATCAATCACTTCAAAGGGGTCCATGTATGGTCAAACATCATGTTATATCCTCTCAAAGTCAAGAATGTCAAAAAATCACAAGAACTGAGAATGGTATGGAAGCAGAGCCAGGTTTGACTGCACAGATGACCTAAAATTAGGGTTTTGGTTTCAAAGGCCATAACTCCAAATTTTTTGGTCATTATTGTTTCTATTGGTCTCTATATGGTATGGGGAGTATGCATATCAATTTTCATGAAGAAATTCCTTGGGGAAGTCATCTGATCAAGAGTTGACTTTTCAAGCAAGTCAGTGTAAAATCAGGGCATCTGAGGCCCCCAATGACCCAACCAAAGGGTGTTCTTCATCATTTTGATTGTATATGATCTTTATTTGATCATAAAAGAAGTTGGAAGTTCACAAAATTGAAGAATTTCAAGTCTTTTGCAAAGTTGACTTTTTGGGAAAGTTTGACTTTTAATGAAATTGCCATTTTAGGAAACTTTTTCAACCCTTGCTTTTTGATTCAAAAATGCTTCAAATGAAAAAACTTTGGTCATGAAAGTTGTAGAATAGATCTTTCCCTTTTCAAAAAGTACAAGAACATGACCTAATTCATTTTGGATCAAAAGTTATGGCTTGCCAAAGTTGGCAAAAATCACAAAATTTCAAAGTTTCTACCAAAGAGGCATTTTGCAAAATGACTTGATCAAGTGTTCTAAAGCTATCAAATGGGCTTCTAATCTTCACAACATGCTCATACAAGACCTAAAGTTCAGAATGGGCCAAGAGATCATTCATTTTTGTGGCCTATGGATCAAGATTTTTCATGAGAAGAAAAAGCAAGGCAAGTTGCAAAACTCATCACAGTTTACCATCCACTTGCTTTCTAGCTTGCTGAACTATCCTAGGCATCTCCCCACATCATGCTGTGCAGGACACACCTTTTGTCCTTGGCTAGAAAGTAGCCCATACCTCTCTTACACAACTTTGAAATTTTGGCAACTTGAGCCATACCAATCAATAAAGCACACATCACTTCTTCTGACCAATCACAATTGCTTATACAAACCAAAAGCAAGCCAAAGCAGCTAGAACACAGGGCCTGAAACACTCCATAGCACAGCATTCTCATTTTCCACCCCATTTGGCAAAAGCATTCGAAACTCATCATACAAGCTACAAACTCACAAACAAACTTCACAGAACATATCACCACATCCTCCTGATCATTTCCCTGCCTTCATTCACCCTTGAAACCTCACATAAGCCAGATACGATTTCTGCGCCCCTTTGAACAGAACTCAAGCAAACTCTCAAACCAGCCATTGCAAACTTCAAACAAACTTCAAACAAACTCTCATCCAAGAACATTTTTCCAGAACTTGTGTTTTGAGTTACAAACTGATTCTATGTGATGTGCTGATCATTTTAAGCTTTGAATCATTGAAAATGGTTGCGTGTGTAGGATGTATTTGATCTCTGAAATTTTTGTGTTGTTTTCCGTTTTGATTCGTTCCTCATGTTTCAGTGGAAATGAATGGATTTTGGGGTGGGGTTTAGGTTTAGTGATGATTAATGATTGATTCTGGAGAGTTTGGCATGATTTCATGGCATATTGAGAGAGATTGAGAGTTGAGCTGGCCGGAGAAGACGACCGGAACAGTGTTCCGGTCGCCTGAATGTGATTAGGGCAGGATTAGGGCTTAATCATTTAATTAGAGAATTTGAATCTCAGCCCTTGGATGTGGCGCCAAGTCTTCTCCCGCGCGTGTGAGTTCAAACCATGGCCATTGATTATGTCGACTTTTCCTTTTTTCAGATTTAATTCATTTTATTTTTCATTTAAACTCATTTGTTTTCTCCATTTTATTTAAAGTAGTAAAACCTTTTCAAAAATTCTGAAAATTTTTTATATAAACTTTTATTAATTTTCAGAAACCAAAAACATTTTTTATTTTTATTTTTTGCATTAAAAATATTTTTAAATCATTTAAAAGTTTATTTTTAATTAATTAATGAGAATTAATTAATCAAAAATACTTTTAGGTATTTAAAAATCACAAAAAAAATTCATGAAACCTTTAAAATCATTTAGAAACATTGTCCAACCCTCAAACCAAATTTCTTTTTTGATCTTGATGCATTTTAACAATTTTTCATGGAATTAATTCATTTTCAAAGCATTATTTTGATCCAAACTTCAAAAAATCATTTCTGCCTAACCATTGAGAGTTGGACTTTGATTCTTTTTGCATTGTGATTTGCATATCATGTAGTTTGTGAGATTAAATTGGCATGATTTGATCTTTCATTTTCAATTTGTTTGGCATTTTTCTTGTTAAGGTACCCTAAAACCCTAGAAATCTTAGGTAATTCATAACCCTCATTAGGTTAAGAGTTGGAACCCCTCCTTTGGGCAGTGAGTTTGTGTAGGGTTAGGGTTCCATTGAATGCATTTTCAATTTTTTATCTTGATGTTTGCTTCTGGTTTTGGTTTTTGTTTGATGCATTGATCATAAACCCTAATTTGGACTTCCATATGCATCCATCTTGCATTTGCTTGCATACCTTGACTTGCCATAGCATTTTGTGCATCCATTTGATTCATTTGACATCTTAAGACATATTGTAAACATGTTTGATCATTGCATCTTTCATTTGCCATGTTGTATGTCATTTGCATTCCATAACTTTTCATGTATGATCATGGTCCTAAACTTGCTTCATTTGCATCCATAAGTTTGTATGATCATCCCCATGCTTTGTTTCATGTTTGCATCATCTCATAGCATCATTAATATCATGTATGTGCTTCTGGTTTTGATTTGCATCATGTTATTTCATCTCATCTTGCATTGCATTGCATTTCTTTCACTAACTTTTCAGGTGGTAAGTCACTTTGAGAAGTGAATTTGCCTTCACTTCTCATAACTCCCTTTCATCTCTCTTATACATCATTGCTGCATTTTGTTATGTGTTTGAGATTGAGCTTGCTCTTTCTTATTTATTTTACTTTCTTTCTTCAAGTGACTTGTCTTCTTAAATGAAGCAAGTTACTTTGCTTCTCTTTGCTCCTTTCATCTGCTTCCTGGTGGTTTCTTTGAAGATCCTTCTTGTAAACCTCACAAGCCTTAGGAACAACCAAGCATGACAATGATTAGGGTTTTGATTAGTCTCCCCATCTTAGCTTTTACCTTTGTGTCATCATTGAGTCTTCTCTTCTCATCTCATAATCAAGGACTAAACCCTAAAGGCTTTAAGGCTTTGTGATTAAGCTTATGCCTGCATCCTTCTATTAGGATGGAGTGTATAACTTTAATCCTAAGTGTTAAACCCTTAATGTGTTTAACTCTTTTAAATAAATCCATCTAATAATCATCAAGACATCAAGCTTGTAACTTGGGCCTTGCATTAGGGTTCTAATTCTTCCTTAATTGGTTAAGAATGACTAACCCTAGTGTTAATGGACAAGTCCCCCTCAAGTTGTCTTACAAACCCTAAAAATCACTTCATCATCTTACCATTAACTAAAATCCACTTAATAAAGGCTTGTTTTGTCATGAGTTTAATCCCTAATCATGGATTAAGTTGAGGAGCTTTCCTCAGCTTAAACACTCTCATCTATTATCCTTCTATTAGGATGGTGTAATGAGTCTGTTTAATCCCTGATTATGGCTTAACCTCATTACTTAACACTAAACAAAAACAACAAAAACATCTAAATAATCACAAGTAGGTTAATGATCTTAATCCTGCATCAAAGGTGATTAAGTGTGAGAAGCTGACTTCACACTTAAGGTATCCTCATTACCCCTAATCAGAGGGAAGATGTGATGAGTTTACTAACCCATTGGTTTAAGCTTAAGCTCATTAACTTATGACAAACTTTCAAAAGCAATAAAAGACTGAAAACTCAAAAACAAACAATAATCGTCTCCTCCGGGATTCTCTTCTCATCTCATTCACTCACAAACGAGAACTTGCTTCTTCCGTCTAATGCAAGACAGTTTGCACCTGAGCCAGACAGGTCATACACTTGAGCATAGACAAGTAAGCAGTTCACAAGTCAATTCATCTTTCAGTCTCTTTGGGTCGAACTACGGTGTTCTGACTTCCTCATTGCACGAGAGGATACGTAGGCATAACTTAACGGTTATCGAACAAAAGTCTCTGTATATTCCCCCTCTTTCCAGCATCATTCTTTAAGCTTCATTATCATGAGCATTTCACTTTTGTTCTTACACTGACACTTCACTTATATACTTCACTTTTACACTGACACTTGTACATCCTTTTCCAGCTCTTTATATACACAAATTGCACTGACACTACCCCTTTAAAACACAAATCTTTTAAGCGTGGATCCCGTCGAGTACGACGGACAATCTGGGTGCTAATACCTTCCCAGGTTGTAACCAACCCCCTTTCTCAGTCTCTCTGGTTCGCAACCGTCTTATCCATATCTTTTCTTAGGTTTATGCAGCATTACCTTTCCTTCGGGATAAAAATGCCTAGCTGGCGACTCTATTCGTTTTTTCTCTTTTCGCCGACCGTTCGCGTCTGTACCCCGTTTGACTTAGCCTCATTTGGTGGGAGCGACACTCGTAGACCATGATGCATGACTTTCAACAACATGCATTATCACCAAAATTATCACCATGCATTTATCACCAGTATGCATAACATCATGTAGCTCGATTTTTGTGGTCTTTAATCACTATTGCAATTTTGAAACTTTCGATTTCTTGTTTTTTCCTGGTGAACCTGGTTATGGAAGGGAAAATATATCTTAAACTCACCTTGATTTCCATACTGTTATTTAACAGTTTCCCACATGGTTTTGGGTTCATCTTTAGATTATTTTAACTCTTGGATTATTGTAAAATTTGTTCTTTTTGATATTGATGGGTGTTTCTTTGATATGGGTCTGGGTATGATATGAGTGCTGATTGATAGGGTGATGTTGATGTTTTTGTGTTTCTAGATTATCATAATTTTCAGATTTTTTCATAGGTCTGAGAACCTAATTGTTGTTTTTTGTTTGGTGTGCTCGCAAAGATCATACGACCTTTTGCCTACGTACCCCCAAACAAATAATTAAGGGATCAGAGCATCGTAGTTCCTCCTAAAAAGGCTAGAGCTAGGAGGAAATGATTTATTTGTATCCTGGTTAAAGCACAGGATGTTGATGCTCAAAAGTTTGTATTTGTGTCTTGATTAAAGCCCAAGATTGAAGCTGAAAAGTCAGTTTGTTTCCTGATCATAGCCCAGGATTGAAGCTGAAAAACAGTTGTTTGTAACTGGTTGGTTGGTTGCTTGAATTGCATAACTCAAGGCATAAGCTGAATGGGTATCTTAATTTGTATAGCTCAAGAAAGGTTGAATGGGTACCCTGAATTGGATAGCTCAAGGAGGACTGAATAGTTTACCTGAATTGCATAGCTCAGGAAAGCTGAATGGGTTATCTTGATTTGCATAGCTCAAGAAGTGCTGGATGTTTAACTTAGTTAGAGTCCAAAACTATGACTGTTGGGAAATTAGCTTAGTTAAAGTCCAAGACTATGACTGGTGTTAGCTTAGTTAAAGTCCAAGACTATGACTGTAATAAAAGAATTAGCTTAGTTAAAGTCCAAGACTATGACTGATTTAGAGTGGCTGCATAATGTTTGACTGTTTATGCCTTGATTGAAGCCCAATGTTGAAGCTAAAAGGTGCCCAATAGAGAGAATTTTTCATCACTAAAGAGGCAAGATTTTTTTTATATGTACATTGATTGAAGTCCAAGGTTGAAGCTAAATAAATAAAACTGACTCTATGGGAAAGTTTTTATCCGTGTCCTGATTTGGAAGCCCAGGTGTGAAGCTTTTTTGTGAGAGACTGACTCTTGATTATCTGTATCTTATATGAAGCCTAAGATGGGAGGCTGAAAATTGTTGGTAGACTGACTCTGTATGAAAAGTGTTTTGTCTTTTTGGAAATTTATAAGATGTGGTCATTAGACATTCCTCTGTCTAGGGGAATTCAATTGTACAAAGCCTAAGAGGAGGCTAGCTTGGTCATCCATCGGGGAGAAGGAAACTACTGTATGTTTTTTATTTTAAGGTATGTTCCTATGCTTTTAGGAAGCCTGAAAGGGTCCTTGTGTTTAAGCCCAAGAGGTGGCTAGGTTACCTGTAAGAGGCCCATGGGTCCTTGAACAAAACCCAAGAGAAGATGGGGATGATTTGTAGGATCAAGCGCTTACCACTGCACTAAAAGCAATTGCTGTTAGTGAAGGCGCAACTTTATTTCCTTATAGTATAGAGCCCTCAAGGGGCTGTGCCTATTAAGCGCCATGGGTTGGGATGTTAAGCCCATCGAATCCCTAAGGGTGACACTGAATTAATAAATCCAACAATCTCCCCCCCAGTGTCAGCCGGGGGAATTCGAACCCATGACCTTGCTCTGATACCACTTGTAGGATCAAGCGCTTACCACTGCACTAAAAGCAATTGCTGTTAGTGAAGGCGCAACTTTATTTCCTTATAGTATAGAGCCCTCAAGGGGATGCGCCTATTAAGCGCCATGGGTTGGGATGTTAAGCCCATCGAATCCCTAAGGGTGACGCTGAATTAATAAATCCAACATGGTTTACAAAGAAGCACTTCACTGGGAAACTTCTTATCTTTGTAAACCCCTAGTAAGTTGTAAAGAAAAGAAACCTAAGTGTTTTGAATGGTGTATCTGTTGGATGAAGATAACCTAACTACTTAGAGATTCTAGCAAGATGCAAATATATCCAGATGAAGTGCATGCAGACAGATAAAAGGTGTCACTGAATGTGTTTGACAGTTTTTAGTATGCCTTTGCTATGGTTTGAATATTCTTAAGTTGTTTTATTATGAATGAAGTTGGGAGTTACACTTGAAAGCAGATGCCCAAAATCCCGAGGGGGAAAGATTACAAATATATTTTATACATTGTATTATCTTTATCATTAATAAGTTTATTATTATCTTTGCTTTATTGTGAGGTGAAGAAAGATAATTTTGGCAATAGTCCTATTCTAAGCAAGCACAACAGTTTAAGAAAACAACGAGAAGTTAGAAAGAGGGAAGATGACTAAGCCAATAATAGTGCTTAAACATAATGATTCCTATGTAATTTTTTTGTTGATTAATTATATGATGATTTCATATACAGAGTATGAATTGCATGCTGAAAAGCTACCTACAGCCTAGAAAGCAGTTCACTAGAGTGAAGCTCAGTCTAGTTGTTGGTGTATTAGATCTTTAGTCATAAAGATGAAAAATAAAGGGAGACGGGACTTGTAAACAAGTGGGCCCATAATCTATGTATAAGAGATTGTAAACTGTTTAAGAAACAATTGGTGGGTTCAGAACTTATGCGGAAGCCAGACGAAGTTTTATAGCAGACCGGAGAAAGTTTAAAACAGAAAAAATGAGTCCTAAACACGAATGATTCCTCATGACACATTTTGACAATTCATTTTAGAAAAAAATGGTTATGTGTAAAGATATTCACAGGAAAAGATTCACATATGAAAACTTAATGCGTTGAAAGAGGCGATCGCACCGAGTTTTTGAAAATGGATCAGATGAACCCTAATGGTTCATTTTTCAAAAAGGGATGAGTCTTACACTCTAATAGAGGCCCAAGAGTGATAAAAATAAATTTGAGGGTGATTAAAATCAAAACCCTAGTTTTTGATATTTTAAATATTAAAAAATATTTAAAACTTTGATAAATTTCAAACACAATTGAAAAACAAGTTAAAATCTTGAATCAATGTTTGAAAAATTATGTTTTATCCATGAGATAACTTGAATATTATTTATGTTTGAAAAATCAAGTGAAAGAAATCATTATAAAAATGTTTAGAAACAAATAAAATTAATTCTTTATGAAAATATTAAATATATTAAAAAATATATTTTTTGGTGATTGTTTCATGGAATAAAATATTTAATTTTTTTTTGAGAATTAATGAAAAAAGAATCATTTTAAAAATCAAAATATTCAGAGAGAAATTAATTTTGGATTGAATTAAATAAATTCAGAAAATTCAAATATTTGTATTTTCAAAAAAGGGCGCCAAGAACATGGCAAGAACACACACGTGCTCTTTAGGTTGCCAAGAAAATGGGGATTTTGCAAAATCCCTCATCTCTCATTGAATACATAATAAAATAAAATGAAATGAAATAAACATCAATCTTGCTTGTTTTTAACTCACGAAAACCATGGTACTAATTAATTTCATTTATTTTTAGTGTAGAGTGAAAAATCAGTGAAGAACACTAAAGAACCCTAATTTGGCCTGAGCCTCATGAAAATCTACATGATGTTGATTTTATGAAATTGATTGAGGGAAATTACTTAGAATATGATTACGTACATATGGCAAAAAGATAGTGCGAAGAAATATGCATGGGTCATGAATTGGCCAAGTTTGAGGCTTACCTGAACTTGAGCTTGCAGCTGGAGTTGTGATTTCAAGCTGGAGGTGTTATAGAGATGTAATGATGATCTGGATAGCTTCCCTACACCATATGGAGTGTGTTTGAACACTTAGATTTGACTTCAAATGGGTGGATCAACTTCTGATCTTCAAGTTGCAAAAACAAAGCTTCTTTGAGGTTTTGAAGAGTGACTCTAGGTTAGAAGTGTTCCAGAGGTGATCTAAGTGTTTGAACACCTCATAAACATCATATGTGATGTGTGTGCACAATTGGTTTGAGTTGATAGTGGCCACAACTCAAAAATCAGTAGTGATTGCTCAAAATATGAAGTTTAGAATCTTTTAGAGAAAATGAGAGAAAGCTTGGAGATCAGAGGCTTTGGTGTAATTTTTATGATGAAATGAGGTCTCTATTTATAGGCAAAGATGTTGAGATTACTTAGCCCTTAAGTCTTGAAGAGCTGAGGTCACAATTGTGAGTCATGGTTTATGAAAATATCTCTTACACATGTAATGATAAACTTCTCAAATAGCTCACATATTGCAGCAACAAATTTCATATTCCTCAGAAGTTTTATGCTTGGATTGTGTCCACCTATTTCTTGTTGAACAAGAGATCCAATAACATGCCATTTTGGAGCTTGGCAACCCTTGGATCAAAATGCATAATGTTGAAATTTATGAATGTCATTTTGGTGAATTCCATGGTGTAATCATGAATTTGCAGATTTTCTCAGGTTTGTAATGATTGTTTAGATGCTTAAACCCACTTTACATTGTCCTTTTATTCAAAAAATCAAATTTCACAAGTTTGTGAAAATCTGTTTTTTTGCAAAACAGTTTGAGATGACCACTTTGATCCATGATTTCTTCATGTACAAGAAAGATATTTTAATGCCAACTGGTTCTTTGAATTTTTGGCAACATTTTCAACAAACATTGGTGTTTTAAAAAGGATTTGAATCAACTTGGAACTAGGTGAAAAATCCCTCCAAGTTTTGGTGTTTTGCTGATTTTGTACTTAGATAGATTTTGTCTAAGTGTTGAAAATCAGTATTTTTCTTGATTTTGATCCATCTTCAAATTAAAATCCTTAATGAATTAGAGTTTCTTGTATTTTAATCATTTGTAGTTTGTGAGGAGATCTTTCATTTGATCTTTGGTTCACCAAAATATGATGCTTGGATCAGAAATTATGATGCTTGGAAGTAGGCCACTTGCCCCTTTTACACGTTATCTTCAAATTTCTGATTTTTTGTGATCAAATTCATTCATGGACCATATATTCTAGTAATATATGTTATGGGGATCATTTTGGATGAGAAAGTCAAACTTTGACTTTTTGGTCCAGGTGGAAATTCTAACACCCACTTTTCCCATTTTCAAAAATACAACATAAATCTCAATAAAATCAGAGTTTAAAAACCAAAGTGAGTTGCTACACTTCAAACGATAACAAAATTCAATTTTATTCTTTCATAAGCAGCGAAAATCAAATAGTTTCAACATCATGGTGCTCAAAACATAATCATTCAACCAAATAAATTAATTCTTATAGTTTCTAAAACGGATACGTAACTAAACCAAGTCTGAAAATATCAAATAAAACAAAGTGGAAAAATCCCCATTCCCGTTACGTATCAGAGCTCTTAGGACTCGAACAAGCAAAGCCAATCACTTCTCAGGTACCTGGGTTATCTGTACTTCCGAAGAAGCACATACGCCACAAAAAAAATAAAGGGGTGAGAAACAATTTCATATTAAAACGGTGAAAATAACATATATGAAGAAGTAATTCACACACAATCATCATAACATACAACATCAATCAATCATTCATCTCCATGCAATGTGACTCAATACACAATGCAAATGTGGTACCGACTTCATCAAATGTCCATCGATTCAGACCGGATGCATCGCTTACGCTCCTACTGAGACACGATCATCCCCTACCCATTGATTCTCGCTGAATACGAATAATCATTTATGCTCCATCCGAGACATGATTATTCCCCCAACATGTATGCGTATGTAAAAACTCGATTACAACATACATTTTCAAATCACATATGAATGTAGTCATATCAATACGATCCTCATGATCTTCATCAAATATTAAGCATTTCGTCACATGATTTATACAAAGCATGTATTACATATTATCATAATCGATACGATTCAATTCACCATTAGCAAGCTCATATCACTTACACAATCACCTAAGACTCATTCACTAAAGTTGGTCGTCAGGTCCTATTATTACTGCTAAACTTTATTCTTACAGCCTTAGACTAATGATACGAACCTTAACGGAAAGAACAGGTTAAATCCGACTTAAAATATTGTAAAATGTCAAAATGCAGAGGCCTGACACGGCCCGTGTCAGGTGGTCTGGGGACACGCCCCCAAAATTCCACTTTCCAACATAACTAGGGGGCTGACACGACCGCCCGTGTCGTGTGACACGGCCCGTGTCACACTTCTTGAAGCCTCTTCTCTAAAAAATCCTCCTAAAACCCATCTCCTGTAGTCTGACATGGCCATCCGTGTCCTGGGACACGGCCCATGTCAGGGGTCCTGTACCCAGAAATTCAATTTTTCACAAAAACTCCATTTTTCTTCTCCTTTACACCAACACGAATCTAATTATTTTTATTTCACTTTTTACATCCCAAATAGTTCAATTAACTAACTTACTACCAATTTATACATATAACCTCAATTAATCATATATTCTAACCTTTTCAGATTAAATAGGGAAATTATAAGTTCTCTTCATCTTCTCCAATCATCCAATATCATCCACCTTCACAATCCCAATTCACATAATACACACATACCCAAGCAATTCAACATTAAAACCCCAAACATATGCAAACAATCATCACACTATTCACAATTATATCATGGATTCATAAAATTCACTCATATTTCAACATCAATATTTATACAAACATAATCCATCATCATACTATTCATCCAACATCACAAATTCATCCAAATCAATTATAATTCATAAACCCTAAGGGAGTAAGGATCTCCCAATTACCCTTCTATGTTAGATCACCAATATAAAACCCTTTCTCCCCCTTACCTCGAAATTGAACGAAGCTTTTCCGAACTCTTGACCTTGAACTCTACGATTCTTGATTTTCCCATTCTTCTCCCTTTTCTCCAGAGCTATCTGTTCTTCGTCAAAATGCACGATAATGAGAAATCTATCGTGTTCTGCCTTTTCATAACATAATCAATTTACAAATTTGCCCTTTAGACCTCCAACTTATTATTTTATTATTTAAATAATAATATTATAATAATATTCCACCTCATTATCATATTATTATTTAAAAACCAAATAATTCTGTAGTTATTATCCCAATTATACTCCACAATTCTCTATATTATTTTATAAAAAAATTTATAAAAATTAAGGCGTTACAACTCTCCCCCACTTAATTTAATTTCGTCCTCGAAAATGTACTTGAATGAAATAACTCTGGATATGCTTCCCGCATCTTTCTTTCCAGCTCTCAGGTAACACTTCCACCAGCCGCTCCTCCCCAAGCCACTCTCACAAGAGGTATCTCATTGCCTCGTAGTTGCTTCATCTTACGATCTTCAATTCTCAAAGGTAAGGCTTCCACTATAAGGTTATCACGAACTTGCACCATGTGACAGATCAAATACATACTTCTTGAGCTGCGACACATGAAACACTTCGTGCAAGTTCGAAAGTTCCGATGGTAATGCCACTCTGTAAGCAACTTTGCCCACTCTCTGCATAATCTGATACGGTCCAATAAACTTAGTATCCAACTTCTTAGATTTCAAAGCACGTCCCACGTACGTCATTGGGTTGACCCTCAAGAATACATGGTCACCTTCACTGAACTCTAAGTCCTTCCTTCTATTGTCATGGTAACTCTTCTTCCGACTCTGAGACGCTTTCATTTTCTCTTTAATCATCTGAATAGTCTCGGTAGTTTGTTGAATAATATGAGGTCCAAGCGTAACATTCTCACCCGTCTCATACCAACACAAAAGTGTTCTACATCTTCTACCATATAAAGCCTCGAACGGTGTCATTCCAATACTCGAATGGTAACTATTATTATATGTAAACTCAATTAATGCTAAATGAGTATCCCGTGCACACCTCTTTCCAACACACAGTTTCTCAACAAATCTTTCAATGACTGAATAGTCCTCTCGGATTGTCCATCCGTCTGTGGGTGATAAGCCGAACTCAATTTTAACTTAGAACCCAAAGCTTCATGTAAACTTTTCCAAAATTTAGAAGTAAACAGCGGATCCCTATCTGATATTATACTAGATGGCACACCATGCAATTTCACAACAACCCGAATATAAATCTCTGCAAACTTAGTTAACGGAAAACTTATGTTGATTGGAATAAAATGTGAAAACTTAGTCAACCGATCTACAACTACCCAAATATCATCAAAGTCTCTCTCCGTACTCGGAAAACCTGTCACGAAATCCATAGCAATACTATCCCATTTCCACTCCGGGATCTTTAATGGTTGCATCAGTCTCGAAGGCTTCTGATGTTCCACTTTTGATTTCTGACATACCAAACAAGCTTAAAAAAATTGTGCGATATCCCTCTCTTCATACCGTGCCACCAAAATAATTTCCTCAAATCATGGTACATCTTTGTAGCTCCTGGGTGAATACTCAAGCTACCCCGATGACTTCCTCTAAAATTTCTTTCTTTAACTCAACACTGTTAGACACACAAATTATTCCTCGAAATGTCAAAATACCATTATTATCCAAACTAAAATCACCGCCTTGATCGTTTCCTTCGGTAGGCATTAAGTCCACCAATTTCACATCTTGCCTTTGGGTCTCCCTAACCACATCAAGAAATTCATTATTTATTCGCAACATACCCAACTTGACGCTTTCCGGTGTCAATTCACAAACCATAATCAAATCTTTAAATTGCCCAATTAAATCCATTTGTTTCATCATCATAGGCAACATATGAATTGTCTTCCAGCTTAATGCATCTGCTACCACATTTGCTTTTCCGGGATGGTAACTCAAATTAAAGTCATAATCTTTTAAAAATTCTAACCACCTTCTTTGTCTCATATTAAGCTCCTTCTGATCAAATAAGTACTTTAAGCTCTTATGGTCACTAAAGACCTCAAACCGCGAACCGTAAAGGTAATGCCTCCAAATTTTCAATACAAACACCACTGCAGCCAATTCTAGATCATGAGTAGGATAATTCCTCTTATGTATCCTCAATTGTCTTGAAGCACATGCCACCACTTTACCAACTTGCATTAATACACCACCTAAACCCATTTTTGATGGATCACAATATACAACAAAAGCTTCATTTGGATTCGATAAAATCAGTACTGGTGCCGAAGTCAATTTCTTCTTCAACTCTTCAAAACTTTTCTCACAAGCTGCATCCTAAATAAAGGCTTGACTCTTCCGGGTTAATTGAGTCAATGTCAACGCCAAATTAGAAAATCCTTCTATGATCCTTCGGTAATAACCAGCCAGACCAAGGAAACTTCTAATTTCCGTTACCGTCTTCGGAGGTTCCCACTCAAGTACAACACTAACCTTCGAAGGATCTACTGTTATACCTTCACCAGATATCACATGTCCTAAAAAGCTCACCATCTTCAACCAGAATTCACATTTGGAGAATTTAGCGAACAATTTGCTATCTTTTAATACTTGCAGCGCAATTCTCAAATGCTTCACATGATCTTCTTCAAACTTCGAGTAAATCAATATGTCATCAATGAACACCACAATAAATTGGTCCAAATAAGAATGAAATATACGATTCATATATTCCATAAAAACTCCTGGCGCATTAGACACTCCGAAAGGCATCACAACATATTCATAATGACCATATCGAGTTCTAAATGCCGTCTTCTGAATATCTTCTTCCTTCACTCTTATTTGATGATATACCGACCTCAAATCAATTTTGCTAAAAACACACGCTCCAACAAGTTTATCCATTAAATCAACAATCCTAGGAAGTGGATATTTATTTTTAATGATCACTTTATTCAGCTGTCGGTAATCAATGCATAGACGCATACTACCATCCTTCTTCTTCACTAACAACACCGGTGCTCCCCACGGCAATACACTGGGTCTAATGAACTTCTTATCAAGCAAATCTCCAATATGAGATTTCAAATTCGCTAACTAAGTCGCAAACATCCTGTACGACACCATAGATATATGCCTAGTACCAGGAACCAAATCAATAGTAAACCCCACTTCACGTGTCAGAGGCAACTCAGTAATATCACTGGGAAACACTTCTAGAAACTCATTCACCACCAGTAACTCTTCAATAGTAACCATTTCTTCAACAGATAATGAAGCGAAAACTGTAAACATCTTCGCCTCATTTTCCAATAAGGTTCTCAATTCCTTTGTAGAAATTGAATTGGCCAAATCCTCTTCTTCCGAAATTAAGAACAACAATCTCTTCCTAAAACAATCAATATAAACTCGGTTGAATTCCAACCAGTTCATACCCAGAATCACATTAAGATTACTGAGTGGCAGACATATAAGATCCACTCTAAACTCTCTATCAAAGATAACCAGAGGGCAGTTATGACACACTAGAGTGGTAGTCATAGAACCTATGGATGGAGTATCAATAACCATTCCTCGACTTAACTGAGAAGGTTCCAATCCTAGTTTCTTCACACATTCCAAAGAAATAAACAAGTGTGTTGCACCCGTATCAATAATTACAAATAAAGGAATATTATTGATAAAGCAAGTACCTTTAACCAATCGGTCCACACTAGTAGGCTGAGCTCCCACTAATGCAAATGCTTTTCCGCCTGATTGTTGTTTCTTCGGTTTCTCGCAATTGGTGTTGATATGACCCTGCTCTCCACAATTGTAGTAAGTAGGCGCCTCCCCCCTGCAATCAGCCATCACATGACCCGACTTCCCACACTTGAAGCACTTATTCACTTCATTAGGACATTCATTGGCCCGATGTCCCGTACCATGGCATCTGTAGCACTTGAGATTACCGGGAGTACCTCTTCCCCCACTTGGCTTCTTCTCAGCGTTAGCCTTCTGCTTCCCCTTATCAGTTGGAGCACTATAAGGAGTACCACCGAACCTCGGCTTTCCCCTCTTGTCATTCACATACTTGTAGTGTGCAATCCGAGCTTGATTGTCATTGTCATAAATCCGTCTTCTACTCACCAGTTCAGGATAATTCCTGATCTTCTGGCAAGCAATTCCCTGCTTGATATCATGACGCAAACCATTCTCATACTTCAGGCAATTTGAGGTTATAACTTCCTCAGTGTTGTAGTGTGCACAATATTGCACCAATTCTTCAAACTTAGTAGCATACTCAGCTACCGTAATGTTACCCTATTTTAACTCCAGGAATTCTATCTCTTTAGCACTGCGGACGTCCTCTGGAAAATACTTCTCCAAGAACTCTCTGCGAAACACGACCCAAGTTATTGCAGTTCCCGCAGCTTCCAACCTTTGGCGACTATTGTCCCACCAGCCTCGCCTTCCAGCATGTGGGTGCCAAACCTCACTTTATGATCATCAGTGCATCCAATGGTTATGAAGATCTTCTCAACAACCTTCAACCACTTCTGCACAACCTCTAGATCCAGAATTCCACCTTCATACTTAGGCAGCTTATTACTCCTGAATTGATCCAATGCACGAGACTGAGCATTACCTCCAACTTGAGCTACCTGAACAATGTTCTCAACCGCCTGCACCATGGCCTGCATAGCCGCAACAAGAGCAACATCATTCCTTCCTGCCATACTGATATAACAAACAACTCTGATTAGGAAACACAACAACTCCTATTCTAAGGACTGACTCAATCTGGCCGGTTGGACCGACCTGCTCTGATACCAATTGTAACACCCACTTTTCCCATTTTCAAAAATACAACATAAATCTCAATAAAATCAGAGTTTAAAAACCAAAGTGAGTTGCTACACTTCAAACGATACCAAAATTCAATTTTATTCTTTCATAAGCAGCAGAAATCAAATAGTTTCAACATCATGGTGCTCAAAACATAATCATTCAACCAAATAAACTAATTCTTATAGTTCCTAAAACGGATACGTAACTAAACCAAGTCTGAAAATATAAAATAAAACAAAGTGGAAAAATCCCCATTCCCGTTACGTATCAGAGCTCCTAGAACTCGAACAAGCAAAGCCAATCACTTCTCAGGTACCTGGGTTATCTGTACTTCCTGTCGCTCCCACCTGATGACACGGGGCCAAGAGGGGTACAGACGCGAACGATCGGCGAAAAGAGAGAGAACACACAAGGGTGAACTCAAAAGACAAGAGTCGCCAGCTAGGCATTTTTATCCTGGAGGAAAGGTAATGCTGCATAGACCTGGGAAGAGATAGATAGACGGTCGCGAACCAGAGAGACTGAGAAAGGGGGTTGGTTACAACCTGGGAAGGTATTAGCACCCAGATTGTCCGTCGTAGTCGACGGGATCCACGCTTAAAAGATTTGTGTTTCAAAGGGGTAATGTCAGTGCAATTTGTGTATCAAAGCTGGAAAGAATGCAAGTGTCAGTGTAAAAGAAATGTGAAGTGTATAAGAGAAGTGTAAGTGTAAGGAAAGGGTGCAAAGCTCAAGACTATGAGGCTTAAAGAATAATGCTGGAAGGAGGGGGAATATATAGGGACTTTTGTTCGATAACTGTTAAGTTATGCCTACGTATCCTCTCGTGCAATGAGGAAGTCAGAACACCGTAGTTCGACTCAAAAAGACTAAAAGATAAATTGACTTGTGAACTGCTTACTTGTCTATGCTCAAGTGTATGACCTGTCTGGCTCAGGTGCAAACTGTCTTGCATTAGACGGAAGAAGCAAGTTCTCGTTTGTGAGTGAATGAGATGAGAAAAGAATCCCGGAGGAGACGATTATTGTTTGTTTTTGTGTTTTCAATCTTTTATTGCTTTCTTTGAAGTTTGTCATAGGAAAATGAGCTTAAGACTAAACCAAGGGTTAGTAAACTCATTACATCCTCCCTCTGATTAGGGGTAATGAGAATACCTTAAGTATGAAGTAAGCACCTCACACTTAAACACCATGATGTAGGATTAAGATCATTAACCTACTTGTGATTATTTAGATGTTTTGGTTGTTTTTGTTTAGTGTTAAGTAATGAGATTAAGCCATAATCAAAGATTTAATGGACTCATTACACCATCCTAATAGAAGGATAATAGATGAGAACATTTAAGCTGAGGAAGACTCCTCAACTTAATCCATGATTAGGGATTAACCTCATGACAAAACAAGCCTTTATTAAAGTGGGTTTTAGTTAATGGTAAGATGAAGAAGTGATTTTTATGGTTTGTAAGGCAACTTGAGGGGGACTTGTCCATTAACACTAGGGTTTGTCCTTCTTAACTAGTTAAGGAAGAATTAGAACCCTAATGCAAGGCCCAAGTTACAAGCTATTGTCTTAGTGATTATTAGATGGATTGATTAAAGGGTTTAAACACATTAAGGGTTTAACACTTAGGATTAAAGTTATACATTCCATCCTAATAGAAGGATGCAGGCATAAGCTTAATCACAAAGCCTTAAAACCTTTAGGGTTTAGTCCTTGATTAAGAGGTGAGAAGAGAAGACTCAAAGAAAACTCAAAGGAGAGAGTCTAAGGGGGACTAAACAATCCTAAAATGTTATCATGCTTGGATGTCCTAGGGTTTGTGAGGCTTAAGAGGAGAAGTCTTCAAGGAAGCCACCAAGGAGAAGCAAGATAGAAAAGGGATGAGATGAGAAGAGAAAAGAGGGAAGAGAGGCACAAGTGAGCAAGCTCACTTCAAAGACAAGTAAAATGCATCAAGTATATAAAATGACAAGATGAGAAGAGGTAGGAGGTGAAGGCAAATTCACCTCCCAAACAAACTCACCATTAACCCTGAAAAGTTAGTACAAGATGCATAAAGGAAGAAATGAGATGAAACAATGCATATGGATGGGCAAAGGCCAAAGTAAGAAACATACACATGATTCAAATGATGTCAAGAGATGGTGCAAACACATGGCATGAGTTGTGGATGATCATACAAGGATGAGGATGCAAGTGAAACATGCTTTGAACCATGGAAGTTCATAAAAGTTTATGAAATGCAATGAACATATAACTTGGCAAATGAAAGATGCAATGATCAAACATGATTCTAATATGTCCTAAGATGTATTATGAATCATATGGATGCACAAAATGTCATGGCAAGTCATTGAATGCAAGCAAATGAGAGATGGATGCAAAGGAAGGCACCAATTAGGGTTTACATACAACATACAATGCAAAAATTCAAAACCAGAAGCAAATGATATGATAAAAAATTGAAAATGGGATCAAAGGAACCCTAAATCTACACAAGCTAATTGCCCAAAGGAGGGGATCTAACTCTTAACCTAGTGCAAGTTATGAATTTCTCAAGTCAATTAGGGTTTTGGGATACCTCACAATGGAAAATGCTAAACAAATTGAAAATGGAAGATGAATTCAAACCAATTTTATCCTATAAACTACATGCTATGAAGGATGCAATGCAAGAAGAACCATCATCAAATTCTCAATGGTTAGGCATAATGGATTTTTTCAAGTTTGAACAAAAATATTGCCTTTAAAAGAATTTAATTCCAATGAAAATGGTCAAAATGCATCAAAAACCAAAAAGAAATTTGTTTTGAGAGTTTGATAATGTTTCTAAATGTTTTGAAATGCAATGTGAATTTTTTGTGATTTTTAAATACCTAAATGCATTTTTAATTAATTTATTTTCATTAACTAATTAAAAATAAACATTTAAATGATTTAAAAATGATTTTTAATGCAAAAAATAAAAATAAAAATATTTTTGGGTTCTGAAAATTAATGAAATGTGTGACAAAAATTTTCAGAATTTTTAAATGTTTTTTACTATTTTAAATAATTCGTAAAAGATAAAACAAATAAAATGAAATGAAAATTGAATTAAAGAGAAAGTCAACAGATCCTGAGGCTGAGGTTTAAATGGTTTTGGAGGGAATTGACTGGCGCCAGATCCAGTGGCCCAGATTCAAACTGGCTGAAATTAAAACTAAACCTAATTAATTATGCTAATGACGTAGATTAGGGCTTAATGGTGTGATCTGAGCCACACAAACGCGCGGGAGTCAATACTGGTCAACAAAATCCAAGGTCCACATTCAAAGTTGGCTAATTACTCAGATTAGGGTTAATGACCCTCAGGTGGCCGGAGAAGACCTCCGGTCGTCTTCTCCGGCGAGACCTTCATCCTATCTCTCTCAAAACCCCACTAAAACGTGCCAAAATCTCCAGATTCACTCAACCAAACATCTTAAACAAGAATCCAACATCAAAACCTATTTATTTTTCATGAATCAAGATAAACAAACAAAAATCATTTTCACGGGCAAAGTTTCAGACAGACCATACATCCTCATCTCTTCATCATTTTCAAAAATTCAAAGCTCATTGCATTCAGGGGAGCATGTAGATCATTTCAATAACTTAAAACAAGGTTTCTGGAAAAATGATTTTTCGAAGCTACCTGAAGTGAAGCTTTCAGTTTGGAGCTTTCAGACTGCCTCCTTGCTTCAAAGCTCCTCTAATGGTCTCCCTGAAGATGCTTTGAGGTTTAGTTGGAGTGTATGGTGAATGATTTGTGAGATTGATGAAGTTATGTCCAAGGAAGTGGAAAATCGTATTTCTGTTTCAGGGACTTTCAAGGCAAGATGAAGGGTGGTTTATGCTCTATGAAGCTTTTCTGAATGGATGGTGAAGTTGGTTTTGATGTTTGAGACTTGAGTGCTGAGTTTCGAATGAAAGTGCAAAAGGGAGAGTTTTTGGGAACTATGGCAATGTTGTGCATTCAGGCTGGCTTGTTGTCTGTTTTGAGTCTCCTTTGGTCCACATATCAAGCTGTGATAGGGCAGAGAGTTGTTGGTGGCACAGCTTGATTGGTATGGCCCCTTTTGCAAAAAGTCAAGTCTAGGTGTACTATAAGGTATGGGCTGTTTTAGGGCTAGAACAAAAGCATGTCTATTGCAGCTTGAATCAAGGCAGTCCATGGAAATGAATTTGAGGCCAACTTGCAAGTGGATTAGGGTTTATGTGAGGTTTTGCAATTTTCACAAAGTTTGGCCCTTTTGTGATTTCTTGAAGCATAAGTCATGAATCTTGGAGGTTCTTTGGTGCATTCTGATTTTTAGGTCATGGTTCATGTTTGTGTAATGCATAGAAGTCCATTTGAAGTCACATTTTGCCTTGGCATGAGGTTTTGCAACTTTGCCTCTTTGGTGTAAAACATGAAATTATGTGATTTTTGCCAACTTTGACAAGCCATAACTTTTGATCAAAAATGAATTAGAATGAGTTCTTGTACTTTTTGAAAATGGGAGGATCCATTCTACAACTTTCATGACCAAAGCTTTCTCATTTGAAGAATTTTTGAATCAAAAAGAGGAGGTTGAAAAACTTTCTCAAAATGGCAAGTTTTTATTACAAGTCACTTTCCCAAAAAGGCAACTTTGCAAATGGCTTTAAATCCTTCAATTTTGTGAACTTCTAGCATCTTTTATGATCAAATAAAGATCATACACATTCAAAATGATGGAGAACACCCTTTGGTTGGGTCATTGGGGGCCTCAGATGCCCTGATTTTACACTGACTTGTTCAAGAAGTCAACTCTTGATCAGATGCCTTCCCCATTGAATTTCTTCATGAAAATTGATATGAATGATCCCCATAACATATAGAGACCAATAGAAACAAGAATGACCAAAAAATTTGGAGTTATGGCCTTTGAAACCAAAACCCTAATTCTAGGTCATCTGTGCAGTTAAACCTGGCTCTGCTCCCATGCTTTCCTCAGTTCTTGTGATTCTTTGACTTTCTTGACCTTGTGGGGATATAATATGATGCTTGAACATACATGGACCCCTTTGAAGTGATTGAAGACCTTTGGAGTGGCTCAAATAGCTCTGGGATGGCTCAGATCACAAACCCTAGATGCAGATGACTTAGAAACAATGTAGTGAAGCAAAAGTGCAATATGAGATGCTATGATTGAACTTATGCACATGAAAAGATCACAAGCCCTGGTGAAATGGGTGAGGGAAAATTTGGGGTGTTTACACTTCCGAAGAAACACAGACGCCACAAAACAAATAAAGGGGTGAGAAATATTTTCATATTAAAATGGTGAAAATAACATATATGAAGAAGTAATTCACACAAAATCATCATAACATACAACATCAATCAATCATTAATCTCCATGCAATGTGACTCAATACACAATGCAAATGTGGTACTGACTTCATTAAATGTCCATCGATTAGGACCGGATGCATCGCTTACGCTCCTATTGAGAGACGATCATCCCCCACCCATTGATTCCTAATTCCCAATGAATCTGAATAATCATTTACATTCCATCTGAGACATGATTATTCCCCCCAACATGTATGCGTATGTAAAAACTCGATTACAACATACATTTTCAAATCACATATGAATGTAGTCATATCAATACGATCCTCATGATCTTTATCAAATATTAAGCATTTCATCACATGATTTATACAAAGAATATATTACATATTATCATAATCGATACGATTCAATTCACCATTAGCAAGCTCATATCACTCACACAATCACCTAAGACTCATTCACTAAAGTTGGTCGTCAGGTCCTATTATTACTGCTAAACTTTATTCTTACAACCTTAGACTAATGATACAAACCTTAACGGAAAGAACAGGTTAAATCCGACTTAAAATATTGTAAAGTGTCAAAATGCAGAGGCCTGACACGGCCCCCCGTGTCCCCTGACACGGCCCGTGTCAGGTGGCCTGGTGTAAACACCCCAAATTTGCCCTCACCCATTCACACCATGGCTTGTGATCATTTCATATGCATAAACTCAATCATAGCATCTCATATCACAGTTTGGATTCACTGCATAGATTCAAAGTCATCTGCATCTAGGGTTTGTGATCTGAACAATCCAAGAGCCACTTGAGCCACTCCAAAGGCCACCAATCATTTCAAAGGGATCCATGTGTGTTATTATATCATGTTGCATCCCCTCAAAGTCAAGAATTCCAAAGAATCACAAGAACTGGGATTGGTATGGAGGCAGAGCCAGGTTTGACTGCACAGTTGACCTAAAATTAGGGTTTTGGTTTCAGAGGCCATAACTCCAAATTTTTTGGTCATTCTTGTTTCCATTGGTCTCTATATGGTATAGGGAGTATTCATATCAAGTTTCATGAAGAAATTCCATGGGGAAGTCATCTGATCAAGAGTTGACTTTTCAGACAAGTCAGTGCAAAATCAGGGCATCTGAGGCCCCCAATGACCCAACCAAGGGGTGATCTTCATTATTTTGAGTGTGTATGATCTTTATTTGATCATGGAAGAAGGTTGAAGTTCACAAAATTCAAGAATTTGAAGTTTTTGCAAAGTTGACTTTTTAGGGCATAGTTGACTTTTCAAGAATATGTCATTTTATGCCATTTTTCAAGCCTTGCTTTTTGATCCAAAAATGTTTCAAATGGAAAAACTTTGGTCATGAAAGTTGTAGAATACATTTTTCCCTTTTCAAAAAGTACAAGAACATGACCTAATTCATTTTGGATCAAAAGTTATGGTGTGACAAAGTTGGCAAAAATCACTAATTTTCAAGTTATGCACTAAAAGGAAAATTTGCAAAATCATGAACCAAGGCAAGTTGTAACTTCTAGTTGACATCAAACCATTACACAAACATTCTATGTGACCTAAAAATCAGATTTGGACCAAGAATTTCTCATGTTCATGGCTTGTGTAGCAAGATAGTCACATGTGAACCAAAGATGAACAAGTTGCAAAACTCATGATCACACTTCCTACCACTTGCTACATTGGATGCTGAACCTTGCTAGCCCTTACCCTCACCCTTGCTGCGCAGCCCCATGCTTTGTACTAGCCTAGAACCAAGCCCATGCTTTCCTTACACAAAGAGTGGACTTTTGGCAAAAGTGAACTTACCAATCAATAAAGGCCAGGTCAAATCATCTGACCTATAGGATTATTTTATACTATCCATTTGCAAGCCAAACATATCACCAAGCAAGGCTGAAACAGATCACAAGACACCATACACAAAACTCACCCTATTGGCATTTCTCTTCGAATCTCTCTGCCCAGTTCACAAACATTAAAACAAGTTCCACTACTCAACTCACCATGCCTCATTAAGCCCAAACCAACAAAGAACCAAGCCTGAATCAAGCAAGAACACCACTTCTCCATTTTCACTCCAACTTGCAGTTTCTTTCGAAACTCACTCCACAGGCCATAAACATCCAAACAAACTCCACAAACCTTCTTAAAACATCACCCTGATCACAAAGAACCACTCACATTGGCCTGAAACTGCCTGCATCACCATTGCCATTTTCAACTGAGCTTGAGCAGAAGCTGTTCAAACTCTTCATCTAGCCAGCATAAACTTCTCCAAAGCATTCAAGCATCATCAAGAGGTCATAAGGAGTGGATTTCACAAGGAGGGGAGGTCAGAAAGTGGCTGGAGTGAAAGCTTCGAATCTCAGGTAGCTCAAGAACTTTTTTTCCAGAAATGGATTTTTAAGTTCTAAACTTGTTCTCCATGCTTCACTGATTGTCCTGGTGCTTTTAGTTTTGAAAATGGTGATGAAATAAGAATTTAATTGCTTCCTGAAACTCTGTTGACCTAAAAAATGTTTTGTTCGATTCATGATTCTGGGGAAAAATAAATGTTGTTTGTGATGGGGTTTTGATTCAGTGGATCATGGGAATCATTTCTGTATGCTTGGTTTTCATTTTTGTTGCGTTTTGAAGTTTTTAGGGATTTTCAGGTGGGGTTCCCACCGGAGAAGACGACCGGAGGTCTTCTCCGGCCACCTGAAAATAATTAGGGCATAATCCCAGTCATTAAGAGAGTTTGAATTTGGCACGTTGGATTGTGTTGACCAGTGGACTTCGCGCGCATGTGAATGGTCCAGATGCAGTCATTAGCCCTAAATCTCAATTAATTAATTCGTAATTGTATTTAACCCAGTTTAAATGAGGACCACTAGATCTGGCGCGTGGTCAATGTCTCCCTCCCCAGATTCAATCTCAGCCATTCTTTCTGTTGACTTCATTTAAAATTCATTTTTATTTCATTTCTTTTCATTTTATTTGCCCAATTTATTTAAAATAGCAAAACTTGTTTAAAAATTATGAAATTTTTTATCCTGAGTTTCATTAATTTTTCAAACACAAAAATATTTTTGTTTTTATATTTAGCATTAAAAAAGTATTTTTAAATATTTAAAAGGTTATTTTTAATTGATTAATGGAAATTAATTTATTAAAAATACTTTTAGGTATTTAAAAATCACCAAAAAAATTCATGAAATGTTCTAAGACATTTAGAAACATTGTCCAACCTTCAAACCAAATTTCTTTTTTGATCTTGATGCATTTTGAGAATTTTTCATTGAATTAAAATTATTTTTGTGCATTAATTTGATCCAAAGTTTAAAAAATCATTTCTGCCAATCCATGAAGAGTTGGACATTGATTCTTTTTGCATTGCATTGTGTTTAGCATGTAGTTTGTGAGATTAAATGGCCATGATTTGATCTTTCATTTTCAATTTGTTTGGAATTTCTTTTGTTTAGGAACCCTAAAACCCTAAAGAACTTGTAAAAATCATAACTTGAGATTGGTTAAGAGTTGAGACCTCTCCTTTGGGCATTGGTTTAGTATGGGATTAGGGGTCCTTTGTGTGGCATTTTCCATTTTTTATCTTAGGGTTTGCTTCTGATTTTGGTTTGTGTTTGATGTTTGATTCATAAACCCTAATTTGGGCTTCCATATGCATCCATCTTGCATTCCCTTGCATAACATGACTTGCCATGACATTCCATGCTTCCATGTGATTCATTTGACATCATAAGACATATAGAAAGCATGTTTGATCATTGCATCATGTATTTGCCATGTTGTATGTCATGTGCACTTCATAACTTTTCATGTGTTTTCATGGTTCCTAACTTGCTTCATTTGCATTCATGAACTTGTATGATCATTTCCATGTGCTGCCTCATGTTGGTAGCATCTCATAGCATCATTAGCATCATGTAAATGCTCCTGGTTTTGTTTCTCATCATGTCATCTCATCCTATTTTGCATTGCATTGCATTTCTTTTCTAACCTTTCAGGTGGTAAGTAACTTTGAGAAGTGAATTTGCCTTCACTTCTCATAACTTTTCTTTTCATCTCTCTTGCATCCATTGCTGCATTTTTCTTTGTGTTTGAGATTGAGCTTGCTCATTCCTCTTCTTCTTACTTTCTTTCTTCAAGTGACTTGACTTCTTGAATGAAGCAAGTCACTTTGCTTCTCTTGATCCTTTCATCTGCTTCCTGGTGGTTCCATTGAAGATTTCTCTTGAAAAACCTCACAAACCTTAGGAACAACCAAGCATGACAATGATTAGGGTTTTGATTAGTCCCCCCTCATAGTTTTACCTTTGTGTCTCTTTGAGTCTTCTCTTCTCATCTCATAACCAGGGACTAAACCCTAAAGGCTTTGTGATTAAGCTTATGCCTGCATCCTTCTCTTAGGATGGAGTGTATAACTTTAATCCTAAGTGTTAAACCCTTAATGTGTTTAACTCCTTTAATCAATTCACTTAATAATCATCAAGACATCACACTTGTAACTTGGGCCTTGCATTAGGGTTCTAATTCTTCCTTAATTGGTTAAGAAGGACTAACCCTAGTGTTAATGGACAAGTACCCCTCAAGTTGTCTTACAAATCATAAAACTCACTTCATCATCATACCATTAAATAAAATCCACTTAATCAAAGGCTTGTTTTGTCATGAGTTTAATCCCTAATCATGGATTAAGTTGAGGAGTTTTCCTCAGCTTAAACATTCTTATCTATTATCCTTCTCTTAGGATGGTGTAATGAGTCTGTTTAATCCCTGATTATGGCTTAACCTCATTACTCAACACTAAACAAAAACCACAAAAACATATAAATAATCACAAGTAGGTTGATGATCTTAATCCTGCATCAAAGGTGATTAAGTGTGAGAAGCTGACTTCACACTTGAGGTATTCTCATTACCCCTAATCAGAGGGAAGATGTGATGAGTTTACTAACCCATTGGTTTAGGCTTAAGCTCATTAACTTACGACAAACTTTCAAAAGCAATAAAAGACTAAAAAATACAAAAAACAGACAATAATCGTCTCCTCCGGGATTCTTTTCTCATCACCTTCACTCATAAACGAGAACTTGCTTCTTCCGTCTAATGCAAGACAGTTTGCACCTGAGCCAGACAGGTTATACACTTGAGCATAGACAAGTAAGCAGTTCACAAGTCAATTCATCTTTCTGTCTCTTTGGGTCGAACTACGGTGTTCTGACTTCCTCATTGCACGAGAGGATACGTAGGCATAACTTAACAGTTATCGAACAAAAGTCTCTGTATATTCCCCCTCTTTCTAGCCTCATTCTTTAGCCTCATGATCTTGAGCATTTCACTCCTGTTCTTACATTGACACTTCACTTATATACTTCACTTTTCTCTTACACTGACACCTGTACATTTTGTTTTCCAGCTCTTTTACACACAAATTGCACTGACACTACCCCTTTAAAACACAAATCTTTCAAGCGTGGATCCTGTCGAGTACGGCGGACAATCTGGGTACTAATACCTTCCCAGGTTGTAACCAACCCCCTTTCTCAGTCTCTCTGGTTCGCAACCGTCTTATCCATGTCTTTCTAGGTCTATGCAGCATTGCCTTTCCTCCGGGATAAAAATGCCTAGCTGGCGACTCTATTCATTCCCTGTGAGTTCACTCCTGTGTGTCCTCACATCCCCCTTTCGCCGACCGTTCGCGTCTGTACCCCATTTGACCCGGCTTCATTTGGTGGGAGCGACAGCTTGGCGACTCTGCTGGGGAACCTTATACTGCAACCAGGGCTTCTGGTTCTTTTTGTGGGTTCCTCCTAGCGCTTGTTTGATTTGTGTTTACCGGGGTGTTATGTGCTGTCTGTGTTTGTATATTTGCTTTATTTACTGCTTTATGTACAGTTTTGTTTACTGCTTTCTTTATAGCTTTGCATTATATCATACTGTCATGCTGTCTGGCTGGATCTGGTTTTGCTTTGGTGGGTGGGGTTCTATTGAGAGTTAAGGTCCTATACCTGGGACCTGAGTGACACCTAGGCTAGAGTGAATCATATTCTTTCCCATTCCATCTCGGTCTGGTGCGGGAATGTGAAACACGGTTCAGATATGGGTTTCTTCTTGAGTACTCTGTGTTGCAGATTTCCTGCAATGCTAGGGCTATCTGGGAAGCCTGCTAAGTCTGGATGACCTTTTAGTATTGACCTTCAGAAACTGAGGTGAATTAGAGGAGGAACTTTTATGGTTATTGTAAACACTGTACCTCCGGGTTAGAAGTGTCTACACTTCTCATAACTGATCCAAGTTTGAGGATCCTTGTTTTAGAACACTACCTGTGAGGGGGTTGGGCTGTTTACAGGTTTGCAGGTACCTTGACCTCAGAATACCCTTGTTATTTTGACTTGATTAAGAATACTCCATGTTGGGACAGTTCTTGTGATTCTAAACCATGGACATGTGGCTCTTTATTTGAGCCCCCCCACCTTGGTTACTGGATTTATAGACCTCCATCTGGTATTCTTGAATATGTCTTGGACTTATATCAGAGTTTTTGATCAGATCCAGCTCAGTCACCAACCCTTTGCATATCATTTGCATACATACTCATTGCATCATATTGACATTTGCTTATTTGTGTTTCAGGGTATCCATCTTCATTTGGTTTTGGTTTTGACCCCATCTTCAGTACTGGCCTATCTTCATCAGCACTTGCTTCAGCCATCAGTTATCTGCACCAGCCAATCAGTGGCTCATTCTTCAGTGTTATCATCAGCACCTGTCAGCATCATGGCTCCTAAAAAGAGCAACATCACCTATCACTTCTTCTAGCCAGAGCTATCTGACATCAGGAGGATTCAGACCCTGATCACTCCAGATCACATACCATTGTTCAGGGAACACTATGGAGATATACTTGATATGGTTATGGATCTGGACCCTTCACAGAGAAGCTTGATTCACACCTGCATTCAGTTTTATGATCCCCCATTGAGGTGTTTCACTTTCCAAGACTTTCAGTTGGGCCCCTTATTGGAAGAATACTCATCATTGGTTGGTCTGCCTATCAGGGGTGGAATCCCTTTCAACCCTGAGATGGTCTTTCCTGGTAATGGAGAAGTAGCAAAGGCTCTGCATTTGGAACTTGTTCCGGTTGAGCAGCATATGACTTCCAAAGCTGGAATTCCTGGTTTTCATCTGGACTTCTTGATCTCTCAAGCTACCCTGAAAGCTTCTCTAGGAGAGTGGAAAGTTGTCTGTGCTTTGTTGGCCTTGAGTATATATGGAATTGTGTTGTTTGCAGATGAGCCTCGATTCATTAGCAAGAATGCAATCCATCTGTTCATCTTGAAGAACCCAGTGCCCACTCTATTGGGGGATCTCTACTATTCAGTGCATCAGAGGAATGAAAAGCAGAGGGGAAGATTAGTGAGGTGTTGTGCTCCATTGTTCCATACTTGGCTTCTCAGGCATCTGCCCAGGACAGATGCATTTTTGAATCCTCATCAGCAGAGTAACTGGGCAAAGAGACTCACTGCTCTAGCTTCAGCAGATATCAGATGGTGTACTCAAAGCACCAAGGGCAGGGATATCATCACCAGCTGTGGGCATTTTCCCAATGTGCCCCTAGTAGGAGTTAAGGGAAGCATTAATTACAATCCTCTGCTGTTCAGAAGGCAACTGGGCTATGCACTGGTCCATACTCCTAAGGCACAGGACTTGGTTGAGACCCTTTATTGCGAGAACAAGATTAATCTAGCTATTGTTAGGCAGGCTGCTTGGGCCTGGGATAATGTTCAAACCAAGGGAGTAACCATTTTGGGGAAGTGCAGCAATGTGGCTTCAGCACAATATTATGAGTGGTCCCGTGCCAGGGATCAATTCTCTGGGATGCCCTTTACCATAGAAGATATGCCAGAGTCATCTTCAGCACCACCCCCTGCCACTGTCAGTTTGGAGGAGTTTGAGAGCTTGAAGGAAAGAAATGAGAAGTTAACCCAGGCTTTGCAGAAGACCCTCCGGGAGAGGAGTGATGGTATGAGGGAGATTGAGAGGCTAGAGAAGTTGAGAGTGGAGCATTTGACTAAGATTGAGAGGTCTGGGGATTATATCAAAAAGTCTAAGGCTGGAGAACAAATTCTGAAGAATGCTTGCAAGGAAGCCCAGTTCCAGAGAGCAAGGACAGACTTGTATCTAAAGGAGAGTCAAGCCCGGTGGGTCAGGATCACCGAGGCTCGTACTCTGGAGGACAAGAGAGTTCAAGACAAGATAGAGCAACTGGAAGCTAGTGCAAAAGAGCAGCAAGAAGCCCTGGCAGCAGCCCAGAGGGAGATATCAGAGCTGAAAATCGAAGCAGGGGTGAAGAGGTCAAAGGACCAAAGCCAGCACAAGAAGTTAATAACAGCTGTTACGACCCGGAATCTCCTCATCAGGAATCTTACGGAGCGCCCGACTGATCCTGTGACCGAAGCACTTCTCAAGGAAGTTCGTGAGGATGAGTTTGGTCTTGGTGTTTGACCCTTTGTTTGTTGTTGTTTTCATTCCATGTACTTTTATTTTCTTGTAATGTATTTTGACCCCCCAGAGGGCTGGTATTTGTAAAACAAACTATGTACCTTTTGATTTTTGTAATATATGTATTAGTTTGTTCCATCCGAGTTTCACTTCAGAAGCAACATCAACAGCATCTTCAAGGGTCTGGAAGGGTCAAAACTGAATGCCAAACCGGATACCTTGAGAACAAATAAGCATAACTGCATTGCATGCTAACCCCTTTTTGTTTGTTTTGTAGGTTTTTGTTTTATTGCCACTAACTCTGTTGTGATGTTCAGGAACTATTGCTCGGCGCCGAGTATTTCCCCTCAACCGTCCGCACCGTTATCCGACCCGTAACAACCTTCCGGGCATTCAAATGGATCAGATGCAGCAGGACCTTACTGAGGTCAGAAATCAAATGGCGAACGAGAGGCTAGAAATGAGGAATCAAATGACGCAGTTTATGGAAGTAATGAACAACATGGCTCAGAGCCAGGAAAGATTAAGGGCCATGGTGGAAAGGCAGAATCAAGAAGATCCCCATATAGGGACTGCCGGCACCAGCAACAATGAAAGGGTCCAACCTCATGTTAACCCCCCTGTCTTTGGCCCCCATCTTCATCCAGAGGTCAATATTCCTGCAAATGTTCAAGGGACTGCCACTGCAGCCAGGGTACTTCAAGAAGACCCCCAGGAGGATCAATTCACAGTAATGGGTGCTGGGGAAGAAGCTTATGATAGAAGGTTGGATGAGATAGCTGAGAAATTAAGGTCCTTAGAGTCTCAAAACTCTTTGGGATTCGACGTCATGGACATGGGCTTGGTAGACGGGGTCAGGATCCCCCATAAGTTTAAGCCTCCTTGTTTTGAAAAATACAACGGGACTTCATGCCCCCGGACTCATTTACAATCATTTATGGGAAGGCTGAAGGCCTATACTATGGATGAGAAGCTCTGGATGTTCTATTTCGAGGACAGCTTGACTGGAGCGTCGAGAGAATGGTACTCTCACTTGACAAGGGCAACTATCAGATGCTGGAAGGACCTGGCAGAGGCCTTTATCAGACAGTATCAGTACAACTTAGATATGGCACCCAACAGGACCCTCCTAATGGGAATGTCACAGTCGTCAAGGGAAAGTTTCCGAGAATATGCCCAGAGATGGAGGCAACTGGCTGCTGCTGTTCAGCCACCTATGTCTGAGAGGGAAATGGCAGATATGTTTATGAACACCCTCCAAGGAACATATATTGACAGGCTGGTTGCTTTCTCTTCCACTAGCTTTGCAGATGTTGTCATAGCTGGGGAGAGAATTGAAAGCCTATTGAAGATGGGAAAAATCTCGGACAACGGTGCAAGCTCGTCCAGTAGTACAAGAAAGCCTTTTGCAGGCCCAAGAAGAACTGGCGAGACCAATGCCGTCCACACCAACAGGGGCAGGCCCCAATATGTTCACAGATCAGTGGCAGCAGTCACCATTCCCGCTCCAGCTCATCCTCAACCAGTCTATCAACCTCCGCAACAAAACTATCAGCAACAACCTCAGTACCATCAACAGAATCAGTATCCTCCGAGAAATTACAACAACAGCAACACCAACAACAATAACCAGCAAAGGCCATTCCAACAAAGGCCTTCTCAAGCCAACCGAGTAATCGATCCGATCCCTATGCCATATGCTACATTGCTGCCACAACTCCTGAAACTCAACCTAGTTGAGCTAAGGACGTTGGCACCTCCGGATCCCAACAGTCTACCCAGGAATTATGATTCCAACGCCAGATGTGCTTTTCATTCAAATGCACCTGGCCACAGTACAGAAAAGTGCAGAGCCCTGCACATGAAGGTACAAGACCTGGTAGACTCGAAAGCTCTGAATTTCGCACCACCACCCAATGTCAATAAAAACCCCATGCCAAATCACGGTGGTCCCAGAATTAACGCTATTGAAGAAGACAAGCCGTCTTATTTAATAACCAGTGTGGGTCAGGTCAGGACACCGTTGGTAGAAATTAAGGCTCAGTTCCTCGAATGTCAAATGTTCCCGGGGTGTGAGTTGGGGTGTGCTTACTGCAATATTTCAGTCAATGGGTGCGATAACCTGAGGAATGGCATAGACGGTCTCATTCAGAGTGGCCAACTTCAGATCACCACATCATTTCCAACAAATCCAGCAATCTCAACAGCAACAACTTCAGAACCTCCTACAACCGCAACAACCATTGTTCCTGACAATTCTTCGGCTTCATCAACAAGTACTTCATCTATCATCTCAACTGATCAGTTATCAACAAATCTTTCTTCTACAACTCCAGCACCACTCCATTTTGAAACTCCTACAACAACAACATCCATCCTTCCACCAATGTCTCCTACAACACCAGCAACAAATCATGAAGATGTCTCAACTGTCACAATATTTTATGATCCTGAAAACAACTCTGTCTACAACTCAGAAGGTGCTGCTCCCATCAGAGCACCAGTCACAATTTATTACGATCCACAGACTATCATAATTCCTCCCGCAGCTGCAGTCAGTCCAGTCACTATCACGGTGCCTGGACCAGTACCTTATGAAAGCAGTAATGCCATCCCCTGGCATTACGGCTCTGACCTGTACTGTGAAGGACAAAGAATCACTTTTGAATCATCAACCCCTGCACCACAAATTGACAATGTGGGAGGAGGCGGAGGCTTCACTCGAAGCGGACGTCTTTTCGCTCCACAAATTCAGAGACCCACTGCCGAAGCAGAAGCTGCTGCTAAGGCAAAAGGAAAAAGCTTGGTGCAGGAAGAACAGACTATCAAGGAAGCTTTAAAAACACCCTTCGATCAAGAGGTTGATGAGTTCATGCGAATCATCAAGAAGAGTGATTATAAAATAGTGGATCAGCTTCATCAGACGCCTTCCAAGATCTCAATCCTATCATTGCTTATGTGCTCCGAAGCCCATCGGAATGCACTACTCAAAGTCTTGCACGCAGCTTACGTGCCTGAAGAGATCACTGTCAATCAGCTAGAAGCTGTAGTTGGAAATGTCAATGCTAGTCACGGACTAGGGTTCACCAATACTGATTTGACAACGGAAGGCCGCAACCACAACAAAGCCTTGCACATAACTATGGAATGTAAAGGTGCTGTCCTTTCCCATGTGCTGGTAGACACGGGGTCATCCCTCAATGTCTTACCTAAGAAGGCCCTGGTGAAGCTAGAATATGACGGATTGGCGTTGAGACCCAGCAACCTGGTGGTGAGAGCCTTTGATGGTTCAAAGAGATCGGTTCTGGGGGAGATTGAATTGCCCATAACGATTGGCCCGCAGACCTTTAAAACGACCTTCTACGTGATGGATATACAGCCTGCCTACAGCTGTCTATTGGGTAGGCCATGGATTCACGCCGCCGGCGCCGTGACCTCTACCCTTCACCAGAAGCTAAAATATGAGTGGGAGGGTCAAATCGTTACAATCTGTGGAGAAGAGGATATTTTTGTCAGCCACCTGGCTACCTATAAGTATGTTGAGATGGATGGGGAGATCCATGAAACAATGAGCCAAGGTTTTGAAGCCTTGAATGTCAATGAAACATCTGCTGCGCCTGGTACTTCAATATCATCATACCAACAAGCCCGGAAGGTTGTTGAGGGAGGAAACGCCCAAGGCTGGGGAAAACTGCTATTGGTAGAGAAGAAAGAGGACAGATTTGGGTTGGGTTACAAACCAACTCGACAAGATCAAGCAGCGGCTGCGAAAGAGCCCAACTTTGTGAGTGGGGGGATGCTCACCCCTGATACTGTCAACTGTCTGGAAGACGAGCTGGAAGAAGAACGCAACCTGGAAAGCTGGATTCGTCCAAAGATCCCGGGGAGTAGTATCTCAAACTGGTCTTCCCAGGAAATTATAAGAGTTACTCATGCAGAGTAATTATTATTTCCTGTATTTTTATAGCATGCATCAAAGTCTTGCATCTTGCCCAAGATGACAAGACTCATTTTGTAATCGGGCCATCTGTACCCTTTGTGCAAACAAGATTAATCAATGAAATATCAGACATCTTTTTGCAAATGAGTCTTTTTCTTTTCCGCTCACTGTTTTTCCATTTTTCTTTTTGTACAAAAAATAAATGGCAGTGTTTTCAAAATGACAACTTTATTTCACTTTTCTAAAACAAGATTAAAATCAATCACTAAAATGAACAAACTGAACCCTTGCAGAGAGTGCCTTCCAGACAGCACCGACAACGGCACGGCTATGACTTCGTATGACTTTGACAATCCGATCAATCAAGCTGATGAAGGGGTTGAAGAAGAATATGAGCTTCCTGATGAGCTAGCCAGATTATTGAGACAAGAGGAAAAGGTTATTACTCCTCACCAGGTGGAGGTTGAAGTGATTAATCTTGGTACAGATGAAGACGTGAAAGAAGTTAAAATCGGGGCCTGCCTACAAGACTCAGTGAAGAGACAACTGATTGACCTGCTTCAAGAGTATGTGGACGTGTTTGCTTGGTCTTATCAAGATATGCCAGGGTTGGACACCGACATTGTCGTGCACAAGCTGCCTTTGAGAGAAGAGTGCCCGCTAGTTAAACAGAAACTGCGCCGTACTCGCCCGGACATGGCAATGAAAATCAAGGAGGAGGTACAAAAGCAATGGGACGCCGGGTTCCTTGCTGTGACTAGCTATCCGCCGTGGGTTGCTAACATAGTACCTGTGCCTAAGAAAGACGGCAAGGTAAGAATGTGTGTTGACTACCGGGATCTGAACAGAGCCAGCCCGAAAGATGATTTTCCTTTACCTCACATTGATGTATTGGTGGATAATACGGCTCAGTTCTCGGTATTCTCCTTCATGGATGGATTTTCAGGATACAATCAGATCAAAATGTCACCTGAAGACATGGAGAAGACAACCTTCATCACACCCTGGGGCACGTTCTGCTACAAGGTAATGCCATTTGGGCTCAAGAATGCCGGTGCGACGTATCAACGGGCTATGGTGACATTATTCCATGATATGATTCATAAAGAGATAGAATGTTATGTGGATGACATGATTGCCAAGTCCCTTACTGAAGAAGACCACCTGGTGAATCTGTTGAAGTTGTTCAAGCGTCTGAGGAAGTACCAATTAAAGCTGAACCCCAACAAATGCACATTCGGGGTGAGATCTGGTAAGCTGCTGGGCTTTATTGTAAGTGAGAAAGGGATCGAAGTTGACCCTGATAAAGTCAAAGCCATCCAAGAGATGCCTGCACCGAAAACTGAGAAGGAAGTTCGAGGGTTCTTAGGTCGATTGAACTACATCTCACGGTTCATATCTCACCTTACAGCAACCTGTGAACCCTTGTTCAAGCTGTTAAGAAAAGAACAAACGGTCAGGTGGAACGAAGACTGCCAAAGGGCTTTTGACAAGATCAAGGAGTACTTACAAGAACCTCAAATCCTTATGCCTCCAATCGAAGGAAGACCTCTGATAATGTACTTGACAGTATTAGAAGAGTCGATGGGGTGTGTGCTGGGCCAGCATGACGAGTCTGGTCGAAAAGAGTATGCAATATACTACCTGAGCAAAAAGTTTACCGACTGTGAACAACGTTATTCACTGCTCGAGAAAACTTGCTGTGCTTTAGCGTGGGCTGCTCGCCGACTGAGGCAGTATATGTTGACCCACACCACCTTATTGATCTCAAAAATGGACCCAGTTAAGTACATATTTGAGAAGCCAGCTCTTACCGGACGGGTTGCAAGATGGCAAATGATTCTTACAGAGTATGACATCCAGTACACATCTCAGAAAGCCATCAAAGGCAGTGTATTGTCTGAATATCTTGCTGAGCAACCTATTGATGATTACCAACCTATGAGATTTGACTTCCCTGATGAAGACATCATGTTCATAAAAGCAAAAGATCATGAAGAGCCTATTCACACTGAAGGGCCTGACCCGAAAGAAGAATGGACTATGATGTTTGATGGGGCTGTTAACATGAATGGTCGTGGTGTTGGTGCAGTACTCATTACACCTAAAGGAGTTCACATGCCTTTCTCGGCAAAACTCACTTTCAACTGCACTAACAACGAAGCTGAATACGAAGCTTGCATTATGGGTCTTGAGGAAGCCATTGACCTCAGGATCAAGACATTGACCATATTTGGAGATTCAGCTTTGGTAATCAATCAAACCAACGGCAAATGGTACACACACCAGGATCACTAATACCTTACAGGGATTATACAAGGAGGTTACTGACTTTCTTTACAACGGTCAAGCTTGAGTATATCCCTCGGGACGAGAATCAGTTCGCAGATGCTCTTGCTACCATTTCATCCATGATCAAAGTCCAAACTGCTAACTTTGTACCTCAAATTTCAGTGTCCAGACTTGATAGACCAGCATATGTGTTCGCGGCAGATGTTGTCAAAGATGATAAGCCTTGGTTCCACGACATTAAGTGCTTCTTGGAGGATCAAACATACCCACCTGGGGCATCTTCCAATGACAAGAAGACTTTGAGAAGGCTTGCTGGTAGTTTCTTCCTGAACACTGATGGGTCTTTATACAAAAGGAACTTTGATATGGTACTCCTCAGATGTGTTGATAAGACAGAAGCAGACTTGTTGATGCATGAAGTGCACGAAAGATCCTTTGGTACCCATGCCGGAGGGCATGCCATGGCTAAGAAGTTGTTAAGATCAGGTTATTACTGGATCACAATGGATGCAGACTGTTGTGCTTATGCCAGGAAATGCCACAAATGCCAGATTTATGCGGATAAGGTGCATGTGCCTCCCAATCCTTTGAACATAATGTCTTCACCCTGGCCCTTTGCCATGTGGGGCATTGATATGATTGGTAAAATTGAGCCAACTGCTTCAAATGGCCACAGATTCATCCTGGTCGCTATTGACTATTTCACCAAGTGGGTTGAAGCAGCCTCATATGCAAATGTTACAAGGCAAGTGGTAGCCAGATTTCTGAAGAGAGATATCATCTGTCGATATGGAGTTCCCGAGCGAATCATTACTGATAATGGTTCCAATTTAAATAACAAAATGATGGCAGAGCTGTGCCGGGACTTCAAGATTCAGCATCACAATTCTTCTCCTTACAGGCCAAAGATGAATGGCGCTGTTGAGGCAGCAAATAAGAACATCAAGAAGATTGTGCAGAAGATGGTAGTCACCTACAAAGACTGGCATGAGATGCTACCGTTTGCCTTGCATGGGTACCGCACGTCAATCAGAACATCCACTGGGGCAACACCGTATCAGCTTGTGTATGGTATGGAGGCAGTCCTACCTGTTGAAGTTGAATTACCCTCTCTACGGGTATTGATGGATGTTAAGCTAAACGAAGCAGAATGGGTTCGGTCCCGATACGAACAGCTGAGTCTGATTGAAGAGAAGAGATTGGCTGCAATCTGTCATGGGCAGTTGTATCAGAAGAGAATGAAGAGAGCCTTCGATCAGAAAGTCAGGCACCGAGAGTACCAAGTAGGAGATCTTGTGCTGAAAAGAATCCTCCCCCCTCATACAGACCACAGGGGCAAGTGGACTCCGAACTATGAAGGACCATTCATGGTAAAGAAAGTTTTCTCCGGTGGAGCATTGATGCTCACCACCATGGATGGTGAAGACTTCCCGTCCCCTGTGAATTCAGATGCAGTTAAAAAATACTTCGCATAAAAAATGACCCGCTGGACACAAAAAAACAGAATGTAAGTCCAGGCAAAAATAGGGCATCCCGGCGAGTCAAAAACAGAATAAAAGACTCGGGCAAAAATAAGGGAAAATAAATGAAAAAATGTACACCCGCTGAGTTGAAAAGCCGCATTGGACAGCTCAGGCAAAAATGGGTATCCCGATGGATTGAAAACCCGAAAGGGCGATCCATGCAAAATAAGGGAATAAGCGAACAACTGCATTCTGAATTTGTCTGTATCACCTACAACTTGGTAGGCTTCAAAAGGATCAAGCTTCAATCAGAATCAACATTCTTCAGAAAGCAAGATGAGAAGAACGTCAAAAGTCATACAGGTCATAGTGAAGAGGAAGCTCCTTAAAGCATCATCAACACTGCCAGCATTTTGTTTCTCAATTTGTAACGATCTCCTCATTTCAGGGGATATGTTCCTTTGACTGTATCTCGCCGATTCAGGGCATACGAATTAATAAAATCAGATTTTCAGTCATGTCTCGTTTTGTACATTTTATTTGCAAAAAATGTCTGATGTCTTAAAAGAAAAAAACTGATTGCATAAGAATACAGATGCTTATCTTCGAATAAAAACATGCTTGCAGGAAATATGCTTACTCTCAGGAGTATCTAAACTCCTATGACGGAATCCAGTAAGGATACCTCGGGATTATCTTGTGCGTTTCTCTATCTTTTTCAGGATTGCAGGTATCCAGAACGCAACTTGGGGCATGTAAGCTTCATCCCAGCAAGCTGACAAATCAACACTCGATTTTAGCACCCGAAGTGCTCTCTCCCCAGCTGAGTTGCCTCCCATGACTTCCCCAGCTGAGTTGCCATTTGTTGCTTATCCCCATCAGAGTTGCCAGGCATCGCAGAAGGCACCTATATCCCCGGCTGAGTCAGGGATCCTTTTCAATAGAATCCTTAGGGAGGTCTTTCAGTGATTCCTCTCTTTCTCCCCAACCGAGCTGCCATCTCGCCCTCGGCCGAGCACAAAAGTCAAAGAGCTATCTCCCCACAGAGTTCCAGCCTCTATCCAGAAGAGCAGCGCACGAAGAAATCACAACAGAGTAAAGAAGGCTTCTACAAACCCCAGCTGGGTCCCTCATTTATTGGAATAGGTCTCTCAGTGACCCGAATCCCCAAGCAGATACATCTCCTCAGATCTACCAATGATCTCATCCCCAGTTGGGATGTTTACTACAAACGGATTGATCGAAGATCTTCGCAGCAACGGGACCCGGATCCCGGTTTGGTACCTTTGCACAATCATAGCATTCGCATCATATTTACCCACAAAAGCGTAGCATTCCGTTTTAACACGGAGCATTACGGCAAAAATCCAACATAGCGCATAATCATAAGCCATGTTATGAATCAAACACTTGTGAATGACGACAGTTCATCAACGTACAGAAAAATCCCCACCAGAGTCCCCGGCAAAAGCAGCTGCCTCACAATCCACAAACACCAGTATATACTCATCCTGACACCCGTCCGTGCCATCACTCCCCAGTAAAGTCGCCTGAACGCTCTTTACGAACAAAACCACCTATATTACAGATACTTCCCGACACCCGTCCATGTCACATCTCCCAGCAGAAAGCCAAAGACATCCTCTTTGCACTCACATATACCTATACACACTTTCTTGACACCCGTCCGTGTCGTATCCCCAGCACAGTCATCTACACTTTTACAACCCGCATACTTGTTGATATTATTATACTTTTCTCTCTTGACACTCGTCCGTGTCACCCTCCCCAGCAGATAAAAACTCATCTATACAATACTCTTACTCACTACTCATGTTACACTCATACAGATACTCGTCCGTATCTTGTATATACCATTCATATCCCCACAGATTCGACTTCGGTCCTTGTTCTTTGTTAACCAGATGGTACTCGTCCGTATCATCATCTCAGAGCATGCGTCAAGAGTTTGTTTCTACATGATACTCGTCCGTATCATAGTCTTAAGGATGCTCGTCCGCATCCTTAATCCATACACTGTGTCAAACACTTATGTCCTCTTGAATATAGACACTCGTCTGCGTCTATTATTCCCCAGAAGAGCCCCTTCTGATTCAACGCTCGTCCGTGTTATCTGTTAACTAGTTGATACCCGTCCGTATCATCATCTCTGAACACGCGTCAATATTTGTTTCTACCCGATACTCGTCCGTATCGTGGTCTTAGGGATGCTCGTCCGCATCTTTAATCTATACACAATACCAAACACTTATACCTTTTGTTTCTTGGATATAAACACTCGTCCGTGTTTACTACTCCCCAGTAGATCGCCAACAAAGCAAATTTTCCTTTTTTATCTGACACTCGTCCTGTGTCATGATAAACCTGAGAGCAGCCGTACCCTTCTAGGTGGTCGTCCTCCACCTCTTGATGGTCGTCCTCCATCATGCTCATCCGATGGCCGTCCCCATCGTTGATTTTTAGCAGCCGTCCCCTGCTAGGTGGTCGTCCTCCACCTCTTGATGATCGTCCTTCATCATTTTGTCCAATGCTCGTCCCCATTGTTGGTTTTTGGTTATCTGGCATTCGTCCTATGTCATGATAAACCCTGAGAGCAGCCGTCCCCTGCTAGGTGGTCGTCCTCCACCTCTTGATGGTCGTCCTCCATCATGCTCGTCCGATGGCCGTCCCCATCGTTGACCTTTTATCCGGCATTCGTCCTATGTCGTGACATTTTCGGCAGCCGTACCCTGCCAGGTGGTCGTCCTCCACCTTTGATGGCCGTCCCTATCATATTTCCTTTTTTCCCCAACAGAGCAGCCGTCCCCTGCTAGGTGATCGTCCTTCACCTTTGATGGCCGTACCCCATCATCTGTTTATTTCATTTATTCTTTAACCCGATGGCCGTCCCTGTCGTGGTCCCTTTTCTTTTTAGCCCGATGGCCGTCCCCATCGTCGGTTACCTTGCTTTATGAACTTGATGGCCGTCCCCGTCATGTTTCATTAATCCCCAGAGAATCTTTACTTTATCTTGATGGCCGTCCCCGTCATAATTTCTCACTTTTCCCAGCTTTATCTTGATGGCCGTCCCCCATCATGATTTCTTACTTTCCCCAGCTAGTCGGCCGTCCCCGTCTTGGCTTTACCCTTACTTTCCCCAGCTAGTCGGCCGTCCCCGTCTTGGCTTTACCTTTTATCCCCAGCATGTCGGCCGTCCCCGTCATTGCTTTACTTCACATACTTTTCCCAGCATGTCGGCCGTCCCCGTCATTGCTCTTTACCCGGCAGTCATCCTCTGCTCGACGGTCGTCCTCCGTCGTCCACACTTTACAATATACTTTATTTGCCTTTACAATCTATATCCCTTTCCTTCTTCATTCTGTGAGTGCAAATTTTGGACTGTCTTTGGTATTCAACCACAAGTTATCTTGTTTGCCTGTTAAGTCGTCGCTTACAACCTGCACAGCTAACTCATGTTTGAATAGGGGCAGCTGTAAACAACCCAAATTTGCCCTCACCCATTCACACCATGGCTTGTGATCATTTCATATGCATAAACTCAATCATAGCATCTCATATCACAGTTTGGATTCACTGCATAGATTCAAAGTCATCTGCATCTAGGGTTTATGATCTGAACAATCCAAGAGCCACTTGAGCCACTCCAAAGGCCACCAATCATTTCAAAGGGATCCATGTGTGTTCTTATATCATGTTGCATCCCCTCAAAGTCAAGAATTCCAAAGAATCACAAGAACTGGGATTGGTATGGAGGCAGAGCCAGGTTTGACTGCACAGTTGACCTAAAATTAGGGTTTTGGTTTCAGAGGCCATAACTCCAAATTTTTTGGTCATTCTTGTTTCCATTGGTCTCTATATGGTATAGGGAGTATGCATATCAAGTTTCATGAAGAAATTCCATGGGGAAGTCATCTGATCAAGAGTTGACTTTTCAGACAAGTCAGTGCAAAATCAGGGCATCTGAGGCCCCCAATGACCCAACCAAGGGGTGATCTTCATTATTTTGAGTGTGTATGATCTTTATTTGATCATGGAAGAAGGTTTAAGTTCACAAAATTCAAGAATTTGAAGTTTTTGCAAAGTTGACTTTTTAGGGCATAGTTGACTTTTCAAGAATATGTCATTTTATGCCATTTTTCAAGCCTTGCTTTTTGATCCAAAAATGTTTCAAATGGAAAAACTTTGGTCATGAAAGTTGTAGAATACATTTTTCCCTTTTCAAAAAGTACAAGAACATGACCTAATTCATTTTGGATCAAAAGTTATGGTGTGACAAAGTTGGCAAAAATCACTAATTTTCAAGTTATGCACTAAAAGGAAAATTTGCAAAATCATGAACCAAGGCAAGTTGTAACTTCTAGTTGACATCAAACCATTACACAAACATTCTATGTGACCTAAAAATCAGATTTGAACCAAGAATTTCTCATGTTCATGGCTTGTGTAGCAAGATAGTCACATGTGAACCAAAGATGAACAAGTTGCAAAACTCATGATCACACTTCCTACCACTTGCTACATTGGATGCTGAACCTTGCTAGCCCTTCCCCTCACCCTTGCTGCGCAGCCCCATGCTTTGTACTAGCCTAGAACCAAGCCCATGCTTTCCTTACACAAAGAGTGGACTTTTGGCAAAAGTGAACTTACCAATCAATAAAGGCCAGGTCAAATCATCTGACCTATAGGATTATTTTATACTATCCATTTGCAAGCCAAACATATCACCAAGCAAGGCTGAAACAGATCACAAGACACCATACACAAAACTCACCCTATTGGCATTTCTCTTCGAATCTCTCTGCCCAGTTCACAAACATTAAAACAAGTTCCACTACTCAACTCACCATGCCTCATTAAGCCCAAACCAACAAAGAACCAAGCCTGAATCAAGCAAGAACACCACTTCTCCATTTTCACTCCAACTTGCAGTTTCTTTCGAAACTCACTCCACAGGCCATAAACATCCAAACAAACTCCACAAACCTTCTTAAAACATCACCCTGATCACAAAGAACCACTCACATTGGCCTGAAACTGCCTGCATCACCATTGCCATTTTCAACTGAGCTTGAGCAGAAGCTGTTCAAACTCTTCATCTAGCCAGCATAAACTTCTCCAAAGCATTCAAGCATCATCAAGAGGTCATAAGGAGTGGATTTCACAAGGAGGGGAGGTCAGAAAGTGGCTGGAGTGAAAGCTTCGAATCTCAGGTAGCTCAAGAACTTTTTTTCCAGAAATGGATTTTTAAGTTCTAAACTTGTTCTCCATGCTTCACTGATTGTCCTGGTGCTTTTAGTTTTGAAAATGGTGATGAAATAAGAATTTAATTGCTTCCTGAAACTCTGTTGACCTAAAAAATGTTTTGTTCGATTCATGATTCTGGGGAAAAATAAATGTTGTTTGTGATGGGGTTTTGATTCAGTGGATCATGGGAATCATTTATGTATGCTTGGTTTTCATTTTTGTTGCGTTTTGAAGTTTTTAGGGATTTTCAGGTGGGGTTCCCACCGGAGAAGACGACCGGAGGTCTTCTCCGGCCACCTGAAAATAATTAGGGCATAATCCCAGTCATTAAGAGAGTTTGAATTTGGCACGTTGGATTGCGTTGACCAGTGGACTTCGCGCGCATGTGAATGGTCCAGATGCAGTCATTAGCCCTAAATCTCAATTAATTAATTCGTAATTGTATTTAACCCAGTTTAAATGAGGACCACTAGATCTGGCGCGTGGTCAATGTCTCCCTCCCCAGATTCAATCTCAGCCATTCTTTCTGTTGACTTCATTTAAAATTCATTTTTATTTCATTTCTTTTCATTTTATTTGCCCAATTTATTTAAAATAGCAAAACTTGTTTAAAAATTATGAAATTTTTTATCCTGAGTTTCATTAATTTTTCAAACACAAAAATATTTTTGTTTTTATTTTTAGCATTAAAAAAGTATTTTTAAATATTTAAAAGGTTATTTTTAATTGATTAATGGAAATTAATTTATTAAAAATACTTTTAGGTATTTAAAAATCACCAAAAAAATTCATGAAATGTTCTAAGACATTTAGAAACATTGTCCAACCTTCAAACCAAATTTCTTTTTTGATCTTGATGCATTTTGAGAATTTTTCATTGAATTAAAATTATTTTTGTGCATTAATTTGATCCAAAGTTTAAAAAATCATTTCTGCCTATCCATGAAGAGTTGGACATTGATTCTTTTTGCATTGCATTGTGTTTAGCATGTAGTTTGTGAGATTAAATGGCCATGATTTGATCTTTCATTTTCAATTTGTTTGGCATTTCTTTTGTTTAGGAACCCTAAAACCCTAAAGAACTTGTAAAAATCATAACTTGAGATTGGTTAAGAGTTGAGACCTCTCCTTTGGGCATTGGTTTAGTATGGGATTAGGGGTCCTTTGTGTGGCATTTTCCATTTTTTATCTTAGAGTTTGCTTCTGATTTTTGTTTGTGTTTGATGTTTGATTCATAAACCCTAATTTGGGCTTCCATATGCATCCATCTTGCATTCCCTTGCATAACATGACTTGCCATGACATTCCATGCTTCCATGTGATTCATTTGACATCATAAGACATATAGAAAGCATGTTTGATCATTGCATCATGTATTTGCCATGTTGTATGTCATGTGCACTTCATAACTTTTCATGTGTTTTCATGGTTCCTAACTTGCTTCATTTGCATTCATGAACTTGTATGATCATTTCCATGTGCTGCCTCATGTTGGTAGCATCTCATAGCATCATTAGCATCATGTAAATGCTCCTGGTTTTGTTTCTCATCATGTCATCTCATCCTATTTTGCATTGCATTGCATTTCTTTTCTAACCTTTCAGGTGGTAAGTAACTTTGAGAAGTGAATTTGCCTTCACTTCTCATAACTTTTCTTTTCATCTCTCTTGCATCCATTGCTGCATTTTTCTTTGTGTTTGAGATTGAGCTTGCTCATTCCTCTTCTTCTTACTTTCTTTCTTCAAGTGACTTGACTTCTTGAATGAAGCAAGTCACTTTGCTTCTCTTGATCCTTTCATCTGCTTCCTGGTGGTTCCATTGAAGATTTCTCTTGAAAAACCTCACAAACCTTAGGAACAACCAAGCATGACAATGATTAGGGTTTTGATTAGTCCCCCCTCATAGTTTTACCTTTGTGTCTCTTTGAGTCTTCTCTTCTCATCTCATAACCAGGGACTAAACCCTAAAGGCTTTAAGGCTTTGTGATTAAGCTTATGCCTGCATCCTTCTCTTAGGATGGAGTGTATAACTTTAATCCTAAGTGTTAAACCCTTAATGTGTTTAACTCCTTTAATCAATTCACTTAATAATCATCAAGACATCACACTTGTAACTTGGGCCTTACATTAGGGTTCTAATTCTTCCTTAATTGGTTAAGAAGGACTAACCCTAGTGTTAATGGACAAGTCCCCCTCAAGTTGTCTTACAAATCATAAAACTCACTTCATCATCATACCATTAAATAAAATCCACTTAATCAAAGGCTTGTTTTGTCATGAGTTTAATCCCTAATCATGGATTAAGTTGAGGAGTTTTCCTCAGCTTAAACATTCTTATCTATTATCCTTCTCTTAGGATGGTGTAATGAGTCTGTTTAATCCCTGATTATGGCTTAACCTCATTACTCAACACTAAACAAAAACCACAAAAACATCTAAATAATCACAAGTAGGTTGATGATCTTAATCCTGCATCAAAGGTGATTAAGTGTGAGAAGCTGACTTCACACTTGAGGTATTCTCATTACCCCTAATCAGAGGGAAGATGTGATGAGTTTACTAACCCATTGGTTTAGGCTTAAGCTCATTAACTTACGACAAACTTTCAAAAGCAATAAAAGACTAAAAATACAAAAAACAGACAATAATCGTCTCCTCCGGGATTCTTTTCTCATCACCTTCACTCATAAACGAGAACTTGCTTCTTCCGTCTAATGCAAGACAGTTTGCACCTGAGCCAGACAGGTCATACACTTGAGCATAGACAAGTAAGCAGTTCACAAGTCAATTCATCTTTCTGTCTCTTTGGGTCGAACTACGGTGTTCTGACTTCCTCATTGCACGAGAGGATACGTAGGCATAACTTAACAGTTATCGAACAAAAGTCTCTGTATATTCCCCCTCTTTCTAGCCTCATTCTTTAGCCTCATGATCTTGAGCATTTCACTCCTGTTCTTACACTGACACTTCACTTATATACTTCACTTTTCTCTTACACTGACACCTGTACATTTTGTTTTCCAGCTCTTTTACACACAAATTGCACTGACACTACCCCTTTAAAACACAAATCTTTCAAGCGTGGATCCCGTCGAGTACGGCGGACAATCTGGGTGCTAATACCTTCCCAGGTTGTAACCAACCCCCTTTCTCAGTCTCTCTGGTTCGCAACCGTCTTATCCATGTCTTTCTAGGTCTATGCAGCATTGCCTTTCCTCCGGGATAAAAATGCCTAGCTGGCGACTCTATTCATTCCCTGTGAGTTCACTCCTGTGTGTCCTCGCATCCCCCTTTCGCCGACCGTTCGCGTCTGTACCCCATTTGACCCGGCTTCATTTGGTGGGAGCGACACCTGGGGACACGCCCCCAAAATCACATTTCCAACATAACCAAGGGGCTGACACGGCCGCCCGTGTCATGTGACACGACCCGTGTCACACCTCCTGAAACCTCTTCTCCCAAAAATCCTCCTGAAACCCATCTCCCGTAGCCTGACACGGGCACCCGTGTCCTGGGACACGGCCCGTGTCAGGGCTCCTGTACCCAGAAATTTGATTTTTCACAAAAACTCCATTTTTCTTCTCCTTTACACCAGCACGAATCTAATTCTTTTTATTTCACTTTTTACATCCTAAATAGTCCAATTAACTCACTTACTACCAATTTATACATATAACCTCAATTAATCATCTAGTCTAACTTTTTTAGATTAAATAGGGAAATTATAAGTTCTCTTCATCTTCTCCAATCATCCAATATCATCCACCTTCACAATCCCAATTCACATAATACATACATACCCAAACAATTCAACATTAAAAACCACAAACATATGCAAACAATAATCACACTATTCACAATTATATCATGGATTCATCAAATTCACTCATATTTCAACATCAAGATTCATACACACATAATCCATCATCATAATATTCATCCAACATCACAAATTCATCCAAATCAATTATTATTCATAAACCCTAAGGGAGTAAGGATCTCCCAATTACCCTTCTATGTTAGATCCCCAATATAAAACCCTTTCTCCCCCTTACCTCGAAATTGGACGAAGCTTTTCCGAACTCTTGACCTCGAACTCTACGATTCTTGATTTTCCCATTCTTCTTCCTTATCTCCAGAGCTCTTTGTTCTTCGTCAAAATGCACGATAATGAGAAATCTATCGTGTTCTCCCTTTCCATAACATAATCAATTTACACCTTTGCCCTTTAGACCTCCAACTTATTATTTTATTATTTAAATAGCAATATTATAACAATATTCCACCTCATTATCATATTATTATTTAAAAACCAAATAATTCTTTAATTATTATCCCAATTATACTCCACAATTCTCTATATTATTTTATAAAACAATTTATAAAAATTGAGGCGTGTCGCTCCCTGGGTTTCCATCCTGGTACAAATGCGAAAGTGGCGCAGAAAAGGGTAGAGTCGCCAGCCAGGCATTTTATCCCGAAAGAACGGGAATGGTAATGCTTCACAAACCAAAAGAAAAGAAAAGGAAGGACAAAGGTCCTGCGAACCAAAGAGACTGGGTTCGGGAGTCGGTTACGAAATGGGAAGGTATTAGCACCCCAGATCGTCCGCCGTACCCAACGGGATCCACGCTTGCAAAGAAACTGTGCAAAGGGTGAAAGAATGAAAACTGCTGCAAAGAAAAGGAACTAAACTGGATATAAGAAAAGAAAAAGGGAACTGAAAAAGAAATGAAAAGGAAAAATGTAGGGAAAAATAAAGATTGTGCTCGAACGGGCCCTACCCCGCTGCCTACGTACCTCACTGGACATGAGGACCAGAGTTGCTGTAGTTCCCCTAACTAGGGGTGGAAAAGATTACTTGTGTTTTAAGTTTGAACCGCCTATGTCAAATGCTTAGGTGTTGCAGGCTCGGACGACGAGTGTGTAACCGTCTTGCAAAATGACAAGTAGTGACAAGTTCGTACGTAAGGAGTGAGTGAGATGAGAAAAGAAGTCCCGAAGGAGAGACGCTTATTGTTTGTCCAGTGTTTTTTTAGAAGTCTTTTAGGAGTGTGGCACAAGGAAGTGAAGGTAAAGCCTTTTTTAAGGACATGTCCTTATTACCACATCCCAAAATAGAATGAGTAACAAGTCCATCAAGAATGAAGAAGATCCTTAAACTTGTTTCCTAAGATTAGGATTTAAATTCACTAACTTGTTTGTATTATTAAATGTTTTGGTGGATTAAAGTGAAGAAGTGTTTTTTATGCTTTTCTTTGAGAGAGTGACAAAAGGGAGAAGTCACCTCAACCATTATTAGATGTTTTCTATGGATTTTGTATGAAGATGAGAAGAGAGAGAAACCAAAGGATCTTAAAGGTAAAACTAAAGGGGAAGTCTAATCCTAAAGTTATCATGCAAAGGTGGTCCTATGGTTAATGATTTGAATTCTATCCTAAGAAAAAGGAATAGAAGAAGAAGGAAGGAAGAAATAATTAGAGAACAACTTACTCCTCTAAAGGAGATAAGTTGCTTCTAAAGGAAGAAGAAAGAAGAAAGCATAAGATGGCACAAGGCACATAAACAATTACAAAATAGAAAACAAATTAAGAGAGGAGATAAAGAATTGAAATGTGGATAACCTCCACACTTCACTCACCATGAGCCCCTGAAATGGTTAGAACTAAGCACATATGACAAGACAAAATCAAACAAGAGAAAGTGAGGCATAAACAAGAAAAATATCAACTCCACACACCACAACCAGAAGTGATTCACCTTACTTACATACTAAAATACCTCAAACAAAACCAAAGAGGAAGAAGGAAAAGCAGGGCATTTCAAGTCCATATAAACTACTTATGAAAGAATAAAGCATACATGAGATTAAACACATCATTCAAGCCTAACAATCATCATGTACCTCAAGACCAGAATCATATCACCACAAGCAAGGGCACAAACAACACAAAAGACCAAGGAAAGGGTCATACAAGTTCAAACATAATCATCACAAGAATGAGAAGTGAAGTGAACATGTGCATAAGTGTAAGAATAACAAATGCTCATCAAATCAAGACATATGCATTATTTAAAAACCAGGAGCCTAAACATGTTAAAATGTGCCTAAGAAACAAGACCAATCATGGGAAGAAGCACACAAACTCCATCATAAGCATTGAAGAGAAGGGATGGACAAAGATGTGAGGTGAACATGCATTACAATTGTGAGAACTTTAAAGGTAAGCAACAAAGAAAAATCTCAAAGCACACACCCTAAACCAGGACCAAGGATCAAACATCACACCAAAGGGACCCTAAACAACCTATAGGAGTTGGCACAAGTGCCCTCCTAGCCTAAGAACTAAGCATGCCAACAAGAAGAAGCAAAATTAGGGCAACCTCACATGAAAATTCAAATTAAATCACAAACTCATGCAAAAATTCTGAAAATAAACACAAGTATTCATTAATCAAGTGGTATCATCATGTCAAAAGAACAAATTCAGAATCATAAGAAGCTAGGTCAAAGGACCTCAAGAATACCAATTAGGGTTTTGAAACTTCACACACAAGTCAACTATCAAAAATATTCACAAAAGCTTCTAAAAATCAGAAGAAAAATCATCCATAAACTATACTTTAATATGAATCAAATGCAAAAAGAACCAAGTCAAAATTCAAATTGATGCTCAAGATATAAATTCTACAAGCCAGCATGTATTTAAAATGAATTAAAAAACAATTAATAAAAGAGGAAATTAATTCCTACGTGGAAAATAAAAATAAATGGCAAATTAAAATATCAAAAATTAAAGAAAATTAAAATTGATACTCATGAATGTTTCTGGAATATTTATGAACTTCTAACTATTTTTAATGAATTAAATAAAACAAAACAAATAAAAGGAAATAATAATATAAAAGAAAATGAAAAGTAATCAGAATGAATGGATGAGATTGAAGGAGGAACAGATCAAAGGCCCAGCGCGTCAGTCAACAAGACTCATGGTAATCAGATCCTAAGGCCCTAATTTAAACTCACTAATTAAATGAAATCCAATGGTCATGTTTTAAAGTAATGATAATCCTAATTAATTAAACTAATAAAACAAAATTAACTTAATTACGCAAGATCCAACGGCCAGGATCAAATCTGGGGACTACTAAACCCTAATTAGCCCTAATTAATCACTCATCGGCCGGAGAAGCGCCAACCGTCTTCTCCGGCGAGTCACAACCTGAAAAAACTTAATACCTCACTAAAACTCACGATCCAGCTACCAAAATGACCATCAAGCCTCATAGAATTCAAATCACACATCAAAACAACATAACCAAACACAAACAAATCAAATCGAAGCAAACAAACAAACTTGGATCTAAAAAGTTTAGAACCATTGTACTTGCTTATTTCGCATCCATTTTCAAAAGCAAACATATATTCATGATCAGGACAACCAGCAGAACACAATACACACCTAATAAGCAAAATCTAAGATGATGAAATTTGAAGATACCTGAGATTTGCAGAACTCAAATTTCTCCAAGAAAACCAAATATTAGCTCCAGATCAACCTCTTGCCACTTCTAATCACAAAATAAATGTGAAAAAAGCTTCCAAACATCCTGGATCTTGCCACACGAGTGTATCTGCTATGAACTTCTACTGATGTAAAACTATGCTTATAGCTCACAATAATGGTGGATTCATGACCTCTAGAGCTCAAGGATGAAGACTGTGTAGTTAGTTTTGGCAATGAGTGAGGGAGATGAGAGATTCGAAGCAAATTGCAGAAATGCAAGAAAGTTGAATTTGAGAAAATGAGAGAAGCCTCTGGCACATTCAAGTCATGCTTAGCTTATATATGAGGTGTTTACCATGCTGATTAGGGTTTGCAAGCAATGGCACGTGAAAAGAGAGTGTGTGATATGAATTTGAATTATGGCAAGAAGAGTGTGATCTTTTCTTTCACTCGTGCATTCCTCCCCTCCTTGGCACATGCTGAATTCATTTGATTCACTCATTCGCCACTGAATAAATCCTGGCCCTTGGATGTTTGTATCATGCTTTTAGAATGATTTTGCATTTCTTGCATTTCACGAAATACCATGCACTCATGCACGAATTTGGTGAGCTCTCTTGGGAAAAATGTCTTCTTGGCAATGCATTGTAGTATTGTGACTTCTTTTTGTCTCTAAGTCAGCTTGGGAATGAGTTATAACACATTTTGCAACTTGGTAGAAAGTTGGTTTTCATGTAAAACCCTAAAATAAGTCCAACTTCAAATGATAATAATTTTCAAACCACAAATGCTATGGATGAGTTCTTGTACTTTTTGAAAATGGGAGAAAATTCCCTATAACTTTCATGTTTGAAGAAAGTTCATTTGGAACCATATTGATCATGAAAGAGGCCTTTGAAGATTAGGGCAAAACTTGCCAAAAATGGAAACTTCCATTACAAGTCACATGCCAAAAATGGAAACTCCTTCAAAACCTCTTGATTCTTGACTTTCAACTTTTCCAAACCCTTCTATGACCTTAAGAACATCCCTTGGCTTGAAAAATAGGATTGGAACCCTTGAATTGCCACATTTGACTTTTCAAATAATCAGTTTGACCAATTTCTTCTTATACAAGCAATTGATGAAATAACTGCCTTCCTCAATGATTTTTCTCATCAAATTTCATCCATAGCATTCTCCTATCATATGAAGCACTTTGCCCACATGAAATGGCCAAAGTCACAAAGAATCCTTACCTGACAAGAAATCCTAATTTGAAGATCATTTGTGTAGGAGTTTGCCCTTCCTTGGATCATCTGATAACCTCCCAACCCTTGGGGCTCTTGTAAAGAATCTTGAGCTTGAATAAGGCATAAGAACACCTTGTGAAACTTGTCAAAGGTCACTTGACCTCTTGCTTTGACTTGTAAGGCTTCAAATGTATCATTGATTGATCATATGCCCAATGCTAGGACATGAGAATGTTATGCTTCATTTTTCTATGCAAAAATGCTAAAAATATGCCATACTTATGATGATTATGACATGAGGATGATGCTAGAAACAAGATGGCAAATTTGGGGTGCTACAGCTGCCCCTATTCAAACAACTGTTGATCTGAGAAGGACGAAAGCACCGGCTGTCGGCCTTTCAAGATAAACTGTGGTTGAATACCAAGAAGAACCTGAAATTTGCACTCTGCTGGAGAATGCAAACAATGGGAAATGAACCCAACCAAATAACACTTTGGATAACTGAAGTGACGACAAAGCAGACGAGCTTCTTCCAAAATGAACTATTATGCTGGATAAGATAAGTTGGACATACGAGTCTTCTTCAAATAAGCCTGTTATGCCAGGAATGGGACATACGAGCCCTCTTCAAATAAACCTGTTACGCCAGGAATGGACATACGAGCCCTTTTCATACATTTTACAAAAATATATGACTCGAGACAAATGAATCTCCTTCGGATAACCCGTTACGCCAGGACCGGCGATGCACTTAAGTCTGTGGGATAAACATGCATACTCAGGATAAATGGACCCTCTTCATATGTTCTCTGTAAATATATGGTCGAAGACAAACGAGTCTTCTTCAAATAACCTGTTACGCCAAGTGCAACATTAGGATTGGATGAACCCTCTCCACGAATCTTGCGTAGATACGTGGTGCTTGAGACAGACGAACCTCATTCGGATAACCCTGTTACTCCAGGACCGGTAACCATTTTGACGTTTAATCCCACTGTCAGGACTTCAAACGTCTTCAACACAGACGAGTATTGGATGATCATCAAGAGAACATAAACGAGTGCCATAAGTCAATGATACCAACGAATATCAGACGATGATATAAGAAACGCAGACGAGCGCTTCAGGCGATGATACAAACGAATATCAGTCACTGATACAGACGAATACCAGAAATCCAACACATACGAGCATTGGGAGTAGCAACACAGACGAGTATTAGAAATCCAACACAGACGAGCATTTGGAGTAGCAATACAGACGAGTATCATAGTGATTATCAAATCCACACATATGGATAAATATCAAACACAGACGAGTGTTGGGGAATGCAGACGAGCAACAAACAACAGCTTGATTGGAAATAAGAATCACAACTCTGCAGGGGAGAACAAGGTCAAGATACTTTGACACTTAACTATGGTTGGGGAGATGAATAATTGTTTGTATCATCACATTGGCCAAAGATAAATTGATGACTTCTCTGGGGAATATTTCAATGATGAGAGTGAATCCCAAACATGAACTCTGTGGGGAAATCAGGCATTCAACTGCCTGCTGGGAATACTTCACTTGTGGAAAGATAATCCGCTTGGGGCTGAAAGTCCTTCAACTAGCCTTGGAGTTCTGCTGGGGATTCCACCTACTCTAACTCAGCTGGGGAACATTCTCTTCTTGGGGAGACATGACACCATCTTGCAAAACCTGCAACAACAATATACACACATGTGTCCCGGGGACTTGCGTGGTATGATTAGATCATCCATTGCCACCCAACACTCAAAGATAATTTTAAATGTTTCCTTGCATGTCATTTTTTAGAAAATCACCATGTTTAAAATGCAATGTTCTTTTTGCCAAAAATTCAGGACATTTTTGCAAACAAAATAAACAAAAAACAACACAACTTTTGACTGAATATTTATTTATTTATTGAGAAGCCTTTGAATAGGCAAAGTTTTACATCGAAAAGAAACTACCTAGAAAGAGGTAACCACCATAAAATTGAGAAAAGAAACTATCATAATGGCAATGTACACGACATTCCAATGAGTTTCCTTCCTGCTATGACCAACATGTCTTTAAGACTTTCTGCTCTTGCCTTTGCTTTCTGCAGAAGAAGAGGGGACTGATTCCTACCCTTCAGGTATTGTCAGATTGTCTGAAACGGTAACTTGGTTCAGACCCGGACCGCAGTTGTTCGCTTATTCCCTTATTTTGCGTGGATCGCCCTTTCGGGTTTTCAATCCACCGGGATACCCTATTTTGCCTGAGCTGTCCGATGTGGCTTTTCAACTCAGCGGGTGTATGTTTTTTTTTTCTATTTTCCCTAACTTTTGCCCGAGCCTTTTATTCTGTTTTTAGCTCGCCAGGATGCCCTTTTCTTGCCTGGACTTTAATTCTGTTTTTGTGTCCAACGGGTCTTTTTATGCGAAGTATTTTTTAACTGCGTCCCAGTTAACAGGAGACTGGAAATCTTCTCTATCCATAGTAGCGAGCATCAGCGCCCCACCTGAGAAAACTTTCTTCACTATGAATGGGCCCTCGTAGTTTGGGGTCCACTTGCCCTTGTGATCTGAACCAGGAGGAATAATCCTCTTGAGTACAAGCTCGCCTACTTGATACTCTCGAGTATGTACTCGTTGGTCGAAAGCTCGTTTCATTCTCCTCTGATAAAGCTGACCATGACAGATAGCCGCTAATCTCTTTTCCTAAATTAGACACAACTGATTATATCGAGCACGTACCCACTCAGCCTCATCTAGCTTCACATCCATCATCACACGTAAAGAAGGAATTTCTACCTCAACAGGCAAGACCACCTCCATGCCATACACTAAGGAGAAGGGAGTTGCCCTGGTTGACGTCCTGATTGACGTTCGGTACCCATGCAGCGTGAACGGTAACATCTCATGCCAATCTTTGTAAGTGACAAACATCTTCTGTACAATCTTCTTAATGTTTTTATTAGCTTCCTCTACTGCACCATTCATCTTTGGTCGGTAAGGAGAAGAGTTGTGATTCTGAATTTGGAAGTCCAAACACAGTTCTACCATCATCTTGTTATTCAAATTTGAACCATTATCAGTAATGATTCGCTCGGGTACTCCGTATCTGCAAATGATGTCTCTTTTTAGAAATCTGGCTACCACTTGGCGAGTGACATTGGCATAAGATGCTGCTTCAACCCATTTGGTGAAGTAATCAATCGCAACCAAGATGAAACAATGATCGTTTGAAGCAGTAGGCTCTATTTTCCCGATCATATCAATGGCCCACATTGAAAAGGGCCAAGGAGATGACATGACGTTGAGCGGGCTAGGAGGAACATGCACCTTGTCTGCATATATCTGGCACTTGTGGCACTTACGGGCGTATAAACAACAATCTGCATCCATTGTTAGCCAATAATACCCTGATCTCAACAACTTCTTAGCCATTGCATGTCCTCCTGCATGGGTACCGAAGGATCCTTCATGGACCTCCTGCATTAACAGGTCTACTTCGTGTCTATCCACGCATATGAGCAGGACCATGTCAAAGTTCCTCTTATACAGAACTCCGTATGCATTCAATAAGAAGCTAGCAGCGAGTCGTCTCAAGGTCTTCTTGTCGTTGGATGATGCTCCAGCTGGGTACTCTTGTTTTTCCAGGAAAAGCTTAATATCAAAATACCAGGGTTTCTCATCAGACACTGCGTCTACAGAGAAAGCATAAGCTGGTGCGTCAAGCCTGGAAATGTCAATCCTGGGCACATAGTTCCAACACAAGACTTTGATGGACGAAGAAAGAGTATCCAATGCATCAGCGAATTGATTCTCATCTTGTGGTATATACTGCAGCTTAACTATTGTGAAGAACGTCAACAGTCTTCTGGCATAATCCCTATAAGGAATTAAGTGTTCTTGATGTGTAAACCACTTGCCGATAATCTGGTTAATAATGAGGGCTGAATCTACGAATATATCGAGGGTTTTAATCCGAAGATTAATAGCCTCCTCTATTCCCATTATGCATGCCTCATACTCCGCTTCATTGTTGGTGCAGCCAAAAGTAATTCTAGCAGCGAAAGGAAAGTGAACACCTTCAGGAGTGATAAAAACAACACCAACTCCACGGCCGTTGATATTGACTGCCCCATCAAACATCAACTTCCATTGGGATTCAGGGTCTGGCCCCTCCTCCGGAAGTGGTTCCTCACAATCTTTTGCCTTGAGGTACATGATGTCCTCATCAGGGAAATCAAACTTCATTGGCTGATAGTCGTCATCCAGTGGTTGTTGTGTAAGATAATCTGACAATACACTCCCTTTGATGGCTTTCTAGGAAGTATATTGTATATCATACTCTGTTAAGATCATTTTCCACCTTGCAATCCTTCCTGTTAATACTGGTTTCTCGAAAATATACTTGACAGGGTCCATTTTTGAGATTAGCAATGTGGTGTGGGTCAACATGTACTATCTTAGTTGGCGAGCAGCCCATGCCAAAGCGCAACAAGTTTTCTCGAGCAGTGAATAACGGGATTCACAGTCGGTAAACTTTTTTCTAAGGTAGTAAATTGCATGCTCTTTTCGACTAGACTCGTCATGTTGGCCTAGCACACACCCCATCGACCCCTCTAACACAGTCAAGTACATGATAAGTGGCTGTCCTGGAACTGGAGGCATTAGAATCGGAGGCTCCTGCAAATATTCTTTTATCTTTTCAAAGGCTCTTTGACAGTCCTCATTCCACTTGACCGTTTTCTCTTTTCTCAACAATTTGAATATTGGCTCGCACATGGCAGTTAGATGAGATATAAACCGAGAAATGTAGTTCAACCTCCCTAAAAAACCACACACTTCTTTTTCTGTTTTTGGTGCAGGCATTTCTTGTATTGCTTTTACTTTTGCAGGATCTACCTCAATTCCTTTCTGGCTAACAATAAAACCCATCAATTTACCGGAACGCACTCCGAAAGTGCACTTGTTTGGAATCAACCTTAATTTGTACTTTATCAACCTATCAAACAGCTTTTTGAGATTGATCAAATGCTCCTCTTTATCCCGAGACTTGGCAATCATATCATCCACATAACATTCAATTTCCTTGTGTATAATATCGTGGAACAATGTTACCATAGCCCGTTGATACGTTGCCCCTGCATTCTTCAGCCCAAAGGGCATGACCTTATAACAGAATGTACCCCATGGGGTAATGAACGTCGTTTTCTCCATGTCTTTCGGCACCATCTTGATCTAATTGTACCCGGAGAAGCCATCCATGAAAGAAAATACCGAGAACTTAGCGGTATTATCTACCAACACATCAATGTGAGGTAAGGGAAAATCATCCTTTGGACTCGCTCTATTCAGATCCCTATAATCGACGCACATCTGAACCTTGCCGTCTTTCTTTGGTACAGGCAAAATGTTAGCTACCCAAGATGGCTAACTAGTTACAGCAAGGAACCCGACATCCCACTGTTTTTGAACTTCCTCCTTGATCTTCATTTCCATGTTAGGGCGAGTTCTTCTCAACTTTTGTTTTACCAGAGGACAATTTTCTCTTAGTGGCAGCTTCTGTACAACAATGTCACTATTTAATCCTGACATATCTTGATACAACCAGGCGAAGATATCCACATATTCACGTAGCATACCAATCAATTCCTTCTTTACCTCGGCTTGCAGATTAGCCCCAATCTTTATCTCTTTCTTTACATCTTCAGTCCCGATGTTGACTGTCTCTACTTCTTCCTGGTGAGGCTGAATAACCCTTTCCTCCTGTTTCAACAACCTAGCCAATTCTTCCGGGAGTTCACAGTCTTCCTCAACCCCTTCTTCAGCTTGGTAGATAAGATTGTCGAAGTCATGCATAGTCATAGCGAGAACGTTATCACAGGAATCCAAATGATCAACACTGCACAAATGATGTGCTTATTTCAGAATCAGGATTTTTTCGAAGGAGACACAAACACATAAAAACACAGGAAAAAGAAAAACATTGCCATTTTATTTCTGTGAAAAGTTTTAAAAAGAAAGAAAGAGAACACAATTGTTTGAAAAATGTCCTTTATTTCATGGAAGAAGGTAAATGCATTAAAAGCATGGTGACCCTACAAATGGATCCATGCACCTTGGGTAGAGTGCAGGATTTGATATGCAGTATGATAAAATGGAAACAAGAAAATTACTTTGACCGCCAAGTAACTTGAACAAAATCTTCAGCAGACCAATTCCGGAGCTCCTCCCTAGGTGCACATGGGTGAATCCAATTATCCAAGTCGCAGTCATTATCCCCATCTTCACTTGTTGCACAAATGTTGTTGTAATCGAGCATTCCAACACTTGTGAATGTTATGGACTTACTACCCTGAGACCAGTTGGACCCACCAGGTTGATAACCAAGACCGAACTTGTCATCCTTCTTTTCCATTTCTAGCAACTTTCCCCAACCTTGTGCGTTTCCGGATTGGACTACTTCCTTAGCTTGCTTGTAGGAGTAGATAGGAGTCCCTTCCTTTCCATTACTCTGGACTGCAGCCACCAGAGACAAAGTACTAACATTAACCGTCTCAAAAGCCTGGCAAAGTGTTTCATGAATCTCCCCGTCCATTTCCACGTACTTGAAAGTTGACAGATGACTCACAAAAATATCTTCTTCTCCATATACAGTAACAACCCGGCCGTCTACCACATACTTCAACTTCTAATGCAACGTGGATGTTACCGCGCCAGCAGCATGAATCCAAGGAATTCCTAGAAGACAACTATAAGCGGGTTGAATATCCATAACATAGAAAGTACTCTTGAATATCTGAGACCCAATCTTCACAAGTAGCTCCACCTCCCCGAACACAGACCTCCGGGACCCGTCAAAGGCTTTTACAATCAAATCACTAGGTCGTAAGACAATACCCTCAACATTCAACTTCATTAGGGCCTTCTTAGGAAGAACATTAAGAGAAGAACCTATGTCTACCAAGACATGTGATAGAACAACACCCATACACTCCATGGTGATGTGTAGGGCCTTGTTGTGATTGCGTCCTTCAGAAGTGAGATCTCTATCTGTGAATCCTAACCCATGGCTGGCGTTCACACTGGCTACCATGGCCTCCAATTGGTTAACAGTTATCTCCTGTGGTACATATGCCATTTGTAAAACTTTCAGCAGAGCCTCCCAATGAGCCTGAGAACACATTAACAATGACATAATAGATATCTTGGACGGAGTTTGATTCAGTTGTTCAACCACTTTATAGTCGCTTTTCTTAATTATTCTCATGAACTCCTCCACTTCTTTTTCGAAAGTGCCTTGACTAGGAGCAGGAGTTGTCACCTCTTCAGTTTCTATCTGCTTACCCTTAGCTTTTGCAGCAACCTCAGCTTCGGGATCACCTCTAAGAGCTTGAGGGGCAAAGAGACGTCCACTCCTTGTAAATCCACCAACTCCTCCGACATTCACCATTGTCGGGTCAATTGTCACTATTTCATTCTCCACCTTCTGACCATCTACATACATGTCCGAGCCTTAGTGCCAGGGAATGGCCTTGTCATCAGTATAAGGGACTGGTACTGGAATTGTAATGGTAACAGGACTCACTTCTGGAACATAGATAGTCACATGTTCTCTCCGGGCAGGAACCTCAGCAGGATCAAAATAAGTTGTTATGGTGGACACACAATCACTTCTATCGTCGACTCTATCAAACTGTAGCGACCCCTCATTAATCAAACACTGCAACCCAACTTTCAAATCCCCACAACCATTAACCGAATTCAAACAAACCTCACAGTCATAGTCACACCTCAGGAATACCTGCCCTTTTAGCAATCTATCCTTCACGACTAGCAACGAAGTCTTCACTTCATCCATATTCAAGATCAAGTTTAACCTCTCACCACTATCAACGACATTTATTCTGGCCCCTCCATGATTTGGAATGGGGTTTGATGTAACATTAGGAGGTGGTGCGGAGTTAATTGCTTTTGAGTCAATCAAGTTTTGGACTTTATGCTGCAGTGCCCTGCACTTCTCTATTGAATGCCCAGGAGCTCCTGAATGAAAAGCGCATCTTGCATTAGCATCATACCCCACTGGAAGCTCTCCAGGTGGTGGTGGTGCTAATGTACTCAACTGAACCAAGTTCAAATCTAACAATCTATGAAGTAGTGCCGTGTATGTCATTGGGATGGCCTCAAGCACCCTGTTAGCTAGACGAGCTTGTCTCTGTTGATAGGGTCTTTGCTGATAGTTATTGCGATGTGGCTGTTGTTGTTGTTGTTGCTGTTGTTGGGTTTGTTGCACAGGACTTGATGGAATGGTGACAACTGCAACTTGCTGATAGGGTCCTCTGTATCCACGACCCCGACCTCGACTGTACATAACATTAGTTTCTCCTTCCCTTCTTCTTGGAGGTCCATTAAAAGCTTTTTGAACACCCCTTAAGCTACCTGCCCCAGTGTCTTGAATTTTCCCCATCTTCAGAAGAGTTTCAACCCTCTCCCCGGCTATAACGATGTCATTAAAATTTGTTGTTGAACAAGACGCTAGGCTCTCTATAAACATACCCTGCAGTGTTCCCATGAACATGTCTGCTATTTCATTTTCCAACAAGGGAGGCTGCACTCTAGCAGCAAGCTGACGCCACCTCTAAGCATACTCTTTGATCCCTTCTTTAGCACTCTGAGACATGGTCTGCAACTGGGTACGATTTGGAGCCATATCCAAATTATACTAATACTGTTTCACAAATGCCTTAGCTAAATCCTTCCAGATTCGAATATTAACCCTGCTCAACTTCATGTACCACTCCAAGGAGGCTCCCACAAGACAATCCTGGAAGTAATACATCCATAGCTTCTCATCGTCTGTATGCGCGGCAATCCTTCCCACAAAAGACTGGAGGTGAGTTTTCGGGAAGGCCATGCCATTATACTTATCAAAAGTAGGGACATTGAATTTGTAGGGGATTCTCACCCATGGCACCAAACCCAAATCAGTGATGTCAAACCCCAGAGAACTCTGAGATTGAATGGCACGAATCTGCTCAGCCATTTATTCGAACCTTCTATTCATGTCAACTCCTTGGCCTTCTGCCTCGTCCAACAAAGTAAATTGTTCATCCTTCCCATCCATCTGCAGATTATTCACTCCATCATTGACAATAGTGACCCCTGGTTGCACCACAAGGATTTCAACGTTACGGGCGCCAGCCCCGTTGCGATTACCTCCCTCTGATGTCCCATTATTCCTGACTTGATTGTTTTCTACCATTTCGCGCAAGCGCTCTTGAGTTTGACCCATCCCAGCCATGAGGGTCATGAAGTTGTCCATTCTTTTCCTTAGGTCAGCCAGATCCGCTTGCATCTGATCCATTGCTCTTTCTCTATTCACCTTTGTAGGGTATCTGTGCACCGTTGGCTGTTTCTGAACCTTCCTAGGAGCTATAGTGCCTGAAATTGATATAAACGTTAGAAAACTAATGAACTACCTGCAAAATAAACAAACACGTTATATGCAATGCAATCTTCATGTTTTCATTATCAAGCCCCTATTGCCCCTAGTTCTGGTATCTCATGAGGAATCCAGATGGCTTTGGGAATCAACCTGTTATGATCCTCTCTTTCACTATTTTCCACACCATTTCCACAACCAAGCTATGAAAAGGAAACATACAGCTCGAGGAATTTTGACAAAAGAAAGATGAAATAAGATAAAGGCCCCAAGGCACAAACAACATCCCCGTAGGGTTTAAAGTCTTACATAGCACAAAAATACAATAATCAAAATAGACCCCTACAACAATTCTGTAGGTGATCAAAAGTACAAAGAACAACTAGAACTCCAAGCTAATAGAAGACTCTGGCTCTTCCCCCATCTCTACTCAAGTTCTCTTCATATCTGCTCTTCTTCTAAGATCTGCTACCTTTTCAAGAGCCTCATGCAGCTGCTGAGACACCTCTTGTTGCCTCCTGTAAGCCTTTTCTAACTCTTCTCCTTGAGCAACAATCTGCAGCTTGAACATCTCTTCTTTCTTCTTGTACTCTGCTTGATCTTGCTCTCTTTGACCATACACCCAAGTAAGAGATTGCCTAGCATCCCTGAGAGCCTTTTTATTTTTCTTGAATAGTTCTTTTCTCTTGATGTCCATCAACCCTCTTCTTTGGAAGTAAGCCTTTCTTTCTGCTAACTCCTTGTCCTTAGCCTCTTGTTCTACCTGTACCTTGTGCAGCTTCTCTTCTATAGTCAACTTAGAGAGTGCTAACTGATGATGCAATCTAACCATTTCTGTATGTTCCAACTTCAACTCTTTCAGCTGAGCCTCAAGTCTTTTATAGTCTTCTAAAAGAATAGTGCTTGGTGCTACAGGGATCTGTGAAATTACTTCCTTTGGATAGAGGGGAAGCTCCAAAGAAAAAGGTAATAAAGTAATCTTGACACGCTTCTTTAACCATGATGCAAAAGGCTCATACATATTGGGGTCTACCCTTCCAAACTCCTTTTTCCCTTTTTGAGTCATGATATCCCAAGCTTGGAATACCTGGATGGCCATGTCAATATTCCCCTCAATAGGAAGATACAAGGATTCTCTCACATCCTCATCAGAAGGGGACTCTCTCAGGGGATATCCCAATTGCCTTCTTGCCAAAACTGGATTATAATTGATCATCCCCTTCCTACCAATTAAAGGAACATTAGGAAACCAGTTACACTTTACAATCATTTCCTTTCCTAACACATCCCTATCATACCCCCAACTTATATCACTTGCAGTCAATCCCATCAGTCTTCGGGACCATTTCCATTCTCCCCTCAAATCCTTAAAGGGTCCCACTTTAGGCAATTTTCTAGCAAACCAGTTAGCAAACAGAGGCACACAACAACTTACATGACCTCCCTTCTTCTCATTCCGGTAGTGAACCCCATAATAAAAGTCACCTAACAATGTAGGTGTGGGATTCCTTCTGAAGAAAATGGAAATAGCCTCCAAACTTACCATCCCTTGATCACTTGGGAAGAGACTAATTCCATAGACCATCAAAGCCAAGAGTACACTGAACTGTGCCCATTGATCATCTTGAGCATATACCAAAGCTTCCTGAATCTGCATTTGCAAGACAACCCCTTCCCTTTGCTACTCCTCAAGCTCTGCTCTACTTTGCTTAAAGGCAAGTTACACCTTTGAGCAATCTCATCTGCCTAGAGTACTTTCCCTGAGTTGTAGTAAGGTTGTCTTACACTAAGGGGAATACACAACAAACTAGCAATTTCTTCTAGTGTAGGTGCTAAGACATAATTTGGGAACACAAAACAGCGCAATGGAGCATCATAGAACTGAAGTAGAGTGTGAATGCTATCCCTTTGGTCTTCTATTGGCTTGTCCATGTACCTGAGAATCTGCCCAAACCTAGCCCTGAAATCTCCTAGAATCTTATCATTCATCAGTCCCTTTAGCTGGTGTAGTTTCTTCACCTCTGGTTGTGGAAATGTGTAATGTGCATTATTCTTTTTGTGAGCTGTGATGATGCTTGCCATCTGGATATGAGATATCAACAAATACCAGAATAAGGTGTGCAAATGTAACCTGAAAAATGAAAACACTAAGATGTTAAGGATGCTATGATATGATGCAGATGCAAATGCAAGGCAAGTATGATCAATCTGGAACTGTCTGGGTGCTGTCTGCAAGAGTCAAGTGATCACAAACTATAAGTCCTCTGAATAACATCCCATATACCCTTGAATGAGTCATAAATATCCTCAGATCAAACTACCAAACCATCTAGATCAAGAACTCCACAGGTCAAAATGTCAGATCAACACATACAATTGTACTGGAAGTGGGTATGATGAGGTTAAAAGGGTTCCTGCAAACCTGTAAACCCCTCCCAATCTCACTGGTGTGCTCCGGGTCAAACATCACGGACTCTCAAAGCCGAATAGCAATAATACTTTCACCATTTCCAAGAAATGGCTCATGGCCAAATCAGGGAATCGGTTTGGCATTATGTACTACTCAGGGAGGCCTCAGCTGAGTCCGGGAAAAACAAGCATCCCTTATAAGTCCCCAGCTTCGAGCGCTGAAATCGAGAAACAATAATACATTCAGCCTGTAGGATACAATACTATTGTCATACGACCAGATGTTTTTTGACTGAGTTCCTATAAGAGAACCAGGCCATCCTATGCAAGTTCCAAGTGGGCCCTCGGGTGCAAATGGGTTTGCCACAAAATGTGGTCTGCCACTGTCACCACTGGAGAGGGGTGTTTCCACAAGGTTCTCAATGATCGGTCCCCAGCCGCACATGACTATCAAGGATGTGTAATGAAGTAGGGAAGATCCTTATATCAAGACATTTCCAAGACGGTCGCAAATCTGGGTATGAACGCACTAATACCCCAATAACAAGATGACATAGGGCCAAAGTGATTGTCCATGCTAAGTCCTATGGTGCACTCAAGCCGGGTATTTGGCTAGTCTCATCTCACCACACACAAGGAACGCCCAAGTCCCGCCAAACAGAAAACCAGTCCAGACAGTCCAGTATATATATGATGCATGAAAATAAACACTGAAAACTGTAAATAAAATAACAGCAAAATATATACACAACAGCAAACAATCCACACCCAACGAAACAGAAACATGCAAGCGCTAGGAGAGACTTTCAAGGGAACCAGAGACACTCTGGTTAGGAAGTCCCCAACAGAGTCGCCAGCTGTCGCTCCCTGGATTTCCATCCTGGTACAAACGCGAAAGTGGCGCAGAAAAGGGTAGAGTCGCCAGCCAGGCATTTTTATCCCGAAAGAACGGGAATGGTAATGCTGCACAAACCAGAAGAAAAGAAAAGGAAGGACAAAGGTCCTGCGAATCAAAGAGACTGGGTTTGGGAGTCGGTTACGACCTGGGAAAGTATTAACACCCCAGATCGTCCGCCGTACCCAACGGGATCCACAATTGCAAAGAAATTGTTCAAAGGGTGAAGGAATGAAAGCTGCTGCAAAGAAAAGGAACTGAACTGGATAAAATAAAAGAAAAGAAAAAGGGAACTGAAAAAGAAATGAAAAAGAAAAATGTAGGGAAAAATAAATATTGTGCTCGAACGGGCCCTACCCCGCTGCCTACGTACCTACTGGACATGAGGATCAGAGTCGTCGTAGTTACCCTAACTAGGGGTGGAAAAGATTGCTTGTGTTTTAAGCTTGAACCGCCTATGTCAAATGCTCAGGTGTTGCAGGCTCGGACGACGAGTGCGTCACCGTCTTGCAAAATGACAAGTAGTGACAAGTTCGTACGTAAGTGTTAGAACAATTATGGTTCTAAACCTCTAAGAGTTTTGATGATAACAAATATTATTATGCAAGAATAGAAGTTCTAATAACTCTCTTTATTATATGTGTAGAAGAGGAAGTTAATTAAAGGAGACGTGCATTACTAGAAGATACATTGAGCCTTATATAGAAGATACACTTAATGGAGAATCTATGATTTAATGACATAGTTTAATGGCTGCGCATCAAGACTTTATTATCTCTGATTTACGTCTAGAAGATGATGTTCTTCATAATGAAGGCATTAATTAAAGAATTTTTTAATTAATGGTAAAGACAAGTATCTCTTGTTTTGGAAGGAATTTATGGTATTAACTAATATCCTAAATTAGCTCAAGATGTCTCCAACGGCTACAAATATTCAAGAACTATATAAAGGAATCAATTTGAAGACTATAAGACAATACACTCACGAGAAAAAGACTGAATCATTTGTGCTAAAATATTGTAACTTTCACTTAGTGATCATAGCTTGATTAGAAGCAAAATAGTTACTATATTATTATTGTAATAGTTAAGTAAACTCCCTTGAGTGACTAGTTTCAGTTAGAAGACTCAAGAGGACATTGACTGTAGGTCAGTGTGTGTATTCATTTATTGAATAGTGGATTAAGACCTCAGTGATAGAGGCAAAATCACCTTGGCGGGTGGACTGGATGTAGTTTGAGTTCAAACGAACCAGGATAAATTAACTTGTCATTAGAAGTTATTTTTAGTTGTTAAAGAAAACCTAATTCCAACCCCCCTTCCTTGTGTTTTACGCACCTTCAATTGGCATCAGAGCGCTAGGTTCTGAGAAAAACACTTAACCGTGTCAGTAAAAGATCCAGAAGTTAAAACACATGGCAGAAGCTGACAATAACAACAATGACTACCAAAATGACAAGATCAACGCAAAACCTCCAGTGTTCAATGGTGACAATTTTGACTACTGGAAGGATGTTCTGGAAAGTTTCTTTCTAGCTCTGGATGGAGATCTTTGGGACATGGTGACAGATGGATACACTCATCCTGTTGAAGCAGATGGTCAGAAGATTGAAAGAAAAAATATGACAGTTCAACAGAAGAAGGAATTCAGAAATCATCACAAAGCTAGAACCATACTTCTGAGTGCTATCTCATATACAAAATATGAGAAAATTACAAACAGAGATTCAGCCAAAAACATGTTTGATTCTCTGAGGATGACACATGAAGGCAACACTCAAGTCAAGGAAACTAAAGCTCTGGCCCTCATCCAGAAGTATGAAGCTTTCAAAATGGAAGAAGATGAGACAATTGAAAAAATGTTCTCAAGGTTCCAAATTCTGGTAGCTGGACTGAAAGTTCTGGACAAAGGCTACTCAACAGCAAATCATGTAAAGAAAATCATCAGAAGCTTGCCAAAAGCTTGGAGGCCCATGGTCACTGCTCTAAAGCTATCTAAAAATCTGAATGAAATATCTTTAGAAGAACTGCTCAGCTCCTTGAGAAGTCATGAGATAGAACTAGAAGAAGATGAACCTCAGAAGAAAGGTAAGTCTGTAGCTCTTAAATCTAACAAATCTGTTTCTAAAGCTTTTCAGGCAAAAAAAGAAGAAAGTTCTGGATGCTCATTAGAAGAAGATGAATTATCTCTTCTATCCAGAAGAGTCCAACAACTCTGGAAGCATCGTCAGAAGAAGTTCATAAATACCAGAAGAACAAGCAATCACTCTGAAGTAACATCTGGTTACAAGAAACCCAGAAGCAAAGAAGTTGTGTGCTATGAATGCAAAGAACCAGGACACTATAAGAGTGAATGTCCAAAACTCCAGAAAGAGAAACCCATAAACAAATTCAACAGAGAAAAGAAAAAGAGTCTCATGGCAACATGGGATGATTCTGAATCATCTGAAGCAGAGTCAGATTCTGAAGATGAACAAGCTAACATTGCACTAATGGCAAATATACCAGAAGATGATCACTCATCAGAATCAGAATCAGACTCAGATTCAGAAGAGGTATTCTCTAAACTTTCTAGATCTCAATTAGAAGCTAGCCTCTCAGAAATTCTTGAAAATATCAGAAGTATCAATTCAAATACAAAGACATGAAACAAAGTCTGGTATCTGAATTAGAAGAAGTTAGAAAACTAAAAACAGAAAACTCTGAGCTGAAAGAAAATATTTTTGAATGCAAAAACTCTTTTGAAAAACTTAAAGCTCAGAAGGAATCTGACTTAGAAGATCTAATCAATTCTGATAGTATCATAAAACAATATGACTATGGTTTTCAAAAATTCCTAGCTAAAAGCATAAATAGAAGCAAAATTGCATCTATGATCAATGGAGTTAGCAGAAATGATAGAAGAGGCATAGGCTATGTGAAAAATAAAGAAACTCTGAAGTATAAAAAGATTGATGACATTGTCATAAAAACTAATACTCCTCTAAGTTCTCATTTTACCTATGGTCATAACCATGACCTAATATACACTAGTGAGTCATCTTGTTCCACAAGTTCTGATTTGAAACCTAAAATGAATCAGAAGTTTGTAAAAACTAACAAACAAGGACCCATAAGAATATGGGTACCCAAGGATAAAATTGTGTATGTTGCAGATGTCTTTAATAGCAAAACTGAAACACCAATCATGGTACCTGGACTCTGGATGCTCACGACACATGACGGGAAGAAAGCATATGTTCCAAAGTCTTGAATTAAAAGATGGAGGCCACGTAGGTTTTGGAGGTAACCAAAAAGGAAAAATAATTGGCTCTGGAACTATTGGTAATGGAAATCTTCCCTTTATCTCTAATGTTCTATTAGTAGAAGGATTAATGCATAATCTATTATCCATAAGTAAATTAAGTGATAATGGCTATGACATAATCTTTAATCAAAAGTTTTGTAAAGCTGTTAGTCAGAAAGATGGAACAATCCTCTTCAGTGGAAAGAGAAAGAACAACATTTATAAAATAAAACTTTCAGAATTAAAAATTTAGAATGTAAAATGTCTAATGTATATGGAAACTGAGCAATGGGTCTGACACAGAAGATTGAGACATGTTAATATAAGAAGATTATCTCAACTTAACAAACTCAATCTGGTCAGAGGACTTCCAAACTTGAAGTTCAACTCAGAAGCTCTGTGTGAAGCATGTCAGAAAGGCAAATTTTCAAAACCTGCCTTTAAAGCTAAAAATGTTGTATCTTCCTCTAGACCACTAGAACTTCTGCACATTGACTTGTTTGGACCAGTGAAAACTGCTTCTGTCAGTGGCAAGAAGTATGGATTGGTGATCGTAGATGACTTCAGCAGATGGACATGGGTAAAGTTTCTTAGACACAAGGATGAGTCAATTGCTGTATTTTCTAACTTCTGCAAACAAGTTCAAAATTAAAAAGAATTTAAAATTATTAAAGTCAGAAGTGATCATGGTGGAGAATTTGAAAACAAACAATTAGAATCATTTTTTAATGAAAATGGCATCTCTCATGATTTTTCTTGTCCTAGAACTCCTCAACAAAATGGGGTTGTAGAACGTAAGAATAGAACATTGCAAGAGATGGCCAGAACCATGATCAATGAGACTAACATGGCTAAACATTTTTGGGCAGAAGAAGTAAATACAACATGCTATATTCAGAATAGAATCTCTATAAGACCTATTCTTGAAAAGACTCCTTATGAATTGTGGAAGAACAGAAAGCCCAACATTTCATATTTTCATCCTTTTGGGTGCATATGTTTTATTCTGAATACTAATGATACTCTGAATAAATTTGACTCTAAGGCACAAAAGTATTATATGTTAGGATACTCTGAACGCTCTAAGGGATACAGAGTATACAACACAGAAACGCGTATAGTCATAGAATCTATTTATGTCAGATTTGATGATAAGCTTGGTTCTGAAAAACCAAAGAAGAATGAATTCATTGCAGATATAGAAGTTGAAATTTCTACAAACAGAACATCTGAAGAACAATCACCTACAGAACAAAACAAGACAATTACTCCAACAAGCTCTGAAGAACCCACTCAGAAGAAACTATCCATAAGCAAAGTGAATCATCCAGAAGATAAAATCTTGGGAAAGAAGGATGAACCAATCAGAACAAGATCATCATTCAGAAACTCTGAAGAATCTCTAATGGGACTTGTTTCTCTAATTGAACCAACTTCTGTAGAAGAAGCTCTCTCAGAAAATGATTGGATTCTGGCTATGTAAGAAGAACTTAACCAATTCACCAGAAATGATGTATGGGATCTAGTTCCTAGGCCCAGAGGATTCAACATCATTGGCACCAAATGGGTATTCAGAAACAAGCTAAATGAGCAAGGAGAAGTTGTCAGAAACAAAGCAAGACTGGTTGCACAAGGTTATAGTCAACAAGAAGGAATTGACTACACAGAAACCTATGCACCAGTTTTCAGGTTAGAATCAATTAGACTCCTAATCTCATTTGCTGTAAACCATGATATCATTCTATATCAAATGGATGTCAAGAGCGCATTTTTAAATGGTTATATTGATGAAGAAGTGTATGTACACCAACCCCCTGGCTTTGAGAATATAAAATTTCCAGAACATGTTTTCAAACTCAAAAAATCTTTATATGGTCTGAAGCAAGCTCCCAGAGCTTGGTATGAAAGACTAAGCACTTTTCTTCTGGAAAATAATTTCATCAGAGGGAAAATGGATACAACTCTTTTCAGTAAAAACATTAAAAATGATCTTCTGATATGCCAAATTTATGTAGATGATATAATTTTTGGTTCTACTAAAAGTTCCTTGGGAAAGGAATTTGCTAAGTCTATGCAGGCAGAATTTGAAATGAGCATGATGGGAGAATTAAAGTTCTTTCTGGGAATTCAAATAAATCAAACATCAGAAGGAACATATATCCATCAAAGCAAATATGTCAAAGAACTTCTGAAGAAATTTGATTTATCAGAAAATATCATATCTAAAACTCCTATGCATCCTACATGTATTCTGGAGAAAGAAGAGGTAAGTAAGAAAGTAGATCAGAAGCTCTACAGAGGTATGATTGGCTCTCTCCTCTATCTAACTGCCTCTAGACCAGATATTCTATACAGTGTATGTTTATGTGCTAGATTCCAATCAGATCCTAGAGAAACTCACTTAACAGTGGTTAAGAGAATCTTTAGGTATCTGAAAGGTACTACTAATCTTGGTTTATACTACAGAAGATCCAAAGATTATAAACTTGTAGGATACTGTGATGCTGATTTTGCTGGAGACAGAACAGAAACAAAAAGTACTTCTGGAAGTTGTCAATTTCTGGGAGATAATCTAATTTCTTGGTCCAGCAAAAGGCAGTCAACCATAGCATTGTCAACTGCAGAAGCTGAATACATTGCAGCAGCTGGATGCAGTACTCAGATGCTCTGGATGAAAAATCAGCTTGAGGATTTCAACATCTATGAGAGTAACATTCCCATCCTCTGTGATAATACCTCTGCTATTTGTCTCTCTAAAAATCCAATTTTACATTCTAGAGCTAAACACATAGAAGTTAAACATCATTTCATTAGAGACTATACCCAGAAGGGAATTTTAATGTTAAAATTCATAGATACAAATCACCAATGGGCTGATATCTTTACAAAACCCCTTCCTGAAGATAGATTTAATTTCATTCTAACCAACCTTAGCATGAAATTATGTCCAGAATGAAAATGCTTTAATCATATGTCTTTAACTCTTAGAAGTTCTGAATTTAATCCTCTATGTTATTCTTTCAGAAGATATTATGTTCTAACTGTTTCATTCTGAGAACTTCTGTTCAAAGGAATAACATGCAGATCTTTACATCAACAAGTGTCAACAAGGCTCTAAGGAATCCCATAAGAATTAGAACAAGTGTCCATAATCTGAAGAGTGACATAACATGCATTGGACAACTGTCCTCTACAGAAGGACATCTGTTGATCTTCTGGGAAACTGATACGGCTGACTTGACACAAAAAAGGTAAAAATCTCTTTGGTAACTGTTCCAGAATCTTTTACGCCTTCCCCTATGTCTGCTGCATTTATTGCATATCATCATTATGTTTCTAAATTTAATTTTTCCCACTAATTTCTCATATTATTAAATGAATGTTTTCTATATAAACAACTTTTCAATTTCACTTTTTCCTTTTACCCTAATTGCATTTTTACTGAAAAACTTTCACTTTCACCTTGCGTTCTCTCTGAAATTTTTTTAAAAACCCTAAACTCAAAAAACTCATCTTAGTAACAATGGCTTCCTCCCCTCAACAACAAGAAGACTCAACTGATGTGTTTTATGTTGAACCCGTGAAGACCCTTCTTACTTCAACTGACAAACTGGAAGTTCTATGTGAGCTCTTTGTGGATTTCAACAGTCTGAAAGATAATGGTTTTGACCTCCTTCCTGCCGTCCAAGCTCAAGGTTGGGAGAAGTATTTTGATCGTCTTATGGGACCAGTTTTCCTAAAATTGGTCAAGGAGTTATGGGTGTATGCAAGTGCTTCTAACACTCATGTTACGTCATATGTGCTGGGAAAAAGAATCATAATTTCTGAAGACCACATTGCTAAGCTCATTGAATTTGATGGCAATGGAATCAAGTGTAGTGAAATGGAAAAACTGTCAGATACCAAACTGATAGCTAAAGAAATCTTCACTTCTGGCCAACCTTCTAACAAGATAAAGGATCTGAAGATTCCTCTTAGAATTTGGGCCAAGATCATTCTTGGAACCATCTGCCACAGGAAAGCTACAAACTCTCCAGATTATATCAACATGGATCAGTAGTTCTTGCTGTACTTCATTGCTAAACAGAAGAAGGTGAACCTTGCACACTCTCTATTTCAACATTTGAAGAACAATGTGAAGGAAACAAGAGATGGAGAGAAAACCAAGAGGGATTGGATTCCTCTAGGACGTTTAATATCTGACATTCTCAGTGAGAATAAGTTGGTAGACTATCTGGCTGAAGTAAATCAGATAGAACTTCTAGAAACAGGTGTTGGTAAGCCTCTGAATGCAAAGAATCTGAAGAAGATGAAGTTCATAACTTCTATCAAGAAATATCATGTCCTCTATTCCAGAGAAGTCATAACCACCAGGAAGATTCCTCTGCAGAACTTCCCACTCTTCTCTTCTGACACACCTCCAGAGGTTGTGGTCAGATATTTGGACTCCTGCAAGCAACATGATGTGGATCCAATGTTCAAAGCAACATAACTTACTCAACAAACTCTAGATGCTGCATCAGCAAGGATCAAGAAAAGAAAGGATGTAGAAGGATCATCTCAGAAGGCTACTAAAACTACCAGAAGAACAGGTAATACTTCTGCCTCTAACTCTAAATTCATTTCTGTAGTAGAAGCAGTTACAGTAGAAGTGTCTGAAGCACTCTCTGAACCTATTCCTTCTGAACCAGCTCCATCATCTGAACCAAATCCATCCTTTGAACCTATTCCACCTTCTAACCTTATTCCCTCTGTCATACCTGTAACTGCTGCTGTCTCATCCATACTATCCTCACTTTATCCACCAGAAAATGAACCCCTTCAACCACAAACACTTTCAGACTTTGATATTCCTATTGATACAACACCCCTATCTGATGTAGACTGTTCACCAACAGCTGAAACACACACTGCCCTTCAACATGTTCTTTCTGACATTGATGATTTCCAACCCCCTGATTCTGAACAAATCCCATCCTCTGAATCTTTTGAAACACATCACCATAGCAGTTTCCAACCACCAAATTCTGATGGTCTTGTTTTTAATCTTTCACCAATAAGAGAAAGTTCCCTATCTTCATATGAGTCTACCCCTCCTAACTCACCAACTTTCATCACCATCCCTGACACACCACCAGAAGAAGCTGAACCTGAAAATCCCCTTAGAACTTCTGTCAATATTAAAGCTCTACAAAAATTATCCTCTGTATCAAATAAGACTGCCATACCAGCACCAAAACCAAAACCCACGAAAACAGACATTTCTGCACTATTACTTTCTTTTGAAACAGTAATGAAACTGAAGTTAGAGGATCTGAAGTCTGCTTGCTCAGAGCTTCCTGATCCAGCTGCTTCTGACTTTATGTGGGCAACCTTCAGAAAATGGTTTAATGCTGAGACAAAGAGACTTAAGGACATCTGCTATGACATTGCTCACCAGAACTTCTGTGAGTATCTCAAAGCAGTTGTTTCAAACATTGAACAAAATAAACCATTTCTGTTGGACAACAAACCCTGGACAGAGTTAGAACCTCTAGAAGAAAAATATGGACTTCAAATGGTTCTGGTACCTTCTGAAGAAGATCAGGATGCTGAATCTGCTCAACCAACAGCAACTGCAGAATACTCTGACAATCAAGCTGCTCCAGAAGCTGAAGAACCTCTGCCAACCACTCTTGTTCTGAAGACCTTAGAAGAGCTGAAGAAGGAAAATGAGCTGGTTAAGCAAAGGCTGGATAAGCAAGATGAAACCAATGCTGAGTTGAAGACAATGATTGGAAAGCAAGTGGAGTCATCCATTGAGATCAAGTCCCTTCTGGAGGCCTTAGTTACTAAGATGCATCCCTGATTTTCTGTTCTGTTTATTTTTTTTCTGTTTTTATCTTTTGTTTCTCCTGACTGATTAAGTTCTACTGGTTATGTTCTTGTTGGTTTTTGCTTCCATTTAAATGAAAACTATTCTGCTTCTATCCACTTTCATATTTTCCTTTTCAGCATTTATACTTTTTGATTATGACAAAAAGGGGGAGTAACGTAGAAGATTTTGATCTATAACAGTTTATCAAGATCTGCCTCTAACATATAAAATTCTAATAAAACTATTTGAGTTGTGATTCTAAAATAGAAACAGGTCAAGTAATCAACTCAGGGGGAGCTAAGGCTAATGGAACTTCTGAAGGATAAAACTTCTGAAGAAATCTCTAATAGAAATATCTGATTTTATTTAATCAAAGGGAGTTCTTCTTACCCTATTTAACTCTATTCTTAAAATCTAAATAAATGTTTTGTCATCATTAAAAAGGGGGAGATTGTTAGAACAATTATGGTTCTAAACCTCTAAGAGTTTTGATGATAACAAATATTATTATGCAAGAATAGAAGTTCTAATAACTCTCTTTATTATATGTGTAGAAGACGAAGTTAATTAAAGGAGACGTGCATTACTAGAAGATACATTGAGCCTTATATAGAAGATACACTTAATGGAGAATCTATGATTTAATGACATAGTTTAATGGCTGCGCATCAAGACTTTATTATCTCTGATTTACGTCTAGAAGATGATGTTCTTCATAATGAAGGCATTAATTAAAGAATTTTTTAATTAATGGTAAAGACAAGTATCTCTTATTTTGGAAGGAATTTATGGTATTAACTAATATCCTAAATTAGCTCAAGATGTCTCCAACGGCTACAAATATTCAAGAACTATATAAAGGAATCAATTTGAAGACTGTAAGACAATACACTCACGAGAAAAAGACTGAATCATTTGTGCTAAAATATTGTAACTTTCACTTAGTGATCATAGCTTGATTAGAAGCAAAATAGTTACTATATTATTATTGTAATAGTTAAGTAAACTCCCTTGAGTGACTAGTTTCAGTCAGAAGACTCAAGAGGACATTGACTGTAGGTCAGTGTGTGTATTCATTTATTGAATAGTGGATTAAGACCTCAGTGATAGAGGCAAAATCACCTTGGCGGGTGGACTGGACGTAGTTTGAGTTCAAACGAACCAGGATAAATTAACTTGTCATTAGAAGTTATTTTTAGTTGTTAAAGAAAACCCAATTCCAACCCCCCTTCCTTGTGTTTTACGCACCTTCAGTAAGGAGTGAGTGAGATGAGAAAAGAAGTCCCGAAGAAGAGACACTTATTGTTTGTCCAGTGTTTTTTTAGAAGTCTTTTAGGAGTGTGGCACAAGGAAGTGAAGGTAAAGCCTTTTCTAAGGACATGTCCTTATTACCACATCCCAAATTAGAATGAGTAACAAGTCCATCAAGAATGAAGAAGATCCTCAAACTTGTTTCCAAAGATTAGGATTTAAATTCACTAACTTGTTTATATTATTAAGTGTTTTGGTGGATTAAAGTGAAGAAGTGTTTTTTATGCTTTTCTTTGAGAGAGTGACAAAAGGGAGAAGTCACCTCAACCATTATTAGATGTTTTCTATGGATTTTGTATGAAGATGAGAAGAGAGATAAACCAAAGGATCTTAAAGGTAAAACTAAAGGGGAAGTCTAATCCTAAAGTATCATGCAAAGGTGGTCCTATCGTTAATGGTTTGAATTCTATCCTAAGAAAAAGGAATAGAAGAAGAAGAAGGAATAAAGAATTAGAGAACAACTTACTCCTCTAAAGGAGATAAGTTGCTTCTAAAGGAAGAAGAAAGAAGAAATCACAAGATGGCACAAGGCACATCAACAATTAAAAAATAGAAAACAAAGTAAGAGAGGAGATAAAGAATTGAAATGTGGATAACCTCCACACTTCACTCACCATGAGCCCCTGAAATGGTTAGAACTAAGCACATATGACAAGACAAAATCAAACAAGAGCAAGTGAGGCATAAACAAGCAAAATATCAACTCCACACACCACAACCAGAAGTGATTCACCTTACTTACATACTAAAACACCTCAAACAAAACCAAAGAGGAAGAAGGAGAAGCAGGGCATTTCAAGTCCACGTGAACTACTTATGAAAGAATAAAGAATACATGAGATTAAACACATCATTCAAGCCTAACAATCATCATGTACCTCAATACCAGAATCATATCACCACAAGAAAGGGCAAAATCAACACAAAAGACCAAGGAAAGGGTCATACAAGTTCAAACATAATCATCACAAGAATGAGAAGTGAAGTGAACATGTGCATAAGTGTAAGAATAACAAATGCTCATCAAATCAAGACATAAGCATCATTTAAAAACCAAGAGCCTAAACATGTTAAAATGTGCCTAAGAAACAAGACCAAGCATAGGAAGAAGCACACAAACTCCATTATAAGCATTAAAGAGAAGGGATGAACAAAGATGTGAGGTGAACATGCATTACAATTGTGAGAACTTTAAACGTAAGCAACAAAGAAAAATCTCAAAGCACACACCCTAAACTAGGACCAAGGATCAAACATCACACCAAAGGGACCCTAAAAAACCTATAGGTGTTGGCACAAGTGCCCTCCTAGCCTAATAACTAAGCATGCCAACAAGAAGAAGCAAAATTAGGGCAACCTCACATGAAAATTCAAATTAAATCACAAACTCATGCAAAAATTATGAAAATAAACACAAGTATTCATTAATCAAGTGGTATCCTCAAGTCAAAAGAAAAAAGTCAGAATCATAAGAAGCTAGGTCAAAGGACCTCAAGAACACCAATTAGGGTTTTGAAACATCACACACAAGTCAACTATCAAAAATATTCACAAAAGCTTCTAAAAATCAGAAGAAAATTAAAATTGATACTCATGAATTTTTCTGGAATATTTATGAACTTCTAACTATTTTTAATGAATAAAATAAAACAAAACAAATAAAAGGAAATAATAAAATAAAAGAAAATGAAAAGTAATCAGAATGAATGGATGAGATTGAAGGAGGAACAAATCAAAGGCTCAGCGCGTCAGTCAACAAGAATCATGGTAATCAGATCCTAAGGCCCTAATTTAAACTTACTAATTAAATGAAATCCAATGGTCATGTTTTAAAGTAATGATAATCCTAATTAATTAAACTAATAAAACAAAATTAACTTAATTACGCAAGATCCAACAGCCAGGATCAAATCTAGGGACTACTAAACCCTAATTAGCCCTAATTAATCACTCATCGGCCGGAGAAGCGCCGATCGTCTTCTCCGGCGAGTCACAACATGCAAAAACTTAATACCTCACTAAAACTCACGATCCAGCTACCAAAATGACCATCAAGCCTCATAGAATTCAAATCACACATCAAAACAACCTAACCAAACACAAACAAATCAAATCGAAGCAAACAAACTTGGATCTAAAAAGTTCAGAACCACTGTACTTGCTTATTTCGCATCCATTTTCAAAAGCAAACATATATTCATGATCAGGACAACCAGCAGAACACAATACACACCTAATAAGCAAAATCTAAGATGATGAAATTTGAAGATACCTGAGATTTGCAGAACTCAAATTTCTCCAAGAAAACCAAATATTAGCCCCAGATCAACCTTTTGCCACTTCTAATCACAAAATAAATGTGAAAGAAGCTTCCAAACAGTCTGGATCTTGCCACACAAGTGTATTTGCTATGAACTTGCACTGATGTAAAATTATGCTTATAGCTCACAATAATTGTGGATTCATGACCTCTAGAGCTCAAGGATGAAGACTGTGTAGTTAGTTTTGGCAATGAGTGAGGGAGATGAGAGATTCGAAGCAAATTGCAGAAATGCAAGAAAGTTGAATTTGAGAAAATGAGAGAAGCCTCTGGCGCATTCAAGTCATGCTTAGCTTATATATGAGGTGTTTACCATGCTGATTAGGGTTTGCAAGCAATGGCACGTGAGAAGAGAGTGTGTGATATGAATTTGAATTATGGCAAGAAGAGTGTGATCTTTTCTTTCACTCGTGCATTCCTCCCCTCCTTGGCACATGCTGACTTCATTTGATTCACTCATTCACCACTGAATAAATCCTGGCCCTTGGATGTTTGTATCATGCTTTTAGAATGATTTTGCATTTCTTGCATTTCATGAAATACCATGCACTCATGCACGAATTTGGTGAGCTCTCTTGGGAAAAATGTCTTCTTGGCAATGCATTGTAGTATTGTGACTTCTTTTTGTCTCTAAGTCAGCTTGGGAATGATTTATAACACATTTTGCAACTTGGTAGAAAGTTGGTTTTCATGTAAAACCCTAAAATAAGTCCAACTTCAAATGATCATAATTTTCAAACCACAAATGCTATGGATGAGTTCTTGTACTTTTTGAAAATGGGAGAACATGCCCTATAACTTTCATGTTTGAAGAAAGTTCATTTGGAACCATATTGATCATGAAAGAGGTCTTTGAAGATTAGGGCAAAACTTGCCAAAAATGGAAAGTTCCATTACAAGTCACATGCCAAAAATGGAAACTCCTTCAAAACCTCTTGATTCTTGACTTTCAACTTTTCCAAACCTCTTCTATGACCTTAAGAACATCCCTTGGCTTGAAAAATAGGATTGGAACCCTTGAATTGCCACATTTGACTTTTCAAATAACCAGTTTGACCAATTTCTTCTTATACAAGCAACTGATGAAATAACTGCCTTCCTCAATGATTTTTCTCATCAAATTTCATCCATAGCATTCTCCTATCATATGAAGGACTTTGCCCACATGAAATGGCCAAAGTCACAAAGAATCCTTGCCTGACAAGAAACCCTAATTTGAAGATCATTTGTGTAGGAGTTTGCCCTTCCTTGGATCATCTGAAAACCTCCCAACCCTTGGGGCTCTTATAAAGAATCTTGAGCTTGAAAAAGGCATAAGAACACCTTGTGAGACTTGTCCAAGGTCACTTGACCTCTTTCTTTTACTTGTAAGGATTCAAATGTATCATTGATTGATCATATGCCCAATGCTAGGACATGAGAATGTTATGCTTCATTTTTCTATGCAAAGATGCTAAAAATATGCCATGCTTATGATGATTATGACATGAGTATGATGCTAGAAACAAGAGGGCAAATTTGGGGTGCTACAAGGCGTTACAGAAATTACCCTAGATACCCCTGGTTTTCTGATTTTACGACTGGACATCCTCAGAGGTATTTTGACCTTGTGAAGGAATTCCATGATGTATATGAGCTATTTAAACCATTCCCTATGGTATAGGCTCTTGTCTAGATGAAAATCTTGACTTTTGGTTCTCCGATTAGTCAGAAACCCTAATCTGGGCATTATGAAACCCTAATCTTGTAGTCTTTGATGTCTGCACCTTTTGTACTTGTAAATGGCTTGTCAAAGTCAAGTCAACAATATTGATGATGTATGGAGTTCTTGGCTCCTTCCTCTATGAAATTTTTTATATGGAGGGCATCAATTGACTGAAACCCTAATTGGTGATTGTGATGGCTCGGGGCCCAGATCACTGAAACTTTTGTACAATCCTTGCAAGATTTTCCATCATTTGAGATTCCTTAACCTTTTGATTGGTGATTGAAAGGTTTAAAATATTATGTATTAATGATCGGTCCTTTGTCTGAATCTTCTGAAAGGACTCAATAATCCTGATTCATTGCGGGGACACTGTCCTGATCAGTCTGACACAATCCTTTGGCCAGTGGATTCCTTCTGATGTGATGTATATATTAGGGTCAAAATTTACTTTATGACACATCATTCTTAATATGCAAAAATTATTCAATGCTACTATAATTAAAAACAATAACGCCTCAACAAATGCATATTCTCACAACATAAAATTATGTTAAATCATGATAACATCAACTCATCATTAAGTAAACACAGTGATTCACTAATTCTTCATACATGTCATCACATACATTTGTACAATGAACACATGACTACAAATCAATTATCTCATCAAGTGCTACTATGAGGTAGCTCTGTGTATTACCTCTCCATCGCTTCGAAGGACACCATTGTGAGATACACACCATATATCAACCTAAAACCTTAAGGTAATGTGTGTGTGTGAGTTCTCTCACTTATATAGTGTTCAATCTTCCCTTTTCTAATCAATATAAGACTTCTTCCTCATATTCGATTCTCAACTCTCCCCCCAAGTGTGAGTCTATACATAATGTTCCCCCTTAAGTGGAAGCTTTCTCTTTCACATATAATTATATCACCATTGACACTCTTCAATGGAACAACTACTACCCACCACCTGTAGGAAGTGTTTCGATACAAGTAAGTCGGTCCATTCACTTAAAACCAAAGGCTCATGATACCAATGTTGGGGCTATTCTGGGGGGGTCAATGAGGGATCATTTATACTTGGGACACACCTTTGGGAGAGACACACTACATATCCACCTAAAACCTTAAGGTGATAGGTGTATGGATTCTCTCACTTATATAGTGTTTAATCTTCCATTTTCTAATCAATGCGAGACTTTTTCCTCATACTTGATTCTCAACACTACTCTACCCTATCAAGCAATACACCCATAGTGAAAGCCCTTTCTCCCCTCTTACCTTAGATTTTCAACAAAAATAGTAAAAGCAAGCAAATCCTATGGATTCTCTCTCTCTCTCTCTCTCTCTTTCTCCCTAACTTTCCCTTCCAATGTTCTCGTTCTCTAAAACTCCTTGTTTTCACGTACTGACAAAAAAGTTCTCCATCAAACCTAATTTCTCTAATTTTTTAATATATAATATTCTATTTATCTTTTCATAATTATAATTTTTCCCCACTAACTTTCAGCTTCTCTCTCTTACTACATATTTTCCTCCAATTACATAATTGTCTCAATTTCTCATATATTACCAATTTCTCATTTTATTTAATTAATTAAATCAAAATAACTATAATTATAATTATTTTAATTCCTAATTCTCTTATTCCTTCCTCCATTCTATACCAATACCATTACACCCCAATAATACATATGATCGCATAATTTATTTAAAAGCACACCAAATACTAAACAATTAAGTAAAAAATCTAAGTAATACTATTAAATCAATTGGTCAAATATGGGATGTTACACTTAGTGTAAAATTATACAACATTGATGACCTTGTATTTTTGGTAAATCATATTTAAAATACCTTTTAAAACCTAAAAAACATCTTCTAGTAATTAATTTTTTTGTCGTTAAACAATCAATTGCCTTCAAAACCCATAAACCATCAGTTAGTGAATAAATATTTTCATCTCTAAATCATTTATAAAAGTTGAACATTATCGGTGTTGTCATTTGGACGAAAATGCTAAACGGTCTTTTTTTAGGATTCTACTTACCACCCCCAATTAAACCTGACACCGCCCCAATTTTTCAATATTCCCAAAATAACTCTGACCTTATTTACCTACAAAATTACATTTTTTACAATAAAAAAATCATTTTTTTTCAACCCAACAAAACGAAATTTCGGGTAGTTACAACGGAATTCCTGATACGATATTCTACGAGATTTTTGAAATTTCAGAGTTTATATTGGGAATATTGTAATATTCGGTAATATTTACCGGAAATTCCAAAATCTCTGGTAATTCTTATCGGTAATTCCATAATTTCCGGTATTAAACTCAACATTTAGAACAATAATACCGAGAATTCTAAATTTCCGGTATATAGCAAAACTTCCCGGGAATTTCAAATTTCCGGTATATCGGAAATTTCAGTTTTACTTGAAATTACCAGTAGCATGTCTGTTAGGAGAAAATGTTTGTGTTGTGCGGTCTGGAGCTGACAGGGTCATCTACGGATTCGTGTAGCGATTACACTCAGTTTTTCACCACAGACACAATATGTATTATATGTAGACGATTCAAAATTAATATTATTTCGTTCTATTTTATGATTTTGATATTATAATTTATTGTATTTAAATGAAAATTTTTTGAGAGTCGAGATGATGTATTAGTCTGTACACAGAATATTGGCAAGCAACATGGTATTATAGTTGTGACAATTTGTTCAGATAGTGCAAATGGGCAGCAAGGTAGTGTAAACACCCCAAATTTGCCCTCACCCATTCACACCATGGCTTGTGATCTCTTCATATGCATAAGTTCAATCATAGCATCTCATATCACATTTTTGCTTCACTGCATTGATTCTAAGTCATCTGCATCTAGGATTTGTGATCTGAGCCATCCAAGAGCCACTTGAGCCACTCCAAAGGTCATTAATCACTTCAAAGGGGTCCATGTGTGTTCAAGTATCATATTATATCCTCACAAGGTCAAGGAAATTAAAGAATCACAAGAACTGAGAAGGGCATGGAAGCAGAGCCAGGTTTAACTGCACAGATGACCTAGAATTAGGGTTTTGGTTTCAGAGGCCATAACTCCAAAGTTTTTGGTCATTCTTGTTTCTATTTGTCTCTATATGTCATAGGGATCATGCATATCAATTTTCATGAAGAAATTCCATGGGGAAGGCATCTGATCAAGAGTTGACTTCTTGAGCAAGTCAGTGTAAAATCAGGGCATCTGAGGCCCCCAATGACCCAACCAAAGGGTGTTATTCATCATTTTGAATGTGTATGATCTTTATTTGATCATGTAAGATGTTAGAAGCTCACAAAATTGAGGAATTTCAAGCCATTTGCAAAGTTGCCATTTTGGGAAAATGACTTATAATGAAAACTTGCCATTTTGGGAAACTTTTTCAACCCTTTCTTTTTGATTCAAAAAAGCTTCAAATGGGAAAACTTTGGTCATGAAAGTTGTAGAATGGATCATTTCCTTTTCAAAAAGTACAAGAACTCATGCTAATTCATTTTGGATCAAAAGTTATTGCTTGTCAAAATTGGGAAAAATCACATAATTTCAAGTTTTGTACCAAAGAGGCATTTTGCAAAATGGTATGAACAAGCATTCTAGAGACTTCAAATGTGCACAAACTCTTCACAACATGCTCATGTGACTTCTAAAAATCATAATTGGCCCAAGAATTATGCATTTTGGTGCCTTGAACTTCATGAATTTCCAAAGGGGCCAAAGATGTACCAACTTGCAAAAACTCATGAAGCCATGCCTCTACTTGTTACAGCTCATAAAATCTGGTCCACAAGAACTCCATGATCTCAGCTGAGCCAAGCCATGCCCCTATCACAACCTCACACTTGCCCATATCTCAAGTACACCTAACTTGGACTTTATGCAAAAACACCCATACCAATCAGCCTGTGCCACACCAACTTCTCTGACCCATCCAAGAGTGATAAGTGGACCAAAAGAGACTCAACACAACACACACACAAGCCTGATCTCTCCCATAAGCCATAGTTCACAAAAATCCCTCCCTTTGCATTTTCTATCGAATCTCTCAACTCAGCAACTAAAACTTGAAATTTCTTCCACCATCCATCTCAAAACACTCCACTGATCATCCCTGACCCTTCACCTTGCCTTGAAACCCCATGAAACTAAAACACGATTTCCTCCCCTCTCTGAACAGAACTCCTTCAAACTCAATAACCAGCCAAAATAAACTCCAAACAAGCTTTGCAAACACTTGAGGGAGGTCAGTAGAGGCGATTGAAGGCAAGGAGGCAGGCTGAAAGCTCCAAACTGAAAGCTCCACCTCAGGTAGCTTCGAAATTTATTTTTTCCAGAAGCTCTATTTTAAGTTCTCAGCTTGTTAAGTTTGATCCCCTGAGTTCATTGCACTTTTTATTTTTGAAAATGATGAAGAATTGAGAGTGTATTGTCTGCCTGAAATTTCTGCCATTTTTGTTCATAGCTTCAAATCTTGTTAATGGTGAGAAATAAATTCCATTTGAGGGCAGGGATGAGTTTAGGAAGGTGAGAGGAAGTGATCTGGAGCTTTAGAGCTCCAGAAATAACCTAGAGAGTGATTTGGGAAATTCTCAGGGGAGGTGTGGCCGGAGAAGATGACCGGAGGTCATTTCCGGCCACCTGAATGTCATTAAGTTGTTAATTACGATTAGGGTTTGGTTTGAATATGGACCTTAGATCTTGTGGACTTTTGTTGACTCCCGCGCGAATGAATGGCTCAGATTCATCACTTAAGCCCTAATCCACGTCATTTAGTTAATTAATTAGGTTTTTAAATTAATCTGGCCAGTTTGAATTGCAGCCGTTGGATGACGCGTCAGTCAAATCCCTCCAAAACCATTTGAATGTCAGCCTTCAGATTTGCATACTTTTCATTATTTTCATTTTTATTTCATTTTATTTATACGAATTATTTAAAATAGCAAAAATCATTTAAAAATTATGAAATTTTTGTCAAAGATTTCATTAATTTTTAAAACCCAAAAATATTTTTATTTTTATTTTTTGCATTGAAAATTATTTTTAAATCATTTAAATGTTTATTTTTAATTAGTTAATGGAAATTAATTAATTAAAAATGCATTTAGGTATTTAAAAATCACAAAAAAAATCACATTGCATTTAGAAACATTTAGAAACATTGTCCAACTCTCAAACCAAATTTCGTTTTTGTTCTTGATGCCTTTTGATCATTTTCATTGGAATTAATTTCATTTCAAGGCAATATTTTGGTTCAAACTTTAAAATTTTCATCCTGCCTAACCATAAAAATCACTTCTTCACCCTATCATTAACTAAAATCCATCTAATAAAGGCTTTGTTTTGTCATGAGGTTAATCCCTAATCATGGATTAAGTTGAAGAGCTTTCCTCAGCTTAAATGTTCTCATCTATTATCCTTCTATTAGGATAGTGTAATGGGTCCATTAAATCCTTGATTATGGCTTAAACTCATTACTTAACGCTAAACAAAAACACCAAAAACATCTAAATAATCACAAGTAGGTTAATGATCTTAATCCTACATCATGGCGATTAAGTGTGAGGTGCTTACTTCATACTTAAGGTATTCTCATTACCCCTAATCAGAGGGAGGATGTGATGAGTTTACTAACCCTTGGTTTAGTCTTAAGCTCATTATCCTATGACAAACTCCAAAAAGCAATAAAAGACTGAAAACTCAAAAACAAACAATAATTGTCTCCTCCGGGATTCTTTTCTCACCTCATTCACTCACAAACAAGAACTTGCTTCTTCCGTCTAATGCAAGACAGTTAGCACCTGAGCCAGACAGGTCATACACTTGAGCATAGACAAATAAGCAGTTCATAAGTCAATTTATCTTTCAGTCTCTTTGGGTCGAACTACGGTGTTCTGACTTCCTCATTGCACGAGAGGATACGTAGGCATAACTTAACAGATATCGAAAAAAAGTCTCTGTATATTCCCCCTCCTTCCAGCACTTTTCTTTAAGCCTCATAATCTTGAGAATTTCATTCTTGTTCTCACACTGACACTTCTCTTATACACTTCACATTTCTTTTACACTGACACTTGCATTCTTTCCTGCTTTGATACACAGATTACACTGACACTTGCATTCTTTCCTGCTTTGATACACAGATTACACTGACACTTGCATTCTTTCCTGCTTTGATACACAGATTACACTGACACTACCCCTTTAAAACACAAATATTTTAAGCGTGGATCCCGTCGAGTACGAAGAACAATCTGGGTGCTAATACCTTCCCAGGTTGTAACCAACCCCCTTTCTCAGTCTCTCTGGTTCGCAACCGTCTTATCCATATCTTTCTAGGTCTATGCAGCATTACCTTTCCTTCGGGATCAAAATGCCTAGCTGGCGACTCTTTTCTCTTGAGTTCACCCTTGTGTGTTCTCATCCCTCATTCACCGACCGTTCGCATCTGTACCCCTTCTGACCTAGGTGTCATTTTGGTGGGAGCGACAGCTTGGCGACTCTGCTGGGGACCCTTATACTGTAATCAGGGCTTCTGGTTCTTTTTGTGGGTTCCTCCTAGCGCTTGTTTGATTTGTGTTTACTGGGGTGTTATGTGCTATGTGTGTTTGTTTATTTGCTTTATTTACTGCTTTATGTACAGTTATTTATTGCTTTCATTTACAGTTTTATACCTCATACTGTCATTATCATCTTACTGGATCTGGTTTCTGTTTTGGTGGGTGGGGTTCTATTGAGAGTATAAGGTCCTATACCTGGGACCTGAGTGACACCTAGGCTAGAGTGGTTCATGTTCTTTCCCATTCCATTTCGGTCTGGTGCGGGAATATGAAACACGGTTCAGATGTGGGTTTCTTCTTGAGAACTCTGTGCTACAGATTTCCTGTAGTGCTAGGGCTATCTGGGAAGCCTGCTAAGTCTGGATGACCTTTATTATGACCTTCAGAAACTGAGGTGAATTAGAGGAGGATCTTTTATGGTTATTGTAAACACTGTACCTCCGGGTTAGAAGTGTTTACACTTCTCATAACTGATCCAAGTCTGAGGATCCTTGTTTTAGAACACTACTTGTGAGGGGGGTTGGGCTGTTTACAGGTTTGCAGGTACCATTGGCCACATCATACCCTGTTACTTTGTTTTGGTTAAGAGTACTCCACTTTGGACAGTTCTTGTGATTTAACCCTGGACATGTGACTCTTTATTTGAGTCCCCCACCCTGGTTACTGGATTTCTGAACCTCCATCTGGATTTCTTGAACATACATGGACCTATAGCAACACAGATAATCAGATCCAGCTTGATCACAAACCCTTGCATATCATTTGCATACTCATCATTTGCATCATTTAACATTTGTTTATTTGTTTTTCAGGGTATCCACATCATATTTGGCTTGGTTTTGACCCCTTCATCTGCAGAGACCTCTGTTTATCAGTTAGTTGCTTCAGTTATTTTCATCATCATCAGTATCAGCCTATCAGTGGCTCATCTCCAGTATTGATCTTCATCAGCACTTGTCTTCAGCCCTTTATCAGCACTCATGTCTGCACCCAGGAAGAGCAACATTTCATACCATTTCTTTGAGCCTGTGTTGACTGGTATCAGGCAGGTCCAGGCACTTATCACTCCAGACCACATCCCATTATTTAGAGAGCATTATGGAGGCATCCTTGATATGGTTATGGACCTAGACCCTTCTCAGAGGAGTATGATCCACACCTGCCTACAGTTTTATGACCCTCCTTTGAGATGCTTCACTTTCCAGAACTTTCAGCTAGGGCCTCTTTTGGAGGAGTTTTCATCATTGATTGGAGTACCTGTCAGGGGTGGTATCCCCTTCAACCCAGAGATGACTTCTCCCAGCAATGGAGAAGTGGCAAAAGCACTGTACCTGGAGCCTATTTTGATTGAGCAGAACATGACCATAAAGGCTGGAATCCTTGGTTTACACTTAGATTTCTTGACTTCTCAGGCCATCCTGAAGGCCTCCCTGGGAGAATGGAGGGCAGTTTGTGCATTGTTAGCCCTCAGTATATATGGGGTTATACTATTTGCAGATGAGCCCAAATTTATCAGCAAGAATGCCATTCATCTCTTCCTTTTGAGGAACCCAGTACCCACATTGCTGGGGGATTTCTATTATTCTGTCCACCAAAGAAATGAGAAGCAAAGAGGGAAGTTGGTGAGATGCTGTGCTCCTCTGTTTCATACCTGGCTACTCAAACACTTACCTAAGACTGATGCCTTCCTGAATCCTCACCAACAGAAGAATTGGGCTAAGAGACTTATTGCTTTAACCTCAGATGACATCAGATGGTGCACCCAGAGCACCAAGGGCAAAGACATCATCACTAGCTGTAGGCAGTACCCCAATGTACCTCTAGTAGGAGTGAAGGGTTGCATCAATTACAATCCTTTGCTGTTTAAAAGACAATTGGGCTATGCTTTGGTCCACCCTCCTAGAGTGCAAGATTTAGCTGAGACTTTGTATTGTGAGATAAAGCCTAATCTAGCTATTGTCAGGCAAGCATCCTGGGCTTGGGATAACATCCAAACAAAGGGGATGGCTATTCTTGGAAGGTGCAATAATGTGGCTTCAGCTTAGTATTATGAATGGTCTCATGCTAGAGCTCAGATTTCTGGGATGCCCTTTACCATTGAGGATACACCTAGACCTTCTACAGTTCAGCCAGCAGCCACTGTCAGCCTGGAAGAATTTGAGAAGCTGAAGGAGAGGAATGAGAATCTGTCTCAAGCCCTGAAGAAGACCCTCTGGGAGAGGAGTGATGGTCGTTTGGACATTGAGAGGTTGGAGAAGCTTAGGGTGGAGCATCTGGCCAAGATTGAGAAAACAGAGGACTACATCAAGAAATCAAGAGTTGGGGAACAAATATTGAAGAATGCCTGTAAGGAGGCTAAGCTTCAGAAGGCTAGGACTGATCTCTATCTGCAAGAAAGTCAAGCTAGGTGGGTCAGGATCACTGAAGCTCGTACTCAAGAAGATAAGAGAACTCAAGCCAGGATTGAGCAGTTAGAGGCCAGTGAAAAGAAACAACAGGAAGCTTTGCTGGCAGCCCAGAAAGAGATTTCAGAGTTGAAGCTTAGGGCTGGTTTGAAGAGGTCAAAGGACCAAGACAGGCACAAGAAGCTGACCACTGCTATTGCCACTAGGAACCTCCTCATCAGGACTATTACAGAGCATCCAGCTGGCCCGGTGACTGAGGCACTGCTGAAGGAGGTTAAGGAGGATGAGTTTGGACTTGATGTTTGACTTTTTGTTTGTTGTTGCTTTCATTTGATGTATTTTTCTTTTTTATGTTGTATTTTGACCCTTCAGGGGCATGTGTTAAACAAACTATGTATTATGCACCACTTGTAATATATTTGTCAGTTTGTTTCATTGGATTTCTTTCTCTCGAGCAACATCAAAGCATCTTCCTCGGGGTCTGGAAAGGTCAAAACCAAGCACCAAGCCGGATACCTCGGAAAATAAATAAGCATACTGCATTGCATACTAACTTTTGTTTTGTTTTGTAGGTTTTGTTATTATTTGTTTCTAACTCTGTTGTGGCTCAGGAAATATTGCTCGCAGAAGAGTGTTCCCCGTCAACCGTGCACACCGGTATCCTACACGCAACAAACTTCCGGGTATTATAATGGAGCAAGTACAGCAAGACCTGATAGAGGTCAGGACCCAAATGGCTAATGAAAGGGTGGAGATGAGGAACCAAATGGCCCAATTCATGACTGTGATGACTGGTCTGGCTCAGACCCAAGAAAGGTTGAGGGCATTGGTAGAAAGACAAACCCCCGAGGAGCCTCATCCTGGGACTGGAGGAACAAGCAACAATGAGAGGGGTCAGCCTTATGCTAACCCACCTGTATTTGGACCACATCTAGATCCGGAAGTCAACATCCCGGCTAATGTGCAAGGGAATACTACTGGGGGGAGGATCTTACAAGAAGACCCCCAGAAGGAGCAATTCACTGTCATGGGAGCTGGTGATGAAGTCTATGATAGGAGGTTTGATGAAATTTCTGAGAAGTTGAGATCTCTGGAGTCACAAAATTCCCTGGGTTTTGATGTCATGGATATGGGGTTAGTGGACGGGGTAAGGATTCCCCACAAGTTTAAACCTTCGTGCTTCGAGAAATACAATGGAACTTCTTGCCCACGAACTCACCTGCAGTCTTTTCTGGGGAGACTTAAAGCATATACCATGGATGAAAAGCTGTGGATGTTCTATTTTGAAGACAGTTTGACTGGGGCTTCAAGGGAGTGGTACTCACATTTGACCAGAGCTACTATCAGATTATGGAAGGACCTAGCTGAGGCTTTTATCAGGCAGTACCAATACAATCTAGACATGGATCCTAACAGGACCCTTTTGATGGGAATGTCTCAATCCCCCAGGGAAAGCTTCAGGGAGTATGCCCAAAGGTGGAGACAGCTTGCTGCTGCTGTCTAGCCACCCATGTCAGAAAGAGAAATGGCCGACATGTTCATGAATACTTTGCAAGGAACATACATTGACAGGTTGGCTGCCTTCTCTTCTACTAGCTTCGCAGACGTGGTTATAGCAGGTGAAAGAATTGAAAGTCTGCTAAAGATGGGCAAGATTTCTGATAATGGTGCAAGTTCATCTAGTAATTCCAGGAAGCCTTTTGTGGGACCTAGAAGAACCGGTAAGACAAATGCCATTCATACCAACAGGGGCAGACCTCAGTATATTCATAGATCAGTGGCAGCTGTCACTATTCCAGCTCCGATTCCTCAGCAACCGGCATATCAACCACAACAACAACCACATTATCAACAACAAGTTCAGTATCCGCCACAGAGGACCTACAACAACAACAACAACAACAGTAATTAACAACAAAGACCTTTTCAGCAAAGACCATCACAGGCAAATAGGGTGATTGACCCTATCCCTATGCCTTATGCTGCCTTATTTCCACAACTCCTGAAACTCAACTTGGTTGAATTAAGGACATTGGCACCACCAGATCCCTCCAACCTTCCAAGGAATTATGATGTCAACGCCAAATGTGCTTTCCACTCCAATGCACCCGGCCACAATACGGAGAAGTGTAGGGCCTTGCAAATGAAAGTCCAAGACCTGGTGGACTCTAAAGCCCTCAACTTTGCACCCCCTCCAAGTGTCACCAAGAATCCCATGCCCAATCATGGAGGGCCAAGAATTAATGCCATTGAGGAAGACAAGCCATCTTTCTTAATCACCAGTGTTGGACAAATTCGGACACCTCTGGTCGAAATTAAAGCTCAACTTCTAGAGTGCCAGATATTCCCCGGGTGTGAGCTTGGTTGTGGGTATTGCAACATTGCAGTCAACGGGTGTGATAACTTGAGAAGCGGCATAGATGGTCTTATCAAAAATGGCTTACTTCAGATCTCAACAACGGCGCCTACAAATCCAGCAATTCCTTTGACAACAATTCCTGAGTCTCCTACAACAGCAGCAACAATCATTCCAACCGATTCATCAATATCATCAACAATGGCTTCATCCATCACTTCCACAAATCAAATGTTAACAACCATTTCTTCTACAACATCAGCACCCATTTATTTAGCCGAATCTTCTACAACGCCAACAGAAACTAATGAAGATATCTCAGCAGTCACTATCTACTATTATCCATCAGATGTTCCTCCAAACAACAACTTTCAGCAACAAACAGTGGCACCTCCTGCCAGGTCACCGGTCACCATTTACTACGATCCGCACACCATTACAGTACCCTCCTCTATAGCAGTCAGTCCAGTTACCATCACGGTGCCTGGACCCGTTCCATATGAAAACAGTAATGCCATACCTTGGCATTATGGCTCTGATCTCTACTGCAACGGGGAGAAAATCACTTTGGATTCTTCAACTTCTTCTCCACAAATTGATAATGTTAGGGGAGGCGGAGGCTTCACCAGAAGCGGACACCTTTTTGCCTCACAATTACAAAGACCTAATGTCGAGGCAGAAGCTGCTGCCAAAGCAAAAGGAAAGAGTGTGGTATTTGAAGAGCCGGCTGTCAAAGAAACTTAGAAGACATCTTTTGAACAAGATGTAGACGAGTTTATGAGAATTATAAAGAGAAGTGATTACAAGGTGGTGGACCAGCTTCACCAAACTCCCTCAAAGATCTCCATATTATCCCTGTTGATGTGTTCTGAAGCTCACAGGAATGCATTACTGAAAGTCTTGCACGCAGCATACGTGCCAGAGGAGATCACCGTTAATCAGCTAGAAACAGTGGTGGCAAATGTCAATACCAGTCACGGACTGGGCTTCACCAATGCTGACTTAACAACTGAGGGACGTAACCACAATAAGGCTTTACATATCACCTTGGAATGCAAGGGTGCTGTTCTATCTCATGTACTGGTGGACACTGGGTCTTCACTCAATGTTCTGCCCAAGAAAGCCTTAGTGAAGCTGGAGTATGATGGTTTGGCATTGCGTCCAAGTAATTTGGTGGTGAGAGCATTTGATGGCTCTAAAAGATCAGTGCTTGGGGAGATTGATCTTCCTGTGATGATTGGCCCGCAGACTTTTAAAATTACCTTCTATGTGATGGACATTCAGCCGGCCTACAGCTGTTTGTTGGGTAGACCTTGGATCCATGCCGCTGGCGCTGTTACGTCTACCCTTCACCAGAAGCTGAAATTCGAGTGGGAAGGCCAGATCATCACCATCTGTGGTGAAGAAGATATCTTTGTTAGCCATATGGCTACGTACAAGTACATTGAAATGGATGGAGAGATCCATGAAACTATGAGCCAGGGATTCGAGGCCCTGAACATTAATGAAGCATCTGATGTACTAGGAACCTCCATGACGTCTTATCAGCAAGCCCGAAAGGTTGTTGAAGAGGGTACTGCCCAAGGCTGGGGCAAGCTGTTGCCCGTGGAGAAGAAAGAAGACAGATTTGGGTTGGGTTACAAACCAACTCAACAAGGTCAATCAGAGGCTGCCAAGAAGCCCAATTTTGTCATTGGAGGAATGCTCACCCCTGATGCAGTGAACAACTTGGAAGACGAGGAGGAAAGCGACAGCAACTTGGAGAGCTGGATACGTCCAAGGATCCCGGGGAGCCAAGTCCTTAACTGGTCTTCCCAGGAAATTATAAGGGTTACTCCTGCAGAGTAATTATTATTTCCTGTATTATTTAAGCATGCATCAAGTCTTGCATCTTGCCCAAGATGTCAAGACTCATTTTGTAATCGGGCCATCTTGTAATTTTGTGCAAATGGATTAATCAATGAATATCGGACATCTTTTGCAAATGAGTCTTTTCCTTTTTTCGCTCACTGTTTTTCATTTTTCTTTTTGTACAAAAATAAAATGGCAATGTTTTCCAAAATGAAAACTTCATTTCACTTTTTTCTAAACAAGATTAAAATCGATCACTAAAATAAACGATCTAAACCCTTGCAGAGAGTGCCTTTCAGACTGCACCGACAACAACACAGCTATGGCTTCGTATGACTTTGACAATCCAATCAATCAAGTTGATGAAGGGGTTGAAGAAGATTATGAGCTACCTGAAGAGCTAGCCAGGTTGTTAAGGCAAGAGGAGAAGGTTATCACTCCTCATCAGGAGTAGGTCGAAACGGTTAATCTGGGTACGGAAGAAGATGTGAAAGAAGTTAAGATCGGGGCCTGCTTACAAGATTCAGTGAAAAAGCAACTGATTGACATGCTTCGGGAATATGTGGATGTCTTTGCTTGGTCTTATCAGGATATGCCAGGGTTAGACACCGATATTGTCATGCACAAGCTGCCTTTGAAAGAAGATTGACCACCGGTAAAACAGAAACTGCGCTGTACTCGCCCAGATATGGCAATGAAGATAAAGGAAGAAGTACAGAAACAGTGGGACGCTGGTTTCCTTGCTGTAACTAGCTATCCACCGTGGGTTGCTAATATTGTACCTGTGCCTAAGAAAGACGACAAGGTGAGGATGTGTGTGGATTACCGGGATCTGAACAGAGCCAGCCCGAAAGATGACTTCCCTTTACCTCACATTGATGTATTGGTTGATAATACGGCTCAGTTCTCGGTGTTCTCCTTCATGGACGGATTTTCAGGATATAATCAGATCAAGATGTCACCTGAAGACATGGAGAAGACAACTTTCATCACACCCTGGGGCACGTTCTGTTATAAGGTGATGCCATTCGGACTGAAGAATGCTGGTGCAACCTATCAACGGGCTATGGTAACATTATTCCACGACATGATCCATAAAGAAATTGAATGTTATGTGGATGACATGATTGCCAAGTCCCTCACAGAAGAAGACCACCTGGTGAATCTGTTGAAGTTATTCAAGCGTCTGAGGAAGTACCAACTGAAGTTGAACCCCAACAAGTGCACATTCGGGGTGCGATCTGGTAAGTTGCTGGGATTTATTGTAAGTGAGAAAGGGATTGAAGTTGACCCTGACAAAGTTAAAGCCATTCAAGAAATGCCTGCACCTAAAACTGAGAAAGAAGTTCAAGGGTTCCTAGGTAGATTCAACTACATTTCACGGTTCATATCTCATCTTACAGCAACCTGTGAACCCTTGTTCAAACTGTTGAGAAAAGAACAAACGGTCAGGTGGAACGAAGACTGCCAGAGGGCTTTTGACAAAATCAAGGAATACTTACAAGAGCCTCCAATCCTTATGCCTCCAGTTGAAGGAAGACCTCTGATCATGTACTTGACAGTATTAGAAGAGTCAATGGGGTGTGTGTTGGACCAGCATGACGAGTCTAGTCAAAAAGAGTACGCAATTTACTACCTAAGCAAAAAGTTTACCGACTATGAACAACGTTATTCACTGCTCGAGAAAACTTGCTGTGCTTTAGCGTGGGCTGCTCGCCGACTAAGGCAGTATATGTTGACCCACACTACTTTATTGATCTCGAAGATGGACCCAGTCAAGTATATTTTTGAGAAGCCAGCACTTACCGGACGGGTTGCAAGATGGCAAATGATCCTCACAAAATATGACATCCAATACACATCTCAGAAAGCCATCAAGGGCAGTGTATTGTCTGATTATCTTGCTGAGCAACCTATTGATGATTACCAGCCTATGAGATTTGACTTCCCTGATGAAGACATCATGTTCATAAAAGCAAAAGATCATGAAGAGCCCGTTCACACTGAAGGGCCTGACCCAGAAGAAGAATGGACTATGATGTTTGATGGGGCTGTTAACATGAATGGTCATGGTGTTGGTGCAGTACTCATTACGCCTAAGGGAGTTCACATGCCTTTCTCGGCAAAACTCACTTTCAACTGCACTAACAACGAAGCTGAATACGAAGCCTGTATTATGGGTCTTGAGGAAGCCATTGACCTCAGGATCAAGACTTTGACTGTGTTCGGAGATTCAACTCTAGTAATTAATCAAACCAACGGCAAATGGTACACACACCAAGATCATCTGATACCTTACCGGGATTATACAAGAAGGTTATTGACTTTCTTCACAACAGTCAAGCTTGAGTATATCCCTCGAGATGAAAATCAGTTTGCAGATGCTCTAGCTACCATTTCATCCATGATCAAGGTTCAAGCTGCCAACTTTGTGCCTTGGATTTCAGTGTCCAGACTTGACAGACCAGCATATGTATTCTCAGCAGACGTTGTAAAAGATGATAAGCCTTGGTTCCATGACATTAAGTGCTTCTTGGAGGATCAAACATACCCACCTGGGGCATCTTCCCATGATAAGAAGACATTAAGAAGGCTGGCTGGTAGTTTCTTCCTGAATACTGACGGTTCCCTGTATAAGAGAAACTTTGATATGGTACTTCTTAGGTGCGTTGATAGGACAGAAGCAGACTTATTAATGCACGAAGTACACGAGGGATCCTTTGGTACCCATGCAGGAGGGCATGCAATGGCTAAAAAGTTGCTAAGATCAGGTTATTACTGGATCACAATGGATGCCGACTGTTGTGCCTATGCCAGAAAATGCCATAAATGCCAGATTTATGCGGACAAAGTGCACGTGCCTCCCAATCCTTTGAATGTAATGTCTTCACCCTGGCCCTTTGCCATGTGGGGAATTGATATGATTGGCAAGATTGAACCGACTGCTTCGAATGGCCACAGATTCATCCTGGTAGCCATTGACTATTTCACCAAGTGGGTTGAAGCAGCTTCATATGCAAATGTTACAAGGCAAGTGGTAGCCCGATTTCTGAAGAGAGACATCATCTGCCGGTATGGAGTACCCGAGCGAATCATTACTGATAATGGTTCCAACTTGAACAATAAAATGATGGCAGAGCTGTGCCGGGACTTCAAGATCCAACACCATAATTCTTCTCCTTACAGGCAAAAAATGAATGGTGCTGTCGAGGCAGCTAATAAGAACATCAAGAAGATTGTGCAGAAGATGGTAGTTACCTATAAAGACTGGCATGAAATGTTACCATTTTCCTTGCATGGGTACCGTAAGTTAATCAGGACATCCACTGGGGAAACACCATATCAACTTGTGTATGGCATGGAGGCAGTCCTACCTGTTGAAGTTGAATTACCCTCCCTACGGGTACTAATGGATGTTAAGTTGAGTGAAGCAGAATGGGTCCAATCCCGATACGAACAACTGAATCTGATTGAAGAGAAGAGATTGGCTGCAATCTGTCATGGACAGCTGTATCAGAAAAGAATGAAGAGGGCCTTCGATCAGAAAGTCAAGCTCCGAGAATACCAAGTAGGAGATCTTGTGCTGAAAAGACTCCTCCCTCCTCATACAGACCATAGGGGCAAGTGGACTCCGAACTATGAAGGACCATTCGTAGTAAAGAAAGTTTTCTCTGGTGGAGCACTGATGCTCAGCACTATGGATGGTGAAGACTTCCTGTCCCCTGTGAATTCAGATGCAGTTAAAAAATACTTCGCATAAAATGACCCGCTGGACATAAAAAACAGAATGTAAGTCCAGGCAAAAATAGGGCATCCCGGCGAGTCAAAAACAGAACAAAAGACTCGGGCAAAAATAAGGGAAATTAAAATAAAAAATGTACACCCGCTGAGTCGAAAAGCCGCATTGGACGACTCAGGAAAAAAAGGGTATCCCGATGGATTGAAAACCCGAAAGGGCGATCCATGCAAAACAAGGGAATAAGCGAACAACTGCATTCCGAATTCATCTGTATCACTTACAACATGGTAACCTCCGAAAGGTTCAAGCTTTGTTCAGAATCAACCTTCTTCAGAAAGCAAGATAAGAAGAACGTCAAATGTCATGCGAGTCATAGCAAAAGGGAAGCTCCTTGAAGCGCCATCAACATTGCCAGCATCTTTTTGTTTCTCAATTTGTAACGATCTCCTCATTTCAAGGGATCCGTTTCTCTGACTGTATCTTGCCAATTCAGGGCACAAATTAATAAAATCAGATTTTCAGTCATGATTCGTCTCGCACATTTTTTCTAGTTTGCAAAATGTCCGATGTCATTAAGATATTAATTGCATAAATACAAGATGCTTCCCTTCTAAAATACGTGCTTACAGGAAATATATCTACTCCCAGGAGTGTCTAAACTCCTATGACGGAATCCGGCAAGGGATACCTCGGGATACTTGTACGTTTCTTTGTCATCCAGGATTGCAGGTGTTCAAAGCGCGACATGGGGCATGAAAGCTTCTCCCCAGCAAGCTGGCAAATCATTATCTACTCGATCTATCTCCCAATTAGCACCGGAGGTGCTTTATCCCCAGCCGAGTTGCCAGTCATCATTCCTTCTCAACCAAGTGCAAAGACCAGGGAACTACCTCCCCACAGAGTTTCAACCTCTATCCAGAAGGGCAACGCGTGAAGAAATCACAACGGAGTGACGAAAGCTTCTACAAACCCCAGCTGGGTCCCTCATTACTAAGATAGGTCTATCAGTGATCTATTTCCCCAAGCAGAGTCATATATGTCAGATCTACCAATGATCTCATCCCCAGCTGGGATATCCACTTCAAGCAGATCATCCAGAGATCTCCTCAGCAACGGGATCCGAATCCCGGATCAGTATCTTTGCATAATCATAGCATTCGCATCATATTTCCCCCACAGAGCGTAGCATTCCGTCTAATACGGAGCATTACGGCAAAAATCAAACATATTGCATAATCATAAGCCATGTTCTGAACTAAACACTTGTGAATACTAGCTTTCCATCAACAATATACAGAGTGCTCCCCAAAATCTCCCGGCAGAGAGCCAAGACATTTCTCTTACAGATACAGATACTTCCTGACACCCGTCCGTGTCATATCCCCAGCAGAAAGCCAAAGCCTCTCCTTGGCACTCACAGATACATATCTATACAAATTCCCTGACACCCGTCCGTGTCACCTTCCCCAACATAGTTACCTAAACACTTTGTAAATCACACGCTCGTTTATAATACACTTTTTCTGACACTCGCCCGTGTTACTCATTATCTTTTTACTCATACAGATACTCGTCCGTATCTTGTATACACCACTCAAATCCCCTTAGATTCGACACTCGTCCGTGTTCTCTGTTAACCAATTGGTACTCGTCTGTATCATCATCTCAGAACCTGCGTCAAGCGTTTGTTTCTACCTGATACTCGTCCGTATCATGGTCTTAAGGATGCTCGTTCGCATCTTTAATCCATACGCAGTATCAGATACTATTACCTCTTTTCAGAATTTAGACACTCGTCCGTGTCTATTATTCCCCAGAAGAGTCCCCTTAGATTCGACACTTGTCTGTGTTCTTTGTTAACCAGTTGATACTCGTCCGTATCATCATCTCTGAACATGTGCCAGTGTTTGTTTCTACCTGATACCCGTCCGTATCATAGTCTTAAGGATGCTCGTCCGCATCTTTATTCTATACACAGTGCCCACACACTTATACTTTTCATCCCTTGGATGTAAATACTCGTCCGTGTTTACCATTCCCCCAGCAAAGTCCCCAACAGAACTCGTTAAACTATTCCCTTTCATCTGACATTCGTCCTATGTCATGATACCTTTTCGGCAGCCGTACCCTGCCAGGTGATCGTCCTTCACCTTTTTGATGATCGTCCTTCATCATTCCCAGTGGAGTATCTATTCATTAGAACCCCTTTCTATCCGGCATTCGTCCTATGTCGTGATATTTTCGGCAGCCGTACCCTGCCAGGTGATCGTCCTTCACCTCTTGATGATCGTCCTTCATCATTTTATCCGATGGCCGTCCCCATCGTTGATCTTGTTATCTGGCATTCATCCTATGTCATGATAAACCTGAGAGCAGCCGTACCCTGCTAGGTGATCGTCCTTCACCTCTTGATGATCGTCCTTCATCATGCTTATCCGATGGTCGTCCCCATCGTCGACCCTTTTATCCGACATTCGTCCTATGTTGTGATACTTTTGGCAACCGTACCTTGCCCGGTGATCGTCCTTCACCTTAGATGACCGTCCCTCATCTTATCCCCAGTAGAGCAGCCGTCCCCTGCTAGGTGATCGTCCTCCACCTTTGATGACCGTACCTCAACATTTATTTTATTTACCTATAGTCCCCAGAGAGTCTTATAGCTTTACTTGATGGCCGTCACCATCATAATCTCTTATATCCCCAGCATGTCGGCCATCCCCGTCATTGCTCTTTCCCCAGCAGTCGTCCTCTGCTCGACGGTCGTCCTCCGTCGCCCGCACTTTATAATTATACTTTATTTTCTTTTACAATCTATATCCCTTTTCTCCTTCATTCTGTGAGTGCAAATTTTGGACTGTCTTTGGGTATTCAACCACAAGTTATCTTGTTTGACTCCTAAGCCGTTGCTTACATCCTGCACAGCTAACTCATGTTTGAATAGGGGCAGCTGTAAACATCCCAAATTTTCCCTCACCCATTCACACCATGGCTTGTGATCTCTTCATATGCATAAGTTCAATCATAGCATCTCATATCACATTTTTGCTTCACTGCATTGATTCTAAGTCATCTGCATCTAGGGTTTGTGATCTGAGCCATCCAAGAGCCACTTGAGCCACTCCAAAGGTCATTAATCACTTCAAAGGGGTCCATGTGTGTTCAAGTATCATATTATATCCTCACAAGGTCAAGGAAATCAAAGAATCACAAGAACTGAGAAGGGCATGGAAGCAGAGCCAGGTTTAACTGCACAGATGACCTAGAATTAGGGTTTTGGTTTCAGAGGCCATAACTCCAAAGTTTTTGGTCATTCTTGTTTCTATTGGTCTCTATATGTCATAGGGATCATTCATATCAATTTTCATGAAGAAATTCCATGGGGAAGGCATCTGATCAAGAGTTGATTTCTTGAGCAAGTTAGTGTAAAATCAGGGCATCTGAGGCCCCCAATGACCCAACCAAAGGGTGTTCTTCATCATTTTGAATGTGTATGATCTTTATTTGATCATGGAAGATGTTAGAAGCTCACAAAATTGAGGAATTTCAAGCCATTTGCAAAGTTGCCATTTTGGGAAAATGACTTATAATGAAAACTTGCCATTTTGGGAAACTTTTTCAACCCTTTCTTTTTTATTCAAAAAAGCTTCAAATGGGAAAACTTTGGTCATGAAATTTGTAGAATGGATCATTCCCTTTTCAAAAAGTACAAGAACTCATGCTAATTCATTTTGGATCAAAAGTTATGGCTTGTCAAAATTGGGAAAAATCACATAATTTCAAGTTCTGTACCAAAGAGGCATTTTGCAAAATGGTATGAACAAGCATTCTAGAGACTTCAAATGGGCACAAACTTTTCACAACATGCTCATGTGACTTCTAAAAATCAGAATTGGCCCAAGAATTATGCATTTTGGTGCCTTGAACTTCATGAATTTCCAAAGGGGCCAAAGATGTACCAACTTGCAAAAACTCATGAAGCCATGCCTCTACTTGTTACAGCTCATAAAATCTGGTCCACAAGAACTCCATGATCTCAGCTGAGCCAAGCCATGCCCCTATCACAACCTCACACTTGCCCATACCTCAAGTACACCTAACTTGGACTTTATGCAAAAACACCCATACCAATCAGCCTGTGCCACACCAACTTCTCTGACCCATCCAAGAGTGATAAGTGGACCAAAAGAGACTCAACACAACACACACACAAGCCTGATCTCTCCCATAAGCCATAGTTCACAAAAATCCCTCCCTTTGCATTTTCTATCGAATCTCTCAACTCAGCAACTAAAACTTGAAATTTCTTCCACCATCCATCTCAAAACACTCCACTGATCATCCCTGACCCTTCACCTTGCCTTGAAACCCCATGAAACTAAAACACGATTTCCTCCCCTCTCTGAACAGAACTCCTTCAAACTCAATAACCAGCCAAAATAAACTCCAAACAAGATTTGCAAACACGTGAGGGAGCTCAGTAGAGGCGATTGAAGGCAAGGAGGCAGGCTGAAAGCTCCAAACTGAGAGCTCCACCTCAGGTAGCTTCGAAATTTATTTTTTCCAGAAGCTCTATTTTAAGTTCTCAGCTTGTTAAGTTTGATCCCCTAAGTTCATTGCACTTTTTATTTTTGAAAATGATGAAGAATTGAGAGTGTATTGTCTGCCTGAAATTTCTGCCATTTTTGTTCATAGCTTCGAATCTTGTTAATGGTGAGAAATAAATTCCATTTGAGGGCAGAGATGAGTTTAGGAAGGTGAGAGGAAGTGATCTGGAGCTTTAGAGCTCCAGAAATAACCTAGAGAGTGATTTGGGAAATTCTCAGGGGAGGTGTGGCCGGAGAAGATGACCAGAGGTCATTTCCGGCCACCTGAATGTCATTATCTGTTAATTACGATTAGGGTTTGGTTTGAATATGGACCTTAGATCTTGTGGACTTTTGTTGACTCCCGCGCGAATGAATGGCTCAGATTCATCACTTAAGCCCTAATCCACGTCATTTAGTTAATTAATTAGGTTTTTAAATTAATCTGGCCAGTTTGAATTGCAGCCGTTGGATGACGCGCCAGTCAAATCCCTCCAAAACCATTTGAATGTCAGCCTTCAGATTTGCATACTTTTCATTATGTTCATTTTTATTTCATTTTCTTTTCATTTTATTTATACGAATTATTTAAAATAGCAAAAATCATTTAAAAATTATGAAACTTTTTGTCAAAGATTTCATTAATTTTTAAAACCCAAAAATATTTTTATTTTTATTTTTTGCATTGAAAATTATTTTTAAATCATTTAAATTTTTATTTTTAATTAGTTAATGGAAATTAATTAATTAAAAATGCATTTAGGTATTTAAAAATCACAAAAAAATTCACATTGCATTTAGAAACATTTAGAAACATTGTCCAACTCTCAAACCAAATTTCTTTTTTGTTCTTGATGCCTTTTGATCATTTTCATTGGAATTAATTTCATTTCAAGGCAATATTTTGGTTCAAACTTTAAAATTTTCATCCTGCCTAACCATTGAGAGTTGGATGATGATTCTTCTTGCATTGCACTCTTCATAGCATGTAGTTTATAGGATAATTTTTTTTTTGATTTGATCTTACATTTTCAATTTGTTTAGCATTTTTCTTGTTGAGGTACCCCAAAACCCTAGCAATCTTAGGAAATTCATAACTTTCACTAGGTTTAGAGTTGGATCCCCTCCTTTGGGCAGTGAGTTTGTATAAGTTTAGGGTATCTTTGATTGCCTTTTCAAATTTTTATCATGTCATTTTCTTCTGGTTTTGGATTTTTGCTTTGCATGGTGCATGTAACCCTAATTTGTGCCATCCTTTGCATCCATTTCTCATTTGCTTGCATCCATTGACTTGTCATGACATTTTGTGCATCCCCATGATTCATAATACATCTTAGGAAATATTAGAGCCATGCTTTATCATTGCATATTTCATTTGCCATGTTATATGTCCATTGCATTTCATAACTTTTCATGTACATTCATGGTTCAAACATGTTTCATTTGCATCCTTTTGCTTGTATGGTCATTCTCATCTCTTGTCATGTGTTTGCATCATCTCTTAGCATAATTAACATCATGCTTATGCTTCTGACTTTGGTTTGCATCATGACATTTCATCCCATTTGCATTGCATTTCATTTCTTTTGCTAACTTTTCAGGTGGTAAGTTGTTTGAGAAGTGAATTTGCCTTCACTTCTCACAATCTCTTTTCATCTTTTGCATACTTTCTTTGCTTCCTTTTGTATGTGTATTAGAGTGAGCTTTCTCATTCATGTTCATCTCTTACTTTCTTCCTTCAAGCAACTTGTCTTCTTAAATGAAGCAAGTTGTTTTGCTTCTCTTTGCTCCTTTCATCTGCTTCCTTCCTGGTGGTTTCTCTGAAGATATTCTTGCAAACCTCATTAACCCTAGGAACAACCAAGCATGATCATAATTAGGGTTTAATTAGTCCCCCATTTAGTTTTACCTTTGTGTCATCTTTGAGTCTTCTCTTCTCATCTCATAATCAAGGACTAAACCCTAAAGGTTTTAAGGCTTTGTGATTAAGCTTATGCCTGCATCCTTCTATTAGGATGGAGTGTATAACTTTAATCCTAAGTGTTAAACCTTTAATGTGTTTAAATCCTTTAATCAATTCACCTAATAATCATCAAGACATCAAGCTTGTAACTTGGGCCTTGCATTAGGGTTCTAATTCTTCCTTAATTGGTTAAGAAGGACTAACCCTAGTGTTAATGGACAAGTCCCCCTCAAGTTGTCTTACAAACCATAAAAATCACTTCTTCACCCTATCATTAACTAAAATCCATCTAATAAAGGCTTTGTTTTGTCATGAGGTTAATCCCTAATCATGGATTAAGTTGAAGAGCTTTCCTCAGCTTAAATGTTCTCATCTATTATCCTTCTATTAGGATAGTGTAATGGGTCCATTAAATCCTTGATTATGGCTTAAACTCATTACTTAACGCTAAACAAAAACACCAAAAACATCTAAATAATCACAAGTAGGTTAATGATCTTAATCCTACATCATGGCGATTAAGTGTGAGGTGCTTACTTCATACTTAAGGTATTCTCATTACCCCTAATCAGAGGGAGGATGTGATGAGTTTACTAACCCTTGGTTTAGTCTTAAGCTCATTATCCTATGACAAACTCCAAAAAGCAATAAAAGACTGAAAACTCAAAAACAAACAATAATCGTCTCCTCCGGGATTCTTTTCTCACCTCATTCACTCACAAACGAGAACTTGCTTCTTCCGTCTAATGCAAGACAGTTAGCACCTGAGCCAGACAGGTCATACACTTGAGCATAGACAAATAAGCAGTTCATAAGTCAATTTATCTTTCAGTCTCTTTGGGTCGAACTACGGTGTTCTGACTTCCTCATTGCACGAGAGGATACGTAGGCATAACTTAACAGTTATCGAACAAAAGTCTCTGTATATTCCCCCTCCTTCCAGCACTTTTCTTTAAGCCTCATAATCTTGAGCATTTCATTCTTGTTCTCACACTGACACTTCTCTTATACACTTCACATTTCTTTTACACTGGCACTTGCATTCTTTCCTGCTTTGATACACAGATTACACTGACGCTTGCATTCTTTCCTGCTTTGATACACAGATTACACTGACACTTGCATTCTTTCCTGCTTTGATACACAGATTACACTGACACTACCCCTTTAAAACACAAATATTTTAAGCGTGGATCCCGTCGAGTACGACGGACAATCTGGGTGCTAATACCTTCCCAGGTTGTAACCAACCCCCTTTCTCAGTCTCTCTGGTTTGCAACCGTCGTATCCATATCTTTCTAGGTCTATGCAGCATTACCTTTCCTTTGGGATCAAAATGCCTAGCTGGCGACTCTTTTCTCTTGAGTTCACCCTTATGTGTTCTCATCCCTCATTCGCCGACCGTTCGCGTCTGTACCCCTTCTTACCTAGGTGTCATTTTGGTGGGAGCGACAGGTAGGAAGGTTAACTTGATTATGAGTTGTGAAAGAGGAGGAAATTATAAAAGAAAATTGTCTGAAAGTAGTCAATCCTCGGAGAAGGATGGTCTGTATAATATGAAAGTGAAATGTTCATTTCGACTGAGATCTTTGCCAAGTGGTATTAGTTGGACGGTGAGTGTTTCGTGTGGGTTTCACAATCATAAACTATCTCAGGATTTATCAGGCCATGAGATATTGGGCCGTCTAAAACGTCATGATAGACATTTTATGAATGACATATCGAAGTATAACAAGCCTCCGCGATACATAATTTCTGCCTTGAAAGACAAAGATTCAGAAATCCTCACTAGTGTTACACAAGTATATAAATCTAGAGCCACATACAATGAAAGAAAGAGAGGTTCATTGACGAAAATTCAAATGTTGTTGAGTCTTATTCATAAAGAAAAATACACGTGTTAGACAAGAAATAAGGAAGACTCAAATGTTGTTACTGATATCTTCTGGATACATCCCAATTCAGTGAAGTTGTTGAATATGTTTCACTAGGTGTTGATTTTCGATTGTACGTATAAGACAAATAGGTACCAATTACCGTTTCTTGAGATTGTTGGTGTTACGTCAACAAAGTAGACGTTTTCGGTAGGGTTTGCCTATTTGGAACATGAAATGGAGGAGAACTTCAAATGAACACTAGAGAAGCTGAAAAATTTGTTTTCTCTTCTGAGAAATTGCTACCAAATGTTGTTGTGATGGACCGAGAACTTGCCTTGATAAATGCACTTCAATTTGTGTTTACAAATTCAACACATCTGTTATGTTTGTTCCACATTTACAAAAATGTTAACATGGAATGTAAGGATTATGTTAAATCAGAAAGACATGAACATGTCATAGATATATGGAACAACATCATGTATGCTAATAGAGAGAGTGAGTATCTCGCACACTTGAAGCACTTTGAGACTTTTTGTGCTGGTATACCTTTGTTTCTTAAGTATGTGAATGGAACATGGTTGACATCGTATAAAGAAAGGTTAGTTGCTGCATGGACAAGCATAGTTACTCATTTGGGAAACACAACAACGAACATGTATACCAACATATTATTTGATTTAATTAATAAGCATAATCTAAATTATTATCTTATTGTGGTTTAATTATTGAGGTTTAGGGCGGAGTCTGCGCACTGGAGACTGAAAAATATGTTGATACATAGTCGGGGAGATTTATCTCGTAGTTGGGATGCTATTAACACCATGCTGAAGTAGCATATAGGTTCAATCAGAGGGTGTTGAAAAAGAAAGTTAGGCAACTGATGCATCCATCCACATCTTCTATGTGTCAATTGGAGATAAATTACAAATCGAATAAGATAGTTAAGAAGAGCAGAAAGAGTGAAGAGAGTGATGTGCATCGTGATCCCTCGCAGTAGTTAATTTTTTGTTGTCGTTAAACCAATCAATGACCTTCAAAACCCATAAATCATCTAGCGAATACATTTTTTCATCTCTAAATTGGGAGGAACCTACCTACCACCTCCCACTCATACCTGGAACCCCCTTAAATTTGGAGAATGGCAAAAATGCCCCTAAAATTTTTACATGCAATTTCCGGAACAAATTTCTAGTAGCATAAAAAAATTTCCAGTATGGAACCAAATTCCCGGTAGTTCATTTGAAATTACCAGTATGCCGATAATTTCAAATTCCCAGTATATTGCCAGGAAACCAAATATTTGAAAAAAATACAATTTGATATCGGGAATTTCAAATCCTTTGAAATTCCCGGTAGGCATAATTTTAGGGTTTTTAGATTTTTTATTTAAACGGTCGAGATTTTGCCGACAATTTTGTATGATTGTGGTTGCACTGACAGTTTGTGTAGTCCAGAATTGTTACACATTTGAAAAATAGGGGTTAGGTCTTGTGGTTAAACAAATATGTAAAAATGGATATTCCAACATTTTTAATTAAGGCAGAAGTTTACTTCAAGAAAGGTTCTCAACCTGTCGAATTCATGCTTCCGGATGACACAACCTTTTTTGTCGGCCTGTCTTCGAAGTTGAAGGAAATTTTTCCTGATGGTGAGAATAGAAAGATATTGAAGATCGAGTTTCAGGAGGATTGGGGGGATGGTAGTGTGAAATATAATCTAATTGAGCTAAAGAACGATGAAGACGCCAATAAAATGTGGAGATTATTTCACTGTATGTTAACAAAGGGTCCGCTAGCATTAGATGTGTAGTTGGCAAGATCAATTGATGAAATAATGGCGATGCTGAAATGCCCAGAAGCATCTGGTAGTGTTTAGGTTTTTAATATTGATTAATCATGTTGTATTGTTGTGTTTTTATTTGTTTAAGTTTTTTAACCCTGATCACTGCAAGGTAATGGCATAAATGAAGGTATAATAATAATATAATGTTCTGACATAATATACATATAATACAAATATATACATATCATCCATAAAATAAAAATAACACTAAATAGGCCCCCCACGGGTTAAGTGTGCAATCCTAGCTAATCCAGCAGAAATACTACCATAAAGGTCTATCAAGCACATGAGCTCATCAACCAGCTCTACTATCATCTGAAATTGCTGCGTGTCATCATAGTGATGTGCTAGAGCAGGAGGAAAAGGAAGAGGAGGCACATCTTCAACATGATCCTGGCCACCAGAAGGTACATCCTTAGAAGGTGCTACCTCAGCCGGCGGTGGAGTGATGCGTGGATGGGATATGCTGAGATACCACTCCAAGTAGGCATCCTCACACTACGAGGGATACAGTAAAGGTGCAGATCTAGCTACGATGGTGCGACAGAACTGAGGAAGTGCGTCTGAAACCACCTATCAATACCCTTAGAAGGTGTATCTGAAACTGTTGGTGGTATGGACTGAATGTATCCAAACCCACGCATACATCTCTCTAGAAGGTGCCTAGCAATCAAAGTCTCCCATCGCATATAACTGGAGTATAATGACGACTCCTCGAACTCACGGTCGACTCTATGATCATCATATGATGTCCATATTGTTAGAACAAGATTTGATTCTACATTCCTTAATAAGTTTTGATGATAAAAAATACTATATTATTATAAAGAACAAACATCCTCCCTAAATTATTTATTTTGATGTGTAGGGAAGTTCTAATACAAAGTAGGAAGTTATAATACAAAATCAAAGTTCTGATATAGAATATATGAACCAATATCACGCTCTTAGAACCAAAGCTGCACAATTAGAAAAGACTCTGATGATCTCAAGAAGCAAACTCCGATCTCAAGCATTACTTTTCATTAATTAAGTATTAAGGAGTAACGGCATATCAGACAAGGATTTGTATTTTTGGAAAGAACATTAACAACAATTATCAAACCTCCAAAAATTGTTCTCATGTCTCCAACGGATCCTAGAAGGCCTCGTCTATATAAATGAGTTCTTTGGAAGAAAAAGCTCTCTCTGCCTCTCTCTCTCTCTCTCTCTATCTTGCGCGCTTACAAATCATTATCATGAAATTATCTTAATTGTTATAATTATGTGTAAAATATCACAGTAGTGATAAAGCTTACTAGAAGCATACTTATACATGTTTATCTTTTGTTATTCTTGAATTTCCTTGAGTGACTAAAGTGTTAGTCAATAGACTAAAGAAGACATTGATAGTAGGTCTTTTTGTTGTAAAATCTTTGATTAGTGGATTAAGACCTCGCTTGAGAGAGGAAAAATCACCTTGGCGGATGGATTGGAGTAGTTTGAGTTCAAACGAACCAGGATAACCAAACGTGTCATAACCTTTTATTTTTGAAAACCCTAATTCAAACCCCCTTTCTTGTGTTTTTCTATTCTTAAAAAAATTGGCATCAAAGTGTCTGGTTCTGGGTGCTAACACTTAACAGTGTCAAAAAAAGATCCTACTAGAAAAATACCATGGCAGAACCTGTTCATAACATTAACGACAACCAGAATGACAAAATAAATGGCAAACCCCCAGTGTTTAATGGTGAAAATTTTGACTACTGGAAAGACGTACTTGAAAGTTTCTTTCTGGTTCATGACAGTGATCTTTGGGATATGGTGACTGATGGTTACACTCATCCAGTTGGAGAAAATATTCAGAAGATTGAAAGAAGAAATATGACAGCTCAACAAAAGAAAGATTTCAAAATCATCACAAGGACAAAACAATTCTATTAAGCACTATCTCACACTCATAATATGAGAAGATCACAAATAGAGAATCTGCCAAACAAATGTTTGATTCTCTGAGAATGATGAATGAAGGAAACACTCAAGTCAAAGAGACTAAAGCTCTGATACTCATCCAGAAGTATGAAGCCTTCAAAATGGAAGAATATGAAACAATTGAGAAAATGTTCTCAAGGTTTCAAATTCTGGTTGTTGGATTAAAAGTTATGGACAAAGGATACTCAATAGCAAATCATGTGAAAAAGATAATCAAAAGCTTACCAAAGGCATGGAGACTCATGCTCATAGATATAAAGCTTTCAAAAAATTTGAATGAGATATCTCTTGAATAATTGATCAGCTCTCTGAGAAATCACGAGATAGAATTAGAAGAAGATGAACCCCATAAGAAAGGTAAGTCTTTTGCTCTTAAATATAATAAATATGAAACTAAATCTTTTCAGACAGAAGAAAATTTGGTGGCTCCTCAAAAGAAGACGAACTATGAATCCTCTCCAGAAGAGTTCAACAACTATAGAAGCATAGATAAAAGAAATCAGAAACCCTAGAAGATTAAAAAGTTATTATGAACCATCCTCTGGCTACAAAAAGTCAAGAAGTAAAGAGGTGGTCTGTATGAATGCAAAGAGCCAGGACACTATAAAAGTGTTTGTCCTAAACTGCAGAAAGAAAGGCCAAAGAAGAAATTCAACAAAGAAAAGAAGAAAAATCTGATGGCTACTTGGGATGACTCAAAGTCTTTGGAAGCTAAATCAGAATCAGAAAATGAACATGCTAATATAGCTTTAATGGCTAACATATCAAATGACACCAACTCATCAGAATCAGGATCTGACTATGAAGTAGAAAAGGTATTCTCCAAACATTCCAAATCTCAATTAGATAGCCTATCAGAAATTCTTGAAAAATATCAGCAACTTCAACTCAAATACAAGAACCTGAAACATGGTCTAGTATCTGAGTCTGAAGAAACTAGGAAACTAAAAGCAGAAAATTATGAGCTAAAATAAATCATTTTAAAACTTAAAAACTCTTTTGAAGTACAAAAAGCTCAGAAAGAACCTGTCTTAGAAGTTTCAAGTAGTTTTGATAGCATCATAAAACATTATGGTTATAGTTTTAAGAAAATTCTAGCTAATAACATTGACTATGGAGTTAGCAGAAACGAAAGAAAAAACATAGGATATGTGAAACCAAAAGGAGAAGTACCACATCAATCTAAGCAAGTAAATGATATGGTCATAAAATACACACCTTTAAACTCTCACTTCACAAATGGACACAAACATGATCTAAAATATACTAGTAAATCTTATTCTACAAATTATATCGAGAAACCTAAACTCAATCAGAATTATGTATACTCTAACAAACAAGGACCCAGAAAGATATGGGTACCCAAGGATAAAATCTTCTATGTTGCAGATTTCTTTAACAGTAAGATTGAAACACCAATCTTGATACCTGGACTCTGGATGCTCGCGACACATGACGGGAAGAAAGCATATGATTCAATGTCTAGAACTTAAAGCTGGAGGTTACGTAGGTTTCAGAGGAAATCATAAAGGAAAGATTATTGGATCTAGAACCATTGGTAATGGTACTCTACCTTCTATATCTAATGTTTTATTAGTAGAATGATTAATGCATAACCTTTTATCCATAAGTCAATTAAGTGATAATGGTTATGATATAATCTTCAATCAAAAGTCCGGTAAAGCAATTAGTCAGAAAGATGGAACAATCCTCTTTAATGGGAAGATAAAGAACAACGATTATAAAATAAAACTTTCTGAACTTAAAATTCAGAATGTAAAATGCCTTATGTCTGTTAACGATGAGCAATGGGTCTGGCACATAAAATCGGGACATGTTAGTATGAGAAGAATATCTCATATTAAGAAACTCAATGTGGGCAAAGGACTTCCTAACTTGGAGTTCAACTCATATGCTATGTGTGAAGCATGTCAAAAAGGAAAGTTTGCTAAACCTTATTTTAAATAAATAAAAAAATTCTACCTCTAGACAATTAGAACTTCTACACATATATCTGTTTGGAGCAGTGAAAACTGCATCCATCAACGGCAAGAAGTATAGATTAGTGATCGTAGATGACTATAGCAGATGGACATGGGTAAAGTTCTTAAGACACAAGGACGAGTCAATCTATGTATTCTCTACTTTCTGTAACCAAGTTCAAAATGAAAAAGAGTTTAGAATTGTAAAATTCAAAAGTGATCATGGTGGGAAATTTGAAAACAAAAAATTAGAATTTTTTTTAATGAAAATGGCATTTCTCATGATTTCTCTTGTCCTAGAACTCCATAACAAAATGGAGTTGTAGAACGAAAGAACAAAAGCTTACAAGAAATGGTCAGAACCATGATCAATGAGACTAACATGGCAAAACACTTTTGGGTTGAAGCAGTGAATACAACATGTTATATTCATAATAGAATCTCTATAAGACCTATTCTAAAAAAGACTCCATATGAATTGTGGAAAGACAAAAATCCCCAACATCTCTTATTTTCATCCATTTGGACGTACTTGCTTTATTTTAAATACTAATGATCCTCTGAGCAAGTTTGATTATAAGGCACAAAAACGTATCATGTTAGGATACTCTGAACGTTCAAAAGGATACAGAGTATATAACACAGAAACACGAATTGTGGTAGAATCTATTTGTGTCAGATTTGATGATAAGCTTAGTCTTCAAAAGTCAAAGCATAGTGAATCTCTTGCAGGAATAGAAGTTCAAATTAATGGTACTGAAATCAGACCATCAAATGAACAACCTAATACAGAAAAATAAAACATAAATGTCACAACAACTTCTGAAGAAACCATCCCGAAAAGACAATCCAGAAGTATACTAGCACATCCTGAAGATAAAATTCTGGGAAAGAAAGATGATCCAATCAGAACAAGATCTTTATTCAAAAATTCTGAAGAGTCTCTCATGGGATTAGTATCTCTTATTGAACCCACTTCCATTGAGGAAGAATTCTTAGACAATGATTGGATACTCTCAATGCAAGAAGAATTAAATCAGTTCACCAGAAACAACATATGGGATTTAGTTCCTAAACCCAAAGGCTTCAACATTATTGAAACCAAATGGATCTTTAGAAAAAAAGATGAATGAACAAGGAGAAGTTGTCAAAAACAAAGCACGATTTGTTACACAAGGTTATAGTCAGCAAGAAGGGATAAACTATACAAAAACTTTTGCTCTAGTTGCAAGCTTAGAATCTATCAGACTTTTAATTTATTTGTTGTAATTAATGACACCACTCTTTATCAGATGGATGCCAAAAGTGATTTTTTAAATGGTTACATTGATGAAGAAGTTTATGTGCATCAACCCCCTGGTTTTGAAATTACAAAACATCCAGAATATGCTTAGAAAATTAAGAAATCGTTATATGGTTTGAAACAAGCTCCCAGAGCTTGGTATGAAAGACTAAGTAACTTTCTCATAGAAAATGATTTTACCAAAGGGAAGGTGGATACAACTCTATTCTGTAAATCATTTAAAAAATAATATTCTAATATGTCAAATATATGTAGATGATATAATTTTTGGATCTACTAAAAGCTCTCTGGGCAAAGAATTTGCTAAGACTATACAGGCAGAATCTGAAATGACCTTAATGGGCGAACTCAAGTTCTTTCTGGGAATTCAAATCAATCAAAATCTAGAAGGAACCTACATACATCAAAGTAAGTATGTTAAAGAACTTATGAAGAAATTTAATATGTTAGAATGTAAACCATCTAAAACTCCTATGCACCCAACATGCATTCTGGAAAAGGAAGAGGTAAGTAAGAAAGTAGATCAGAAGCTCTACAGAGGTATGATTGACTCTCTTCTATACTTAACTGCTTCAAGTCCTAATATTCTATATAGCGTTTTCCTCTGTGCCAGATTCCAATCAGATCCTAGAGAATATCACTTAACAATAGTTAAGCGAATTTTCAAGTATCTAAAAGGTACTACTAATCTTGGTCTTTGCTATAGAAAATCCAGAGAATACAAACTAGTAAGGTACTACGATGATAACTTTCCTGGCGATAGAATAGAAAGGAAAAGTACTTCAAGAAGCTTCCAGTGTTTGGGAGACAATTTAATCTCTTGGTCTAGAAAAAGACAATCTACAATTGCACTCTCAACTACTGAAACTGAATATATAGTTGCACCTGGATACAGTACTCAGATGCTCTAGATGAAGAATCAGCTTGAAGATTTTAACATCTATGAGAGTAACATTCCTATCCTCTGTGAAAATACTTCTGCTACCTCTCTTTCTAAAAATCCTATCTTACATTCTAAAGCTAAACATATATAAATTAAACATAATTTCATTAGGGACTACACTCGGAAGGGAATTCTCTTTTTGAAATTTATAGACACAGACCATCAATGGGCTGATATTTTCACAATACCCTTGCTGAAGATAGATTTAATTTTATTATAAAACATCTTGGTATGGAATTATGTCCAGAATGAAAAATGTAATCTCTGTACAATTAACCCTCAAAATGTCTTCTATTTTTGTTTTGTGAACATCTGACCAATAGTTCTTCAGAAGTGAGAAGGAAAATTGTCTCAGAAACTTTTCAGAAGATCTGAAGTTTTCTCTAAAAAATTCATTTCAAGGATAGAGCATGTAGTTCACTTTATTAAACTTTGTGAACCCAAACTCTAGGTCATCCTCTGAAGCTGAACATGTGTTCAAACTCTGAGAAACTAAAACGTTTGAGTTGACAACTTGAGGTGCCAGTCACATCGGAAACTATTCCAAAAATTTTCACGCTATCTCCCTTGTCATAAATCATTATAGCTCTTAATAATTATGTTTTTATGTTGAATGCTCTTTAATTTTGTGTTTTATATCCGTTGGCAACTTTTCTCTCTCTCTCTCTCTCTATATATATATATATATATATATATATATATATATATATATATATACACACTGTAACACGGTGGGAGAACTGACTTTTAGTCATATTGCGGATAGCAAGAGTCGCCACTGACTTTTATTTTATCCAAATGGAAAGGACATAAAAGAACAGGAAAGACCTATTTTAAAAGACTTGAGTTCGGGGGGTAAGTTATACAAAGGGAAGGTGTTAGCACCCTTTATATCCATGGTTATCCATGGACTCTTAGTTACTTAGCTCACTTTAATTGTTTTTGGAAAGTGTAGTGTGTATTAGAAATTTTCTAAGTACTTTGTAATGATCCTCGTATGGATGTATACAAAGCCTTGTTTGAAAATGTTTTGAAAATATTGTGAGGTGTAAAAAGTATTTTGAAATGTGAGCAAGCAACTAAGAGGTACCTACCATAGATTAAGTCTTTCATGTTCTTGTATGTTCTTTCAAGGGTAAGACTATCCCTATTATTAAGGAATAGGTAGTCATTACCTTGGATTTGTTAAGGGATAGGCGTAGGGTCATCGTATGGTCATAGAAGGCAACAGGTAGGGGTGTCTTTAGCAATTCGTAGGGACTATCATCATTTATTCGAAGGGACAAGATCATTATTCTGTAGGCAACCTCGAAGGGACTTGATCTTTTAATTGAAGGGACTATGATGATTTATACTTGAAGGGACTTTGCTTAAGACACCCCTATATTCGAGAGACTTGACCATATTTAAAGGCAACCAAGAGGAATACCCTAAGAAGTGCAAGATAGCGATCAAAGATCGACTTACGTGTGAGTGTACATTTCAAATATTTATCTTATTTAAAGTTAATTATCTAATTTAATTTTAATCACAAGTAGTTTCGCACTCCCTATTTACTAACCAAACAATTAAATGAAATAAATACGAAAATATAAAACCTACGCTATTAAATGGCTTATGGGCAGTTACAAAAATAATCGGATAAAAAATAAATAATAATAGACATAATAAAATAAATAAATAAACAATAATAATAATAATAATAATAATAATAATAATAAATAAAGCAATGATAATAATAAGGAATAGAATAAAAAAAGAAATAATTTAGGTTAATTATGATTTTTAGAAACTAATTTACTAATAGCATAAATTTAAAATAATATAGTGATAATAATAATAAAGAATAATATGTTAAAATTTTATATAAATTAAAAAGTTATTATAAAAAAATATTTATTTAGAGTTATAGAAAATTATGGTTTATTGGAATTAGTCAAAAAATTAGGGTTTTGAAAGAATTAATTTAAACTTAATTAGTTAGTTTTATTTACAAAAATTAAAACCTAATTAATAATATATAAAAATAAACTATGAGAAAAATATTAAATATTATTTAGAAAATATTATTGTTTTTTTAAGAAGAGATTAATTTAAATGGTTAATGGTTAATTATATTTAATTAGTTAATTAATCTAATATATATAAAAAATAGAAAGAAAAGTTTAGAAAATACTAGAAAAAGTGGGAGGGCAGGGTTTGAACCCTTGACCTAAGGCTTCTCAGTCTCCTCCCTTGCCACCAGGCTGCACACGCAGCTATGATATAAGCTGAGTTTGATTAATTAAATATTAGGCCTGTACATAAAACAAAAGGTTAAAAAAATGAAGGAAACTGGGATCCGAACCCAGGTTCTGAATACTCATGGCACGCACGTCTTACCACCTAAACCAACGCATAGTTTGTTAAACAAAATACAAACAATATATAATAAAATAACTCCAATTTTTAAAATCCAGATTCGCGCCAAGCCCTTTCTTCAACCTCCAGCCGTCCGGTTAGCCTATAGTGACGCTTCGTCCGTCACAAAAGGTTGTAGTGACAGACGAAGCAAAGTTGAATCATGGTTGCGCTTGTACAAAATTCCATTACTCAGGAAGAATTTAGCAGAAAACCTCCTCAAAAACTTCTTATCATTGACAGATGCGCCTTCAGGGAACTCCTGAGCTTCAAGATACCTCTTCATTCATGGAACCAAGGCTTTTCTTCTACTCCTTCAGTACCTACTTCATTGCAGTATGCAGGTTTATCAAATCGATCAATAGTAATTCTCGGAGCTTCATCATCCCAACTGATTTCAAACATAGATACCATGGTAGCTAATGCATCTGCCAACTGATTCTCTTCTCGTGGAATATGTCCAAAGGTAATCTCTTCAAAGTATGGGATCAAAGACAACACATGTTCTCTGTAAGGGATAAGATTAGGATGCCTGGTGTCCCAATCTCCTTTAACTTGACTGACTACTAGGGTTGAATCTCCATACACATCCAAAAGTTGGATCTTCATCTCAATAGCAACCTTGATACCCATGATGCATGCTTCATACTCATCCATATTATTGGTACATTTAAAATAAAGCTTTGCGATAACTGGTGTATAACAACCTTTAGGAGAGATAATCCCAACACCAACACCATTACCAAGCGCATTAGAAGCTCCATCAAAAACCATAGTCCATCGGGATCCTTGTCTAGGTCCTTCATATTGTCTAGGTTCTTTAGTAACAATCATAATATCCTCATCTGGAAACTCAAAATTCATAGATTGATAATCATCCACTGCTTGATGAGCCAAATGGTCAGCTACTACACTTCCTTTGATTGCTTTCTGAGTAGTATATTGTATGTCATATTCCGTCAAGATCATTTGTCATCTTGCTATTCGTCCGGAGAGGGCAGGTTTCTCAAATATATACTTGATTGGATCCATTTTTGAAATCAATAAGGTGGTATGACTCAACATGTACTATTTTAGTCGGCGAGCAGCTCATGCCAAAGCGCAACAAGTTTTCTCGAGCAGTGAGTATCTTGTTTCACAGTCGGTAAACTTTTTGCTAAGGTAGTATATTGCCTGCTCTTTTCGACCAAACTCGTCATGTTACCCCAACACACACCCCATTGAGTTATCCAATACTGTCAAGTACATAATCAAGGGTCTTCCTTCAACTGGTGGCATCAATATAGGAGGTTCCTGTAGGTACCTTTTGATCTCATTAAAAGCTACCTGGCATTCATCATTCCATTCTAATACTTGATCTTTCTTCAACAACTTGAAGATTGGTTCACAGGTAGCAGTCAACTGAAAAATAAATCTTGCAATGTAATTCAGTCGTCCCAGGAAACCTCTAACTTCTTTCTCAGTACGAGGAGCAGACATCTCTTGTATAGCTTTTACCTTTGCAGGATCTACTTCAATACCTTTACCACTGACAATAAAACCCAGAAGTTTACCAGATCTAACTCTGAAAGTACACTTGTTTGGATTTAACCTTAACTTATATTTCTTCAACCTCTCAAACAACTTGTGCAGGTGATCAAGGTGCTCTTCTTCATTCTGAGATCTGGCTATCATATCATCCATATATACCTTCATCTCATGGTGAACCATATCATGGAACAAAGCTACCATAGCCCCAGCATTCTTCAAACCAAATGGCATTACCTTATAGCAGAAAGTGCCCCATTCTGTAGCAAATGTAGTCTTCTCCATATCTTCAGGTGCCATCTTAATCTGATTATACCCAGAGAAACCATCCATAAAAGAGAATACCTTATGTTGAGCAGTTTTGTCTACCAGAACATCAATATGTGGAAGTGGAAAATCATCTTTAGGGCTGGCTCTATTCAAATCCCTGTAATCTACACACATGCGTACTTTACCATCTTTCTTAGGCACCGGCACCACGTTTGCAACCCATTGTGGATAAGAAGTAACAGCTAAAAATCCTGCATTGAATTGTTTCATCACCTATGCCTTAATCTTTTCTGACATATCAGGACGCATACGACGAACTTTCTGTTTTATTGGACGACAATCCTCTTTCACTGGTAGATGGTGAATCACAATATCTGTATCTAGCCCCGACATATCTTCATAAGACCAAGCAAAAATTTCCACGTAATCATGTAACATCTGAATCAACCTATTCTTGATACCATCCACCAGTTCAGCACCTATCTTGATCTCTTTCCTGTTTTCCTCGGTTCCCAAGTTCACAACTTCGATTGGTTCCTCATATGGTTGTATAATTTTCTCTTCTTATTGTAGTAATCTAGCCAACTCTATAGGTACTTCACAATCTTCCTCCTTTCCATCCTCGGCTTGATATATCAGATTCTCAAAGTCATAATTAGCAATAGCAGAATTGTTATCAATAGGATCCAGAGTGGATGAAGATCTGCATTTTAGTGACATGGGTGTGTGTAAGAACACATAGCTTTTTTTATAAAAGAAAAAAAGTAAAAGAAAGACAAAGAGCGCAATATTTACGAAAGCGAGAAACGTCCATTGATTTTATTGAATGAAAATATGCAAATGAAATGACAACCCTAACAAGCATACCATTGTGCCCTGGGAAAGGTGTACTACCCTAAATTTGCCCTCTGGTTTCTTTTTCTAGCTTTTTGCTTGCATTCATTCGCATCTACTTTAGGTCATATCATTTGCATCGTGCTCTCGAGACATGGGATCAATATTTTCTGAGGAATTAGGGTTTCACATCCTATTTTTGGTTTTCTGAAGAATTAGGGTTTATTTCCCTGATTTGGTGGTTTCAAGGACTTCACGTCTGAAGACTCTTCACTGATGCATCAAGCCCATCATTAGCAATGAACTGTTGAATTCAAGTTTTCTTTTTCATTAAGTTATGAGGCTATGCATCACAGGCTATTCTTCTGTCTCAACATCTCAAAAGTGTTAATTTTATCCCAAGTGTGTTTGTCGGTCCACGATCTAGTTCAAATGGACGTTTGACCTAATCTTGGTTAAACTATCAGGAGATCGCTTCAATTTCCAGTTATCGGTGCAAGAGGACTTTTTCTCAGGTTTATCAGGATTATCGCAAGTTCAGTGGCGTTCATGTGGATTTATTTTCCAAGTGATTGATTCGGACAATTTTAAGGCCCATTGCTTAATTTCGATGATGGAGATATTTTTGGATAATGATCTTGATGTTGTTTGTTCGTGAGACTCTTGATGCAAGTTATGATGCCTAGTCTATTATTTTTAGGACTGATGAGATCTTTGGACACAAATTGCTCTTAGACTTTGGTTTTGCGCGGACTAATTCTTGGGTTTAATTCTGGATGTTGGAAGCCTATATATGACCTTTATCTGATGTCTTGATACTGGACACTTGTGTTTGACTGTTGAATCTACTTTGGGCTTGATGTATATTCTTGATTTCTTTTGTACATATTGAAGAGGCAACGGACCTTCTCCGTTAGGTACCACTGAGGCCCGATTTTACTTATTGCATGTTGCTGCATCTGGAAGTCCTACTAGTGTAGGCTCTGTTTGTGCATTGTTCGATTACTCCATACTGCATTTTCCTCTCCTTCTTACTTCTTTTCCATCTCATTTTCTTCTTCCTCATCTTCTTTTATTCTTTCTTAACTCGAGGTGTGCTTAGGCCATCGTGGTTCTTCTTCTTTCCCCTCTTCTTATTTCTCTCCATCTTTAGGATAGAATTCAAACCACACTAACCTAGGACTCCCATACATGATAACATTAGGAGTAGTCTTCCCCATTAAATTTTACCTTTGAGATCCTTTTGGTGCTCTCTCTTCTCATCTTCAAACTTAACTTTAAGTCACTTTAATAATGACGGGTCTTCTGATGTGACACGAGACTTTGCTATGAGATACTTGCACACGTTCTGTTTCGGGGCGAGGTGTAGGATATCCCTCGTGGTGGATAGGTCTTAGCATGAGATTATTTCACAAAGAAAATATAAAAAACAGTTCTTAACCAAAAATCACAAAAAACACTTAATAAATGCTAGTAGGTCAGTGTGTCTGAGCCTTCACTTGTGGGACTAGATTTGGGGATTTCCTCCATAACTAGGTATGCCTCTTTCGCATTCCATTTCGGGATGATGTAAGAAGTACACATCCCATTGAGTAAGACTTAGGTACACTTACCTATGCAAACCTCAAAACGGAAAACTCATAAAAAACACTGGACAAACAATAAGCGTCTCCTTCGGGACTTCTTTTCTCATCACCTTCACTCTTTACGTACGAACTTGCTCCTACTTGTCATTTTGCAAGACGGTAACGCACTCGTCGTCCGAGCCTGCAACACCTGAGCATTGACATAGGCATTTCAAGCCTTAAGACACAAGCAATCCTTTCCACACCTAGTTAGGGGAACTACGACGACTCTGATCCTCATTGTCCAGATGAGGTACGTAGGCAGCGGGGTAGGGCCCGTTCAAGCACAATCTTTTATTTTCCCTACATTTTTTTCTCTTTGTTTTCTTTCTCAGTTCCTTTTCCAATTCCAGTTCCTTTTCTTTGCAGCAGCTTTCATTTCTTCACCCTTTGAAACAGTTTCTTCGCAAGCGTGGATCCCGTCGGGTACGGCGGACGATCCGTGTCCTTCCTCTTCTTTTCTTCTGGTTTGTGCAGCATTACAATTCCCGTTCCTTCAGGATAAAAATGCCTGGCTGGCGACTCTACCTCTTTCTGCGCCACTTTCGCGTTTGTACCAGGATAGAAATCTGCGGAGCGACAGTTGGCGACTCTGCTGGGGAAATTTCAACCAGAGAATCTCTGGTTCCCTTGAGAGTCTCTCCTAGCGCTTGCGTGTTTCTATTTCGATGGGTGTTGATTGTTTGTTGTGGTTTGTAAATTATCTATTATTTTATTTACTGTTTTATTTAAAGCTTTATTTACAGTTTTCAGTCTTTATTTTCGTGCATCATATATTATACTGGACTGTCTGAACTGGTTTTCTGTTTGGTGGGACTCGGGTGATACTGTTACTGAGAGATAAGCCAAATACCCGGCTTGAGTGCACCCTAGGATTAGCGTGGACACATTGTACTCGCATGTGGCATGATGAGTGGCGATGTCTTCCACACCCAGACTGCGACCGTCTTGGAAATATCTTGTGTGGGGATTTCCTCCACTTCAGGATATGACCTTGATAGTTATGTGCATCTGGGGACCGATCATTCAGAACCTTTGTGGAAACAACCCTCTCCAGTGGTGACAGTGGCAGACCACATTCTGTGGCAAACCCATTCACACCCGAGGGTCCATTGGGGACTCGCATAGGATGACCTGGTTCTCTTATAGGAACTCAGTCAAAGCATCTGGTCGTATGACAATAGTATTGTATCCTACGGGCTGAATGTACTATTGTTTCTCGATTTCAGTGCTCGAAGCTGGAGACTTATAAAGGATGCTTGTTTTTTTTCCCAGACTCAGCTGAGGCCTCCCTGAGTAGTACATAATGCCAAACAGATTCCCTGATTTGGTCATGAGCCATTTCTCGGAAATGGTGAACGTATTATTGTTATTCGGCTTTGAGAGTACATGATGTTTGACCCGGAGCATACCTGTGAGATTGGGAGGGGTTTACAGGTTTGCAGGAACCCATGACCTCGACATACCCTCATTACCAATGCAGTCTTGTGGTTACAGACACTCGATTCTTGGCTCAGTATTCCAGATTCCAGACAGTTTCAGCTTTGATCCCATGTCTTTACATTTTTTGCATCATCATACTGCATTTGCATTCATAAGCACTGCATTTCCTTTTTCCAGAGAGCTCATTCCTCCTTTTGTCCATGACTAGCCAGCTGATTTCCCGGTATTCAGTTTGAACAAGTGTTAACCATTGGAAGACGACAAAGCATTTGAAGCTAGACTGAGCAGTGTCAAGAGGTAAAGGTCAGATTGTAAGTTGTTGGTAGCTATGTCAGGGAACAACTGTCAGAATGTTGATTTTCCACCTGGTTTCACTTCGATGACCAATCCTTTGTATGGTTTTTCTCCTGATGAGGATCTTCCACAAGTGAACAACCTTACTCAAGCTCAGCCTGCACAGACCTCGATCGTGAATCAGGATGTACCTGGGCCATCTGTTGTCCGAGGTGGACCTTCATCTTCTTCTGATGCTACAGATTATCAGATTTTTGCTTTCCCTATGTCGAACTTCCAAGGGGAAATCCCTCTTGTGAAAACCAAGGATCCACCAACTATTGATCCTGCTGAAAGGTTTCATGTGTTGGATGAGCAACTCAAAGCCTTAGCGGATCCTGATGCCTTTAGTTTTGATGATCTAAACCTGTGTTTGGTGCCTGGTCTTGTCATTCCTCTAGATTTCAAGACTCCGAAGTTCGAGAAATACACTAGTTTCAGTTGCCCAAAGCGTCATTTGGTGATGTTCTGCAGAAAAATGACTTCTTATGCCCGCAACAATGAGTTGATGATTCATTGTTTTCAGGACAGTTTAAGCGGGGCATCCCTAAGTTGGTATATGGATTTGGAAAGTAGTCGTATCCGGTCGTGGAATGATTTATCCAGAGATTTCGTAAAGCAATACCAGTACAATGTGGACATGGTGCCCAGTCGCACGCACCTGCAAAGCCTATCTCAGAGGACTGGTGAATCTTTCAGAGAATATGCTCAGCGGTGGAGAGAGTTGGCAGCCCAAGTGCAACCACCACCTTCAGACAGAGAATTAGTTGACCTATTCGTGGGCACGTTGCAAGGTCCGTACTTGGAAAGAATGAGTAGCATTGGGACATCAAACTTCTCTAATTTGATAATAGTTGGAGGACGCGTTGAAAGTTTACTCAAAAGTGGAAAGATCCAGTACTCTTTAAACATCCTAGCTAGTGAAGATGAATCTGTTGGTAGCTTCCAAGGGGAAGAAGGGTATGACATCAATGTAGTCATGGCAAATATTGAATATTCTGGACCAACATCTTCTCAGAGATCACCTTTTCCTAGGTCTGGCTACTCTTATGGGCATTCGGCAATGCTCAGAGCACCATATCAAAAACCCTGGACTCCTCCTCTTCCAAATTTGCAAGCTCATGGTCGTAAACCTCAGAATCAACTTCAGAGCCAACATAAGCCTCGCAACAATCTGGAAAGAAGGAACTCTCCTCTTCATCCAGTTCCTATGGTGTACAGTGAACTCTTGCCACATCTAATTCAGAGCTCATTGGTGGTTCCTAATCCTCTCAAGCCGTTTCCAGAGCCGTACCCTCCAGAGTACAATCCTCATGAGTAGTGTGGGTATCATGGTGGATCAAGGGGGCATTCAACTGAAGATTGTAAAGCTTTTCAAGCTAAAGTACAACAGTTGATCGATAAGGGGGACACATCCTTTCCAGAAGGAAGCTTGGTTCTGCACGTCAACCTCTCGCCTGATTGAATCCGAAGACTTCAAAGGAGCGTCTCCTGATTTCAGTGACTCAGACAAGAAGATGTCATCAGAGTTGGAGATCATTGTATCCTTCTTATCATTTGCATTGTAGTTTCTTTCTTGTTAATTGCTACTTGTCTTTTAAACATTGTTGTTTTGAATGGTAATGTTAATGAAGTGATCATACACTTTTTGAATCAATTATGTCGCATTCGCTCATTTTTCTTTCATAACAAAAAAAATGCATCCATTTACCTCCCATTTATTTCACTGTTGTTTAGCAGGTTTGAGGGAGGATGATGACAAATGAATACCCATAATTGTTGAATGTATGCTTTCAGAGTAGAACCTGCTGAAGATGTACAGGCATTGCTTCAATTCCCAAACACCAGAGATATAAGGGAGATAGACCCTCGTCAACCCCTTCGAGCCTTGAAGTAGGAGTTTCTTTTCTAAACAGAAAAACCCCCACATCCAACCCGGGGCAGGGTAGTCATCAGTTAATTTGACCAAGCGTTCAAATTTCTAAAGGAGTGAGCATCCGAGGATCCATTACCTTAAACCTCAAGAGGTCAAGGGACGTAAAACCACAATGGTTACCCCCTAACAACAAAGGAATGAGGCAGTCACAACCCTTTCAGCAAGACGGACAAACCAGTGTCACGCGATTTGTTCAACAAAAAAAAAAAGAGAAATAAAAGCCCGCTAAGTCAAAAAAAAAAGTGAAAACAAATGACTTAGGAAAAAGTTAGGGCATCCCGCTGTACTTCAAAATCGGAAAAAAAAATTCAAAAAAAAAGATTCAGTCCAGGCAAAAATTAGGGAGTAAAAAAAAATCAGAAAGAAAACAGTTCCATTAGAACGAAGTCGTGTGACCAGACACAAAGTCAGAAGGGGTGACTTTTACTCCAAGAAACCTCATTGGTGCTTAAACCGTCAACGTCATTGGTTCCTCGACCATCACAAAACCCTTTAGAGAGGCGAGCACTTAGGCCAAATTAGCTGAACATAGGACCAGAGAACATCAAGGAGAATGGGTGGGCACAGATAAACTTTGAGCCATAAATCTTTCTTTCTAAAACTGTGAACCAGGCCACGTTATAACCCTTGAAAGTCCTAATTGAATCAGGTTCATTTCTGAAAGCAAACTACGATTTGCTAACTCAGCACTACGTTTGGACTAATCGTCCATTCGTCACACACTGTCACAATATTCAAATAAATCAATTTTCAAAACTTGCATGTGCACTGCATTAAAATTACCACTTGTAAATGAGCAGCTTTAATTGCAAGTCAGCCTGTGTCTTCAGGGGAGTTCCTACAGAGAGAAATCACGAGGGAACTTGATCATTCAACAATGATGACCAGAATCAAGAGCATCTTGAAGGCTTATGAATCAGGAGAATGTTATCCAGTGGCTTTGTCGACCCAGGTATCCGTCAAGGGGCAGGACACCCAGAGCTTCTGTTGACCAAGGATGTATTCTTCCAATGCTCAGCCAGAATGAGTCAAGTCGCTTCCACGCTCATACCGGGGCAGGACACTTCCAGAGATCACTAAGTGCAACTCTCCTCGAGAGGACATCCGAGTCCGCCATGCCAGGAATTGGATAATCAGTGACAGTCTGTTCAGAGACTCACCCAACTAGGGGCAACTTTAGCTACACAGAGCAGGTTATATCAATGATCTCAAAGTTCAAGATGAGTGTCGGTAAATCGTGCTACCCACCTTCGCCGTTCTCACCTTCTCAACCAGAAGCCTTGTCACTAAGACCTTCTTCCCATCTCGGAACTCTTCTGGCATTTCATGAGCATTGCATAAATCATTTGCATACGTTATTCATATCGCTTTGCTAGAGCATACGCATCATAAGAGCATTGGGCATCCTACCCTCCCAATCATCAGACTCACACCCAGGGCCTTGTAACCCCAACTTCAAACCAGTTCAAAGTCCAGTTCTCGTCTGGAAAACAAACCTTTTCAAAGTCCAGTTGTCGTTTGACAAACCAAATTCAAATACCAGTTCTCGTCTGGTAGGCGAATCCTTTAACCAGTTCTCGTCTGGTCACCTTTTCGTTTAGCCTGTTGAACGCCAGTTCTCGTCTAGTAGTCATTATTTTTCAGAGTCAATTCTCGTTTGACAATGAACCCCAAGAAGTCAGTTCTCGTCTGACGACTTATTTCTTTGCCCATCAGTTCTCGTCTGTTAGCTTACCTTTAATAAACTGGTTCTTGTCTGGTATTTCACCTTCAAAGTCTAATTGCTCGGCAAGAAACAAAAAAAAATCTTTGCCAACCTGGTCCTAGCGCCCAACCATCCTTGTTTTAGCTCCCGCATCTTGCATCTTCATATCCTTAGCATCATGAGCATACGTCTGCATCTTGCTTCATTTGCATTGCATCTTCATACCGCATGGTTTCTGTTTTCTCTCCGGTGTGGAGCAAGAGCCGTTACAAGACGCAATTTGGGGCATTTATCTCAAGATATGTTGAATTTCTGCGAGAGTTTGAATTCACTGGGGCAATTCTGGACTCCATGTCTTCAGTAAAATCCTCTAGAGACAATCCTTTCATCGATGATGCAGTCTGGCACAGTTTCAGGAGTAAAGGAATGCTTATGCACTCATGACAATCTATATGCAACTGTTATGCTCAGAGGCTTGAGGCACTGACTTAATTCTCAAGGAATGTTTGATATTTCTTTTCCAGCAGGGAATTGGAATTTTGTTTCTTCCCCAAGCAGAAATCTTCCTTCAGTCGACAAGGTTTCCTCATGAGGAGTTGGTTATTCGCATTCAGTCAAAGTCCAATTTTCATTGGCATATCTTTCCAACACAGTCGTCATACTATACCTGGGGCACAATTTTGTTTATTGTGATCTAATTCTCTAGCAAAGTCTCTCCTTAGCAGAGTATTGCCAAATCTTGTTCTCAACCATGCCAGAAGGTTGACATCCCCAACTGAGTTAGAGAAGGTGGTATCCCCAGCAGAACTTCAAGGCTAACTGAATTGTTCTCATCCCCAAGCGGATTTATCTTTCCACAGTGAAGTATTCCCAGCAAGCAGCTGAAGGCCTCGTTTCCCCACAGAGTCAGAATTGTCAGAACTCCCCCCTCAGCAAGAGTTTGACCAAGTATCTCCCCAGCCAAGTCGGAAAATCGTCATTTCCCCACAGAGTTTTGGGATTAGAGATTTACTACCATCATTAAAATATCCCCAGTGAGGTTGCCAATTTATTTTTGGCCAGTGTGACAAAGTAATACAGAAATTAGTTCACGCTTCACTCCTCAACCAAGTATTTCCAAGATATCTTGGTCTCCTCAGCAGAATGTTAGTCAGAATGTTCCCATACCCAGCGGAGTTACAAATGGCATTTTCCCCTGCAGAGTTGTTACTCTCTTCTCAAATCAACTAATATTGTATTGATCGCGTTGTCCCGTGTCAACAGATCTATTATGGATGGATCGCTTGATACCATTCTCTTATCAGATCGCTCGATCTTGTTTGGTTTGCAAATCGCTCGATATTGCAACGCCGTTAAAGCCCATCGTCGCTGTGGCAAGCCAGTAGGCACCTGGTGTCATACCAAGAGATATGTTTGAGTCGTAAATCGCTTGATATTACGTTCTCGTCTTCCGGGTTATGGATCGCTTGATACCATTTCCTTAGCAGATCGCTTGATCTTGTCCGAGTTGTAAATCGCTTGATATTACTCCTTGTTGTTTGAGCCATGCTCAGGTTCTTGGTTACGGATCGCTTGATGCCATTTCCTTAGCAAAACCTTTGATCTTATCCAACACTCGGCCGTGTTGAAGAGGTTTGAAGTCCTGACGGTGAAATTAAACGTCAAAATGTTTACCGGTCCTGGCGTAACAGGTTTATCCGAAGGAGATTCGTTTGTCTCAGGTCATATGTCGCAGGTGTATGAAGAGGGCTCGTATGTCCAGTTCCTAGCGTAATAGGTTTGCTTGAAGAAGACTTGTCTGTCTAAGTTTTTCTTATCCGGTGTAACAATTCAATTTGGAAAGAGCTCGTCTGCTTTGTCTTCATTTCAATTACCCAGAGTTTTATTTGGTTGGGTTTATTTCCCATTTCTGCATTCTCCAGCAGAGTGCAAATTTCTGGTTATTCTTGGTATTCAATCACTGTTTATCTTGAACGTCTAATAGTCGTTGCTCTCATCCTTTTCAGATTAACAGTTGATTGAATATGGGTAGCTGTAATACCCTAAATTTGCCCTCTGGTTTCTTTTTCTAGCTTTTTTCTTGCATTCATTTGCATCTACTTTAGGTCATATCATTTGCATCGTGCTCTTGAGACATGGGATCAATATTTTCTGAGGAATTAGGCTTTCACATCCTATTTGTGGTTTTCTGAAGAATTAGGGTTTATTTCCCTGATTTGGTGGTTTCCAAGGACTTCACGTCTGAAGACTGTTCACTGATGCATCAAGCCCATCATTAGCAATGAACTGTTGAATTCAAGTTTTCTTTTTCATTAAGTTACGAGGCTATGCATCTCAGGCTATTCTTCTGTCTCAACATCTCAAAAGTGTTGGTTTTATCCCAAGTGTGTTTGTCGGTCCATGATCTAGTTCAAATGGAAGTTTGACCTAATCTTGGTGAAACTATCAGGAGATCGCTTCAATTTCCAGTTATCGGTGCGAGAGGACTTTTTCTCAGGTTTATCAGGATCATCGCAAGTTCAGTGGCGTTCATGTGGATTTATTTTCCAAGTGATTAATTCGGACAATTTTAAGGTCCATTGCTTAATTTCGATGATGGAGATATTTCTGGATAATGATCTTGATGTTGTTTGTTCGTGAGACTCTTGATGCAAGTTATGATGCCTAGTCTATTATTTTTAGGACTGATGAGATCTTTGGACATAAATTGCTCTTAGACTTTAGTTTTGCGTGAACTTATTCTTGGGTTTAATTCTGGATGTTGGAAGCCTATATATGACCTTTATCTGATGTCTTGATACTAGACACTTGTGTTTGACTGTTGAATCTGCTTTGGACTTGATGTATATTCTTGATTTCTTTTGTACATATTGAAGAGGAAACGGACCTTCTCCGTTAGGTACCACTGAGGCCTGATTTTACTTATTGCATGATGTTGCATCTGGAAATCCTACTGGTATAGGCTCTGTTTGTGCATTGTTCGATTACTCCATACTGCATTTTCCACTCCTTCTTACTTCTTTTCCATCCCATTTTCTTCTTCCTCATCTTCTTTTATTCTTTCTTAACTCGAGGTGTGCTTAGGCCACCGTGGTTCTTCTTCTTTCCCCTCTTCTTATTTCTCTCCTTCTTTAGGATAGAATTCAAACCACACTAACCTAGGACTCCCATGCATGATAACATTAGGAGTAGTCTTCCCTATTAGATTTTACCTTTGAGATCCTTTTGGTGCTCTCTCTTCTCATCTTCAAACTTAACTTTAAGTCACTTTAATAATGACGGGTCTTCTCATGTGACACGAGACTTTGCTATGAGATACTTGCACACGTTCCGTTTCGGGGCGAGGTGTTGGATATCCCTCGTGGTGGATAGGTCTTAGCATGAGATTATTTCACAAAGAAAATATAAAAAAATAGTTCTTAACCAAAAATCACAAAAAACACTTAATAAATGCTAGTAGGTTAGTGTGTCTGAGCCTTCACTTGTGGGACTAGATTTGGGGATTTCCTCCATAGCTAGGTATGCCTCTTGCGCATTCCATTTCGGGATGATGTAAGAAGTACACATCCCATTGAGTAAGACTTAGGTACACTTACCTATGCAAACCTCAAAACGGATAACTCATAAAAAACACTGGACAAACAATAAGCGTCTCCTTCGGGACTTCTTTTCTCATCACCTTCACTCTTTACGTACGAACTTGCTCCTACTTGTCATTTTGCAAGACGGTAACGCACTCGTCGTCCGAGCCTGCAACACCTGAGCATTGACATGGGCAGTTCAAGCCTTAAGACACAAGAAATCCTTTCCACCCCTAGTTAGGGGAACTACGGCGACTCTGATCCTCATTGTCCAGATGAGGTACGTAGGCAGCGGGGTAGGGCCCGTTCGAGCATAATCTTTTATTTTCCCTACATTTTTCTCTCTTTGTTTTCTTTCTCAGTTCCTTTTCCAGTTCCAGTTCCTTTTCTTTGCGGCAACTTTCATTTTGTCACCCTTTGAAATAGTTTCTTCGTAAGCGTGGATCCCGTCGGGTACGACGGACGATCTGGGGTGCTAGTACCTTCCCAGGTCGTAACCGACTCCCGAACTCAGTCTCTTTGGTTCGCAGGACCCGTGTCCTTCCTCTTCTTTTCTTCTGGTTTGTGCTGCATTACCATTCCCGTTCCTTCGGGATAAAAATGCCTGGCTGGCGACTCTACCTCTTTCCGCGTCACTTTCGCGTTTGTACCAGGATGGAAATCCGGGGAGCGACACAAGGCACAAGGCTTAAAAGTATTTAATTTAAAAGTTACAAAAAAAAAATTTAGAAAAATGAAATAGCATTTACTCCTGACTAAAGGAGATAGGAATAACGTCTTCATCCTTCCAATTGTTGAGTCCATCCCCCATGGTAGGAAAACTCCAATCGTCCAGGTTGTAACCTTCATCATAATCTTCCACAGCATTGACTTGGTCCTTTATGATTCCTCCATGAGTGATACGAGCAGCACGAGCACGACGAACAGCCTTCTGAGATTCTACAGTAAAATCCAAACCAAACTTGTCAGACTTGTAAGGAATGTCAGGAAGCTGATCCCAAATAGTACAACCACCTTCTTCAACCACAACTCTAGCATCTTTGAGGGAGGCCATTGTAGGAGGCACTCTGGTAATCACAGGAACTCTTTTAACAACAGGGAGAGCATCAGTAGTAGGAACGACTTGAGGAACCACTTCAAATATCTGGCAAGGAGTCTCAACAAATTCACCCTCCATCTCAACATATTTAAAATTATTCACATGACTGACCATGTATTCTTCTTCGCTATAAACAGTGACAATCTTTCCTTTCACCGGATATTTCAGCTTCTGATGTAAAGTGAAAGTCACAGCACCTGCCCCATGGATCCAGGGCGCCCAAGCAAACAAGAGTATGCAAGACGAATATCCATCACATAGAAAGTGGAATCAAAGACTTGAGATCCTACTTTGATTGGAAGATCCACCTCTCCATGCACCATTCTTCTTGAACCATCAAAGGCCCTCACCACCACATTACTTGGTCTTAACACTACATCCTTCATGTTGAGTTTTTCTAGAACCTCCTTAGGTAATACATTCAACGAAGAACCATTATCCACCAATACATGAGACAAAGTAGTGCCCCTACACTCAATGGAGACGTGCAGAGCTCTATTATGGTTTCTTTTAGCAGGAGTCAGATCAGCATCAGTAAAACCCAAACCATTATCACTAGTTAGATGAGCAACAAAATTTTCAAACTGGTCCACAGAGATTTCATGTGGCACATGAGTAGTATTCAGGAATTTGATTAAAGCCTTGGCGTGGGCTTCAGAACACAATAGCAGAGATAACATGGAGATTTTGGAGGGAGTATGCCCCAACTGGTCAACAACATCATAATCACTCTTGCGGATGATCTTCGGTACTTCTTCCATCTGCTTAGAAAGATCTTCACAAACTGGTGCCTCAATTTGAATAGGTTCAATCAATGGTCCTTTGCCCCGAGCCTCAGTACTGGCCTAGAGTTAGAGATATGAACTGGAGTAGCAGCAGCCTTTGAGGTGTCTTCTGGGGAGAAAATTCTTCCACTCCTGGTAACCTTATTGGATCCAGCAATATTGTCCACATCAAGATTAACATCAGTAACAGGTGCATCAGTCAAAAGTTCTTGTGTGACACCATGGATATAAACATCATAACCATAATTCCAGGGTATAGCCTTGTCAGAAGTGTATGGGATAGGACCAGGAGTAGTAATAATCATTGGAGCCACCTTTGGCTCAGCAGTAATCTTCACAGGACCCTTAGAAGTGATCCTCACTAGACCATTAGAAGTAATCTTCACAGGAATCTTGTTAACCATAGCCACATCTTCAATTTTCAAATCTTGGGCCAAACCTCCACACAAACTCTCTATAGAAGGGGTCCTCTTAAATAGTATAGTATAGTTATCTATCAGGCGTTGAATATCTGACCTCAAACTCCAACAACTATCAAGTTTATAGGCACAGTAAAAACAATCTTCCCTGCAACCTGGAAATAAACCGGCTTGCCCAAGTTTCTTCTTGACAATAGCTAGAGGAGTAGTTATTTCAGCCACAGTATGAACATAAACAACCTCATCAACAGCATAAACAGTCTTCTCATGTTTAGGGATAGGAGCAGTAATCACATTAGGAGTTTCCGGAGGGTCAAACTCAATTTCTCCATTCTCAATCATATCCTGGATTTTTGTTCTTCAATGACCAGCAACTGTTAGTATCATGGCCAGGGCTATTAGAATGATATGCACACCTTGCATTAGGATTGTAACGAGAAGAGGAAGTATTGATATTCTGTGGTGGGTCCTTCAAAGTAATCAATTCTCCTTTCAACATATGCTGCAAAGCCTGAGCCAATGACATATTGAGCTTGGTAAATTGCCTCCTAGGCTTGGGATGACTATTCTATTGCTGCTCTTGTGGTGGAGGTGTAGGATTAGAAATCAAAACAGCTCCCACAGATTGGTTACGATCACTACGACCATGCTGGCCATACACAACATTGGATTCCTTCTTCCCACGAGGTGGTTTCTTGTTGATACTTGAAGAAGCAACTATCTGAATCTTTCCGCTTCGTATCCCACTTTCCACATGTTCTCTAGTCATTATCAGCTCAGTGAAGCCAGATGATGAGCTTCCGATGAGATGACTATAGAAAGGACCAGTCAACGTACTCATGAACATATCAACTAATTCTCTGTCAGTCAAAGGGGGTTGAACCCTACTTGCCAGGTCTCTCCATTTCTAAGCATACTCCTTGAGACTTTCTTTGGCATCCATGGACATGCTTTGGAGCTGCATGCAAGTTGGTGCTAAATTATAATTGTATTGGTATTGCTTATAGAAAGCCTCAGCAAGATCATTCCAGTTGCGAATATTGGTACTCTCCAATTGGTAATACCATTCCAGTTGGGATCCAGACAAACTCTCTTGAAAGAAATGTATCCATAACTTCTTATCAAGAGTATGGGGTTTAATTCTTCTGACATAAGATCTTAAATGCAGTTTTGGGAAAGACACACCATCATACACCACAAAAGTAGGAACCTTGAAACCCATAGGGATGGAGACTCCAGAAATCAAACTCAAATCTTTAAAGTCAAACCCAAAATTCTTTTGTAGTTCCATAGCATTCATTCTGTCTACCAGCATCTTATACTTTTCTTTACTAGTAGGATCATGATAATAGTTCTCCTCAGAATCAGAATCTTCCATAGTATCATGGAGACTGCCTCCTTCTCTCTCAGAATTTTCAGACTCAAGATTCTCAACCTCTTCCTCTGTCTTGACAGGACCTCTGAATCTTCTACCCAGGTTGATGAGGCCCACTAATTTTCTAGTCTTCTTCATTTTCTTGGTCAAAAGTACCTTCCGCTAATCTTGTCCCCTAGACAAATTCAGAATCATTTCTTGAAATTGCGCATTCTGGGTCCGGAGATCCTTAACAGTTTGTTCGAGAGCCTTTTCTGCTGAAATAAATAGCGAGAAGATAAGATACCTATTCATAAGAAACCTGTGATGCAATGATATGGTATGTATATGTTTATGCAATGTTTTCAAGGACCGCAGGATTTTAAATTTGTTTAAAAGAAAACAAGAACAAAATTTTATTAGTAAAGACTTAATATAAGTTTTGCCCCTTGGGCTTACAAAGAAATAATAATAAAATACAAAAGATAAACATATGGGGTTTTAAGTCTCCTATGGACGCTTCCTCTTTGCGTGGAGGTAGTTGTTGAGGTTTTGCTCCTCGTGAAGTTTCCTTGTTAGCTCCAGAATTCTTTTTTGACCAGCTCTGAAGTGAGTCTCAAAAGTATCCCTTTGCTCCTTCAACTGAATCCAGGACTTTTGCAATTCTTCCAAATCAGTGGGCATGTCTGGATGAAGGATGGTATAAGGAACATCTTCTTCAGCAACAGGCTCCATAGTGACTGGTAAAACAGCAGGATATGGCATCATAAGAGTCTGAGCACGAGATCGAACCCATCTGAGATAAGGCTCCATAAGAATAGAATACTTTGGCTCCAAAGTGTTGATGTCAATCTTGTTCACCTTGTTCCAAGCTCGTATAAACCTTTGATGGTAACCCTGAAGATCATTGTCGTAGTTGAACACAATACCCTGAATAAGCATGTCATGAGGACCATTACTCCGAGCATAACCAAACTGACGTAGTGCTAAAGAAGGGTTGTAGTTAATGTCCCCTCTTATGCCAAGGAGTGGCACATTATGGAATTCCCCATAACGGTCAATGATAGTAACATTCTCCATAGACCGAGAGTACCAATGAATGTCTGAATGAGAAAGTGACATGATCCTCTTAGACCACCTGAACCCTTGTTCATTCTTCATCACTGATCGAGGAAGGTGAGAAATAAACCTCCTAGACAATAAAGGTATGCAGCACATCAGAGTCCCTCTCGCCTTCGTAGTACGAGTGTGAAGAGAATGTAAGATGTCTCCAAGTAATGTAGGCACTGGGTTGTGAGTCAAAAATATGTTGATGGCGTGTACGTCTATGAACTGGTCTGGATTAGGGAACAACACTAAGCCATAAATCAATAGGGCTAGGATCTCCTCAAAAGCATCATAACTCATAGCCTTTAAGAACACTTGAGCTTTCTCCATCAATACCTTAGCAAGAATACCCTTAACCCCGCTTCTCATTTCTAGGACAATGTCTGATTTCTTCAGATGTAGGGCTGCAGCAATAACTTCAGGTTTAAGCTCATTCTCTAAGCATGTGAAGGGTCTCTGATCAAGGATGGGTATACCCAGTAGTTTGGAGAACTCTTCCATTGTAGGAACCAGCTGATAGTCTGGGAATGTGAAGCAATGATGTTTAGGATCAAAGAACTAAAATAGGACACTCATCATGTCTTCATTGAACCCTGAAGTGACTAGATCCAGTAGGTGACCATGCCTCTTGATGAATTGGGAGTTTTCAAAAACTTGAGAGACCAATTCTTTAAGCTTAGAAAGTATCCCTACAAAGTTAATCCGGATAGTATTCCTACGAGCAGAAGCCATGACCTGCAACAAAGAACAAAGATAAATCCTTTGATCCTTGAAATGGTTAGTGAAAATGCTATTCTTATGATGTCATGATAATGTTATGATGTTATACTCAATCACAAACATGTGGCACACACAAACAAGTCACACAATAGCCCTAGGTTTGAAGGCTTGCATGAGGTTTAAAGGTAAGTACCCTCCCCTGAAGTTTAGTTGGTTCATCTTGTCCTACAAAAGTAACCAGGTTCTAAGGGATCTCAATATCACCGATCCTTCCCAAGGGTGGTTGTTAAGTAGGCAACTTACTTGCCAACCAAAACCCTCCAAGTTTAGGATCTCAATGAGCGTAGTATCGAGTATCAACCAACTTCAGTCTTCACTAGAGCCGGCTATCTCACTACTTTCTAAAGGCCAAGATGGGATAACTAGGGATCTAAAAGTCAGTTAGTGTATTGACAACATATGGCAGCCCCATATTATTCTTAACTTACTTAAGGAACATAAGCACCAACCAAGAAGTCACACTAACTATGGCCACCAGATACACCATATCGGTATACGCCGTACAATTTCCTTGGTCTATTGCCATTTACCTAGGGTACACTAGATCCGGGTTAGGATCTTTCACACATAAGCCCAACAGATAAATATAAAGCAAACAAGACAAACAATTTAAGTGATCTAATTCCTAAGGGTACCCCTCTTTTACTTAGTAACTCCCTAGCAGAGTCGCCAGTTCTGTGACACGGTTGGAGAACTGACTTTTAGTCATATTGCGGATAGCAAGAGTCACCACCGACTTTTATTTTATCCAAATGGAAAGGATATAAAAGAACAGGAAATACCTATTTTAAAAGACTTGAGTTCGGGGGATAGGTTATACAAAGGGAAGGTGTTAGCACCCTTTATATTCATGGTTATCCATGGGCTCTTAGTTACTTAGCTCACTTTAATTGTTTTTGGAAAGTGTAGTGTGTGATTAGAAATTTTCTAAGTACTTTGTAATGATCCTCGTATGGATGTATACAAAGCCTTGTTTGAAAATGTTTTGAAAATATTGTGAGGTGTGAAAAGTATTTTGAAATGTGAGCAAGCAACTAAGAGGTACCTACCCTAGATTAAGTCTTTCATGTTCTTGTATGTTCTTTCAAGGGTAAGACTATCCCTATTATTAAGGAATAAGTAGTCATTACCTTGGATTTGTTAAGGGACAGGCGTAGGATCATCGTATGGTCATAGAAGGCAACAGGTAGGGGTGTCTTTAGCAATTCGTAGGGACTATCATCATTTATTCGATGGGACAAGATCATTATTCCGTAGGCAACCTCAAAGGGACTTGATCTTTTAATTGAAGGGACTATGATGATTTATACTTGAAGGGACTTTGCTTAAGACACCCCTATATTCGAGGGACTTGACCATATTTAAAGGCAACCAAGAGGAATACCCTAGGAAATGCAAGATAGCGATCAAAGATCGACTTACGTGTGTGAGTGTACATTTCAAATATTTATCTTATTTAAAGTTAATTATCTAATTTAATTTTAATTACAAGTAGTTTCGCACTCCCTATTTACTAACCAAACAATTAAATGAAATAAATACGGAAATATAAAACCTACGCTATTGCATGCCTTATGGGCAGTTACAAATTTAATCGGATAAAAAATAATAATAATAATAATAATAGACATAATAAAATAAATAAATAAACAATAATAATAATAATAATAAATAAAGCAATGATAATAATAAGGATTAGAATAAAAAAGAAATAATTTAGGTTAATTATGATTTTTAAAAACTAATTTAGTAATAACATAAATTTAAAATAATATAGTGATAATAATAATAAAGAATAATATGTTAAAATTTTATACAAATTAAAAAGTTATTATAAAAAAATATTTATTTAGAGTCTTAGAAAATTATGGTTTATTGGAATTAGTAAAAAAATTAGGGTTTTGAAAGAATTAATTTAAACTCAATTAGTTAGTTTTATTTACAAAAATTAAAACCTAATTAATAATATATAAAAATAAACTATGAGAAAAATATTAAATATTATTTAGAAAATATTATTGTTTTTTTTAAGAAGAGATTAATTTAAAGGGTTAATGGTTAATTATATTTAATTAGTTAATTAATACTAGAAAAAGTGGGAGGGCAGGGTTTGAACCCCTGGCCTAAGGCTTCTCAGTCTCTTCCCTTGCCACCAGGCTGCACACGCAGCTATGATATAAGCTGAGTTTGATTAATTAAATATTAGGCCTGTAAATAAAACAAAAGGTTAAAAAAAATGAAGGAAACTGGGATTCGAACCTAGGTTCTGAATACTCATGGCATGCACGTCTTACCACCTGAACCAACGCATAGTTTGTTAAACAAATTACAAACAATATATAATAAAATAACTCCAATTTTTAAAATCCAGATTCGTGCCAAGCCCTTTCTTCAACCTCCAGCCGTCCGGTTAGCCTATAGTGACGCTTCGTCCGTCACAAAAGGTTGTAGTGACAGATCTTTTCCGTCACTAAAAATCCTGCATACTGAAACATGATAAATACAAACAAGAAATCCAATTTAATGACTCAAATCAATCAAAGGCAACCTAATAAACCTAAATATGTCCTTAATTTGGTCTAAAATTAGTTCTTGAACGAAATCCCAAATTACAACTTTCGAAACCCTAAACATGGTGGTTCACGGATTAGATGGTGGAACTCCAAGAAAACTGCCCAGAAACGTCCTAAGGATCATCACAAACAACAATTCAAGGTCAAATATCATTGATAACACATGAATAAGCAAAATCTGAAAACGAAAAAATTAAGAAAAAACCAAAATCGATTTGTGCATATGAACGAGTTTTTGATGAAGTAAGGTATTGGGATAACATCAAGGATGTTCAAAGAACATGTTTGAACCTTTAAAACAACTGGATATAGTCTCTAAGCAAAAATCTGATTGCCACTTTTCTTTGAAATTTTTTGACCTTGTTCTTGTTCTTGGAGGCAGAAATTTGTGTCCTTGTGTTTGTGTTAGGTTTGTCTACTTGTATGAAATCAATTTAGGTCAAAAACTTGTGGATTTATGGGCTTATGAAGTAACTTGAGTGTGAAGATTTCTCACTTTCAAATATTCAAAAAATCTCATTCATCCTTTCCAATTTTGATCCAATATGATTTTATTTGGTTTCCAATCTTCTTAAACATGACTTAAATGACTTTCAATCAAAGATTTCATGCTTTACTTGATTTTTCATATTTTATATATATTTAAATTGAATTTTAATGAATAAAATCCAAATAAATATAAAATAAATTATAAAAATATGAATAAACAAGCATTGGGTCATGTATGATATCAATGTAAAGATTGGATTGCAAAATGATAGGCCCATTTGGAAAAATTTGGTTTTAAGGCCTTATTTTCTTCATACACCCTTCAAAAATCTCCCAACTTTGACAAAGCACAAATCCTTCAATTTTAAGGCAATGAAGGTGTTCTGGGACATTTTGGAAATCTTAAAGAGTCCTTTAACCAACCTCTTTGGTCTCATGTCAATATTTTTTACCATTTTCAAATTATGCCCTTTGGAAGATGTTGACTTTTTGTTGACTTTTGAAATGACCTGTAATGTTTTAGCTCATACCTTCCAAATGAAGCATTTTTAGGCTTGGCTTGTGAGACACAAAGTTGTAGAGAAGTCAATTTCCTTCAAAATGAGCTTTGGAAGGGAAATTTTTGATGAAGCATGTGAAAATTATGGCTGGTCAAAGTTTAGTTGACTTTTCCTTAGAAAACCCTAATTTAGAAACTCCTGATTCTTGATGATATGAAACTTCCATGATGAATCATGATCAACCCTTGATCAAATGATAATTTTTACTTTATAAAATTGATTTTGGCAAAAAATCTTGAAGTTTGACTTTAATTTGACCACAGTTGACCTCAGTTTGACTTTTTAACTGCTTTGACTGATTTTTACATATCTGATCATCTGACTGGGCAAGCTCTTTGGGAAAGCTTTGAAACTTGATATGGGGATTCTTGAATACATGTGGGATGTCATGAAGCTCACTTGAGGCCTTGAAAATCATTTTAACCCGAGGAAACACAAAACCCTAGTTTTGGACACTTTGCTTAGGAGGAGGCATTGTCTCGGGAAACTTCCATACATCTTGATCTATTGGGATTCTTGAGGATCTATTTATCCTATAGAAGTCTTGAGAGAGGTTGTCTTGATTGTGGGAGGGCAAATTTTGGGGTGCAACACACACACACGCATACACACACACACACACACACACACACACATATATATATATATATAAATATATATATATATATATGTGTGTGTGTGTGTGTGTGTGTGTGTCTGTGTGTCTGTGTGTCACTATTCACTTCATAACACTCTCACGCTTTAACTCTCACTCACCTTGCCTACCTTCTCTGATTTTCTTGCTTTCTTTGTTCTTGTTTTTCTTGATTTCTTCTCTGAGTTCCAAAACTCTAAGTTTGTGAACAATGGTTTCGTTTTCTAAAAAAAAAATTATTATGCAAATTAAACTAATGAAGAAAGTTATATTATTCCCACAAGAACCCTCCTCACTCCCACTGACTCTCTGGAAGTTCTCTGCGAACTTATTGTGGATTTTGAAAGTATGAAGGAAAATGAGTATGATCTTACTCCGGAAGTTGAATTTCAAGGATGGTCCAAGTATTTTGATCGTCTAATGGGTCCAATCTTCCCAAAACTGGTTAAAGAATTTTGAATTTTTGCAACTGCCTCAAATAATCAGGTTATATCTTATGTTATGGGGAAGAAGATCATCATCACTGAAGAACTCATTGGGAAACTTATTGATTCTGATGGTAACAACATTAGGTACAGTGACATGGAAAAGAGTTTCGACCTAACAACCATTTCCAAGGAAATCTTCACTTCTGGACAACATTCCAACAAAATTAAAGATCTGAAAGACCATCAAATAATTTGGGCCAAGATCATTTTGGGTTGCATCAGTCACAGGAAACCTACAAGCTCTCCAGACTACATCAACATTGATCAACAATACCTTATGTATTTCATTTCAACCAATAAGAAAGTCAATCTCGCTCACAGTCTATTCAATCATCTGAAGAACAATGTCAAGGAAACCAGAGAAGATGAAAAGACCAAGAGAGATTGGATATCTCTAGGAAGATTGATCTCAGATATTCTAACAGAGAACAAACTAATAGAACATATGACTGAAGCCTAGAAGGTTTGTGACCTGGAAACAATTGTTGGAAAACCACTCAACACCAAGAACCTCAAGAAAATGTGAATCATTGACAACATTAGAAGGACACCATTATACATACAAAGGAAGTTATTACCATTAGAAAGATTCCACTAAACGACTTTCCCCTCTTTTCAGCAGACACACACCTAGAAATCATCCTCAGATATCTGGATGCGTATAAAAATGATGGCACTACTCCACAGATTAACCTAGAAGATCTCAGGAAACCGGCCCTAAAAGTTGTAATAAAAAAGACAAAGAAAAGGAAACCTTCTGAAGGAACTTCTCAGAAGATACCAAAAGTTTCTAAGAAGAAAGGTAACCCTTCTTTCATTTATGTCTTTGAGTCAATAACAGTAACAACATCTGAACCCCCATCTTCTCCCAAACCTTCTGATCACCACTCACCTCAAACTTTTGATGACTTTGATATACCTATTGACACCAATCCTCCGATCAACCCAAAACCTACTACCTTTGTTGAAACACAACCAGAACTTGCTCAAGTTCTTTCTGATATTGATAAGTTCCAACCTTTCTTTGAAACTTCTCAACCAAATAATCTCAAGCCACTCTCTGAACAAACATCTGATACCACACTAGCTATCCCTATTATCATATGCCCTCTCAACACCTCTCAACCACCACTCATATTCTACATTTCAACACTAGAAGATTCTCTCTCTTCTTATGTCTCAACACCACCAAACTCTCTCATCCTCATTACAGACACTCCAACTCCAACAAACAGCCCAGAAGACCCACTCAGAACCATTATAAATTTAGAAGCTATGGACAAACTTGTCTCATTTTCTCAAAAAATAGCCATTCCAAAACCAAAACCATCCAAATCAAATGCTGGTAAACTAATGTTGGTTTCTAAGGAAAAAATACAGGAATGGGTAAATTCTCTCAAGCAGGCTTGCATGGACAATCTGAACATTGCATCATCTGACTATCTTTGGACTTAGTTTAGAAAATGGTTTAATGCTGAATCTTAGAAGTTGAAGAAGCTCAACTATGAAATTTCTCAACAGAACTTTTGTGATCATCTGACACTCTTCAAGGAGCAAGTTCTTAACTTTCGGGAAAAGAAACCTATTCAGCAACTTGACATCACTCCTTGGACAACCCACGTAGATTCAAAACTTCATGAACCAACCTTTGAACATCACACTCTGGTTGTTGCTGAAGAAAAAGGAAAATTTGTTGTAACACCTCCTGAGTGTAACACCCCAAAATTTTCCCTCTCATTTTCATATCATAAAGCATAGCATATAGCATACATATCCAAACATCTTTGCATAGAAAGATGAGGCATAACATCCATAGTCAGAAGCATAGGGCATGCGATCAGTCATATATCAAGCTATGATTCTTCAAAGTCAAGATAAGAGCCAAGTGGTCTTGCAAGAAGCCTACAAGGGATCCTCATATCTTATATAAGCTCAAACTTCATCTCAAAGCCCTATAAGGGATGTGGTTCATCAGAAATTCATCAGTGCAACACTCTCTTACACAAGGAAACCCTAATTAGGGTTTTGGCATAGAGCAAGATGTTCTCATAGCTTTGAGCAATTCTTGTGGTCAAAGGATTTCATATGGTATACAAGGCCTAAGGATGAAATTTGGTGCAAAAATTCATCAAAGAAGTCAGGCAATGGTCCAGTTGCTTATGGATGAAGAAAGAAGTCAACTGTGTAGAAGAAAAGTCAAACAATGGAATTTTAAGGTTTTGATCATGATCATCAACTTCATGGACCTTTATTTGGTCAAAGAATAACATGAATGAGCTCAATTGTCAGGAATCAGGGGTTTACAAGAAGTTGCTAAATTTGGAATTTTTCAAAGGAGAGGTTGCTATTTTTAGAAATCTTTTCCCTAATTCTTCAACCCATTATTTCATGTTCAAAAAACTCCAAATTATTTTTCCTTGAACGTGAAATTGTAGATCTTGATTTTCCCTTTCCAAAAAGTACAAGAACACATTCATAGCATTTTTAGAACTCAAGTTATGATTTTTTGAAGTTTAAGGCATTTTTAGGGTTTTTAGTGCACACATGTCAAATCCTCATTTTTTCCTTGTGTCACATTTTATATTTTTATTTCACACTTTTTTTAATGAGCCTTTTGCTTTTGCATGACCAAAGATTCTTACTATCACCATATCATGTGCTTCTTTTTAGTGCAACTTTTATGAAGAGATGATAGTACAAGGATAGGCACTTGGATTTGTCTCATTGGTTGTGAAGAAAGTCATCCAACCACACACCACCTCACACGCACTTCCCTTATTTAATTCCACTCACAATACACTACCAATCACACTTTTTGTACCCAAAGAAATAATTTCACGTGAACAAGGACCCATGCACCTCATGACAACAACTAGCCATCACCATCAGATCACCTCTCTTCCTTATCAATAAATATCATGCTACCAACACATCAAATTGCACCATAACTAACATACACTCCCATGCATGTGATCAATTTTTAAAAACAAGTTGAAATAAAGAGAGAGAGGTGCACGAGATTCTGCAGTTTTTGTGAATAACAACTTGGAACAAACACCACCAAATGGAGGCACACACCCTGCACTACATAAGGAGTCAGTCACGATTTTGAGGAGGGAGGCTTCACATTTTTCCACTCACATTTCTCACACTCCTCAAAAATTCAGATATGAAATGTTTCTCTCCATCTGCACGAAAAATTCTCATGTCTCTCCTTGAAATCACATTGCATTTCCATTATCAGCATTGGTTCAGAGTTGAAGAACATCACATGGAGGTTTGAAGCTCAAGCATTCCTTCGAATTTCTCTCAGTTTTTGCATCTAGACCAAGCTTCCAATCCTTTATTTGGCCAAAGCATAAGCTAAGGGAGGTTAAGAGGTCTCTGGTTTTCTTAAATCTTCAAGCAAGCTTCACTTCAGGTTTGGACTTCAAATTTATTTTGCTTCATTTTTGCTCATTTAATATTTGGTTTGAGTTGTTGATGCTTGATATGACTTGTATGAAGTGAGTAGAAGCTTTTAAATGCTTTAGATCATGATTTTCAGTTTTGAGATCCATTTTTCTTTTGCTCGATTCTCTATGTGTGTGGTGTGTTTGTGAAATTCGTTTGTGGATTCATGACCTATAATGCGTAAGCTTTGTATTGATATGATTATTGTGATTTTCTGGAAAATTTTGATGTCAACTGACCAGAGTGTGGCCGGAGAAGACGATCATAGCTTCTCTGGCGGTGACCTGTGTCAGAGTCTTAAGAATATAATATGACTGTTGATTTGTTTCCATCTTGTGGCTCAAAGCTTGCCAACACATTAATGAGATGGTGGTGTTTCACGTACCATCATTTTGTTTTTGTTTTTATAACTTTGTTTTCTTCAGCTTTAACGTGAGACTTTGGATATGTAGACTTTAACATGACTAGATCTAGGGCGTTGATCATGTGGACTCTCTCATTTTTTACCCGCGTGATAGCCATCAGATGTGAATACTATTGTGAGACTCATCCTGAAGCGATAGATTTGTTGATTTGACTTTGTTGACTCAGACTTGTACATAGTGCATTGGGCTTTATGCTTTCTACACCTCTTGTTTTGGGCCTGCTCGTGTTTTCAACGTGTGTGGACTGCTAACCTCACCCCCTGGCTTTTAATTCCATTTTTATTTTCATTTTTTATTTCAATTCCATTTTTAATTTTTAAAATTTGAATTAGTTCTTAAAAAATACCAAAAAAAATCATGAATAATCCTTGACATTTTCTAAATTGATTTTCCATTTAATGTCCTGAATTGATTTTCCATTTAATTTCTTTTGTATTGCCTTATACCATGAACACCCTGACTTCTTTATTTTATAACTTGAGTTCTAAAATAGTTCTGACCCTGGTTATTTTTTCTATGTTTCCATAACATGTTAAGGTATGTTAGGTATTTTTGTGTTGATTTTTAGGCTTTGTTTGACTGACTTTTGATTTGTTGCTTCATGCTTACGTAATTGAAACCTTAGCCTTACTTTTCCCAATTGTTTGATTGACTTTGGTTCTGATTCTTGACTTATGACTTTTCCTTGATGATTATACATGTTTGAGGACCTTTGATGCTTAATTCCATAATTGTTGAATCATGTTTGCTATTTATTTGAGGATTGAACTTGAATTTTCCCTATTTGAAGATGTTTTGAGCCATGTTTTGCTTGCTTGCTTAGGAAGGCACTTGTGCCATCATATAAGATATTGTTTGAGGCTTGATAACATGTTTTATGATCTCTGGTTGTGATATGTGAACCCTATCTTTTTTTGTCCTATGCTTACCTTGTGCACCAAGTCACATTTTTCACAAGCATAAATGATGTTCCACTTCACTTCACATTGCTTCTTATCTTCTCCATTTGCCTTAGTATGTGTCTATATGCTTTATTTGATGATTGAATCCTTTTATTAGGCACATGATTAAGATGTGTAGGTTCTGACTTTGACCTTACTTGTTGAATTTTGACTTGTATACTTCACTTAATCACTTACTTTCATCTTACTTCTCCTTTAATGTTTTACTTGTAGTTTATGGGACTTCTCCCATTCCTTTTTGTATGACTTTTTATGACTAACATTAGAGGTCCTCTTTGATCATTAGGTTCTGACTTTGTTGGTTTGTGATATTTAGATCTTCATGGTTCCATGACTTGAACTTGTTTGAACTTCTTTTGTTTGTGTGAATACTTCTAACCTTTTTCGGGGGCTATGGTAAGTGTAAGAGGTGTGGATGTGCTTCCACATATAAACATTCTTCCTTCTTATTCCTTTGTGATTTCTTGACTTTTGGTTGTGATGTGCTTAGGCCATCAATGTCTAACTGCTTCTTCATTCCCCCTTTGAATCAACTTAACTTCTCTTAAGAAGTAAGTTGAATCCTTTTGATCTCTTCTTCTTCTCCTTTATTTTCTTCTTTCCTTCTTCTTCATTAGGATATAATTCAAACCACACTAACCTAGGACTTCTATGCATGATAACATTTAGGATTGTTAGCCCCCCTTTAGTCTTTTACCTTTGAGATCCTTTTGGTGCTCTCTCTTCTAATCTCCAAACTTAATTTCAAATCACCTAATAAATGACAAGTCTTCTCATGTGCCAAGAGACTTTGCCATGGGGTACTTGCACACGTCCCATTTCGGGGCGAGGTGTAGGGCATCTATCATGATGAATAGGTCTTAGCATGAGACTACTTCACAAAAAAAATCTAAAAAACACTTCTTAATCAAAAACAACAAAAACACTTAATAAAGTCCAGTAGGCCAGTGTGTTTGAACCTTCCTCTTAGGGACTAGATATGGGGATTTACCCCATAGCTAGGTGTGCCTCTTGCCCATTCCATTTCAAGATGATGTAAGAAGTACACATCCCATTGAGAAAGACTTAGGTACACTCACCTATGCAAACCTCAAAGCAAAAAAACTCCTAAAAGCCACAAACAAAGAATAAACGTCTTTCCTTCAAGACTTCTTTTCTCATAAACTTCATTCACAAAGGAAGAACTTGCTCCTACTTATATCTTTGCAAGACAGTAACACACTCGTGCCAGATGAGCCTGCAATACTTGAGCATTGACATAAGCAGTTCAAGCTTTTAAAACACAAGCCATTTTCCTCCCTAGTTAGGGGAACTTCTGCATCTCTGATCCTCATGTCCAGATGAGGTACGTAGGCAACGGGGTAGGGCCCGTTTGAGCACTCTTTTATTTTCCCTACATTTTCCCCCCTTTCTTTTCTTCTCTCTAGTTTCAGTCCCAGTTTTTGCAGCAGCTTTGTTCCTTTACCCTTTGAAACAATTCTTTCAAGCGTGGATCCCGTCAGGTACATCAGACGATCTGGAGTGCTAATACCTTCCCAGATCGTAATTGACTCCCGAACTCAGTCTCTTTGGTTCGCAAGACCTCTATTTCTCCTTCTTTCCGGGTTTGTGCAATATTGTCATTCCATCAGGATAAAAATGTCTGGTTGGCGGCTCTACCTTTTCCGCGCCACTTTCGCGTTTGTACCAGGATGGAAATCCAGGGAGCGACACTGAGCAAGCCTCTGCTACAAGTTCTGAGCATATGGTATCCTCGGATGACACAACCTCATCCTCTCTTGTGCTTAAAACTCTTGAAGAGTTGAAGAAAGAGAATGAAGTTGTCAGGCAAAGACTGGATAAATAGGATGAAACAAATTAAGAAATTAAGGGGATGATTGGCAAGAAAGTGGGATCTTATACATAAACAATTTATGTAAAAATAAATAAAGGTTAAAATTAAGAATAAAAACCATATACATGTCCCTGCCATAAACGCAAAGCTACGTGCTCACTGTACTTTGTAAGCACAGACGTATCTATTGGCCCACCAGAGAATTCTGGATCTTTGTGTACGGATGACTCGGTCGAAGGAACTGTCACATCCCTCTCTATGGTCTCCTCAATGTCTCTTATACTGGATGCCCATCCAGTGCCATCACCCTCAACATCAATATCACCCGCCTGCTCACCCTCAACATCGCCCGCCTGTTCACCCTCACCCTCAACATCACCCACCTGCCCACCCTTAACTCGAACATCGGTCTCCTTTGGAACATCTCTCACAATAGGCTCCTCCTCGGGTGTGGCTTTCTGTGAAGCAAGATCGCCACGTCGCCTAACGGTACGAGGTGCATGGAAATGCCTCCGCTGCTTGGACATCCGCTTCCGGTGTAAACCGGTTGGGACCACTCATCCAGCCAATATATGTGCAAACTCAACATCTGAAGCGGTTGTACCCCTCCAATACCACCTCCTTCCAAATTTTGAACCCTATCAGCAATGCTACCATCAGTGCCTATGGTCTTCATTGCAAAAAACAAAAAACACAAATCAAACAAAAATAAATAAAACTACCGGGAATTTGAAATTCCCGGAAAAAAAACACTACCGATAATTTTAAATTATCGGTAGGAAAAAGCATAAAATTTGAACTACCGATAATTTCAAATCTCTCGAAATATTTACCAATAACTTTAGAATTTCCGGTAGATAATACCGGTTTTTTTTTTTGAAATTTCCGGTAATTCTCATCGGTAGTTTAGAAAAATTCAAAAAAACTTTTTAAAACTAAATTTCTGGTAGTACAAACGAAATTCCCGGTATCGTCTGATTTTTTGAAAAATCCGTGATGTACCAGGAAAGTGAGAAATGTAGAAATGTTTTTCCTCGAGGGTCAATTTTATTTTTTTCATTAGATATAGAGGATGTCAGATATGAGTGAGGGGTGACAGGTAGATTCCTCATAAATCGATTATAAAAATTGAAGATCGTCAATATTGTCATTTGGATAAAAATGATGAAGAGGGCTTTTATTATTTTTATTTTTATATACTCAATGGGCCAATATGGTATTTATATTTTGAGTTAGGGAACACTACAAATCCAAATAAAGATAAAATATGAAAATATGATTTAGCCTAAAAAAATACACATTTGTGAGAGATAGAGATGGAGAAAAAATAAAAAGGTAGGAGACATTAACACTTGTCTTTGAAAGACAGAAAAACGATATCATGATAAAAGAGATAAAATGAATTTTGAGATTTTTGTGTATTTTGGGCGTTGCGTGTTCTAGTTAGAAGAAAAGAATAAAATGAAATGTGTTTTCTGGGTTTTGTTTAGTTTAGTAATAATGTTTATAATTTTCTTTTAAAGAAAATGTTATAAACCCCAACTTATGTGTTTAATTTTAGTGTTCACATGCAAAGTTTATAGGATTTGTTTTTGGTACAAAGTTTATAGGATTTGTTTTTGGTACAAAGTTTATAGGATTTTAAAACATTCAAACCCCTCCTTTTTTTTTTCTTTCTAAAAACATATTAATGTTCAAAGTATTTTAAAAAACCAAGATAACTTTAAATTATACTAAATATTTTTTATAACAGATAAATTATTTTTAAAATGTACTAAATAATTGACGATATAAATCAATATATTAATTATTCAGTAAATTAAAAATAAATGATTTTTAATGCTTCAAATACATATTGACATTTACTTTAAAACTTATTATTTAAAATTATTAAACAATACCTGTAGAGTAGTCATTAGAAATTTTAAATTAGAAAAATCTATTCCACTTGTTTAATGTTTTGTTAAGAGGTCACTGATCATCCACGAGAATGTTCCTCGTGCTCCATGCTTTGCATATATTTTACTAAAATGAAATTTGCTCTCCATTTGTTAGATGGCATTTTGGTACACTGACAATGCATGATTATAGAATTGTTATTCACACATTTTTGTGTTCTTTCTTCGATAGAAAGTATTCATTCACAAACTTTTGGAGTCCTTTTGGGTTTAAAAGTCTATAAATTTTTTTGATGAGATCTTTATATGATGAATTTTATTTGATTTTAATCTTTGGTTTAATTTTTCTTTAAAAAAAAGACAATTAACACAAACGTCCAGTGATTGTTGGGGAGATTTTTTAACTAGGAAACATTGAACATTTTGTATGATTTCTTTTTAGAACAATAAATTTATAAGATGATAGGTAAGTGAATTCTCTCACTTATAAATACTTAAATTTTTACATTTCAAACCAGTATGGAACTATTAGTCACATTACTAACATTTGTTACATTGTTGACCAATGACAAAACATGGAAGGACGAAATTAAAATATCTTCTTATAAAGAAAATGTTTTGTAATTTTTATTTTTGACTTCATCATTTGACGCCATGTCACTCGTGCCACGTCATGGGATGTTTGACACATCATCTATTTTAACTAAAGATTGACATTAGAGATTAAAACCAAACGAAACTCAACATATAAAGATCTCATTAAAAAAAAAAAAAAAAAAAAATATGTCAACTTACATGATCAAAAGACTATTCAAACTTTATTATTCACACATTTTTGTGTCATTTCTTCGATAAAGCATTTGTTCACAAAGTTTTTAAGTGTAATTCAAGGTTTAATCATTAGAGAATGATTTTACATTTAGGGAAAGTAATTCTCTTATTTTAAATACATTGAAATTATTTAAAAAATAAATAAACAAATGAACTAAAAAAATGGCTTACGTAACTCCCATGTGTTGGCCTAGTGGTGGATGCTTGGATCTTGAGAGTATGCTTCTCTCAAGGTCTCAAGTTCATATTTGTTAGATGCAATCAATCTTTGTTTTGGGCTAATCCATACGGAACTTTGCTCTGACTTTAAATGGGGCCCCGTTAATGGAAGGTGAAATTGATCCTCTTGGGTTAGTCGGTCCCAAGGCCGGAGAATTAGAATGAAACAAATAATTTAACTTATGCATATATGTTCCGGACTGACCCAATGACTAGGCATGACCCAATCCATTCTTGCTTCCAGGACGACCCAATAACCCAATATCAAAGGGAATCACTGGCTTTGTGCCCATCAGCCGAGGAGGAATTGTCGACCACGGTCACCCATGGTTGGTTTCCTCTGTTCCTTCTAGGCTTCTGTCCGACATCCGGGGAAGTCACCTAAATTCGACTGAGGAATAGCTCATGCTCGGGTTCCCCTTTGCTCGACGTGGATCGCATCCGACCAAGTATGCTCATTCTAATGGCTAGTTCTGGCAGTTACCTATTTTTCGGGGATCCATGATCCAGACTCAAAATAGGGACCAATAACCAAGCGATGGGGGCTCTATATAAACCCTCTTACTTGAGAGGGCCAGGTATCAAATATTCACTCTCTTAACTCTTTCACTCGCACTTGCTCACTCTTCTTCCCTATCTTACTTTGGCATCAGAGTGTATTGCATGTACACCTCATTCTCTCCTCGACGACCAAGCATCATCACCACCATCTCCATCATCTTCATCAAAGTCTGAGGCCCACTACAGATTATGATCGCTCGGAACGATCAATATAGTATAGTAAATCAGTTTAGGGGAAATATTAGTCAGATTTATTTGAAAGATTTTGAAGTGAATGGTAAGGTATTTAAATGGTTCTTTAAAGAGTGGTTTAACTACACAAGTTTAACTCAAGAGGAAGACATTTTGGAGAGTTTTGTTATGCAGATGATGTGGACATTAGAAAATCTCTATGAGGTTTCGTGTTTAAGTTGTTTTAGACAACTATAAGCTAGAAAAAAAATCAATAATAAGTGGTCGTGTCATCTACTACTCAAACGAAATATATTCCCTTATAGAAGGGGTCAAGGAAGTCATATGGATAAAATATATGATTGGGGAGTTAGGGAGTAGTCAATAAATTATGATAGTCATAGTCTCATTCACTTGGTCAATCATTAAGTTTATCATGAGAGAGGAAAAAAATATTGACATACATTTACACTTTATAAGGGACATGATAGAGTCAAAGTAAATTCAGGTTCATAAAGTGTCCTCATAAGATATTTCAACTGATATGTTCATCAAATCATTGTCAAGATCTAGATTTAAGCATTGTCTAGAGTTGATCAAATTTGTTGATGAGTGATGCAAACTTTGGAGATAGTAGTAAAGTGGTTGGTATTTAAAGTAAAATTACCACTGATTTAAAGTCAAGATGGAGAATTATTGTAATATGTCTTAATACCTCAAGTGAGAAAAGAGAGGAAAAACATATTCTGATACTAAAAGAATTTCAGGCTTATTCGTAGATCTGCTCTTTAATTGGTCATATCTTGGGCCCGTTAAAATTTTGGTAGTTATAATATGGGTTTATCTCATTAGTTTCAATAAAAATTGCATAAGGTGCCTAAGGTAAGAATCCCAGTGAGAATCAAATGGTAGAAATTTCTAGTATTATGTTCTTGGGGTTTGGAAGCCTTTTAGGGGTTATCAAAGGGATTTGGGAAACACTTTAAACACCTTAGTTTGTATGGTTCTTATATTATTATTTGGAGAGATTAAGGCACACTTGGCTAAAAAACAGGGTTTAGTTTAGGAACTCCAAATGCTATTTTTTGGTAACTCATATTGTAATATTTTGCAACAACTTTTGAAGTATAGTGAATCGAGAATTGCTCTCTCACTTAGACAGAGAATCACCTTTCTTGGTAAGGCGCCTAAATTTATTCAAACACTTATGATTTATGTCTTAGTACGGCAGAAAGAGAAGAACATTCCTTTTGTAGGGAGAAATTTCCAACCAACGACGTATCATTTTGTACTTCCTAATCAACTCCATTCATTGAGCATAATTTAGGAAGAGGAAAAGTTTGCAATCTCTAGAACATCAACTTCAAATGGTGTAATGAGGACTAAAACTCCTAACTCATATATGAAAATAAGGTATATGTAGATATAAGGGGTAGCCGAGTCATTATGGGTAGTCATGTGAGGTCTCTCTTCTTCAGAGCATGCCTATAAAATAATGTCTTCTTCATGGCTAATGTTGTAGAGTCCAACATGTCATAAAAAAGCCTCAATCATCAACACACTTGTGGACAAGTACACACAATCTCGAACATCAGAGCACTTAGCATATGAAGTCGTCATCAGTTATATTTAGGATTTTCTTGGTAAAGAACAAAAATAAAAAGAATCATTATCAGAACTACTAGTGCTCTCATAGCTCCCTAAAACACCCAAATCTAACAATTTGTATGTAGCATAGCCATCTGCTTATTCAGCATTCCTTGTGCATTGCAAGTACATTGTAGACTACTCTCTAATGTTAGAGGAATCCACCATCCTAATATTATCGTCTAAATCCCTGATTATCGTCATAATGGGAAAAAAGGAAGAAAAGGTAACGTACATGCATATGAAAATGAGGGTTAAAGGCTTAAGCCTAAGAAAATTGGAAAATGAGTATGTTACATGCTTGTGGAACTCTGAGCAAATTTTACAAAGTTTGAGAGAGAGAGAGAGAGAGAGAGAGAGAGGTCTAATAGTATGAATTGGACTCCTTTTTATAGGGATTGGAAATTCAGCCTTAGGGGTAGTCTAAAACCTCTCACTAGGCATCCTAAGATTTAAGATTGAAATTATTCCACATGTCTTTAACACATGTAAGAAATTAAGACCAGTTTTTCTTCCTGAGATTTAATTTTATTAATGTTTAATAAAATTTATTGCTTTTAGTTTGAAAATGTTTGTAAAAGAGAGTGGAGGGATGAGAAAAAAATTAATTTTTAATGTTTTTGTGTTTGGAGAGGTTTACCACCTCATGCCTACGTACCCATAATGTGCAATGCAAGATCAAAACCCCGCAGTTCGTGGTACAAATAGTGAAAATGGTTGGTTATGATTAATTTTATTAAGTGAAGAGAGTTTTTCATTTTCAAGTGGATAGCCTAACAAATCTACCATGAGAATGAAGACATGGACTCATACATCATTACGGGGAGGGCGCCAACTCGGATAAAAATCGACGAATATGTCATTAAAACCTCACGAATGACAAGAGACTCAATTACATCAAACTACAACCATGGAGATTGAGAGAGTTGCACCCGACTAAAGAATAATGACTTATAGTCTACACTTGTAAAGAAAACAAAAAAAGATGCACAAATGCAGAAAATAACTTGAATGAGTTTGGTTCTTTTTATTTTTGAATTAAAGTCAAGATGATTAAGTTCATTGATTTTTTAAGAGAAAAAAAGTTGTAAAATCCACTTGACATAAGTCAAAGTGTTATTTATTAAAGAGGTGATGGTTTTGAAAACGAGAATCCTTTGAAAAAGAAAGAAGTTTTGAAAATTGAAGAAGGGGAAGAGATAAAGAGACTAACCTAGTGCACAAAATAAAAGATAGGGAAAATAATGATCTAACAAAAATGAATGAGATATATTTCACAGGTTTTGTTCTGTTCTGCTTGTGTTGTTGTTGGATTTTGCAGAGAAAGCTTATGTGTGTTGTGATTTGAAAATGGTGTTGAATGAGATATATTTCACAAGTTTTGTTGTAATTTGTGTTGATTGAAGGAGTGAGTAATTTGAAAATTGGATGTATTTCCACAACAATTCAAAGGGCTATCCAAGCTTCCATTTGAATGAGAAATGGACTCTATTTATAGAATTGATGGAACGAAATTTGAATCAAAAAAATTGAATGTCGTTTTTGTATAGTCTTGCTGCGTTTTTGCTCATAAGGAAGGCATGTTCACTTATGAGTTTTCAACTTCGTGCATTTTATTCTGCTTCCGTTTGAGTTTTTTTGTTGATTTTATGTGTGTGGCATGTATGCTTCGGATTGGTTGATGCGACTTCAAGTGTTGTGTGCGTGTTGATGTATGCGTGGTGTGGCTGGAGCTGATGTAGCTGGATGATGAAGTAATGCGTTTTGGCTTTGCTATTTGCGTGATGTTCATGTGCGTGAACGGATGTACGGCTGGGATTGTTCAAAATTGGCTTCATGACTAAGTCATGTGTGTATCCACTGAAGGCTGGCTTCATGAAGTTTTGTATAGTGTGCAATAAGGCTTGAAAACATGTGAACCATATTTTGTTTTCTCAACTCTTTTATATATATATTTTTTAAATTGGTAACATAAAAAAAAATGGTATGTGGGCTCTAAATGAGAAAAAAGATATTTATAGGCTTAATTATGGGTTTAAAAGTTTTTGATAAAAAAATTAACTAGATGGGTGATTATGGATATGATTATTAAATACTAATTTAAAGTAATTTGGATATGATGGGCAATGAAAATTGATTAGTGAAATAAATGGATTTAAGAATATAGATTTAATGGGTAATTGGAGTTTTAAAAAAATGGAAATTGGATAATGAGATTGGATCAAATGGATTAGAATAATATTTGTGAATGAATAAAATCGAAAAATGGCTTATAAACGAAATAAATCAGATAATAAAAATGGTTATAGAAATTGAAATATGAATGGATATAGCTAATGAGAAAAAAATTGGATAAGGAAATGGTGGTGAATGATAAAAATAAATAAAAAAGGTTATAAATCGGGTAATAGGTGAAGTGATGATTTCTTTTATTTTAGCCCAGAACCAAATTTGAAATTTTTTACATGCCTGATAAAAGCATGAAGTGCCACTACCACTGAACAATCCACTATTAAAATAACAAATATCTGAATAAATCATACTCTGAGTCTCTGTGCAAATGAACTCTGAATCCCTTCAAATTCGTCTGAATCGTTCTCTAAGAATATAAATCCACAGATGAACCACCGATGAACTGATGAACACTCAATCAAGACAAACTGAACCAAACTTCTCACACATCCTCACTTGATAACCTGATGAATTCCAACACACGACAACTAGAACTTCGGATACGCATTGTCTGAGAAATAACCAATAGCACCAATAACTTGTAATTGAAACAACTCCTTAATAGTTTGACCAAGATTAGCTCAAACTTCCATCTGAATCGAATTGTAACTGAACAACCACATTTGAAGTGAAATCACTGCACTGCCTTTGGACAAACCTGTAAACCTGAACACACAGAGAGAAGAAAAAGCGAACTACAACATATTTTTGGTATTTTGGTTAAAAGTTAGTAATCACAAACAAATAAGAAGAAATAAAAATAAAAGCAATGGTGATCCCCTGTGAGGCATAGACCTGCAACTGAGAAGAACCAATGAACCATTGCGATCTTATTTGTATGCAAAATGCAGATGAAATGTGAAAAGATCTTAGGGCAAAAATTAGGGTGTTACAGTGGGTGTATTAGATCTTTAGTCATAAAGATGAACAAAGAAAAGGAGATGAGACTTGTGAACAAGTGGCCCATAATCTTTGTTTAAAAGATTGAAAAATGTTTAAGAAAAGAGTTGTAGCAATCAGGGCTTATGTGGAAGACTGACGGAGTTTTAAAATAAATTGGAGAAAGTTTAAAATAAAAAATGAGTCCTAAACACAGGATTCCCCATGACACATTTTCATAATTCATTTTAGAAAATAAAAGGTTATGTGTAAAGAAGTTCATAAAAAGAAATTCACAGATGAAAATTCAAAACGGTGAAAAAGGTGATCGCGTCGAGTTCTTGAAAATGGATCATATGAACCCTAATGGTTCATTTTTCAAAAAGGGATGGGTCTTACACTCTAATAGAAACCCATGTGTGTGATAAAAATCAATTTGAAGGCGATTAAATCAAAACTCTAATTTTGAATATTTTAAACATTAAGAAATATTTAAATTTTTTGAGAAATTTCAAACATAAGTGAAAAACAAGTTGAAACCATCAATGTTTGAAAATTTATATTTTATCCATGAGATAACCTGAATATCATTTATGTTTGAAAAATCAAGTGAAAGAAGATTTTTAAAATGTTTAAAAACAATTAATAATAAATTCTTTATGAAAATATAAAATATATTAAAAAAATATATTTTTGGTGATTTTTTTAAGGAATAAAATATTTAAACATTTTTAAGAATTAATGAAAAAAAATCATTTAAAAACTCAAAAGAATCAGAGAGAAATTAATTTTGGAATCAATTAAAAATAACTTGGAAATTCAAAATTTTGAATTTTTGAAAAAGCGCGCCAAGAACATGGGCCAAGAACACGCGCGAAGGGAGTTTTGCCCAGATTTGCAAATTCCATCGTATCTCATGGAATAGGCATCCATTTGAGATGAAATAAACACCACCATTGTGTGTTTTGATCCTAAGAACATGATGGAACATTTTAATTTCATTTATTTTAAGTGTAGAGTAAAAAATTAGTGATGAACACTAAAGAACCCTAATTTGGCCTAAGCCTCATGAAATTCTACAAGATGGTGATTTTGTGAAATCGATTGAGGGGAAATATGCATGGATTATGAAATTACCAAGTTTGAGGCTTACCTGACTTGGAGCTTGCACCAGCTGGTGTGATTTTGATATGGAGTTGTTACAGAAAACTTGTGATGACATGGAGTGTGTTTGAACACTTGGACTTGATTGCAAATTGTTGGATCAAGTTTTGATCTTCAAGTTGCAAAAACAAGGTTTCTTTGAGTTTTTGAAGAGTGATTTTGGGTTAGAGGTGTTTTAGAGGTGATCTAAGTGTTTGAACACCTCATATACATCATATGTGATATGTTTGGGTAATTAGATTGAGTTGATAGTGGCCACAACTCAAAACCCAGCGGTGTTTGCTCAAAATGTCAAGTTTTGAGTGTTTGAGTGTGAAGGAGAGAAATCTTAGGATTCAAAGGCTTTGGTGTAATTTTTATGATCAAATGAGGTCTCTATTTATAGGCAAATATGTTGAGATTGCTCAGCACTTAATTCTTGAAGTTATAAGATCAACATTGTTGATCATTGCTTGCCACAATATCTCTTAAATGGTGAATGATGAGATTCCTCAAATAGCTCAGCTATGCAGCAAGAAAATTCACATTCTTCAGATGTTTTGAACTTGGATTATGTACACCTATTGCTTATTGTTAAAGAGATCCAAGAATATGCCATTTTGGAGCATGGTGACCATTGGATTGAAATGCATAGGTGTTGAATTCCATAAATGACATTTATGGGAATTCCTTGGTGCAATCATGAATTTGCAGGTTTGATCAGGTTTGTAATAATTGTTTAGATGCTTAAGACCACTTGATCTTATCCCTTGACTCACAAAAATCAGAATTTCAAGTTTATGAAAATCTATTTTTGGAAAAACAGTTTGTCATGATGACTTTGATCCATGATTTCTTCATGCACAAGTAAGATCTTTTCATGCCAATTGGCTCTTTGAATTGTTGGCAATATATGCAACAAAATTGATTTATAACATTGGAATTGATTCAGCTTGGAACTATGTGGAAAATTCTTCCAAGTTTTGACTGATTTTGTATATAGGCAGATTTTGTCCAAGTGTTGAAATTTACAATTTTTCTTGATTTTGATCAATCTTCAACTCAAAATCTATGATGAATTGGAGTTTTGTGTAGTTGAATCATTTGTAGTTTGTGGAAAGATATTTTATTTAAGCTTTGGTTCACAAAAATATGATGCTTGGATCACAAGTTATGATATTTTGAAGTAGGGTACTTGAACATTTTTTCTTCTAACATAAAAAAATTCCTAAGTTTTAAATATTTCCCCTTTTGCAAGTTATCTTCAAATTTCTGAATTTTTGTGATCAAATGAATTCATGGACCATATATTATTGTAATATAGGTCATAAGGATCATTTTGGGTGAAAAAGTCAAACTTTGGCTTTTTGTTCTAAGTGAAAATTACACTAGATACCCCTAGTTTCTGATTTTTTAACTGGACATCCTCTGAGGTATTTCAAACATATGAATGGACTTCTAAGGTGCACATGAGCTATTTAAACCATTTCCTATGGTATTGGATTTTGTCCATATGAAAATTTTGACTTTGGGTTCCCCGATCAGTAAGAAACCCTGATTTGGGTACTGTGAAACCTTAATATTAAAATCCTTGATCTTTGCATCTCTGGGACTTGTAGATGGCTTGTAAAAGTCATGTCAACCTTTCTTGATTACATGTGGAGGCCTTGGATCCTTTCTTCATGGAAAATTTCATCTAGAGGGATCAGTTGACTAAAACCCTAATTGGTGATACTGATGACTCGATACCCAGATCACTAAAATCCCCGTACAATCTCTAAATGACTCTTCATCATTTGATATTCCTTGAACCTTTAAGAATGATTGAAAGGTTGAAATTCTTAGGTATTAATGATTGGTCCTTTGCTTGAATCCTCTTAGGGACTCAGGAATCCTGATTCATTGCGGGGATACTGTCTAGACCAGACTGACATAGTTCTTTGGTCAGTGGATTTTCTCTGATGAGGTATATATCTTAGGGTCAAAATTTAGGGTATGACAGATGCCCCTATTTAATCTTCTTGGAACCGAAGATATGAATGATGAAATCTTTAGGAGATTCAAGGTACAAGAGTATTAAATACCTTAGAATACCCAAAATTTTGATCCTAAGATGCCAAGTTGTTCATTTTGTCGGTGATCCTGAGGTTACAAAGGCTTGGTTATAGCGTTGTTGTAGAGGTTCAAGTTATAAACACTTTAGAATTGATGTTCTTTTCAGGAAAGAACTGGAAAGAAGACTCTTTATCACGTGGGATAAATGCAAGTATGATTATGCTAATATAAATGCAAGCATAATTATGAATATATGAATGAATGTTATTGCTGACGAAACATACATTACACACAAGTTGACAAGAAAAAGAATATTGGGTTGATCCGGAGAGGTGGCATACTGGATTGCATTACCACCGTCACTTGCGAATTTTCATGATGTGTTTCATGTGTCACATCTGAGGAAGTACATTTCAGATTCGTCGCATGTGATTCAGATGGATGATGTTTGAGTAAGAGATAATTTAACTGTGGAAGTTTTGTCGGTACAGATAGATGGTAGAGAGATGAAGCGATTAAGAGGTAAAGAGATTGCCATTGTGAAGGTATTGTGGGGTGGACTAGCTGGTGATAGTTGGACTTAGGAACGTGAAAATCAGATGAAGGAATCGTATCTGATGTTTGCTTTAGGTACATTTTTGAGGATGAATATTCTTAAGTGGGGGAGAGTTATAACACCCCAAAGTTGATTCTTATTTATTTGATGTATTTGTTATGAATTTTGAGGATTTTTTTATGCTATGATGTTGTGATGGTTTAGATTAATATTTTAATAATATTAATTTAGTAATAGTGTGACATTATTTAATTATTTGAGATTAATTAAATAGAATAAGAAAAATAAAGATTTGAGGGTATTGAGATCTTTTGGTAGAAGATTAGTAAGGGTATGATGGGAAAAGACTAAAGAGGTCCTAGAGGCAAGAATGACTAAGAGAGTAAAGTGGGGTTCGTACGATCATTTGGAACGATCGAACTTTTGTGAGAAAGGAAGAAGAGCTCTGAGGAAGAAAAACTAAAGTTGAAGACTCGATGTTTTTGCGAGAAGTTATCGAAGGAATTCACGAAACCTAAGGCATGGGGAGTAAATGTCGGTTTGGTATTGTAATATAGAGATATAATTTGGGGTTTTGAGGAAGAGTCATAGGGTTATGGGGTTTTGTTGATTAATTTGTTATATGATGATGATTTATGATGATTTAGATGATAAATAATGATGTTATATGATGTGTATGATGAGACTATGATTAATGATGAAGATGTTCATAATTTTCTGGTATGCTGTTGTGAAAAATTGAGTTTTGGTGGGTTTTATCGCAGAAGGGCAATTATGATATCGTAGGTTTTTCTTGAGAAATCATGATGCTCGCTTAGTGAGCTACAACTCACTTAGCGAGCAAGTGAGAATTTTGGAACTAAAAAACATGTGAGTTGGTCGCTTAGCGAGGGGGCCAGCTCGCTTAGCGAGACCTGACATGTTTTAAAAAATTGTTTGTAATTCTGAAAAGTGTTTTAATTGATGTGTTTTGCATTATAAGATGTCATGATGTTTTAGTGATGCTGTACGATGTGTTTAGATGTTATATGTGTAGGAATGATGATAAAATGATGTATGATGATTTGAGTTGTTTTCATGAGTTTATGAATTATGATGACATGACTTAGAGGAAGATGTTGAATGAGGAAAATATATGATGATTAACAATGAATGCAGATGCAATGTTTATGATGTTTTGATGAGGTGTGTGTATATTGCGTCTTGCATTCATGGCATGATTTATGAGGTGACTTTTGGTTCGTTGGTAGCTTCAATCCCATTATGCGGATTGAAGTGATATGATGTTATGATGTGCTCCCTTATGGGGGGTTGATGGCCCAGTGTCCATCAATGAGGATGTTTCGGTACCACATGCATAATAAGATGTTGCATTTCATTCTAAATGGCATAACATGATTTGCATTGAGTTTGTATGATGAGGTGATGTAATGGACGTTGTGTATAAATGAGCTTTGTGATGATTGGATTTTATTTGAAGCTTATGTTTATGAATTCTCATTTTTATATTACTTTATTGAATGTGAATTTACTCACCCTGTCTTCCTTTTGTAATGGTCTATTATGCCATCCTGCAGATACTCAAGGTTAGCTCGGTATGCGTTTAGCTTGGAGTTAGTGAGTTTGTCGTCGTTAGTTAGAAGTGGATTCCTGCTATGTGTCCAGTAACATCGGGATGGGTTTTCGCTTAAGCTTATTTTGTTTTCTTGAATTAAGATGTTGTTTTTTTGATTAATTGAGAACTAAATGATGTTTTGATTTGACTTATGATATTTTATTTTAATTAAATACGAAAAGTAACGTTTGGTTTTCTGCTGCGTAATTATGGAAAAATGAGTTTTGATATTCAGGATTTTTTAATCCATGTTACGGGACATGACTAATATGATGTTTAAGATGTTTGAGTTAAGAGAAATGGGATGCCCTTTTATGAGGAAACTCTGATTATCTGATTAAATTGTATTATATTTGTGATGGGGTAGAAAGGGTGTTACACTTCCTGTCTTTTCTTGACGATCCAAATGGGTATTCCCTTTTCTGTAGGAATTATTGAATTCTGTAATACCAAGGTTTTCCATCAGTGACAGTTTTTATTGCAAATATGTAAGTTGGACTGTCTAGGCGCATAATTTTATTTCTTGGTATGCCATTTTATGGATTAACTATAAAAATGGAAGAGAGAGTAGCAAGTGCGTCAGCCATGTGATTTTCCTCATGAGGGATGTGATGGAATTCAACTTTGTTGAAGAATGGCTACAATCTCCTTGCGTAGTCCTTGTAAGTGATCAATGCCTAATGTCATGTTTCCCATTCTCCTTTGTTCTGATTGATCACTAAGGCAGAATCTTCGTACACATGTAAATTTTTTTATCCTGAGATCAATTGCTTCTTCGTGACCCATGATGCAAGCTTCATACTCGGCCTCATTGTTTGTACATTTGAATGCCAATCTGGCAGTGAATGGAATGTAGGTTCCATGTGGAGTGACAATTATTACCCCAATTTCTTTTCAATAAGTGTTGACTACCCCGTCAAAGATGAGTCCCCAACGGGGTCCTGGCTCTGGTCCTTCGTATGGCAGTGGTTCGTCACAATCTTTCATCTTAAGATACATGATGTCTTTGTCTGGGAAGTCAAATGTGATTGGTTCCTGATTACTTATGGGCTGATGAGCTAAATTATCATCTAGGATACTTCCTTTGACATATTTCTGACTATGATACTCAATTTTGTATTCTGATAACAACATTTGCCAATAAGTGATTTGTCCCGTTAATGCAGGTTTCTCGAACATATATTTGATCGGATCCATTTCCAAGATGAGCCAAGTAGTATGACAGATCATATACTAGTGAAGACGTTTAGCTTCCCAAGCTAAAGCGCATCAAGTTTTCTCGAGAATTGTGTACCAAGTTTCACAATCATTGAATTCCTTGCTCAGATAGTAAATAACATATTATTTTCTTTTTGTTTCGTCTTGCTGGCCAAGTACACAACCCATGGAGTCTTCCAAAATGGTGAGGTACATGATTAATGGTCTGCCTTCAAATGGAGGAGACAAAATTGGTGGCTTCAACAAGTATTTTGTGATCTTTTCAAAGGCTTCCTGTAAGTCTTTTGTCCAGTCATGACTGTGATTCTTCCGGAGAAGTTTGAATATTGGCGTGCATGTCGCGGTCATGAGAAATATGAATCTTGAGATGTAATTTAGACGTCCCAGGAATCCTTGTACTTGTTTCTCCGTTTTCGGAGTAGGAATTTCTTGAATAGCCTTGACTTTATCAGAATCGACTTCAATTCCTTTCTAATTGAAGATGAATCCCAGGAGCTTCCTTGATCAGACACCAAAGGTGCACTTGTTAGGATTCGGTCGTAATTTATATTTTCTCAGACGTTGGAAAAATTTCTGCAAATGTTCAACGTGTTCCTCTTTGGTCTTCGACATAGCGATCATGTTGTCGATGTATACTTCAATCTCTTTATACATCATGTCGTGTGTCGCTCCCGCCAAATGACACCGGGTCAGAAGGGGTACAGATGTGAACGGTCGGCGAAAGGAGAGGATGAATATGAACTGAAAAGAGTCGCCAGCTAGGAATTTTTATCCCGAAGGAAAGGTAATGCTGCATAAACCTAGGAAAAGATGGATAAGACGGTTACGAACCAGAGAAACTGAGAAAGGGGGTTGGTTACAACCTGGGAAGGTATTAGCACACAGATTGTCCGCCGTACTCGATGGGATCCACGCTTGAAAGCTTGTGTTTAAAGGGGTAGTGTCAGTGCTATTTTATGTGCAAAAGTTGGAAAAGGATACAAGTGTCAGTGCAAAGAAGTGTAAAGTGAAGAAAAGGAGTGTCAGTGCAAGAAAAGAGTGCAATGCTCAAGACAAAGAGGCTTAAGGAATAATGCTGGAAGAGGGGGAATATACAGAGACTTTTGTTCGATAACTATTAAGTTATGCCTACGTATCCTCTCGTGCAATGAGGAAGTCAGAACACCGTAGTTTGACTCAAAGAGACTGAAAGATAAATTGACTGATGAACTGCTTACTTGTCTATGCTCAAGTGTATGACCTGTCTGGCTCAGGTGCGAACTGTCTTGCGTTATACGGAAGAAGCGAGTTCTCGTTTATGAGTGAATGAGATGAGAAAAGAATCCCGGAGGAGACAATTATTGTTTGTTTTTGGTATTTTCAATCTTTTATTGCTTTTTGGTTGTTGTCGTAAGAAAATGAGCTTAAGCCTAAACCAAGGGTTAGTAAACTCATCACATCTTCCCTCTGATTAGGGTAATGAGAATACCTTAAGTATGAAGTAAGCACCTCACACTTAATCACCATGATGTAGGATTAAGATCATTAACCTAATTGCATTTATTTAGATGTTTTTGGAGTTTTTGTTTAGTGTTAAGTAATGAGTTTAAGCCATAATCAAGGATTTAATGGACTCATTACACCATCCTAATAGAAGGATAATAGATGAGAACATTTAAGCCGAGGAAGGCTCCTCAACTTAATCCATGATTAGGGATTAACCTCATGACAAAATAAAGCCTTTATTAAAGTGGATTTTAGTTAATGGTAAGATTAAGAAGTGAATTTTATGATTTGTAAGACAACTTCAGGGGGACTTGTCCATTAACACTAGGGTTAGTCCTTCTTAACCAATTAAGGAAGAATTAGATCCCTAATGCAAGGCCCAAGTTACAAGCTTGATGTCTTAGTGATTATTAGATGGATTGATTAAGGGATTTAAACACATTAAGGGTTTAACACTTAGGATTAAAGTTATACACTCCATCCTAAGAGAAGGATGCAAGCATAACCCTAATTACAAAGTCTTAAAACCTTAAAGGTTTAGTCCCTGATTATGAGATGAGAAGAGAAGACACAAAAGATGACACAAAGGTAAAACTAATGGGGGACTAAATAAAACCCTAATTTTTATCATGCTTGGGTGTTCCTAGGGTTTATGAGGCTTGCAAGAAATCTTCAAGAAGAGCCACCAAGGAAGAAGCAGATGAAAGGAGGAGAAGCAAAAGAAGCAAGTCAACTTACTTCACTTAAGAAGATAAGTTGCTTGAAGAAAGAAAGTGAGGAGGGAACATGAATGAGCAAGCTCACTCTAAAGCAAATACAAAATGCAGCAATGAATGCATAAGAGAGGTGAGAAGAGATTGTGAGAAGTGAAGGCAAATTCACTTCTCAAAGTAACTTACCACCTGAAAAGTTAGTAAAAGGAAATGAAATGAAATGAATGCAAGGATGAAAACCAAAACCATAAGAATATTCATGATGCAAATGGTGCTAAGATATGATGCAAATGTATGTCAAGAGATGCAAATGATCATACAAGTAATGAGGATGCAAATGAAGCATGAAAGGAGGCATGAAAGTTCATGAAAGCATGAAATGAAATGAATGCATAACATGGAAAATGGATGATGCAATGATCAAACATGATTCTAATGTCTCCTAAGATGTCTTAGAAGTCATGTGAATGCATAACATGTCATGGCAAGTTCATGAATGCAAGCATATGCAAGATGTATGCAAGAGAAGATGAGAAATTAGGGTTTTAATGCAACATGAGATGCAAAAGTCAAAAACAAAAGCAAATGATAAGATAAAAAATTGAAAATGCAATCAAAAGAACCCTAACCCCATATGATATCACACCCAAAAGGAGGAGACCTAACTCCTAACCCTAAGGGACTTATGATTTTTCTAAGTTTTCTAGGGTTTTAAGGTACCTAAAGGGAAAAAATGCCAATCAATTCAAAAAGGCAGAAGAAATTCATGACAAATTTATGTTAGAAACTACATTTCAAGTGAAGATCAATGCAAAAAGAACCATTGTCATACCATTCTTGGTTAGGCAGAAAATAATTCTTGAAGTTAGGGTTCCAAAATAAGAATTTTATGAACCCTAAATTCAAGAAAATTATCAAAAATGATTCAAAACCAAAAAGAAATTTGTGTGGATGGTATGACAATGTCCCTAAATGTTTAAAGATGCAATATGAATTTTTTGGGATTTTTTAGAAACCTAAATGATATTTTAATTAATTAATTTTCATTAATTAATTAAAATAAACAATTAAATGTCTAAAAAATAATTTTTTAATGCAAAAAATAAAAATAAAAATATTTTTGGGTTGAAAAAATTATTTGGAATTAAAATGCTGAATAAAATATTTTTGGCATTTTTTAACTATTTTAAATAATTCGTACAAAATAAATAAGAAAAATTGAATTAAAAATAAAATAAATGAGAAGTACGCAGAGGGAAGGGCCTGGATTGATTCTGGGTTTAAAGGGATTGACCTGACGCCACATCCAATGGCCCAGATTCAAATTTCACTAATCCTATTTAATTATTTAATTAATCCAGTTTAATAATTAATGAGAAGATCCTAGCCACTAAAACACGCGCGAGAAGACATATCAAAGGGTCCACATTCAAACAGAAACCCTAACCCTAATTAGCCATTAATCACTTTCAGGTGGCCGGAAAAGACCTCCGGTCGTCTTCTTCGGCCACACCTCCCCTGAGCAAAACCAAAACCTCACTTCTAGATTATTTCTGGAGCTCTAAAGCTCCAGATCAACTCCCCTCATCCCCCTGAACCTAAATCCACCCTCAAACCTCATTTCTTTTCACCCAAAATCAAGATTCGAAGAAAACAACAAAAATGGCAAAAATTTCAGAAGCTCAGTAAATACTCATCTCTCCACCATTTTCAAAAATACAAAGTTCAGTGTGACCAGTGGAACATGCTTAATCATTTAGTAACATAAAATAAAGGTTCTGGAAAAATTAATTCGAATGGCTACCTGAGATGGAGCCTTCAACCCTTGAGCTTTCTGGCTGCTTCCTTGGTGCAAAATGCCTCCAATGACCTCCCTGAAGAAGCTTTGATGCTTGGAGAGCTTTGAGGAAGGCTAGTTTGTGAGTTTGCACTCCAACTGGTCAGAAATCATATTTGGCTTATGGTGTGTTCTTGGCTGTTTTGATGGGTGGTTTATGATTAGTGAATGATTTAAGAATGAATGGTGGTGTTTGTTTGAAGAATGGGTGGCTGAGTTATGGGATTCGAAGGTTTTTGCAAGAGGGAGAGTTTTTGTGAACTTGTGAATGCTGAGGTTTCAGGCTGTGTTCTTGTGTCTTATGGCTTGGGTTTGATCCACATATCAACTTGTGATAGGTTTGTGGAGTGGTTGTGCCCTATTGTGATTCTTGACTTCCTTGATCTTTGGAGGATAAAATATGATGATTGAACATACATGGACCCTCTTGAGATGATTGAAGACCTTGGGAGTGGCTCAGATGGATCTTGGACTGCTCAGATCACAAACCCTAGATGCAGATGAACTTGAACCAATGCAGTGAAGCAAAAATGCAACATGATATGATATGATTAAACTAATGCAAGTATGAAAAGATCACAAGCCATAGTGTGAACTTAGTGAGGGAAAATTTGGGGTGTTTACAGCTGCCCCTATTCAAACATGAGTTAGTTGTGCGGGATGTAAGCACCTGGCTTAACAGACAAACAAGATAACTTGTGGTTGAATACCAAAGACAGTCCGACATTTGCACTCACTGGGGAGAAGAAGAAAAGGGATATAAATTGTGAAAGAAAATATAGTATGATTATAAAGTGCAGGCGATGGAGGACGACCATCGAACAAAGGACGACTGCTAAGGATAAAGCAATGACGGGGACGGCCGACATGCTGGGGAAATAAAGAGATTATGATGGGGACGACCATCAAATAAAGTAACAAAGTTCTCTGGGGATTAAAGGTAAAGTCAATGATGGGGACGGCCATCAGGTTTGAAATAAAGGATGAGGGACGGTCATCAAAGGTGAAGGACAATCACCTAGCAGGGGACGGCTGCTCTGTTGGGGGTAAGGATGAGGGAGGGTCATCCAAGGTGAAGGACAATCACCTGGCAGGGTACGGCTGCCGAAAGTATCACGACATAGGACAAATGCCGGACAGAAAAGGTCGACGACGGGGACGGCCATCAGATAAGCATGATGAAGGACGATCATCAAGAGGTGACGGAAGATCACCTAGCAGAGTACGACTACTCTTGGGGTTTATCATTACATAGGACGAATGTAAGATAACAAGATCAACGATGGGGACGGCCATCAGATAACATGATGAAGGACGATCATCAAGAGGTGAAGGACGATCACCTAGCAGGGGACGACTGCTAAATATCACGACATAGGACGAATGCCGGATAACAAAGGGGTTCCAATAATGGAGACTCCGCTGGGAGAAGGATGAGGGACGGTCATCCAAAGGTGAAGGACGATCACCTGGCAGGGTACGGCTGCCAAAAGTATCATGACATATGACGAATGTCAGATAAGAGAAAGATTGTTCTACTGGGGACTTACTGGGGAATGGTAAACACGGACGAGCGTTCGTATCCAAGAAATAAAATGTATAAGTGTTTTGACGCTGTGTATAGATTAAAGATGCGGACGAGCATCCTTAAGATTACGATACAGACGGGTATCGGTAGAAACAAACGCTGACACATATTCAGAGATGATGATACGGACGAGTATCAACTGGTTAACAAAGAACACGGATGAGTGTTGAATCTGAGGGGAAATAAGTGTGTATACAGGATACGGATGAGTATCTGTATGAGTAAAAATAAACCTGAGTGAGACACGGATGAGTGTTCAACTTGCTGGGGAGAGTATGACACGGACGGGTGTCAGAAGAGAAAATGTATAAGTTATGAACTTATATTTGTATATGAGAGTGTAAAAGGTGTTCTGGCGACCAGTGGGGATAAGATGACACGGACGAGTGTCGAAAGAAGAGTATTATAAACAAGTGTTTGGTTTACAATAAGTGTTTAGGCTACCATGCTAGGGAGTGGTGACATGGAAGAGTGTCAAGAGAGTGTATAGATATATCTGCAGGGGATGATATGAGATGACACGGACGAGTGTCGAGAAGAGTATATGTAAACATGTATTTGTGTTTAGAGAGTGAAAAAAGGGAATGCTTTGGATTTCTGTGGGGAGATGGAGATGATACAGACGAGTTATGTATGAGTATCTGTTTGTAGAGAGTGTCCTGGCGACTTTACTGGGGAAAGATGACACGGACGAGTGTCAAAATGAGCATGTATCTGTATTTTAGGAGTGCAAAGGGACGCTTTGGCTTTCTGTTGGGGAAATATGAGATATTTTGTATATTACTGATGTGGTATTGTCGGTATTTATAGGTGACTGATTCAAAACCTGACTTGTGATTATGCAATATGTTTGATTTTGCCGTAATGCTCTGTATTAGACGAAATGCTACGCTCTGAGGGATAAATGATGTAAATGCTATGATTATGCAAAGATACCGATCCGGGACTCGGATCCCGTTGTTGGAAGATCTCCGATTGATCTGCTTGAAAGGATATCCCAGCTGGGGACGAGATCATTGGTAGATCTGATATATGGCTCTGCTTGGGGAAATAAGTCACTGATAGGCCTATCTTGGTAATGAGGAGCCCAGCTGGGGAAGTGGAAGCTTTCGTCACTTTATTGTGCGGGAAATTCAGACATTGCTCTTCTGGGAGGAGGTTGGAGCTCTGTGGGGAGATGGTTCCCTGTCTAGCACCCTGTTGGGAGAGGAAGAACCACTGAACGGTCTTTCTAGAGATTTTTGTGGGGATCCTGCTAAGGATGAGGATACTTGATAACTCAGCTGGGGATATGAGCACCTTCTGGTACTGCTCTGAAAGAAAATGTGCTGGAGAAGTGATGCCTTGCAACTCTGATAGGGAGAGAGCATTTCTGGTGCTGTTTGGAAGATGTGATGAGGAAATAATGATTTGGCAACTTTGCTGGGGAAAACCTTTCATGCCCCATGTTGCGCTCCGAATACCTGCAATCCTGTTATGACAAAGAAACGCACAAGTACCCCGAGGTATCCCTTACTGGATTCCATCATAGGAGTTTAGACACTCCCAGGAGTAAGTAACATATTTCCTGTAAGCATGTGATTAGAAAGGCACATATGTTTTTATGCAACCATTATATCAAGGATATCGGACATTTTTGCAAATGAAATAAAATGTACAAGACGGAGTGTGACTGAAAATCTGATTTTATTAATTTGGGTGCCCTAAATTGGCAAATACAGTCAAAGAAACATATCCCCTGAAATGAGGAGATTTGTTACAAAATTGAGAAATAAAAAGGTGTTGGCAATGTTGACGACGCTTTAGTGAGCTTCCCTTTGCTATAACCCGTATGACCTTGACGTTCTTATCATCTTGCTTTCTGAAGAAGGTTGATTCTGACCGATGCTTTAACCTTTCGAAGTTTGCCGTGTTGTGAGTGATACAGAAGAATTCAGAATACAGTTGTTTGCTTATTCCCTTATTTTGCATAGATTGCCCTTTCGGGTTTTCAATCCACCGGGATACCCATTTTTGCCTGAGCTGTCCAATGTGGCTTTTCAACTCAGCGGGTGTACATTTTTTTTCTTTATTTTCCCTTATTTTTGCCCGAGTCTTTTATTCTGTTTTTGACTCGCCGGGATGCCCTATTTTTGCCTGGACTTACATTCTGTTTTTATGTCCAGCGGGTCATTTTATGCGAAGTATTTTTTAACTGCATATGAATTCACAGGGGACAAGAAATCTTCACCATCCATAGTAGTGAGCATCAGTGCTCCACCAGAGAAAACTTTCTTTACTATGAATGAACCATCGTAATTCGGAGTCCACTTGCCCCTGTGGTCTGTATGAGGAGGGAGGAGTCTTTTCAGCACAAGATCTCCTACTTGGTATTCCCGAAGCCTGACTTTCTGATCGAAGGCTTTCTTCATTCTTTTCTGATATAACTGCCCATGGCAGATTGCAGCTAATCTCTTTTCTTCGATCAGATTCAATTGATTGTAACGAGATCGGACCCATTCTGCTTCATTCAACTTGACATCCATCAGTACCCGCAACGAGGGTAATTCAACTTCAACAGGTAGGACTGCCTCCATACCATACACAAGCTGATATGGTGTTGCCCCAGTGGATGTTCTGATTGAGGTACGGTACCCATGCAAGGCAAATGGTAGCATTTCATGCCAGTCTTTGTATGTAACCACCATCTTCTGCACAATCTTCTTAATATTTTTGTTAGCCGCCTCAACAGCGCCATTCATCTTTGGCCTGTAAGGAGAAGAATTGTGATGTTGGATTTTGAAGTCCCGGCACAGTTCTGCCATCATTTTATTGTTCAAATTGGAACCATTATCAGTAATGATTCGCTCGGGCACTCCATACCGACAGATGATGTCTCTCTTCAGGAATCGGGCTACCACTTGTCTGGTGACATTTGCATATGAAACTGCTTCAACCCATTTGGTGAAGTAATCAATGGCTACCAGGATGAATCTGTGGCCATTTGAAGCAGTCGGTTCGATCTTTCCAATCATATCAATGCCCCACATGGCAAAGGGCCAAGGTGAAGACATCACATTCAAAGGATTCGGAGGCACATGCACTTTGTCTGCATAAATCTGGCATTTGTGGCACTTTCTGGCATAAGCATAACAGTCTGCATCCATTGTGATCCAGTAGTAACCTGATCTTAGCAATTTCTTAGCCATTGCATGTCCTCCAGCATGGGTACCAAAAGATCCTTCATGCACCTCGTGCATCAACAATTCTGCTTCTGCCTTGTCAACACATCTGAGAAGTACCATATCAAAGTTTCGCTTGTACAAGGAACCATCAGCATTCAGGAAGAAACTGCCAGCCAACCTTCTTTATGTCTTCTTGTCATTGGATGATGCCCCAGGTGGGTATGTTTGATCCTCTAAGAAGCATTTGATGTCATAAAACTAAGGCTTATAATCTTTAGCAATGTCTACTGAGAATACGTATGCTGGTCTGTCAAGTCTGGATACTGAAATCCGAGGCACAAAGTTGGCAGCTTGAACTTTGATCATGGAGGAAATGGTAGCCAGAGCATCTGCAAACTGATTTTCATCTCGAGGGATATACTCAAGTTTGACTGTAGTGAAGAAAGTCAGTAATCTCCTCGTATAATCCCGGTATGGAATCAGATGCTCCTGGTGAGTGTACCATTTTCCGTTGGTTTGATTGATTACTAAAGTTGAATCCCCAAATACGGTTAACGTCTTGATCCTGAGGTCAATGGCTTCCTCAAGACCCATGATGCAGGCTTCATATTCAGCTTCGTTGTTAGTGCAGACAAATGTAAGTTTTGCCGAGAAAGGCATATGAACTCCTTTAGGTGTAATGAGTACTGCACCAACTCCACGGCCATTCATATTAATAGCCCCATCAAACATCATTGTCCATTCTTCTTCTGGATCAAGCCCTTCAGTGTGAACAGGCTCTTCATGATCTTTGGATTTTAAGTACATGATGTCTTCATCAGGGAAGTCAAATCTCATAGGCTGGTAATCATCAATGGGTTGCTCAGCAAGATAGTCAGACAGCACACTGCCTTTGATGTCTTTCTGAGATGTGTACTGAATGTCATACTCTGTGAGAATCATTTGCCATCTTGCAACCCGTCCAGTAAGTGCTGGCTTCTCAAATATATACTTGAATGGATCCATCTTTGAGATTAATAAGGTAGTGTGGGTCAATATATACTGCCTTAGTCGGCAAGCAGCCCACGCTAAAGCACAACAAGTTTTCTCGAGCAGTGAATAACGTTGTTCACAGTCGGTAAACTTTTTGCTTAGGTAGTATATTGCATACTCTTTTCGACCAGACTCGTCATACTGGCCCAGCACACACCCCATTAACTCTTCTAATACTGTCAAGTACATTATTAGAGGTCTTCCTTCAACTGGAGGCATAAGGATTGGAGGCTCTTGTAAGTATTCCTTGATTTTGTCAAAAGCCCTTTGGCAGTCTTCATTTCACCTGACCGTTTGTTCTTTCCTTAACAACTTGAACAAGGGCTCACAGGTTGCTGTAAGATGAGATATGAACCTTGAAATGTAGTTCAATCTACCTAGAAACCCCCGAACTTCTTTTTCAGTCTTTGGTGCAGGCATTTCTTGAATGGCTTTGACTTTGTCAGGGTCAACTTTAATTCCCTTTTCAATTACAATAAATCCCAGCAGCTTACCGGATCGTACCCCGAATGTGCATTTGTTGGGGTTTAGCTTCAGCTGTTACTTCCTCAGACGTTTGAACAGCTTCAACAGATTTACCAGGTGGTCTTCTTCTGTGAGGGACTTGGCAATCATGTCATCCACATAACATTCAATTTCTTTGTGGATCATGTCATGGAACAATATTACCATAGCCCGTTGATAAGTGGCACCAGCATTCTTCAGTCCAAATGGCATTACTTTATAATAGAATGTGCCCCAGGGTGTGATGAAAGTTGTCTTCTCCATGTCTTCAGGTGACATCTTGATCTGACTATATCCTGAAAATCCGTCCATGAAGGAGAATACCAAGAACTGAGCCGTATTATCGACCAATACATCAATGTGAGGTAATGGGAAGTCATCTTTCGGGCTAGCTCTGTTCAGATCCCGGTAATCCACACACATCTGTACTTTGCCATCTTTCTTAGGCACAGGTACAATGTTAGCAACCCACAGCGGGTAACTAGTTACAGCAAGGAAACCGGCGTCCCACTGTTTTTGTACTTCTTCTTTTATCTTCATGGCCATATCCGGGCGAGTGCGGTGCAGCTTCTGTTTTATCGGAGGACAATCTTCTCTTAGAGGCAGCTTGTGCATAACAATGTCGGTATCCAGACCCGGCATATCCTGATAAGACCAAGAAAAGACATCAACATACTCTCGCAGCATGTCAATAAGTTGTTCCTTCACTGAATCTTGCAGACGGGCCCCAATCTTCACTTCTTTCAAGTCTTCTTCGGTACCAAGATTAACCGTCTCAACTTCCTCCTAATGAGGGGTGATAACCTTCTCCTCTTGCCTTAGTAGTCTGGCTAGCTCTTCGGGTAGCTCATAATCTTCTTCAACCCCTTCATCGACTTGATTAATCGGATTGTCAAAGTCATACGAAGTCATAGCAGTGTCGTTGTCGGTGCAGTCTGGAGGGCACTCTCTGCAAGGGTTTAGATTGGTTCATTTTAGTGATCAATTTTATCTTGCTTGTGAAAATGAAGTTATTATTTTGAAAAACATTGCCATTTTATTTTTGTACAAAAAATGAAAAATGAAAAACAGTGAGCGGAAAAAGAGAGACTCATTTGCAAAAGATGTCCTGGTATTCATTAATTGATCGTTTGCACAAAATACAAGATGGCCCGATTACAAAATGAGCCCTGACATCTTGGGCAAGATGCAGGACTTGATGCATGCTTAAAGACAGGAAATAATAATTACTCTGCAGGAGTAACTCTTATAATTTCCTGGGAAGATTTGAGACTTGGTTCCCCGGGATCCTTGGACGTATCCAATTTTCCAGGTTGCGTTCGTCTTCTTCCTCGTCTTCCAGACTGTTCACAGCATCCGGGGTAAGCATTCCCCCGCTGAAAAATTTGGGCTCCATTGCAGCCTCTGGTTGATCTTGTTGAGTTGGTCTGTAACCCAACCCGAATCTGTCTTCTTTCTTTTCAACTGGAAGCAGCTTGCCCCAGCCTTAAGCGGTACCCTCCTCAACAACCTTCTGGGCCTGTTGATATGAAGTGATGGAAGTTCCAGATACAACAGTTGCTTCATTGATGTTAAGGGCCTCAAACCCCTGACTCATAGTCTCATGGATCTCCCCATCCATCTCTATATACTTATAAGTAGCCAGCTGGCTAACAAAAATGTCTTCCTCCCAGCAGATTGTGATGATCTGGCCTTCCCACTCAAAGTTTAACTTCTGGTGAAGGGTAGATGTAACAGTGCCAACGGCGTGAATCCAGGGTCTACCCAACAGACAGCTGTAGGCCGGCTGTATGTCCATCACGAAGAAGGTAGTTTTAAAGGTCTGTGGGCCAATCAACACAGGTAAATCAATCTCTCAAAGCACTGATCTCTTAGAGCCGTCAAATGCTCTCACCACCAAGTTGCTTGGACGCAACGCCAAACCATCATACTCTAGCTTCACCAAGGCTTTCTTTGGGAGGACATTGAGTGAAGACCCAGTGTCCACCAGCACATGAGAAAGAATGGCACCTTTGCATTCTAAGGTGATATGTAAAGCCTTGTTATGGTTGCGTCCCTCCGTTGTTAAATCATCATTTGTGAAGCCCATTCCATGACTGGTGTTAACATTTGCAACCACCGTTTCCAGCTGATTAACCGTAATCTCTTCCGGCATGTAGGCTGTGTGCAGGACCTTCAACAATGCATTCCTATGGGTTTCGGAACACATTAACAGTGATAATATAGAGATTTTGGAGGGTGTCTGATGAAGCTGGTCCACCACTTTGTAATCACTCTTTTTGATTATTCTCATGAACTCGTCCACCTCTTGTTCAAAAGACGTCTTCGGAGTTTCTTTAACAGTTGGCTCCTCAAGTACCGCATTCTTCCCTTTTGCCTTAGCAGCAGCTTCTGCTTCAGCACTAGATCTTGGTGTTTGTGAGGCAAAAAGGCGTCCGCTTCTGGTGAAGCCTCCGCCTCCCCCAACATTGTCAACTTGTGGTGAAGAGGTTGATGAATCTAGAGTGATTTTCTTCCCGTCGTAGCAGAGATCAGAACCGTAGTCTCAAGGTATGGCATTACTGCTTTTATAAGGAACGGGTCCTGGCACCGTAATGGTGACCGGACTGACTGCCGCAGCGGAAGGAACTGTGATGGTATGCGGATCGTAATAGATCGTGACTGGAGGTCTGACAGGAGGTGTTGCAGTTTGTTGTTGGAAATTGTTGTTGGGATGAACATTTGCTGGGTCATAATAGATCGTGACCGTTGAAACATCTTCATTAATGTTTGCTGGTGTTGTAGGCGTTTTCGTTGATAAGATGGGTGTTGATGTTGTAGAAGAAAATGTTGCTGAACTCTGATCTGTTGAAATAATGGATGGAGTAACTGCTGGAGTTGTTGAAGAATCAGTGGGAATGATTGTTGTTGTTGTTGCAGGAGGATCTGTTGTTGCTGAAGAAAGATTTGTTGTTTATGAAGGAGAATCCATTGTTGTTAGAGAAAGAGTTGTTGAAGGAGTTGTTGTAGTAATTTTCAAGATTCCATCTCTGATGAGGCCATCTATGCCAAACCTTAGCTTTTCACAACCATTAATGGCAGTCTTGCACAATTCACAGCAGGCCTCACAGCCCGGGAACACTTGGCATCTTAAGAGTTGAGCTTTGACTTCGGCCAACGGTGTTTGAATCTGTGCAACATTGTCAACCAGTGCGGATGGCTGGTCCTCTTCTATGGCATTAATCCTGGGCCCACCATGATTAGGCATATGATTTCTGTTAACATTTGGAGGAGGTGCGAAATTGAGAGCTTTGGAATCGACCAGATCTTGAACCTTCATTTGCAAGGCTCTACATTTCTCAGTATTGTGACCGGGTGCGTTGGAGTGAAAGGCACACCTGGCATTAGCATCATAATTCTTCGGGAGATTGAGGGGATCTGGTGGAGCCAACGTCCTTAACTCAACCAGGTTAAGCTTCAGGAGTTGTGGCAGTAGAGCGACATAAGGCATAAGGATGGGATCAATCACCCTATTCGCCTGAGATGGCCTCTATTGAAAGGGGCGTTGCTGTTGGTTGTTGTTGTTATTGTTGTACGTTCTTTGTTGTGGAAAATGAGATTGTTGCTGATAGTGATGTTGTTGTTGTTGAGGATATAATGGTTGTTGTGGAAATGGAGCCGGGATAGTAACGACTGCTATTGATCTGTGAGAATACTGGGGTCTGCCCCTGCCTGCATGGATAGCATTTGTTTCAACTGCTCTTCTGGGTCCTGAAAAAGGTTTTCCGGGGTTGTTGGAGGAACTTGCACCATTGTCATAGATTTTTCCCATCTTCAAAAGACTCTCAATTCTCTCACCAGCTATAACTACATCGGCAAAACTGGTGGAAGAGAAAGCAGCAAATCTATCAATATAAGCTCCCTGCAAAGTGTTCATAAACATGTCAGCCATCTCTATTTCTGTCATGGGTGGTTGGACAGCAGCAGCAAGCTGTCTCCACCTCTGAGCATAATCCCGAAAGCTCTGCCTTGAAGACTGAGACATGCCCATTAGAAGAGTTCTATTGGGGGCCATGTCTAGGTTGTACTGGTATTGCCGGATGAAGGCCTCAGCAAAATCTTTCCAACATCTTATAGTGGCCCATGTCAGATGCGAATACCATTCTCTTGATGCTCCAGTCGGGCTGTCCTCAAAATAGAACATCCATAACTTCTCATCCATGGTATAAGCCTTGAGTCTTCCTAAGAAAGATTGCAGATGAGTGTAACATGGTGGGAGAACTGACTTTAGTTATGTTGCGGATAGCAAGAATCGCCACCGACTTTTATTTTATCCAAAGGGAAGGGCATAAAAGAACAGGAAAGACCTTAAAAGATTTTTGAGTTCGGGGGGTAGGTTATATAAAGGGAAGGTGTTAGCACCATTTACATCCATGGTTATCCATGGGCTCTTAGTTACTTAGCTCACTTTAAACTGTTTTGAGAAGTGTAGTGTGTGATTAAAAAATTTCTTAAGTACTTTATAATGATCCTTGTATGGATATATATAAAAACTTTGTTTTGAAAATTTGTTTGAAAATATGAAGTGTAATGAAGTAATTTGATGAAAAGTGAGCAAGTACTTAAGAGGAACCTACCCTATGTTAAATCTTTACTGTTCTCGTATGTTCTTTCAATGGTAAGAATATCCCTATTATTAAGGAATAGGTAGTCATTACCTTGGATGTTATAAGGGACATGTGAAGGATCATCTGTGTTTAGGCAACTGTAAGGTGTCTCAGCAATACGAAGGGACTTATCATCTTTTATTCGAAAGGGACAAGATCATTTACGTAGGCAACATCGAAGGGACTTGATCTTATAATCTTAAAGGGACTTGATGATATTTCATGAGAAGGGACTTTGCTTTTTAGACACCTTACTTGACCTTTTGATTTAGGCAACATGAGGGATAACCTTAGGAAGTGAGATGGCGATCAAAGATCGACTTACGTGTGTAGGGGTGTACATGGATTGGGTCAACCCACAAAATCCGGTCAAACCCACCCAAAAAAACCCATAAAAGTGGGTTGGGTCGGGTAATTGGGTGGATATGGGTTTAAAAACTAAAAAACCCATTAAAAAATTCGGGTTTCGGGTAAAACCGGACCCAAACCCACAAAATCCACTGACCCACTAATCAAACATTTATTATTACAATTTTAATAATCTTGATGAATATTAACTTAATTGTTACAATTTTTGTCTTTTGAATATTTACTATTTTAGTGAACTATAGCTTTAACTAATTTTAAATATTTCACTATTTGGTTATTTTGATACTAATACAACTTTATGTCATACAACTTTAATTTATTTTGTATTTTATGATGATTTTTATTAGTTAATGTTGTAATTTATTATTTTATGATGTTAAAAATAATTAAAAATAGGTTATCTAATTTTATTTAAGAAGATAAAAATATTCGAATAATTTTAATGAAAAAAATACGATGATCCATCATTTAGTTATTTAACATTAATAAAATAGAAAAAATATTTGGGCAACCCACTGCCCAACCCAACCCAACCCGAAAATTAGTGGGTTTGCCCAAACCAATCCATTGATATTGCGGATGGTTATTTTACCTTGCCCAAACCGGATTGACCTATATGGGTTGGGTATTGGATTTGGCAAAACCCAACCCAAACCGGCCCATGTACACCCCTATACGTGTGTGCGTGTATATGTTCATATATTTATCTTATTAAATTAGTGATTCTAAATTAATTTTAAAGTACAAACATATTATCACTCCCTATATTTACTAACCATGGCAAGAATATTTATAAACCATAAAATAAAGACGAAAATAAAACCTATGACTATTACAAGGCTTTCGCATTTACATAAATATAGAAACGATTAAATAATAAATATATAAATAAATAATAAAAGGGGTTAGTAATAAAACAATTATAATAAAAAAGAGGTTAGAACAAAAATATATACAAGAAATATATATAATTTAATTAAATATTTTTTAGGTTAAATAAATAATTTTTGAAGAATTTTTTGAGATGAAAATAAAATAATATGAATAATAGAAATAAACTATAGAATAAATAAAAACATGATTAATTATTTAATTATATATATTAGAAAAATTTATTAAGTTAAATAAAAATTAAGATTTAGAAATTAGGGTTACATATTAGGGTTTATAATTTAAATTACAATATTAATTTAATTATTTACAAAAATAAACTATATAGAATAATAATAAAAATGAAAGTGAATTATATTTGAGAAAATAAAAATATTGATTTAAAAAAATAAAATTTTATTCTATGAAAATACATTATATTATTATTTAAAATTAACTTATTATATAATATATAATTAAATAAAACAAAAAGGAAGAAAAATAGAAAAAAGGAAATTAGGTTAAAAAATAATGGGGAGGCCTGGATTTGAACCCAGGACCTCCCCTGTACCTGAATGAAGGACTGCCACTGGGCTGCGCACGCAGTTGGTGATATCTAACAATCCAAATTGATCATATGCATAACCTGCAAAATAGAACAAAGTAAAAAAAATAATGCAGGACTTGGGAATCGAACCCAGGTCCTTTACCATCAAAGCGCCTCACCAAAACCAGCTGAGCTACGCGCTCGTTGTGACATATATACGAAACTAATTCGTTTTAAGCCCTATACAAAATTCAAATTTATTTCCGCGTGCCATTGACCTTCTTCTACCTCTGGACCTGCGGAATTTGCTGCGAAAATTCCTATGCATTTTCCTGCGATTTTTATTCGTATGAAAACCTACGAATATCATATAGCACAAACCATATGGTATTTTCTCAAATTAATCACATCAATGTGATCCTCACAGCTCATACAACACAAATATGTCAATAAAAATCATTTAAATCACTTGTATCATAAAGCCCTAATCTAGAGGTGTAAACCCTAACAATGGTAGAGTGATGTTTCGGCCATGGAGCTTCATGAAACTATCCAGAAAGTATCTACTGACCAAACCAAACACAAATCCATGGTTAGAATCAATTAACAACACATGAACATATGAAATCGAAAAATCATAAAAAAGCAAAAAATTATGATTCGGATTATGAATTCTGAGATGATTTCGATGATATTGATGGTTGGGTTATGTTCAGTGATGTTCAAGGAAGAGATTGGTGCCCTTAATTCACCTGAAAAACTACAAAATCTTAGAATCCGAATTCCAACTTTTTAATGAATTTTGAAATTTTGAAACTTGTCTTTGAGGCTGTCAATTCGCCTGTTTAGCATTGCTTAAGGTTGTTTATATATCACATAATGAAATTAGGTCAAGACATTCACCAAACTTGTGGATTTTTGGACCTTGTGAGATTGAAAAAGATGTGACATTAAAACTTGAATTTTCTTTGATCTAACATTTCTATTTTGGTATGATCTGAAATATTATGGTATCAATCAAGTTTAAATGGATATTAAGACCTTCTAGAATCAAAATCTTTTCCAAATATATGACTTTCATATTTTATTTTAATTTAATTTGTATTTTAATGAATAAAATTCAAATAAATATCAAATAAAATATAAAAAATCAGAAAATGTGTGGGTTGGGTCGTGCTTGGTGATTTTGTAAAGATTGGATGGCAATTTGGTGGGCTCATTTAGCAAAAATTGGTTTTAAGGCCTTATTTGCTTCATAAACTTCCCAAAAATTTCCCAACTTTGCAAGGGCAAAAATCCTTCAATTTTAATGCTATGAAGTTGTTCTTGGACATTTTGGAAAGCTTAAAGAGTCCTCTAACCAACCTCTTTGGTCTCATGTCCATATCTTTTACCATTCTCATGTTATGCTCTTTGGAAGTTGTTGACTTTTTGTTGACTTTTAAAAAGACCTATAATGTCTTAGCTCATACCTTCCAAATGAAGCATTTTTGGGCTTGGCTTGTGAGACACAAAGTTGTAGAGAATTCAATTTCCTTAAAAACTAGCTTTGGATGGAAAAAATTTGATGAAGCATGTGAAAGTTATGGCTGGTCAAAGTTCAGTTGACTTTTCCTATGAAAACCCTAATTTAGAAACTCCTGATTCTTGATGATCTGAAATCTCCTTGATGAATTATGATCAACCCTTGATCAAATGATGAATTTTACTTCATATACTTGATGTTGGCAAAAAATCATGAAGTTTGACTTTGGTTTGACCTCAGTTTGACTTTTTGACTGCCTTGACTGATTTTAACCTTTCTGATCATCTGACTGAGCAAATCTTTTGGGAAAGTCTTGAAACTTGACATGGGGATTATTGAACTCATATAGGGCGCTATGAAGCTCACTTGAAGCCTTGGAAGTCCATTTATCCTGATAAAAGTCAAAACCCTAGTTTAAGATGCATTGCTTAGGAGGATGCATTGTCTAAGGGGATTGTCAAACTTTCTGACTAATTGTGAACTTTGTGAACTTTGTGAACCTCATGAGATGTCTTGTGAACCTTGTGAACTTTGTGAATCTCTTAGTACACAATGTCTTGTCTTGTGGAGGGCAAATTTTGGGGTGCAACAGCTGTCCCTGTTCAATTTTCTGAAACCTGAGGGGTTAGATTGGTATATGTGCCATCCGTGACCTGGAAGGTTGAAGGGGATTGAACACAAAAGCCCAAAAATTTGCACTCACCGGTGCGTAAAGTAATGTTGATGATTAATTGCATATGCATGAGTGGGCTTGAATATTCCACTTGGAGGAACTGGAGATGGGCTTATAGATGCCATCCATAATATCAGGAGGTGATAATATCTCGATGTTAATACTGGATATCAGTACTAGGTCTTTGTATAGGCCGTTTCTGAATCGTTTATGCAACATGGTTTGAATTGTTGAATAGACTAGTATAAATAAATCCTCGTGACGATTATCTCTTCTGGAAATATCTTGGATTAGGGAATGGATCTTTGTACAGACCGTTTGCCTACTCTCCAAGACAAAAGAATATCAGGATTAATTCTTCTGAAAAATATCTTGAACTAGGGAATGGATCTTTGTACAGACCGTTTGCCTACTATTCAAGAGCAAATAGATTAAATCTTCTGAAAATATCTTGAACTAGGGAATGGATCTTTGTACAGACCGTTTGCCTACTATTCAAGACCAGATAGATGAAATCTTCTGGAAATATCCTGGATTAGGGAATGGATCTTTGTACAGACCGTTTGCCTACTATTCAAGACCAGATAGATGAAATCTTCTGGAAATATCCTGGATTAGGGAATGGATCTTCGTATAGACCGTTTGCCTACTCTCCGAGGACAAAAGAGTGTTAGGATTAAATCTCCTGAATATATCCTGGATTAGGGAATGGATCTTTGTATAGACCGTTTGCCTACTCTCCGGGGACAAAAGAGTGTCAGGATTAAATCTCCTGAAAATATCCTGGATTAGTGAATGGATCTTTGTACAGACCGTTTGCCTACTCTCCGAGGACATCTTGAGTAATGTATAGATCTTTTCTGACCTGTTGTTAATTATTGATATTGTTTTATCTGCATATAACCATCCTGCGAAGAAAAGGTTAGTTTATGCAATATGTATGCATGCATAGCATGGTGCACCTATGTAAATGTAGTATGTATTTATGGATATGTATGCTATGATATGATGTAAATGATGTATGTATGAATCATGCAGCCTGAAGCGTCTGAATATCTTTGTATAACAACTTCTGGTTAGGGAAAATAAATCCCGATTCGTTGCTGAAGAATATGAGAAACTCGTTCCCCTCTTGTTTGATAGTATAGTATTTATAATCTTCCGTCTTCGTTCGTCGTACTTCTAAATTCAAGGGGAGATGTAACTCGAAGTATCTATAAAGATAGATTTGTTGTACTGGAGATTTGTAGTTGTCCTGTGAGGATGAACCAGCGAAGCTTCGTTGAATTCTTACCTTCGTTCGTCCTTAGTAAATACTATTACTTCATTTTACGCGTTTCTGGTAAACATCAATCATATTCAAAAGCATACATACATTCAAACATAACCAATGGATGTTTTTGCTTATGTAAAAGTAAATTTGGATTCAAAGATGGAATTTTATTTATATTACAAAGTGACCTATACATAGGCAAGTTTGTACAAGGAGACAGAAATCCTAGTAAGAGGAATTTGTCGTAAAAAAAAATTTTTTTTGCAAAACAGTTATATGAAAAAAAATGATCCTATTGAGTTTCAATTCTACTATTGCCATTATCTTCAAGTATCTCATCTTCTGCTGTTGAGACGGAAACGATTGGATTGATCTTTATCTGTTCGAACTTGAGCTAGGTAGCACCATCAGTGTAAGTTACATGAGTGATCCAAACGAGACATAGTCATACGCTTTAATCCCTAACTTTTGCCTGGATTGCCCTTTCAGGTTTTCAATCCACCGGGATACCCTTTTTCGCCCAAGCCGCCTTTTCAGGTTTTCGACTTGTCGGGTGTACATTTTTTATATATATCCCTAATTTTTGCCCGAACCCTTTTGGTTCGCCGGGATGCCCTTATTTTTGCCTAGGCCAGTCAACCTAGCGGGTCTCTTTTTATGCGTAGTATTTTTTAACTATGTCTGCGTTTATAGGCTGTGGAAAGTCTTCACCATCCATAGTAGTAAGCATCATGGCACCTCCTGAGAATACTGTTTTGACCACAAATGGCCCTTCATATGTAGGAGTCCACTTGCCCCTAGAATCACCCTGTGGTAATATGATACACTTGATTACCAAGTCACCAGCCTGATATACCTTTGGCTTAACCTTCTTATTGAAAGCCTTGATCATTCGTTTCTGGTACATCTGACCATGACAGACAGCTGCCAAACTTTTCTCATCAATCAAATTTATCTGGTCAAGTCGAGTCTGAATCCACTCATCTTCATCCAAGCCTGCATCCTTCATGATTCTTAAGGAAGGGATCTGAACTTCAATGGGCAGAACTGCTTCCATACCATAGACTAAGGAGAATGGGGTTGCCCCTGTTGAAGTACGTATTGTAGTACGATAGCCATGAAGAGCAAATGGTAACATCTCGTGCCAATCTTTGTAAGTGACAGTCATCTTCTGTAGAATCTTCTTAATGTTCTTATTAGCAGCTTCTACTGCCCCATTCATCTTCGGACGATACGGAGAAGAGTTGTGATGCTTAATCTTGAACTGCGTGCAGAGATCAATAATCATAGTGTTGTTTAGATTAAAGCCATTGTCAGTAATAATCCTTTAAGGGATGTCATACCTACATATGAGATTATTCTTAATGAACCGAGCCACCACATTCTTAGTAACAGGTGCAAATGAAGCTGCCTCCACCCACTTTGTGAAGTAATCAATAGCAACCAGGATGAAACGATGCCCATTAGAAGCAGTAGGCTTGATCTCCCCAATCATATCAATGCCCCACATGGCAAAAGGCCAAGGAGAAGTCAACACATTCAATGGTGATGGAGGTATATGTACTTTATCAGCATAGATTTGACACTTGTGACATGTTCTGGAATGTTGATAGCAGTCAGCTTCCATGGTAGACCAATAGTAACCTGCTCTCAATATCTTTTTTGCCATGGTATGACCACTAGAATGAGTGCCAAAGATCCCATCATGCATGTCTTCCATAATCTCAGTTGCTTCCTTCTTATCCACACAACGAAGCAAAGTTGAATCATGATTGCGCTTGTACAAAATTCCATTACTTAAGAAGAACTTAGCAGAAAACATCCTCAGAAACTTCTTATCTTTGACAGATGCCCCTTCAGGGAACTCCTGAGCTTCAAGATATCTTTTCACTTCATAGAACCAAGGCTTCCCTTCTGCTTCTTCAGTGTCAATCTCATTGCAGTATGCAGGCTTCTCAAATCTATCAATAGTAATCTTGGGAGCTTCATCATCCCAGCTAATTTCAAACATAGATGCCATGGTGGCTAATGCATCTGCCAACTGATTTTATTTTCGGTAATTTCTTCAAAATATGGGATCAACGACAACACATGCTCTCTGTAAGGAATGAGATTATCATGCTTGGTATCCCAATCTCCTTTAATCTGACTTACTACCAGGGATGAATCTCCATACACGTCCAGGAACTGAATCTTCATATCAATGGCAGCTTTGATACCCAGGATACATGCCTCATACTCAGCCATGTTATTGGTACAATAGAAACAAAGTCTTGCAGTAATTGAGGTATGACAACCTTCAGGGGAAATGATCACAATACCAACACCATTACCAAGTGCATTTGAAGCTCCATCAAAAACCATAGTCCATCGGGATCCTTGTTCAGGTCCGTCATATTGTCCAGGTTCTTTGGTAATAATCATAATATCTTCATCAGGGAACTAAAAACTCATTTACTGATAATCATCTACTGCTTGATGAGCCAAATGATCAATTACAACACTTCCTTTAATGGCCTTCTGAGTAGTGTACTGTATATCATATTCTGTTAAGATCATTTGCCATCTCGCTATTCGTCCGGAGAGAGCAGGTTTCTCGAATATGTACTTGATTGGGTCCATCTTTGAAATTAACAAGGTAGTATGAGTCAACATATACTGTCTTAGTCGGCGAGCAGCCCATGCCAAAGCGCAACAAGTTTTCTCGAGCAGTGAGTATCTTGTTTCACAGTCTGTAAACTTTTTGCTAAGGTAGTATATTTCCTGCTCTTTTCGAACAGACTCGTCATGTTGCCCCAATACACACCCCATTGAGTTGTCTAATACTGTTAAGTACATAATCAAAGGGTCTTCCATCAACTGGGGGCATCAAAATTGGAGGTTCTAGAAGATATATCTTGATTTCATCAAAGGTTGTCTGACATTCATCATTCCACTCCATTACTTGATCTTTCTTCAACAACTTGAAGATTGGCTCACAGGTAGCAGTTAATTGGGAAATAAATCTTGCAATGTAATTCAATCGTCCCAAGAAACCTCTAACTTCCTTTTCAGTACGGGGAGCTGGCATCTCTTGTATAGCTTTCACTTTTGCAGGATCCACTTCAATACCTTTTCCACTGACAACGAAACCCAGGAGTTTACCAGATCTAACTCCAAAAGTACACTTGTTTGGGTTCAATCTCAACTTGTATTTCTTCAACCATTCAAACAGCTTATGCAAATGATCAAGGTGTTGCTCTTCATTCTGGGACCTGGCTATCATATCATCCACATATACCTCTATCTTATGATGAATCATATCGTGAAACAAAGCCACCATAGCATGCTGATATGTTGCCACGGCATTCTATAAACCAAATGGCATTACTTTATAACAAAAAGTGCCCCACTGTGTAACAAATGTAGTTTTCTCCATATCTTCAGGTGCCATCTTGATTTGATTGTAACCAGAGAAACCATCCATGAAAGAGAATACTTTATGCTGAGCAGTGTTGTCTACCAGAACATCAATATGAGGAAGTGGAAAGTCATCTTTGGGGCTGGCCTTGTTCAAATCGCTGTAATCTACACACATACGTACCTTACCATCTTTCTTAGGTACCGGTACCACATTTGCAACCCATTAAGGATAAGAAGTTACAGCTAAGAACCCTGCATCAAACTGTTTCATCACCTCTGCTTTAATCTTCTCTGACATTTCAGGACGCATGCGACGAACCTTCTGTTTCTTTGGACGACAATCTTCTTTTACCGGTAAACGGTGAACCACAATGTCTGTATCCAACACTGGCATATCTTCATAGGACCAAGCAAAGATCTCCACATAATCACGTAACATCTGAATTAATTTGCTCTTAACATCATCCTCTAATTCAGCCCCTATCTTGACTTCTTTCCTGTTCTCTTCAGTTCCCATATTCACAACTTCGATTGGCTCTTCATGTGGCTGTATAGCTTTCTCTTCTTGTTGTAACAACCTAGCAAGCTCTACAGGTACTTCACAATCTTCCTCCTTTCCATCTTCAGCTTGATAGATCGGATTCTCGAAATTATAATTGGCAATAATAGAACTGTTATCAACAGGATCCAGAGTGGATGAGGATCTGCATTTTAGTGATGTGGGTGTGTGTAAGAACACATAGCTGATAAAAGAAGAATAAAATAAAAGAAAGACAATGAACACAATATTTACGAAAACGAAACGTCCACTGATTTTTATTGAATGAAGTATGCAAATGAAATGGCATCCCGAAACAAGCATACCATTGTGCCCTGGGTAAGGCACAAGGCTTAAAAGTTTAACTGTTCAAAAATTACAAACTTAAAAATAACAACACAGTAATAGTATTTACTCCTAACTAAAGGAGATAGGAATAACGTCTTCAGCTTTCCAATTGTTGAGCCCATCACCCACAGTAGGAAAGATCCAGTCATCCAGGTTGTAGTCTTGCTTAAAATCACCCACAACATTGATTTGATCTTTCATGATCCCTTGATTGGTGATACGAATAGCACGAGCACGACGAACAGCCTTCTGGGACTCTGTAGTGAAACCCAAACCAAACTTGTCAGACTTGTAAGGAATGTCAGGAAGCTGACCCCAAATAGTACAACCACCTTCTTCCACCACAGCTCTAGCATCTTTAAGGGAAGCCATTGTAGGAGGTACTCTGGTAACCACAAGAACTCTTTTAACCACAGGAGGAGCTTCAGCAGCAGGAACAACCCAAGGAACTACTTCAAATGTCTGGAAAGGAGTCTCAACATATTCACCTTCCACTTCAACATACTTAAACGTATTCACATGACTGATCATATATTCTTCCTCTCCATAAACAGTGACGACCTTTCCCTTCACTGGGTATCTCAACTTCTGATGTAGAGTGGAGGTCATAGCACCTGCCCCGTGGATCCAGGGGCGCCCAAGCAAACAAGAGTACGCAGGACGAATATCCATTACATAGAAGGTAGAATTGAATACTTGAGATCCTACTTTGATCGGGAGATCTATTTCTCCATGCACCACCCTTCTCTAACCATCAAAGGCCCTCACCACTATATTACTTGGTCTTAACATAACATCTTCAGGACTGAGCTTGTTCAGAACCTCTTTGGGAAGTACATTCAATGAAGAACCATTGTCCACCAACACATGAGACAAGGTAGTGCCCCTACATTCAATGGAGATATGCAAAGCTCTGTTATGGTTTCTCTTGGCAGGAGTCAAGTCAGCATCAGAAAAACCTAACCCATTATCATAAGTCAGATGTGCAACACAATTTTCAAATTGATCCACGAAAATCTCATTTGGCACATGGGCAGTCCTCAAGAACTTGATCAAGGCTTTAGCATGAGCCTCAGAACACAGCAATAAAGACAACATGGAAATTTTGGAGGGAGTATACCTCAACTGGTCAACAATATCATAATCACTCTTCCGAATGATCTTCAGCACTTCTTCCATCTGTTTAGAAAGATTCTCAGCAGTCGGTGCCTCAGCTTGCACAGGTTCAACCACAGGACCTTTGCCCCGAGCATCAGCATTTGGCTTAGAAGTGGAGGTAGTAGTTGGAGTAACTGAACTCTTGGAGGTAGCCGGAGGAGAGAAAATTCTTCCACTTCTGGTGATTTTACTAGATCCAGCAATATTATCAACATCAAGGTTATCATCAGTAACAGGTGTATCAGTCAAAGATTCCTGCTTAACACCATGGATATAAACATCAGAACCGTAATTCCAGGGTATAGCTTTATCAGAAGTATACGGAATAGGGCCAGGAGTGGCAATAATCATGGGAGCCACTCTAGCTTCAGCAACAGTCTTCACCAGACCTTCAGCAGTAATCTTGATAGGTCCTTTGGAAGTGATCTTGACAGGGCCTTTGGAGGTAATCTTTACTGGCACTTTATCAACCATGTCCACATCTTCAACCTTCGTACCTTGAGTTAGATGTTCAACCATACCTTCCACAGAGGGTGTCCTCTCAAACAATATAGTGTAATTGTCCATGAGGCGTTGAATACCATCTTTCAACTTCCCGCAGCTATCAGGTTTGTAAGCACAATAAAAATAGTCTTCATTGCAACCTGGAAAGAATCCAGCCTGCACCAACTTCTTCTTGATAACAGATAAGGGAGTAGTCACATCTGTTACTGAGGAAACATATGAAACTTCATCAACAACATTAACAGTCTTCTCATGATTGGGCATGGGAGCAGTAATCACATTTGGAGTCCCAGGAGGGTCAAATTCAATCTCTCCAGCTTCAATCATATCTTGAATCTTGTTTTTCAATATCCAGCAGTTGTTGGTATCATGTCCCGGACAATTAGAATGATAGGCACATCATGCATTAGGGTTATATTGAGGAGAGGAAGTATTAGGATTCTGAGGAGGGTCCTTCAAAGTAATGAGTTCCCCTTTCAACATATGTTGCAAGGCTTGGGCCAGTGACATGTTGATCTTGGTGAATTGTCTTCTAGGCTTCTATTGATTGCTCTGTGGTAGCTCTGGTGCTGCAGGAGTAGGATTAGAAATGTGAACTGCTCCCACAGATTGGTGACTTTTGTTACGGATGGGTTGACCATACACAGCATTAGACTCCTTCTTTCCACTAGGGGGCTTCTTTGCAGTGCTTGATGAAGAGGCACCCACCTGTATCTTACCACTTCTTATACCACTCTCCACACGCTCTCCAATCATTATCAGCTCAGTGAAACCAGATGATGAGCTTCCAATGAGGTGACTATAGAAAGGATCATTCAGCGTACTCATAAACATATCCACCAGTTCTCGGTCAGTCAGAGGAGGTTGAACTCTGCCAGCCAGGTCTCTCCATTTTTGGGCATACTCCTTGAAATTCTCCTTAGCACCCATTGACATGCTTTGGAGCGGCATGCGAGTAGGTGCTAAATCAGCATTGTATTGGTATTGCCTATAGAAGGCCTCAGCAAGATCATTCCAATCACGAATATTGGCACTCTCCAATTGATAGTACCATTCCAATTGAGCTCCAGACAAGCTCTCTTGGAAGAAATGAATCCATAATTTCTTATCAGCAGTATGTGGTTGAATCCTCCGGACATAGGACCTTAGATGCAGCTTGGGACATGAGACACCGTCATACACTACAAAAGCAGGAACCTTGAAACTAATAGGTATAACCACTCCAGATATTAAGCTCAGATCTTCAAAATCAAGCCCAGAAGATTTTTGTAACTCCATGGCATTCATTCTATCCACCAACATCTTGAATTTATCTTCATTAGGATCATGATAATAATTTGCTTCAGAATCAGAATCTCCCACAGTATCATGGAGACTGCCTCCCTCTTTCTCATAATTTTCAGACTCATAATCATCAACCTATTCCTTTGTCTTGACAGGATCTCTGAACCTTCTTCCCAGATTAATAAGGCCTCCTGATCTTCTAGTCTTCTTATTCTTCTTAGCCAGCAGTGTCTTCAACTCATCTTGTCCCTTGGACAAGTTCAGAATCAACTCTTGGAATTGTGCATTCTGAGCCTGGAGATCTTTGACAGTCTGTTCAAGAGCCATTTTTGCTGAAATAAACAGCGAGAAGATAAGATACCTGTATATAAGAAACCTGTGATGCAGTGATATGGTATGTAAATGTGTATGCAATGTTTTTAAGGATCACAGGATTTAAATTTGTTTAAACAATCAAAAAGGTAAACTTTTATTAGTAAACAATAAACTTGTTTGCCCCTTGGGCTTACAATAAAAATGAAATAAATATAAAAAATGGGGTTTTAAGTCTCCCATGGACGTTTCCTCTTTGTGTTGAGGTATGAGTTGAGATTCCGCTCCTCGTGAAGTTGTTTTGTTAGCTCCAGGATTCTTTCTTGACTTGCTTTGTAATGAGTCTCAAAAGTATCCCTTTGTTCCTTCAACTGGATCCAGGACCTCTGTAACTCCTTCATGTCAGTGGGCATGTCTGGATGAAGAATGATATAAGAAGTATCTTCTTCAGCAACAGGCTCCATAGTAACTGGCAGGATGGCAGGATATGGCATCATAAGAGTCTGAGCACGAGATCTCACCCATCTGAGATAAGCTTCCATAGGAATAATGTACTTTGGTTCCAGAGTCTTGCTGTCAACCTTGTTCACTTTACCCCATGCTCGTATGAACCTTTGACGGTAACCTTGCAGATCGTTGTCGTAGTCAAACATAATACCCTGAATAAGCATGTCATGAGGACCATCACTCCGAGCGTAACCAAACCGACATAGATCTAAAGAAGGGTTGTAAGTAATGCCCCCTCTTATGCCAAGGAGTGGCACATTAGGGAACTCCCCACAATGGTCAATGATAGTAACATTCTCCATAGATCGAGAGCACCAATGAATATCTGAATGAGAGAGTGACATGATCCTTTTAGACCATCTGAACCCTTGTTCATTCTTCATTACTGATCAAGGAAGGTGAAAATTAACCACCTAGATAGTAAAGGTATACAACACATCAGAGTTCCTCGTGCCTTTGTAGTATGAGTATGAAGAGAGTGTAAGATGTCTCCAAGTAATGTAGGCACTGGATTATGGGCCAGAAATATGTTGATGGCATGTACGTCTATGAACTGGTCTGGATTGGGGAACAACACTAAGCCATAGATCAACAAGGCTAAGATCTCCTCAAAAGCATCATAACTCATAGCCTTCAGGAACACTTGAGCTTTTTCCATCAATACCTTAGCAAGAATACCCTTAACTCCACTCCTTGTTTCTAGGACAATGTCTGATTTCTTCAGATGTAGGGATGCAACAATGACTTCAGGTTTAGGCTCTTTGTCTAAGCTTGTGAAGGGTTTCTGATCAAGAATAGGTATACCCAGAAGCTTGGAGAACTCCTCTATTGTAGGAACCAGCTGATAGTCGGGGAATGTGAAGCAATGATGTTTAGGATCAAAGAACTGAAACAGAACACTCATCATGTCTTCATTGAACCCCGAAGTGACTAGATCCAGTAGGTGACAATGCCTCTTGATGAACTGGGAGTTTTCAGAAACTTGAGAGACCAATTCTTTAAGCTTAGGAGGTATTCCTACAAAGTTGATCCTGATAGTATTCCTACGAGCAGAAGCCATGACCTGCAACAAAGAACAAAGATAAATCCTTTGGTCCTTGAAATGGTTAGTGAAAATGCTATGCTTATGATGCATGATGATGCTATGATGTTATGCTCAATCACAAACATGTGGCACACACAAACAAGTCACACAATAGCCCTAGGTTTGAAGGCTTGCATGAGGTTTAAAGGTAAGTACCCTCCCCGGAAGTTCAGTTGGTTCATCCTGTCCTATAAAGTAACCAGGTTCTAAGGGATCTCAATATCATTGATCCTTCACAAGGGTGGTTGTTCAGTAGGCAACTTACTTGCCAACCAAAACCCTCCAAGTTTAAGATCTCAATGAGCGTAGCATCGAGTATCAACCAACTTCAGTCTTCACCAAAGCCGGTTATCTCACTACTTTTCTAAAGGCCAAGATGGGATGACCAGGGTTCTAAAAGTTAGTTAGTGTATTGACAACATATGGCAGCCTCATATTATCCTCAACTTTACTTAAGGAACATAAGCACCAACCAAGAAGTCACACTAACTATGGCCACCAGATCAACCATATCGGTATACGCCGTACAGTTTCCTTGGTCTATTGCCATTTACCTAAGATACACTAGATCCGGGTTAGGATCTTTCACACATAAGAGCACCCAACAAGTAAAGTGAAGCAAACAAAGCAAACAAGTTTAAAGTGATCTAATTCCTAAGGGTACCCCTCTTTTACTATCCCCAGCAGAGTCGCCAGTTCTGTAACACGGTGGGAGAACTGACTTTAGTTATGTTGCGGATAGCAAGAGTCACCACCGACTTTTATTTTATCTAAAGGAAAGGGCATAAAAGAACAAGAAAGACCTTAAAATATTATTGAGTTCGGGGGGTAGGTTATATAAAGGGAATGTGTTAGCACCCTTTACATCCATGGTTATCCATGGGCTCTTAGTTACTTAGCTCACTTTAAACTGTTTTGAGAAGTGTAGTGTGTGATTAAAAATTTTCTTAAGTACTTTATAATGATCCTTGTATGGATATATATAAAAACTTTGTTTTGAAAATTTGTTTGAAAATATGAAGTGTAATGAAGTAATTTGATGAAAAGTGAGCAAGTACTTAAGAGGAACCTACCCTATGTTAAATCTTTACTGTTCTCGTATGTTCTTTCAATGGTAAGAATATCCCTATTATTAAGGAATAGGTAGTCATTACCTTGGATGTTATAAGGGACATGTGAAGGATCATCTGTGTTTAGGCAACTGTAAGGTGTCTTAGCAATACGATGGGACTTATCATCTTTTATTCGAAAGGGACAAGATCATTTACGTAGGCAACATCGAAGGGACTTGATCTTATAATCTTAAAGGGACTTGATGATATTTCATGAGAAGGGACTTTGCTTTTTAGACACCTTACTTGACCTTTTGATTTAGGCAACATGAGGGATAACCTTAGGAAGTGAGATGGCGATCAAAGATCGACTTACGTGTGTGCGTGTATATGTTCATATATTTATCTTATTAAATTAGTGATTCTAAATTAATTTTAAAGTACAAACATATTATCACTCCCTATATTTACTAACCATGGTAAGAATATTTATAAACCATAAAATAAAGACGAAAATAAAACCTACGACTATTACAAGGCTTTCGCATTTACATAAATATAGAAACGATTAAATAATAAATATATAAATAAATAATAAAAGGGGTTAGTAATAAAACAATTATAAGAAAAAAGAGGTTAGAACAAAAATATATACAAGAAATATATATAATTTAATTAAATATTTTTTAGGTTAAATAAATAATTTTTGAAGAATTTTTTGAGATGAAAATAAAATAATATGAATAATAGTAATAAACTATAGAATAAATAAAAACATGATTAATTATTTAATTATATATATTAGAAAAATTTATTAAGTTAAATAAAAATTAAGATTTAGAAATTAGGGTTACATATTAGGGTTTATAATTTAAATTACAATATTAATTTAATTATTTACAAAAATAAACTATATAGAATAATAATAAAAATGAAAGTGAATTATATTTGAGAAAATAAAAATATTGATTTAAAAAAATAAAATTTTATTCTATGAAAATACATTATATTATTATTTAAAATTAACTTATTATATAATATATAATTAAATAAAACAAAAAGGAAGTAAAATAGAAAAAAGGAAATTAGGTTAAAAAATAATGGGGAGGCCTGGATTTGAACCCAGGACCTCCCCTGTACCTGAATGAAGGACTGCCACTGGGCTGCGCACGCAGCTGGTGATGTCTAACAATCCAAATTGATCATATGTGTAACCTGCAAAATAGAACAAAGTAAAAAAAAATAATGCAGGACTTGGGAATCGAACCCAGGTCCTTTACCATCAAAGCGCCTCACCAAAACCAGCTGAGCTACGCGCTCGTTGTGACATATATACGAAACTAATTCGTTTTAAGCCCTATACAAAATTCAAATTTATTTCCGCGCGCCATTGACCTTCTTCTACCTCTATACCTGCGGAATTTGCTGCGAAAATTCCTATGCATTTTCCTGCGATTTTTATTCGTATGAAAACCTGCGAATATCATATAGCACAAACCACATGTTATTTTCTCAAATTAATCACATCAATGTGATCCTCACAGATCATACAACACAAATATGTCAATAAAAATCATTTAAATCACTTGTATCATAAAGCCCTATTCAAGAGGTGTAGACCCTAACAATGGTAGAGTGATGTTTCGGCCATGGAGCTTCATGAAACTATCCAGAAAGTATCTACTGACCAAACCAAACACAAATCCACGGTTAGAATCAATTAACAACACATGAACATATGAAATCGAAAAATCATAAAAAAGCAAAAAATTATGATTCGGATTATGAATTCTAAGATGATTTCGATGATATTGATGGTTGGGTTATGTTCAGTGATGTTCAAGGAAGAGATTGGTGCCCTTAATTCACCTGAAAAACCACAAAATCTTAGAATCCGAATTCCAACTTTTTGATGAATTTTGAAATTTTGAAACTTGTCTTTGAGGTTGTCAATTCGCCTGTTTAGCATTGCTTAAGGTTGTTTATATATCACACAATGAAATTAGGTCAAGACATTCACCAAACTTGTGGATTTTTGGACCTTGTGAGATTGAAAAAGATGTGACATTAAAACTTGAATTTTCCTTGATCTAACATTGCTATTTTGGTATGATCTGAAATATTATGGTATCAATCAATTTTAAATGGATATTAAGACCTTCTAGAATCAAAATCTTTTCCAAATATATGACTTTCATATTTTATTTTAATTTAATTTGTATTTTAATGAATAAAATTCAAATAAATATCAAATAAAATATAAAAAATCAGAAAATGTGTGGGTTGGGTCGTGCTTGGTGATTTTGTAAAGATTGGATGGCAATTTGGTGGGCTCATTTAGCAAAAATTGGTTTTAAGGCCTTATTTGCTTCATAAACTTCCAAAAAATTTCCCAAATTTGCAAGGGCACAAATCCTTCAGTTTTAATGCTATGAAGGTGTTCTTGGACATTTTGGAAATCTTAAAGAGTCCTCTAACCAACCTCTTTGGTCTCATGTCCATATCTTTTACCATTCTCAAGTTATGCTCTTTGGAAGTTGTTGACTTTTTGTTGACTTTTAAAAAGACCTATAATGTCTTAGCTCATACCTTCCAAATGAAGCATTTTTGGGCTTGGCTTGTGAGACACAAAGTTGTAGATAATTCAATTTCCTTCAAAATGAGCTGTGGATGGAAAATTTTTGATGAAGCATGTGAAAGTTAGGGCTGATCAAAGTTCTGTTGACTTTTCCTGTGAAAACCCTAATTTAGAAACTCCTGATTCTTGATGATCTGAAATCTCCTTGATGAATTATGATCAACCCTTGATCAAATGATGAATTTTACTTCATATACTTGATGTTGGCAAAAAAATCATGAAGTTTGACTTTGGTTTGACCACAGTTGACCTCAGTTTGACTTTTTGACTGCCTTGACTGATTTTAACCTTTCTGATCATCTGACTGAGCAAATCTTTTGGGAAAGTCTTGAAACTTGACATGGGGATTATTGAACTCATATAGGATGCTATGAAGCTCACTTGAAGCCTTGGAAGTCCATTTAGCCTGATGAAAGTCAAAACCCTAGTTTAAGATGCATTGCTTAGGAGGATGCATTGTCTAAGGGGATTGTCAAACTTTCTGACTAATTGTGAACTTTGTGAACCTCATGAGATGTCTTGTGAACCTTGTAAACTTTGTGAATCTCTTAGTACACAATGTCTTGTCTTGTGGAGGGAAAATTTTGGGGTGCAACAATGAGTACGTGGGCAAGAGGTACCATTATATTTCTCAAAGCAAGGGGGTTTGAATTTGTGGGGAATCCTCACCCCATCTACCAGCCCCATATCCATTACGTCAAAACCTAAGGAATTCTGGGATTCCAAAGACCTCAAATTTTCAGCAATCTCATCCAGTCTTTTGTCATACACCTCATCCCCAGCCCCAATAATAGTGAATTATTCCTCTTGGGGATCCTCCTGCAGGATTCTGCCCCCAGCAGTATTACCTTGAACATTCCTTAGGATATTAACATCTGGGTTCAAATGGGGCGCATACTCTGGTGGGTCGATACGGGGCTGCCCCCATTCATTATTGCTGGTTCCTCCTGTTCCAAGGTGAGGCTCTTCAGGTGTCTGTCTTTCCACCAGCTCCCTCAACCTTTCTTGGCTCTGGGCTAAGCCAGTCATCACAGCCATAAACTGGGTCATTTGGTTTCTCATCTCGACCCTTTCATTTGCCATCTGATTTCTCACTTCGTTCAGGTCCTGCTGTACCTGGTCCATCTGAATGCCTGGAAGGTTGTTACGCATTGGGTACCGGTGTGTGCGGTTGACAGGGAACATTCTGCGACGAGCAATGTTTCCTGAAAGCACAACAAAGTGAGAAACAAATAATAATTAAAAACCTACAAAACAGAGAAAATGTTAGTATGCAATGCAGTATGCTTATTTGTTTTCCAAGGTATCCGGTTTGGTTCTTGGTTTTGACATTTCCAGACCTCGAGGAAGTGCTTGATGATGTTGAGAGAAAGCCTACCAAAATAAAACAAACTGATATATTACAAATGATGAAAATACATAGTCTGTTTACAATACATGCCCATAGTGGGTCAAAAATACAACAAAAAGGAAAAGTACATCAAAATGAGAGAAATACAAGCAAAAGGAATCAGACATCCAATCCAAAGTCATCTTCCCTGACTTCCTTCAGGAGTGCCTCAGTCACCGGACCAACTGGGTGCTCTGTAATGGTCCTAATGAGGAGGTTCCTGGTAGCAATGGCACTAGTCAGCTTCTTGTGCCTGTCCTGATCCTTTTATCTCTTAAACCCCGCCCGAAGTTTTAACTCTGATATCTCCTTCTGAGCTGCCAACAAAGCTTCCTGCTGCTTCTTCTCATTGGCCTCCAGCTGCTCAATCTTGGCCTGAGTCCTCTGGTCTTCTTGTGCACGGGCTTCGGTGATCCTGATCCACCTAGCCTGGCTTTCCTCCAGGTAATGTTCAGCCCTAGCTTTCTGAATCTTGGCCTCCTTGCAGGCATTCTTCAAAACTAGCTCCCCTGCTCTTGCTTTCCTTATGTAGTCATATGTCCTTTCAATCTTGGTCAGATGCTCAGTCTTGAGTCTTTCCAATATTTCAATGTCCAGACGACTGTCATTTCTTTCCCAAAGAGTCTTCTTCAAGGCCTCAGATAGCTGATTATTCCTCTCTTTCATCTTTTCAAATTCCTCCAGGCTAACAGTTGCTGCAGGCTGTACTGCAGAAGGTCTAGGTGTGTCTTCCAAGGTGAAAGGCATTCTGGTGATCTGAGCTCTAGTACGGGACCAGTCAGAGTACTGAGCTGAAGCAACATTGTTGCACCTTCCAAGGATGGCTGTCCCTTTGGTCTGGATGTTGTCCCAAGCCCAGGAAGCTTGCCTGATAACAGCTGAATTAGGTTGCACTTCACAATATAGGGTCTCAGCTAAATCCTGTCCTCTGGGAGGGTGAACTAAGGCATATCCCAATTATCTCTTAAATAGTAAAGGGTTGTAATTGATGCAACCTTTTACTCCTATTAGAGGCACATTAGGGTATTGCCCACAGCTGGTAATAATATCCTTGCCTTTGGTGCTCTGGGTGCACCATCTGATATCATCTGATGTTAAGGCAATGAACCTCTTGGCCTAATTCTTCTGCTGGTGTGGGTTCAAGAAAGCATCTGATTTTGGCAGGTGTCTGAGTAGCCAAGAGTAGAACAAGGGAGCACGACATCTGACCAACTTCCCCCTTTGCTTTTCATTTCTCTGATGGATGGAGTAGTAAAAATCTCCTAGCAAAGTAGGCATTGGGTTCCTCAACAGGAACAGGTGGATGGCATTCTTACTTAAAAATTTAGGCTTATCTACAAACAATATAGCCCCATATACGCTGAGGGCTAAAAGTGCACAGACTGCCCTCCATTCTCCCACTGTAGCCTTCAGGATGGCTTGAGAAATCAAGAAGTCCATATGTAAACCAGGAATCCTAGCTTTTGTTGTCATATTTTGCTCAATAAGGGCAGGCTCCAAGTGCAATGCCCTTGCTATCTCTTCACTTTTGGGAGCAGTCATCTCTGGGTTAAAAGGGATCCCTCCTCTGATAGGCACTCCAATCAACAAAGAAAACCCTTCCAACAGAGGCCCTATCTGAAAGTCTGGAAAGGTGAAGCATCTGAGTGGAGGGTCATAAAACTGCAAGCATGTGTGGATCATGCTTCTCTGAGAAGAAACAAGATTCATAACCATGTCCAAGATACCCCCATAGTGATCTCTAAACAGTGGGATGTGGTCAGGTGTGATGAGTGACTGGACCTGTCTGATACCAGTCAATATGGGCTCAAAAAAGTGGTAAGATATGTTGCTTTTCCTTGGAATGTCCATGAGTGCTGAAGAAACTGAAGTCAAATGCTGATGAAGATCACAGACTGAGAAGCTGGAGGTAAGTCTCTGACAGACTGATGCAGGTGAGTCTCTGACAGACTGATGGAGGTGCTGAAGGAGATAGCTGAAGCAGATGCTGAAGAAGATAACTGAAGCATAGGTCTAAGCAATAGAAGGGGTCAAAACCAAACCAAGATATAGTGAGGTGGATACCCTGAAAAACAAATAAACAAATGTTAAATGATGCAATGATGATATATGCAAATGATATGCAAGGGTTTGTGATTAAGAGCTGGATCTGATTATCTGTCTTGGTATAAGGTCCATGTATGTTCAAAGGTCCGGATGGAGGCACAGAAATCCAGTAACCAGGATGGGGGACTCAAATAAAGAGTCACATGTCCAGGGTTAATCACAAGAACTGTCCAAAGTGAAGTATTCTTAAACAAAACAGTAACAGGGTATGATGTGGCCAAGGGTTCCTGCAAACCTGTAAACAACCCGACCCCCTCACATGTAGTGTTCTATAACAAGGATCCTCAGACTTGGATCAATTATGAGAAGTGTAAACACTTCTAACCCGGAGGTACAGTGTTTACAATAACTATAAGAGATCCTCCTCTAATTCTCCCCAGATTATGAAGGTCAAAATAAAGGTCATCCAGACTTAGCAGGCTTCCCAGATAGCCCTAGCACTACAGGAAATCTGTAGCACAGAGTTCTCAAGAAGAAACCCACATCTGAACCGTGTTTCATATTCCTGCACCAGACCGAAATGGAATGGGAAAGAACATGAACCAATCTAGCCTAGGTGTCACTCAGGTCCCAAGTATAGGACCTTAATTACTCAGTGGAACCCCACCCACCAAAACAAAAACCAGATCCAGCAATGATAATGACAGTATGATGTATAAAAAACTGTAAAGAAAGCAGTAAATAAAGCTGTACATAAAGCAATAAATAAAGCAAAATAAATAAACACAAATAGCACATAATACCCCAGTAAACACAAATCAAACAAGCGATAGGAGGAACCCACAAAAAGAACCAGAAGCCCTGGTTGCAGTATAAGGGTCCCCAGCAGAGTCGCCAAGTTGTCGCTCCCGCCAAATGACACCGGGTCAGAAGGGGTACAGACGCGAACGGTCGGCGAAAGGAGAGGATGAAGATAAATTGAAAAGAGTCTCCATCTAGGCATTTTTATCCCGAAGGAAAGGTAATGCTGCATAAACCTTGGAAAAGATGGATAAGACGGTTGCGAACCAGAGAAACTGAGAAAGGGGGTTGGTTGCAACCTGGGAAGGTATTAGCACCCAGATTGTCCGTCGTACTCGACGGGATCCACGCTTGAAAGCTTGTGTTTAAAGGGGTAGTGTCAGTGCTATTTTATGTGCAAAAGCTGGAAAAGGATACAAGTGTCAGTGCAAAGAAGTGTAAAGTGAAGAAAAGGAGTGTCAGTGCAAGAAAAGAGTGCAATGCTCAAGACAAAGAGGTTTAAGGAATAATGCTGGAAGAGGGGGAATATACAGAGACTTTTATTCGATAACTATTAAGTTATGCCTACGTATCCTCTCGTGCAATGAGGAAGTCAGAACACCGTAGTTCGACTCAAAGAGACTGAAAGATAAATTGACTGATGAACTGCTTACTTGTCTATGCTCAAGTGTATGACTTGTCTGGCTCAGGTGCGAACTCTCTTGCATTATACGGAAGAAGCGAGTTCTCGTTTATGAGTGAATGAGATGAGAAAAGAATCCCGGAGGAGACGATTATTGTTTGTTTTTGGTATTTTCAATCTTTTATTGCTTTTTGGTTGTTGTCATAAGAAAATGAGCTTAGGCCTAAACCAAGGGTTAGTAAACTCATCACATCTTCCCTCTGATTAGGGTAATGAGAATACCTTAAGTATGAAGTAAGCACCTCACACTTAATCACCATGATGTAGGATTAAGATCATTAACCTACTTGCATTTATTTAGATGTTTTTGGAGTTTTTGTTTAGTGCTAAGTAATGAGTTTAAGCCATAATCAAGGATTTAATGGACTCATTACACCATCCTAATAGAAGGATAATATATGAGAACATTTAAGCTGAGGAAGGCTCCTCAACTTAATCCATGATTAGGGATTAACCTCATGACAAAACAAAGCCTTTATTAAAGTGGATTTTAGTTAATGGTAAGATTAAGAAGTGAATTTTATGATTTGTAAGACAACTTGAGGGAGACTTGTCCATTAACACTAGGGTTAGTCCTTCTTAACCAATTAAGGAAGAATTAGAACCCTAATGCAAGGCCCAAGTTACAAGCTTGATGTCTTAGTGATTATTAGATGGATTGATTAAGGGATTTAAACACATTAAGGGTTTAACACTTAGGATTAAAGTTATACACTCCATCCTAAGAGAAGGATGCAAGCATAACCCTAATTACAAAGTCTTAAAACCTTAAAGGTTTAGTCCCTGATTATGAGATGAGAAGAGAAGACACAAAAGATGACACAAAGGTAAAACTAATGGGGGACTAAACAAAACCCTAATTTTTATCATGCTTGGGTGTTCCTAGGGTTTATGAGGCTTGTAAGAAATCTTCAAGAAGAGCCACCAAGGAAGAAGCAGATGAAAGGAGGAGAAGCAAAAGAAGCAAGTCAACTTACTTCACTTTAGAAGATAAGTTGCTTGAAGAAAGAAAGTGAGGAGGGAACATGAATGAGCAAGCTCACTCTAAAGCAAATACAAAATGCAGCAATGAATGCATAAGAGAGTTGAGAAGAGATTGTGAGAAGTGAAGGCAAATTCACTTCTCAAAGTAACTTACCACCTGAAAAGTTAGTAAAAGGAAATGAAATGAAATGAAAATGAAATGAATGCAAGGATGAAAACCAAAACCAGAAGAATATTCATGATGCAAATGATGCTAATAGATGATGAAAATTTATGTCAAGAGATGCAAATGATCATACAAGTAATGAGGATGCAAATGAAGCATGAAAGGAGGCATGAAAGATCATGAAAGCATATGAAATGAAATGAATGCATAAAATGGCAAATGGATGATGCAATGATCAAACATGATTCTAATGTGTCCTAAGATGTCTTAGAAGTCATGTGAATGCATAACATGTCATGGCAAGTTCATGAATGCAAGCATATGCAAGATGTATGCAAGAGAAGATGAGAAATTAGGGTTTTAATGCAACTTGAGATGCAAAAGTCAAAAACAGAAGCAAATGACAAGATAAAAAATTGAAAATGCAATCAAAAGAACCCTAACCCCATATGATATCACACCCCAAGGGAGGAGACCTAAATCCTAACCCTAAGGGACTTATGACTTTTCTAAGTTTTCTAGGGTTTTAAGGTACCTAAAGGGAAAAAATTCCAATCAAATCAAAAAGGCAGAAGAAATTCATGACAAAATTATGTTAGAAACTACATTTCAAATGAAGATCAATGCAAAAAGAACCATTGTCATACCATTCTTGGTTAGGAAGAAAATAATTCTTGAAGTTAGGGTTCCAAAATAAGAATTTTATGAACCCTAAATTGAAGAAAATTATCAAAAATGATTCAAAACCAAAAAGAAATTTGTGTGGATGGTATGACAATGTCCCTAAATGTTTAAAGATGCAATATGAATATTTTGGGATTTTTTAGAAACCTAAATGATATTTTAATTAATTAATTTTCATTAATTAATTAAAATAAACAATTAAATGTCTAAAAAGTAATTTTTTAATGCAAAAAATAAAAATAAAAATATTTTTGGGTTGAGAAAATTATTTGGAATTAAAATACTGAATAAAAATATTTTTGGCATTTTTTAACTATTTTAAATAATTCGTACAAAATAAATAAGAAAAATTGAATTAAAAATAAAATAAATGAGAAGTATGCAGAGGGAAGGGCCTGGATTGATTCTGGGTTTAAAGGGATTGACCTGGCGCCACATCCAATGGCCCAGATTCAAATTTCACTAATCCTATTTAATTATTTAATTAATCCAGTTTAATAATTAATGAGAAGATCCTAGCCACTAAAACACGCGCGGGAAGACAGATCAAAGGGTCCACATTCAAACAGAAACCCTAACCCTAATTAGCCATTAATCACTTTCAGGTGGCCGGAAAAGACCTCCGACCGTCTTCTCCGGCCACACCTCCCCTGAGCAAAACCAAAACCTCACTTCTAGGTTATTTCTAGAGCTCTAAAGCTCCAGATCAACTCCCCTCATCCCCCTGAACCTAAATCCACCTTCAAACCTCATTTCTTTTCACCCAAAATCAAGATTCGAAGAAAACAACAAAAATGGCAAAAATTTCAGAAGCTCAGTAAATACTCATCTCTCCACCATTTTCAAAAATACAAAGTTCAGTGTGACTAGTGGAACATGCTTAATCATTTAGTAACATAAAATAAAGGTTCTGGAAAAATTAATTCGAATGGCTACCTGAGATGGAGCTTTCAACCCTTGAGCTTTCTGGCTGCTTCCTTGGTGCAAAATGCCTCCAATGACCTCCCTGAAGAAGCTTTGATGCTTGGAGAGCTTTGAGGAAGGCTGGTTTGTGATTTTGCACTCCAACTGGTCAGAAATCGTATTTGGCTTATGGTGTGTTCTTGGCTGTTTTGATGGGTGGTTTATGATCAGTGAATGATTTAAGAATGAATGGTGGTGTTTGTTTGAAGAATGGGTGGCTGAGTTATGAGATTCGAAGGATTTTGCAAGAGGGAGAGTTTTTGTGAACTTGTGAATGCTGAGGTTTCAGGCTGTGTTCTTGTGTGTTATGGCTTGGGTTTGATCCACATATCAACTTGTGATAGGTCTGTGGAGTGGTTGTGCCCTATTGTGATTGGTATGGCCTTCTTGCAAAAAAGTCAAAAGTTCTTGTCCTTGAGGTATGGGCTGGTTCAGAGGTGGTACAATGGGGTGTCTGGTGCAGCAAGGATCAAGGATGGCCATGGAATTCACTTAGAGGCAATTCAGCATATTTGTGAAAGGTTCTTGGTCATTTTGCAATTTCATGAAACTTTGGCCCCTTTGAGATTTCTTCATGTGCAAGGCATGAAATTTTGAAATTCTTTGGGCAATTCTGAGTTTTAGATTTTGCACAATGTTTGTATGATGCTTAGAAGTGTGTTTGAAGTCACAAAATGAATTGGCAAGAGGTTTTGCAAAAATCCCTCTTTGGTGCATTCTTGAAAATTATGTGATTTTTGCCAACTTTGACAAGTCATAACTTGAGTTCCAAAATGAATTAGATCTTGTTCTTGTACTTTTTGAAAAGGGAATGATCCAATCTACAACTTTCATGACCAACAATTTTTCATTTGAAGCATTTTTGGTTGAGAAAGAGGAGGTTGAAAAACTTTCCCAAAATGGAAAGTTTACATTACAAGTCATTTCCATTTTTGGCAACTTTTAGTTTAGCTCACTTTTCTTAAAATTTGTGAACTTATAAACACTTCAATGATCAAATAAAGACCATATAACTTCAATTTGATGAAAAATCCACTTTGGGTCCATTGATGGGGGCCTCAGATGCCCTGATTTTGCTCTGACTTGCTTAAGAAGTTACTCAGTGATCAGATGACTTCCACAATGAATTTCTTCATCAAACTTGGTATGTATGATCCTTATAACATATTGAGACCAATAGAAACAATAATGACCAAAAAATTTGGAGTTATGGCCTTTGAAACCAAAACCCTAATTTTAGGTCATCTGTGCAGTTAAACCCTAGCTCTGCTTCCATGCTTTGCCAGCTCTTGTGATTCTTGGATTCCTTGATCTTTGGAGGATAAAATATGATGATTGAACATACATGGACCCTCTTGAGATGATTGAAGACCTTGGGAGTGGCTCAGATGGATCTTGGACTGCTCAGATCACAAACCCTAGATGCAGATGAACTTGAACCAATGCAGTGAAGCAAAAATGCAACATGATATGATATGATTAAACTAATGCAAGTATGAAAAGATCACAAGCCATGGTGTGAACTTAGTGAGGGAAAATTTGGGGTGTTTACATCGTGAAAGAAAGTCATCATTGCCATTTGATAGGTATCACCATCGTTCTTTAATTAGAACGACATTACCTTATAACAAAAGGTGCCTCATGGAGTAATGAAATATGTTTTCTCCATGTCTTCGGGTGCCATTTTTATTTGGTTGTAGCCCAAAAATCCATCCATGAAGGAAACTACTTTGTGTTATATTGTGTTGTCTACCAGCATGTCGATGTGTGGTAAGGAGAAGGTGTCCTTTGGACTTGCTTTGTTGAGATCCCTGTAGTTTACATACATTCTGACTTTTTCGTCCTTCTTTGATAGTGGAACAATGTTTGCCAACCATTGAGGATATTATGAAGTGGCGAGAAATCATGCATCGATTTTCTTATGTACATCTTCCTTGATTTTTATAGCTATGTCTGAATGAGTTCTTCTCAATCTTTGCTTGACTGACGAGCATTCTGGATTTAATGGTAAATGATATTCCACGATGTCGGTATCTAACCCCTGCATGTCCTTGTAGGACAAAGCAAATACATCAGGAAATTCTTTGAGTAGTAAGATCAGGTTTATCCTTTCAGTCGAACTGAGTATTGTGTCGATCTTGACTTCCTTTCTTTCCTGTTTTGAACCCAAGTTGATAATTTCCAACGGTTCTTTGTATTGTTGAATGGAATTCTCCTCGTATATGAGCAATCTGGAGATCTCTTATGGAATTTCTTCGTCATCTTCCTCTTCAGCTTCAAATACCGGGAACTCAAAGTTGGGAGAAGGCATTGGATTACATGTTTCAATGGGGTTTAAAACAATTAATCTGCACGATAATGATATCGAGAAAACACATTTAGAGAATGAAAAGGAAATTTTATACATATTAGATTTGAAAAATGTTTGTTTTTATTTTTGGTTGTTTTTAGGGATTACCATTTTCGAAAAAGCGAAAAGAGAAAACAACATCAAGTGCGGAAGTACATAATGACATTTTATTTATGATTTGTCGATTCTTGAAATACACAAACCTATAAAACAAAAATTCGTCACTTTGGGCTAAGTGAAGAGAACATCTACATCAAGTAAGCCCTATAAAACTCTGTAATGAACTCCGTTGGAGATGCAGAAGTCTGACACTTGTCTTCCTGGAGTAGCTTTAGTGATAACATTTATTTCTGGTAAAGGAGGATCTGCAGTCTTCCTTCCATGCAACTTGATCGTGCAAGAAATTTTCAATTGTTTCTTCATCGATGCTCTCAAAAGAGTCTCCCCATCCAATTGACTGGATATCTTTGATATCGATGCGAGAACTTGCGGGAGAAGTGTACTTTACAAGGTAATCTTATTTTCCATTTGGTTGTCCCAAGGTGTCCCACGTTTCTGTGGGAGTTGATGAGTCATCTTCAGTAATGACATTCACTTCTGGTTGAGCAAAGTTGAGGAATTCTTGCCCTGCAATCCATGAAAATTCGCTGAGATGATGTTGTATGTCTCTCGGATTTTCCTGATAAGGTTCCCATGTAGATAGATTGTTCACTGAATCATTAGATGTACAATCAAAGTCGTTTGTCATTGGAGTGTCTTCCATTGAGTTGTGAGGAACATAAGGTTCTTCAGATATTTTTCTGTCCTCAGTCTCTAGGATGTATTTTGAAATGGATATCGGCAAGTCGAATGGCTTACACGTTTCGTCCTAAGAAAGGTATCCTTCCTCATTGAAGTATATTTTCCACTCGTCATCGGAATCTTCGGAGCCTTCCGAACTATTTTCCTCGATGGTATGAACCTCTCGAGAGATTGGGTAAAGGAAGCCTCCACTGTGGAAAAAGTTTTTAATAGGACCAAAGTTTTTTTTCCTTTGCTATATGTTTTGTTGGTGACGCAGAACAACCAAGACCTTTTCATGATTCATTGCTGACAGGAATTACAACTTGACCCCAGTCTTTGATATTGTTGCTTTCCAGGCTTGGAGAACATCTTTGTAGGAAGCGATTGATGTTCCTATTTCCGATTAATCCTCGTTGCTTACAGAGAGAGCTTGGAACTGAGTCCAATGACGTCTTCTGATTCCAAATATGAGAACGAGGATAAGTTGCTAACAATCAGAGATTTTTCCCTGAATACTGTTACCAATTTGTTATTCTTCACAAATCTCAGTTTTTGATGAAGTGTGGAGGTCACTGCCCCTGCTTCATGAATCCATGGTCAGTTGAGTAAACAATTGTATGTCGCGCGGATGTCCATGACTTGAAAGGTAAATTGGAAGGTGTGAGGTCCAATGGTTATGGAAAGATCAACTTCACCGATAATTGTTTTTCGAGATTCGTCAAATGCTTTGACTACAACCTCACTTTTTATAATAGGAGTACCTTGAATAGTCATCCTTGTGAGAGTGTACCTTGGCATTACATTCAGAGATGAACATGTGTCTACGAGTATGCTGGCTAAACCATCGTCATCGCAGTTGATAGTAATGTTTAATGCCATATTGTGATTCCTGCCTTCTTCAGGAAGATCGTCGTCGTTGAATCCCAAATTGTTGAAATTAGTGATGTTGGAGACGATATTGTCTAATTGATTGACGATTATGTTCAGTTCTACAAATGCTTGTTCCAAAACCTTTTTTAATGCTTCTCGGTGAGATTTTGAGTTGAGTAGAAGAGATAACACCGAAATTCTTGAAGGAGTTTGTAGTAATTGATCCACAATGTTATACTCACTTCTCTGGATGAGCCTAAGGATTTCATCTTTATCCTTTGTTGCAAGCTTTGGATTACTTGTTTGACCCACTGGCGGGTTGATGACCTCAGCTTGAGGTTCCTTTCCCTTTGCAGTTTCTTCAACTCCTCAGTTGATTACTCGTTCACTTCTAGTGAGTTAACTGATATCAGCGATGCTGACAAGAGATGGTAGGGGTACTTCTTTCCCTCCTTCCATGATTATTGGTTTGTACTTATATGGAATTGCTTTATCCGAAGCTTAAGGCACTGAGCCTGGTAAGTAGATGACCAAAGGGGTTAGACGAGCCTTTCGGCTGTCGAAAGTAACCTCTATCGATGCTTGCTCGGGAATTTTTCCACTGTCAAAGGGAACTTCCAAGAATTTATTTTTTTTATCAAAGGAATTATATTGAGAATCTCTTTGTCGGTTTCATAGTGCATAGGTTCAACTACTGAAACTTCTTGTATCATTTTAATAAGCTGCGACCCTTGGGGTAGAGTGACACCTTGCTCCATTTGATCTCGGAGATTCATGCATACTATGACACATCCTTGTTTATCTGTTGAGAAGACCTCATAATTTTCATAACTGTGAGGTGGCAAAAGACCGTATCCACCTTGTATACAATACATTTTGACTCTGTCAAAAACTTGTATTCTGGCATCGAATGTTTTTCGTATAACCGGAATACCATTGTTAAGGCTAATCTGACCATTTTCTTCGTCCATGTAAATTGAAAACCACCAATGGTCCAATAAATCTTGAAGATCTCTTTGCACTGTTGTGCACCCTTGATTACCTTCAGAGTAACCTCTGCAGTTTCGATAATCGTGTATTTATAAGAATCCAAGTTTGACGTGCTTGGAGTCCAATTTTACTAAACTAGTATTCATTATGCAAATATCGAAGATTTGAACCATGTTGATCTAAGATCATCCATTTCACGGTAATATTAAATCCATCCTAAATCCATTTGTCGTTGAAGGGCTTCCTGTACAAAAGAGCACCCTTGATCTTTTGTCTAGTAGATGGAGCAATCTTGATAGTCGTTCCATGGCAAATTATGACGTAGACTTTGTCTGGAATGCAATGCAACCAGATTGAAATTCACTGCTCGGATGTCGAAATTTTGAATAATTCTCGGAGGAGCAGAGAGTAAATTAACTCCTCGGGTTTCCTAATCTTGAATTTATTTGACTGACACTTCCTCATGTCGCGGTAATGGATTTGTTTGAACATTTGGGTTAATATCTTTGAAAGATAAAACTCCATTCCTAAAAAGTCTCTGGACGTCGTACTTGAAAGCTAGGCAATTTTCAATGTTATGCCCATTCCCTCCTTGATGATAAGGACATGATTGATCAACTTTATGCCATGGAGGGGGGTCAGTAGGAATCACAATAGGAGTCTTGGTCTGAATGTTCCCCTTGTTTAGTAAGAGTGGAAGCAAAACAACATATTTAATAGGTATAGGGTCAATTTCTAGAGCCCTGGGATACCCGTTGTTGTTTAATTGCAAACAAGCCTGTTGAGGAGGTTGTTGCCTTTGTTGATATTGTTGTTGATTAGAAGAGCTTCAAGCGATCTAAGGTTGTTATGTCGGAGCTACAACTGAGCTAATAATAGGAGATACCATCGCCTTTTGACGATGTGCAAATCTTTTTCGTTGTTTACCCAGAGATATGTTACTGGTGTCTTGTTCCTTCTTCTTCGGAAAGGAACTCCCATATCTTTTACTTGAACTTGAAGGTTCAACATCCTTCGATAAATGTCATTCTCTTATTTCCTCTTATAAACATACTCCCATGTTTAACATCTTGGTAAAATAATTGGGTGCGCTTGAAACCATTCGTTCATAGTAGAATGAAATTAATGTCTTGAGGAATATTTTTTTCATTTCTTTCTCTCCAAGAGGAGGAAATTTGAGCAGCAATTTCATGCCATCTTTGCGTGTACTCTTTGAAGGTTTCATTACCCCTCTGAGACATTGCTCTGAGTTGGTCCCGATCGGGAGCCATATTCAAATTGAATTTATACTGTTCTATTAAAGCATTTTCGAGAACTCTGAAGTTGTTGATATTTGTACTATTGAGCTTCATGTGCCAATGAAGTGTTGCCCCAGTCAAGCTATCTTGAAAGTAGTGAATTAGTAGCTTTGGATTGTCCATCTGAGTGGATATTTTCTGGGAGTACATTGTCAAATGACTTTAAGAGCAAGAATAACCCTTGTATTTCTCAAATCCTAGCACTTTGAGCTTGTGCGGTATTTGAACATTTGGGACTAAGCAGATATCTGCTGTATTTCTTCTAAACAACTTATGTCCTCTAAGAGACTGTAATTCCTTCTGCATTGTTGCAAACTATTTATGGAATTTGTCCATTCTTTCGTTGATTCCTCCCCCTTCACTTGGAGTAGGAGAGTACCTTCTACTTTCTAAGGTAATGTGTACCTGTGGAGCTGGCACAACTTGTACTGCAGTTGGAACTTCAGATACCAGGAGTTTGTAACCTCCTTGTATGGCATTCTTTGCTATTGCATCTTCGAGAGTTCGAAGTTTGTAACCTTCTAACTGAGACGGTCATGCGGCGTTCCTCATTTCTTCAGCTAGTCAAGGATCATATCTTTTCGGGATAAAACTGGGCTGCATGCCCCAAGGATGATCCTTTGGCATAGAGAACCTCATATCCTTATAGGGTATATCTTTGATCGGTGCAGATATGAATTCAGAGATCACTGTTCTTTGGTGAAGATTCTGAGCTACAGTCAGAGCTTTGACCATTTCTTTGAGACTTTCCACAGTTGAATTCATACCAGAGAGCTCCTTTTTTAGCTCTATGTTCTCTACCTTGATGTCTTCCATTATTTTCTAGCGATCGACCCAAGTATTATACGAATGAGACAATTTGACTTCTAAAATAAGTGCAAGAATAAAACTCGATGAAATAAAATGCAAATGATGAATGATTAGTCTGAGAACCTATTGTTGTTTTTCATAATTTTTTTATGTTTTTGATAGGCCTGAGAACCTATTGTTGTTTTTTGTTTGGTGCGCTCGCAAAGATCTTACAACATTTTTCCTACGTACCCCTAAAAAGAGAATTGAGGGATCAGAGCATCGTAGTTTCTCCTAAAAGGATAGTGTTATGAGGAAAGGTTGATTTTTATCCTGGTTAAAGCACGGGATGTTGATGCTCAAAGTGTATTTGTATCTTGATCAAAGCCTAAAATTGAAGCTAAAAAAGTTTGTTTATGTCTTGATTAAAGCCCATGATTGAATCTGAAATGGTTTGTTGTAATTGATAGGGGTGCTTGAATTGCATAGCTCAAGGCATAAGCTGAATAGGTATCTTGATTTGCATAGCTCAAGAAAGGCTGAATGGGTACCCAAAATTGCATAACTCAAGGAGGACTGAATGGTTGACCTGAATTGCATAGCTCTGGAAAGTTGAATTTTGGTGAAAAAATGACTGATGGAAAGTGATATTAGTTATAGTCCATGTGTATGACTGTTGGGAATTAGCTTAGTTAAAGTCCAAGACTATGACTGTTGATGATTAACTGTAAGTTTTGTTTTACTTTTGTGCCTTGATTGAAGCCCAAGGTTGAAGCTAAAAGATACTCAGTAGAGAGAATTGTTCATCTCTAAAGAGAGAAAGGTTTGATTCATATATGCCTTGATTAAAGCCCAAGGTTGAAGCTAAACAAAGAAAACTAACTCTATAGAGAAAGTTTATTTGTGTCCGGAATTTGAAACCCAAGTGTGAAGCTTATTTGGTGAGAGACTGACTCTTGATTATTTGTATCTTATATGAAGCCTAAGATGGGAGGTTGAAATTTTGAGGGAGACTGACTCTGTATGAAGAGTGTTTTATTCCTCTGGGGAGGTTCCATTGTACAAAGGCCAAAAGGAGTCTATCTTGGTCATCCATCGGGGAGAGGGGGACTACTATATGTGTCTTTTTCTCTAAGGATTTGTTCTTATGCTTTTAGGAAGCCTTTGAGGTTTCTTGTGTTTAAGCCCAAGAGGAGGCTAGGTTAACTTTAAGAGACCCATGTGTCCTTGAACAAAGCCCAAGAGGAGGCTGGGGATGGTTTACAAATAAGCATTTCACCAAGAAACTTCTTATCTCTGTAAACCCCTACTAAGTTGTAAAGACAAATCATAAGTGTTTTGAATGGTGTATCAGTTTGGATGAAGATAACCTAACTACTTAGAGATTCTAGAAAGATGCAAATATATACATATGAAATGCATGTAGACAAATAAATGGGTCAGTGAATGTGTTGAACATTTTTTATTATGTCATTGCTATGGTTTGAGTATTCTTAAATGATTTTTAAGAATGATGTTGGGAGTTACACTGGGAAGCAGAGGCCCAAAATCCCGAGGGAGAGAGAGAGAGAGAGAGAGATTACATATATGTTTTATATTGTATCCTATTTGATGATTAAAAAGTGTTTTATTATCTTTGTTTTAGCATGAGATGAAGAAAGATAGATTTAAACAACAAAACCCTAATCTAACAAGCAAGTAGCAGTTTAAGAAAACAACGAGAAGTTAGAGGGAAAAGAGATGGCTCAAAAGCCAAAAATAGGGCTTAAGCATAAGGATGACTATGGATTTTTTATATATTTTGTTATCTTGTAATTTTATACACAGGGTAGGACTTTGGTGCTGAAAAGTTGCATACTGCCTAGAAAGAAGTTCACCGGAGTGAAGCTCAGTCTAATAGCGGGTGTATTAGATATGTAGTCATAAAGATGAAAAAACAAAAGGATATGGGACTTGTAAACAAGTTATCCATAATATTTGTTTAGGAGATTAAAAATGGTTTAAAACAACAGTTGGAGGAATCAAGGCTTATACGGAAGCCTGGCGGAGTTTTAAAACGGACCGGAGAAAGTTTAAAACAAAAAATGGGTCCTAAACATAAAGGATTACCCACGAAACATTTTCACAATTCATTTTAGAAAATAAAAGGTTATGTGTAAAGAAGTTCACAGAAAGAAATTCACATATGAAAATTCAAAGCGGTGAAAAAAGTGATCCCGCCAAGTTTTTGAAAATGGATCAGATGAACCCTAATGGTTCATTTTTCAAAAAGGTATGGATCTTACACTCTAATAGAGGCCCATGAGTGTGATAAAAATCAATTTGAGGGTGATTAAATCAAAATCTTAATTTTGAATATTTTAAACATTAAAAAATATTTAAAACTTTGAGAAATTCCGAATATAAGTGAAAAACAAGTTGAAACCTTGGATCAATGTTTGAAAATTTATATTTTATCCATGAGATGACTTAAATATCATTTATGTTTGAAAAATCAAGTGAAAGAAAATTTTTAAAATGTTTAAAAACAATTAAAAATAAATCTATGAAAATATAAAATATATTAAAATATATATATATTTTTAGTGATTTTTTATGGAATAAAATCTTTAAACATTTTTTAAAATTAATGAAAAAAAATCATTTAAAAACTCAAAAGAATCAGAGAGAAATTAATTTGGAATCAATTAAAAATATCTTGGAAATTCAAAATTTTGAATTTTTGAAAAAGAGCGCCAAGAACATGGGCCAAGAACACGCGCGAAGGGAGTTTTGCCCAGATTTGCAAATTCAATCGTATCTCATGGAATAGGCATTCATTTGAGATGAAATAAACACCAAAATTGTGTGTTTTGATCCCACTAACATGATGGAACACTTTAATTTCATTTATTTTAAGTGTAAAGTGAAAAATGAATGATGAACATTGTAGAACCCTAATTTGGCCCAAGCCTCATGAAATTCTACATGACGATGATTTTGTGAAATTGATTGAGGGGAAATAATTAGAATATGATTATGCACACATGTTTAAAAGATAGTGCGAGGAAATATGCATAGATTATGAAATGGCCAAGTTTGAGGCTTACCTAACTTGGAGCTTGCACCAGTTGGAGTGATTTTGATTTGGAGGTGTTACATAAGACTTGTGATGATTTGAACAGCTTTGTTGGATGATATGGAGTATGTTTGAACACTTGGACTTGATTGCAAATGGCTGGATCAAGTTCTGATCTTCAAGTTGCAAAAATAAGGTTTCTTTGAGGTTTTGAAGAGTGATTTTGGGTTAGAGGTGTTTCAAAGGTGATCTAAGTGTTTGAAAACCTCATATACATCATATGTGATGTGTTTGGGCAATTAGATTGATTTGATATTAGCCACAACTCAAAATCCAATGGTGTTTGCTCAAAATGTCAAGTTTTGAGTCTTTGAGAGTGAATGAGAGAAAGCTTAGGATTCAGAGGCTTTGGTGTACGTTTTATGATCAAATGAGGTCTTTATTTATAGGTAAATATGTTAATATTACTTAGCCCTTAAGTATTGAAGTGATAAGATCAGCATTGTTGATCATTGCTTGCCATAATATCTATTAAATGGTGAATGATGAGATTCCTCAAATAGCTCAACTATGAAGTAGGAAAATTCACATTCTTCAGATGTTTTGAACTTGGATTGTGGACACCTATTGCTTGTTGATCAAGAGATCCATGAATATTCCATTTTGGAGCATGGTGACCATTGGATTGAAATGCATAGGTGTTGAATTCCATAAATGTCATTTATGGGAATTCCTTGGTGCAATCATGTATTTGTAGGTTTGATCAGGTTTGTAATGATTGTTTAGATGCTTAAGACCACTTGATGTTATCCTTTGACTCACAAAAATCAGAATTTGAAGTTTATGAAAATCTATTTTTGGAAAAATAGTTTGTCATGGTGACTTTGATCCATGATTTCTTCATGCACAAGCAAGATCTTTCATGCCAATTGGCTCTTTGAACTGTTGACAACATTTGAAACAACATTTTTGTAGAACATTGGAATTGATTCAGCTTAGAACTATGTGAAAAATGCCTCCAAGTTTTGATGTTTTGACTGATTTTGTACTTAGGCAGATTTTGTCTAAGTGTTGAAATTTCCAATTTGTTCTTGATTTTGATCAATCTTTAACTCAGAATCTATGATGAATTGGAGTTTTGTGTAGTTGAATCATTTCTAGTTTGTGGAAAGATCTTTCATTTGAACTTTGGTTCCCAATAAACTGATGTTTGGATCACAAGTTATGATGTTTGGAAGTAGGGTACTTGAACACATTTTCTTATAACTTAGAAAATTTTATAAGTTTCAAAGATTGCCTCTTTTGCAAGTTATCTTCAAATTTTTGATTTTTTGTGATCAAATGCATTCACGGACCATATATTATTGTAATATAGGTCATAAGGATCATTTTGGGTGAACAGTCAAACTTTGACTTTTTGGTCCAGGTGGAAATTACACTAGATACCCCAGGTTTATGATTTTTTTTATTAGACATCCTCTGAGGTATTTCAAACCTATGAGTGGACTTCCAAGGTGAATATGAGCTATTTAAACCATTCCCTATGGTATTGCCATATGTCCATATGAAAATTTTGACTTTGGGTTCCCCGATCAGTCAGAAACCCTTATTTGGGTATTGTGAAACCCTAATCTTAAAATCCTTGATCTTTGCATCCTTTGGACTTGTAGATGGCTTGTCAAATTCATGTCAACCTTTATTGATGACATGTGGAGGCCTTGTCTCCTTTCTTCATGGAAAATTTCATTCGGAGGGCTCAGTTGAGTGAAACCATAATTGGTGATACTGATGACTCAGGGCCCAAATCACTGAAATCCTTGTACAATCTAAGAATGATTCTTCATTATTTGAGATTCCTTGAACCTTTTATAATGATTGAAAGATTTAAATTATTAGGTATTAATGATTGGTCCTTTGCCTGAATCCTCTGAGGGACTCAGGAATCCTGATTCATTGCGGGGATATTGTTTAGGCCAGTCTGACACAATCCTTTGTGGCGCTCCCTGGATTTCAATCCTGGTACAGACACGAAAGTGGCATGGAGAAGGGTAGAGTTATCATCCAGGAATTTTTATCCCGAAGGAATGGGAATGACAATGTTGCACAAACCGAAGAAAAGAAAAGGAAGGACAAAGATCCTGCGAACTAAAGATACTGGGTTCGGGAGTCGGTTACGACCTGGGAAGGTATTAGCACCCCAGATCGTCTGTTGTACCCAACGAGATCCATGCTTGCAAAGAAAATGTTTCAAAGGGTGAAGAAATGAAAGTTGCTGCAAAAGAAAGACATTGGGACTGGATAAGAAAAGAAAAGAAATGGGGAAATGTAGGGAAAATAAAAGAGTGCTCGAACGGTCCCTACCCCACTTCCTACGTACATCATCTGGACATGAGGATCAGAGTGTTATAGTTCCCCTAACTAGGGAGGAAAATGGCTTGTGTTTTAAAAGCTTGAACTGCTTATGTCAAAGCTCAGGTGTTGCAGGCTCGTCTGGCATGAGTGCGTTACCGTCTTGCAAAGAGACAAGTAGGAGCAAGTTCTTATGTTATGAGTGAAGGTGATGAGAAAAGAAGTCCCGAAGGAGATACCTTTATTCTTTGTTCAGTGTTTTTTAGGAGTTTTCTTCTTTGAGGTTTGCATAGGTAAGTGTACCTAAGTCTTACTCAATGGGATGTGTACTTCTCACATCATCCCAAAATGGAATGGGCAATAAGCACACCTAGCTATGGGGGAAATCCCAAAATCTAGTCCTTAAGAGGAAGGCTCAGACACACTGACCTATTGGCCTCTATTAAGTGTTTTTGTGTTTTTTTATTAAGAAGTTCTTTTTTAGGTTTTCTTTGTGAAGTAGTCTCATGCTAAGACCTATTCATCATGATAGATACCCTAAACCTCGCCTCTAAATGGGACGTGTACAAGTATCCTATGGCAAAGTCTCTTGGCACATGAGAAGACTTGTTAGTTATTTAAGTGTCTTGATGTTAAGTTTGAAGATGAGAAGAGAGGGCACTAAAAGGATCTCAAAGGTAAAAACTAAAGGAGGGAACTAACAACCCTAGATGTTGTCAAGCATGGAAATCCTAAGTTAGTTTGGCTTTAATTTTATCATAATGAAGAAGAAAGAAAGAAGAAAATAAAGAAAGAAGAAGAAGAGATAAAAAAGGATTCAACTTACTTCTTAAGAGAAGTTAAGTTGATCCTAAAGGGGAAATGAGGAATAAGTTAAACATTGATGGCCTAAGCGCATCACAATCACAAGTATTAAAGCATTTAAAGAGATGAAGGAAGAAGTTGTTAAGATATGGAGGTATCAACCACACCTCCAGACTTACCATGGCCCCTGAAATGGTTAGAAGTATTCACACAAAGTAACAGAAAGTCAAATAAGTTCAAGTCATGGAACAATGAAGATTTAAACATCACAAATCAACAAAGTAAGAACCTAATTGTAACACCCCAAAATTTTCCCTCTCATTTTGATCAAGAAATGGTGAAATTTTTTTTTTGCTCATTTCGTATTGATACATACGAATTTCGTATCGATACATAAGCCTCTATGTATCGATACATACGAGTTTCGTATCAATGAATAAATGAGTTAATTTGCTGGAAATAACCAAAGCAATAGTATGTATTGATGCATATATTTTCGTATCGATACATATCAGTTATAAAACTAACATGTATCGATGCATACATTTTTGTATCAATACATATCAGTTATAAAACTAACATGTATTGATACATAGGAGTTTCGTATCGATACATAAGTTGTTTTTGCTGTTTTTTCAGTTTCTTCTCCTCCACTTTTTCCTTTCCTTTTCCTTGTTCCACACTCTTCACATTTGTTCCACACTCTTCACATTTCCTTTTCCCTTGGATTACTCTACCATATTCTAGAGTTTTCTACAACCTTTCAATATTCTCCAAGGAATATTCTAAGGAATATTCCAAAGAATACTCTAGAACTCTCTAGAGCCCTAACTAACTCTAAACTTAACCTAACTCCTAAGCAACCTCCATTCCCAAACCTCATGCCAAACCTACACATTATATAAACCCACTTCATCCCAAAGCTAAGCTCTCTCTCATTTTTTCACTATTCTTCTTCATTTTCACTTCATCTCTTTCATTCTTCTCCCAAACTTTTCCACCATTTTCAACCTCTCACCAAAGCTTCTTCATAGAAGTTCTTCAAATTCTTCATTGGAATTTGAAGAACTTGAAGCTAAAACTTCCATTAATCATCTCATTGTGAAGCTTATTTGAAGAATCAATTCTGATTTTGGAAGAGTTTTGAGCTTATTGGAGGTTATTGATCAAGTGTTCATCAAGAAGCATCATCAACCACATTTATTTTGCATGTTCGCAGATCGAAGCTTCGACACTCCGGTTTTCTTCTACATTTTCATTCCGATCTACATCTCAACACTCACCGAAGCAATCCTCCGCTTCGTAGGTTGGTGATCTAAATCCGCTTCTCGATTTAACTTATTCTCTTTATCTTGCCATGACGGTATTCTTCGTGTGTTTATCGTTGTGTATGCGCTTGACCGTTTAATTTCGTCTTGATTACAATTTTATCACTTTGTTTGTTCGTAGGTAGAATTATAGCTTATTCTAGGTGCCATTAAGGTTTAGATTATGGCTTTTAGGTGTAAAATTTGTGCTCACTAGATAATAGTTGCATTAGGAGCTTTAGGAAATAAGTCGATTGCAAGAAGTGATTTTTCCCTCTTTCTTGTGAATTACTTCCCCCTTTGCCACCATAGATTGATAAGTCTTAATTTTAGGGAAGTTTCAAGATTAGTTTCGACATCTCATTCCTCCATTTCGATTCGCTTCGACACGCTTCCGTCCATTTCACATATTTTGTGTTTATGTGTTCGTTTGTGCATGAATTGACTTATTGCATATTGTTGCTATGTCCATGCACCTTTTGTCATGTAAATAATCATGTTGCATTCTATTTTTGCATCTTTCGCATTTTTCGTTAACTCATTTGCATTTCATTGTATCAATATATATGTTGCATTTCACATAACCATGTATGTATGTGCATTTGGTTGCATTTTGGTTGCATGTTTAATCACATCATTCACATCAATTCAATTCTGAATTTTGCATTAAGCTTAGCATTCTTGTTGATGTATCATGTTGCATTTTCATGATCAATGTTCATTATGTTCATATGCCATGTTCATGTGTCATATTTTGCATACTTGTTGCATAATAAATCATGTGGTGCATTCTTGCATAATCCCTCAAAAAATAATCATGACATTCAATTATGTGCTTGATCCATATTCATATTGTATATTCATGTTAATTGAGTATTTCATGATTGAGTTTATGCATAAAAAATGAAAATAATCAAAGCTGCATTTTACATTTCATAGTTGTCTTTGCATATAGGAGCTGTAAAATGTATGCTGTTTGCTATGATGTTCATGCTGTTTGTGAATTTTTACACCTACTTTTATGATGTTTGATAGTTGTTGTATGTTGTTTGTATTGTGTGTTGTCTTTCATAGCTTATTGTGTGTTTAAGTGTTGTATATAGCTTTTGAATTTTAGTTTAGCATAGTGTGGGTACCCTTAAACTTAAGATTGAGTCTAGTTTAGGTCCAAGTTGCCTTAGGAATTATTTGGTATATGTTTACCTCATTCCTTAACTTCCTTAGGAAGTAAGTTGCATTCTATTCCTTTTTCTTTTCCTTTTGCTAATTAGGATTAGAAACCGCATTAACCATAGGGCATCTTTTGAATGAATAACTTAGGGTTGTGTCTTAGTCCCCCTTAGTTTCTTTGTCCTTTTTCCACTTGAGTCCTTCTTTCTCATCTCATAAATAAAATAATAAAATACCTAATAAAGGTTGAATGTTCTCATACGATATGAGACTTTGTTGTGGAGTATTTATGCACGTCCCGTTTCGGGGCGAGGTGTAGGTTATCTACCACGATGGATAAGTCTTAGTATGAGAATGTTCACAAACAATAAACTCAAAATACTTCTCATAAAAGACAACAAACAAAGACATCGCGTCTTCTCTTCTCATCTCCTACTCTTTGCGGACGAATGCGACTTGCCTCGACAATTCAAACAGAGATACGGTAACACCCTCGAGTTAGAGTCGGTAACACCTGAGCTAGAGCTATGGCAACGTCATCCTAAAAAAACACAAAACAAGTTCCCGCCTTAGTTAGGCAAACTAAGTCGACTCTGATCCTCATTTTCCCGATGAGGTACGTAGGCAACGGGGTAAGGCCTGTTCGAGCACATCCTTTATTTTCCCTACATTTTCCCCATTCTTTCTTTTCGTTCTGTCTTTTCTAGTTCCCTTTCTTTTGTTCCAGCTCTAGTAGCAGTTTTGTTCAGCATCTTATTTCTCACCCTTTGAAACAGACAAACAAGTGCGGATCCCGTCGGGTACGGAAGACGGTCTGGGGTGCTAATACCTTCCCAGGTCGTAACCGACTCCCAAACCCAGATCTTTGGTTCGCAGGACCTTGTCCTTTCCTTCTTCCTCAGGTTTGTGCAACATTACCTTTCCCGTTCCTTCGGGATAAAAATGTCTGGCTGGCGACTCTACCTTTTCCGCGCCACTTTCGCGTTTATACTAGGATGAAAATCCTGGGAGCGACACTAATGATTAAAGAGGACCACTAATGTTAGTCATACAAGATCATACAAAAAGTAATAGGAGAAGTCCCACAAACTACAAGCAAAGCAATATAGAAGAAATAAGGTGAAAGTAAGTGATTAAGTGAAGCATACAAGTCAAAATTCAACAATTAAGATCAAAGTCAGAACCTAAACATCTTAATAATGTTCCTAAAAGAATATTTAATCACCAAAAAAAGCACATAGGCACATGTTCAAGCAATGGAAGAAAATAAGAAGAAGTGTGAAGTGAAGTGGAACATGATTCATGCTTGTGAAAGTGTGACTTGGTGCACAAGTTAAGCATAGGACAAGAAAATATGAGGTTCATACATCATAAACATAGATCATACAACATGTTATCAAGCCTCAAACAAGATCTTATATGATGGTACAAGTGCCTTCCTAAGCAAGCAAGCAAACATGGCTCAAAACAATCACAAACTAGGTCATTCAAAGTTCAATCCTCAAAAAAATAGGAAACATGCTTCAACAATTATGGCATTAAGCATTAAGTGTCCTCAAACATGTATAAACATTAAGGCAAAACCACAAGTCAAGAATCAGAAGCAAATTCCATCAAACAATTGGATAAATTAAAGTTAGGGTTATACTAACTTAAACATGAAGCAACAAACCAAAAGTCGGTCAAACAAAGTCTAAAAATCATCATAAAATTTCCTAAAATACCTTAACATGTCACGAACACATAGAATAAAGAACCAGGGTTAGAACTATTATAGAACTTAAGTTAGAAAATAAAGAAACCAGGGTGTTCATGGTATAAAGTAAAACAAAAGAAATAAATGGAAAAATTAATTCAGGATACCAAAATAAAATAAAAATGGAAAATAAAAACTGGAAAATTTTTGGAAAATGTCAAAGATCATTCATGATTTTTTTGGTATTTTTTATAATAAGGAGACTATTTTAGAACATTAAAAATGAAATAAAAGAAATAAAAGAAAATAAAATAGAAATAAAAAGAGAAGGGGTGCAATCAGTAACCCATATACGTTTACAATGGAACTGGGCCAAAAAACAGGGTGTGGAAAGCAATAGAAGCCCAATGCATATAAGAGTTCAGTCAACAAGGAAGTCAAGGTAATCCACATCAAGGGTCCAGAATGATTCTAAAAAAAGTACGCACATCTGAAGGCTACTATGTAAGTCAACCAAAATAAAAGTATAATCATCCAACGTTCATGAAATAGTAAATCACAAAAGTAATTCAATCCAGTGGTTCTTAGTGGTCCATTCAAAGTACAACAAATCAATGCACTGAAACCAAAGTCAACAAGGCAAGGTCAAATGAATGCCCACTCAGGATTGGAAGACCTACACAAATATCAAAGGTTGGCAAACATGAGCATTTAAATGAAATTAAAAGACCATCAGCTATGCACGTGACCTTTTTTATGCGCTGGCAAGAGGACATGCGTTGGAACAACAAAATCAAGGGCCAGGATTATATCCCTAACCTCAGGTCATCCCCACCACTGTAAATGGTCTGGTGACGGAGCCCTAGCTCTGGTACCGGAAAATTCATCCATAAGAACAAAACTACACAAAAATGCCCCCAAAAACTCCAGATCCAACCTACACACTACATTGAACACGAATCCAAGCTCAAAAATAGAAAACAATCAACATACATCATGAATCGAAGCAAGCAAGTATGGAACTACAAAACTGAAACTCAACAAATCATACATAATACACGTCCATTTCACACACCTAATAACTCAGATTAATCATCACAACAAAAGGACTCTAACACACACATTTAAATCAAGATCTATGACAAAGAATTCAGTAGCTTACCTGAGTTGGAAGCTTGTCAAAAACACCAAGAAATCCTCTAAAAAAGTGAAGATCCACTCCCTTTGAGCTCTATTTGCAAAATAAATGTAAATAGAGGCTTGCAATAGGCTAGATATAGAGATTCAAGTGTGAGATCCTCAAATTTGAATCCTCTAATTCCTGGCACCAAAGCTTGAAATGATGGTTGATTTGTGATCCTTACACCTCACTGATGATGATTGTGCAAAGAAATGAAACAATGTGCTCAAGGATGAAGAGATTCGAAACAATATGCAAAAATGGCAAAAACTTTGGATTTGTGAATATGGAGTGCATGAGGCTCTGAAAACCTAGTGTTTAGCTTTTATATCACGTGCTTATGAAATGGATTGGGGTTTTAGAGATGTGAGGACTCAGAAGCAAGAGATTTGGATGAAAATGCAAAATTTAAAATTTGTGTGCACTTCCTCATTTGCTCGTGTATCCAATATCCCATGTGCATGGTTATGCTCCACTCACTCCATTGAATACCCTTGGATCAATCTCATGGCCTAAAATGCTTTGGATTACAAGTTTTGAAAGAAAATGCAATTTTGCATAATGGTGGATTCATGATGAATAGTGCACGAAAATGGGAACTTCCTTGGGCAAAAATCCTTGTCATGCATTGTACTTTGATATTGTGATGAGAAATGAACCATTAGAACTCATTAGAAGTCATTTTGAACCTTCTTGCAAATGGTACCAAACTTGAATATTTGAAAATTCCTAAAAATAATCTAACTTCCATCAGTCATATCTTTTGATCCACAAATGTTATGAGGGAGTTCTAGTACTTTTTGGAAAGCGCAAAACAAGCCCTACAACTTTCATGTTTAAGGAAAATTCATTTGAATCCTTTTTAATCATGAAATTATGGATTGAAATTAGGGCAAAAATTGCCAAAAATGGAAAGTTCCATTATAGGTCACTTTCCAAATTTAGTAACTTTTCTTCAAACTTTTGATTCTTGACTTTTAAGATAATTCATGTCCTTTATTTCCCAAATTAAGGTCCATAGACTTGAAAGTCATGATTGGAACCCTAAAAATCCCATGGTTGACTTTTCTTCTGCACGGTTGACCTCTTTCTTCAAATACAAGTAACTGAACCAATGCCTAACTTCCTTGATGAATTTTTGCACCAAACTTCATCCCTAGGCCTTGTATACCATATGAAATCCTTTGACCACAAGAATTGGTCAAACCTAAGAGGATATCTTGCTCTGGGCCAAAACCCTAATTAGGGTTTCCTTGTGTAAGAGAGTGTTGAACTGATGAACCATACCCCTTATAGGGCTTTGAGGATGAGCTTGAGCTTGTATAAAATATGAGGATCCTTTGTAGGCTTCTTGCAAGACTACTTGTCTCTTATCTTGACTTTGAAGAATCATAGCTTGATAGATGACTGGTCACATGCCCTATGCTTCTAATCATGGATGTTATGCCTCATCTTTTTATGCAAAGATGCTATGATATGTATATTATATGCTATGCTATATGATATGAAAATGAGAGGGAAAATTTTGGGGTGTTCCACTTTGGTAAGTGGATTTTCTCTGATGAGGTATATATTTTAGGGTAAAAATTTAGGGTATGACAGTGACATTTGAGGATTCAATTCATTGACACCTCGGGGTTTACCCCATACCACACTTGAGGGACTTGCCCCTGAGTACACTTGAGAGATTCAACCTAAGTATGCTTGCGGGTCTCGCTCCCAAGTGTACTTGAGGGACTCATCCTAAGAGTGCTTGAGCAACTCATCCAAATGAGATGAGGAGATTAAGCTAAATCATTTTGCTCTTTAAAAGCCTTCATTATTGAGGGACAATGTATTAAAATATTTTCAAAGGGCATATATGAGGTGGTATGAAGGTTTCCTAAGGACAAGCGACACAATATATCAGACTATCAAGTTTTATTGTTTTGTGTTTGTTGGAACGTGCTCCCACTTTCTAGTCATATCGCTTGTTATCTAGATTAATCGCCCATATATGAAAACACAGGGCGTGACGTGTCACAACCCATAACGGTATGGAAGAGTAAGTTAAAAGGGGAAGTCAAATAAAGGAAGTAACTGCATATATCCTCGCTTCCGAGCGAAATAAATGTTGTTACTGCTTCCTTAGAGCCTAAGATCCAGGCCAAGGAGGTTCATATAAATACCTCAACCCTAAGTTTGAGGGTCGGTCAATTCTATCTAAAAACATAAAATACAAAGTTTCTTACCATCTTTTCATGAGATTTATTTGATACCATAACAACCCTAAAATCCTATGACAACCCTACATCACAAGGGGTTGTCACCTATTAGACTTTTAGCAAGTACAAATATAAATAATGTGTTTTAGAATGAATACATTTAGGAGGAAACACTATTATAAAAAAATATTTTACCATAGAAACATGCAACAGTGGTAAAACCAATCATAATAGGATTTTGGGTAACAGTGGTAAAAGCATAAAAGCATGCAATATATCACTATGTTTGTATGTTTATAAACCTCCCAATTTTATAAATCATACTTTTTCTAATCTTGTTTTCAAAATTAAAAAGGCTTTATACAGTGTGAAACAAGATCCTGAAGTTTGGTATGATTCTATATATGAAAATTTTCTACTCAAAAACAATTTTCAAAGAGGTAGGATTGATGAAAATTATTTTTATCAAGAGATTTGATCATGACATTTTACTATTTAAATTTATGTTGAAGATATCATATTAGGTGCTACTAAAGAAACCTTGTGTAAGGAATTTTCTAAGATGATTCATAATGAATTCGAGATGTTTATGATGGGGGAGCTTTGGTAATTCTTAGGCTTACAAAATCATCAATCCAAAGGAGGCACATTCATCAATAGAGACAAGTATTTTAAATAACTACTAGAGAGATTTGACATGGATAAATCAAATTCAATATTATTTTTATATCTTATTAGCGTCGTTTTATAGATAACATGTGTAGCAAAATGTCATGACATTGTATGAGACATTTTATTTCTCTAAATTCAAACAAGGAAACAACATGTCGAGAATAATGTTCCACAGTCTGTGAGACATTCTAACTCGTTTAGAAGTTGTTGAGCACTAAGTAAATCTCGCACTAATTGAAGATTTATTTCTTTATTTAGATATTCATATTTAATTTGTTAAGTGCTTTTTGAAATAAGGAAGTTTTTCCAAAAGTTGATTATAATCAAGATTAAAATATAAAAATACTTACATGATATAGATTTAACCAATCAGATATTGTCAATCATCATGTGAGGGATTGGTTGCTTGCGTTTGAGGATCGTTCAGTCGCGTTCAAAGACAAAAACCCTAATGGGCTTTGAAATCAAATCTTGTTACTATTTAAGGAGGAGTTTTTCATTTTAAATATTTAGACCTTGCATCATCAATATATGTGTGTTTATTTGTTTAAGTTTATTTGTTTTGCTTTGTAATATTGATGTTCCGGACTCGGCCAATGACTAGGCATGTCCCAATCCTCTCATGATCATGAAACGGCCCAATAGCCCAATCATCCATGGGACCCACTAGATTCATGCCCACTGACCGGCCAGGATCTGATCATGGTCGGTTCTCTCTACTCGCTTTCCACCTCTACTCGATATCGGTAGAGGTCACCTAGATTCGGCCAAGACATCGCCTGTTCAGATACTTATGTGCTCGACATACCTTTATCACGACCAGGGATGCTCGTCCAACGGTAAGCTTCTGGCAATTGCCTATTTTCGGGGGATTCGTGATCCAGGCCCAAAATAGGAACCGTTAACCACACGCTGGGGGCTCCCTATATAAACCCTCTCACTTGAGAGGGTCAGGTATCGAATATAATTTCTTAAACACTTTTACTTGTACTTGCTAACTCTCTTGCCCGTTCTGACTTTGGCATGGGAGTACCATGCAGGTATATCCCCCCCCCCCCCCGTTCTCCTCAACATTCGAGCAGACTTCAAGATCCACGTCAGCAACCATTGGAGATTCTGATCATAGTTACAATTAGTGGCGCCGTCTAAGGGAAACTTTGTTACCCCATTTTCTCATCTTCAGTTCGTGAAACAACATCACCTTTCGATCCTCCTTTCAATGGCTCATCAAGACGATTCCATCAGTGCTCGAGTCCTCACCAACATTCTTGTTAAGCAACGGGAGAGTGACAGAACCAACCCTCCCCTTGGGGAACCAGATCATTTCCTAGACAGGCGAACTGTTTCCCCGTCACCGGAACCATCCTAGGAAGTTGAGATAACTCATGCCGATCTCCCAGTGATTCTCACCCCTGAGGGAACGAATCAAACACTAGCAACTTTGGTCGAAGCGGGCAACAACATCAACCTCCTCCTCTTACGCCAGGGTGAAATCTTGGAAGTTCTTGAAGAAGCAAGGCGTGCAAGGTCCCCCTCTCCCACGAGGAGACATTGTAGGGCAGTAGATCACCCAGGAAGAGGAAGGACCACCACCAGCCTGAGGCCGCTGGGTCTATCAAGAAGAGGACTCATTCATCCACTCTACGAAATAAGTCCCCACAAACAAAGAAGACTCGATGGACTCTTCAACCAGGATCATGGTTGTCCCTAGAAGGCGCGAGAAACCACTCGAGATCCCTTTTATGCAGGCGTAAAGTCAATTGTTCCTGCTCCACCTCCCCGTTTTCTAGTGACGAGGATGAGCCCCGTGGTCCCCTTTCAGAGGAAATCATGTCTACATGACTCCCAAAAGGGTTTGAGAAGCCCCTACCACTAGGAACCTATGATGGGACAACAAATCTAGACGAACACATCGAAAACATTGACGCTCTGTTGGACTACAGAGGTATCCGGGGAGCTATTAAGTGTCAGCTCTTCCCGACAACCTTGAGGAAGATAGCCATGTATTGGTACAAGAGTCTCCCCCCACGAATCCATCACATCTTAGAGATAGCTCGGGAGAACATTCTCCTAACTCTTCACTGCCTCGCGACACCACCCGAAAACCGAGGCATCTCTGGAAGCAATTATCTAAGGGAAGGACGAGCCTCTATGAGCATACATTGAAAGGTTTAACAAGGAAGTCGTCCAAGTGTTGAGCACGGACGACAAGAAGAAATACTATTTAGAGCGAGGACTTCGTCCCTAGAGTGATTTCAGAAGGGCGGTGGGTATCGAGACACCAACCACGCTTGACGCCTTTCTCCTTAAGGCGCAAGCATTGATTCAGTACAAGGAAAAAGAGGCAGCCAGTACTGCCCGAGACACTAGGCGAAATGAAGATGCCAAACCTTTCAAGCATTACAACTCCTCGACTTCCCGTCGGGGAGGATAAAAATGAAAGGAAGATCGCTCATGTGAGCCACGGGAGAATAAAGTTCCAATAAGGAGGTTCCACGACTACACACCTCTTACAGCGACCAGGGAAAAGATTCTCTCTGAGTGTGCAAACTCCGAATTCCTCCAAGCTGGGGTCAGATTCCCTAAACAGCTACCAAATAAACCAAACACGGATAAGACAAAGTATTGTCGCTTTCATAAATCTCAAGGGCACAACACCGAGGACTGCGTCCACTTAAAATACGCCATTGAAATCTTCATTTGGGATGGTCATCTCAAACAGTTTACAAAGAGTAAAGAGGCCCCCTGATAGGAAGTACAAGAGGCCCATAAAGCTGAGGACGTTGTTCCACCGGCCGCGGAAGCAAACCTTCAAGTCGCTCTCAGTATCACACGACCAGAAGATTTATACATTCCTAAGCCATACACCGGCCCCACGTACATCGCCGCATATAGCTTGTGGGAATCCTTCCCGTAAGCAATGATTTGACCAGTTGATCGACACCAGTTCCAACCAGAGCTCGACCCTTGACCCTCCTCGCGGAGGATCTTCCCTCATCTCTTTCTATAAAGAAGATCTCCTCGGAGGTGCACCTAATGCCAGCATTCCTCTACTCGTCTGCGCGCTGATGGCGAACTTCGATGTCCAGAAGATCCTAGTCGATCAGGGAAGTTCCATTGACATCATGTACTCCCAACTATTCACAACCTTCCAACTAAACGAGACACATCTAACGCTATATATGGGCTCATATCTCCAAGGATTCAACGGGACTATATCTAGGCCTTGGGATTACATCGACCTGATTGTCACCTTCAGAGCAGGTGAAACCTCCAGGTCCATCAAAGTGCAGTTCCTCGTGATCGATTGCCGATCCCTATATCAATGCATCTTGGGACGACCTGCCTTAGCCAAACTCATTGTTGTACCTTCTACAGTGCACATGAAGATGAAATAATATACATCATCAGGACAAGTGGCCACCCTCCACGGGGACATAGAAGCTGCTTGCAGATGCTATGAAGCCGTGTTCAAAGGTCTCAATACCAATGCCACCAAGCACAAGCCGGCCAAAGCCATCCTCCCCTACAGTTCCGAAGAGCCAACACCACTACCTCGTGTAGACTCCATCGATCTAGATAGCAGATTCATCGATGAGGAGGAACAAGCGCAGCTAGTCGTGAAGCTTTCTTCATCTGCTCGCCCCTTCCCCGACGGTGATTTCGAGATGGTCACATTAGGAGAGGACCTTTCGAAAGGGGTGAAGATTGGAGTGGACCTCCCAGATCTCGCGAGGAAGTAACTCAAAGCATGCCTCAAAGAGAATGTTGATTTGTTTGCGTGGAGCTCCGCTGAGATGTCGGGCTTGGACCCATAAATGGCGTTCCATCACCTGTCCATAGATCCCTCGATCTAAGCGGTCACACAGCGGAGGAGAAAGCAGACCCAGGAAAAGATAGAAGTCGTCGAGCAGGGTGTAAAAGACCTTCTAGAGACACATTTTGTAACAGAGGTAAGGTATACCACCTGGCTCTCAAATGTTGTATTACTCAAAAAGAGAAATGGAAAATGGCGAATGTGCGTTGACTACACCAACCTAAACCGAGCTTTCCCGAAGGATGCTTACCATTTGCCTAACATTGATAAGTTGGTTGATAACTCTGCAGGTTTTAAACTATTGTCGTTCCTCGACGACTACTCCGGGTACAATCAAATACCCATGGCCATGACCGATAAAAAGTACACCGCCTTCATGATCGAATTGGGCAACTATTAATACAACGTAATGCCTTTCGGCTTGAAGAACACGGGCGCTACCTACCAGTGAATGATGAATAAAGTTTTTCAAGCAAAAATCGAAACATGCTCGAAGTTTACATGGATGACATGATCGTTAAATCCCACGAGTAAACTAATCACGCTCTCCACTTAAAGAAATTATTTGACTAGGCACGCAAGTGTAAAATGCGATTCAACCCTGAAAAATGCACGTTCATGGTACGAGCGGGTAAATTCCTCGGTTTTTACCTGACCGAAAGAGGGATAAAGGCCAACCCTGACAAGTGTCAGGCGTTCTCCGAAACTCCCATTCCAACCTCCAAAAAATACATCCAATCGCTAAATGGGGTGCTCACCTCGTTATCTCGCTTTGTGGCAAAATCCGCCCAGCATGCATTCCCCTTCTTCAAGCTCCTTCGTAAGGAGGCTACCTTCGAAAGGACGGAAGAGTGCGAATAAGCTCTGACACACCTCAAGAAGGCTCTGTCAGAACCCCCAGTTCTCTCTCGACCAGAGACGAGGGAGACCTTATTCTTATACTTAGTCGTCGCCAACGAAGCCATAAGTGCTGCCATCATACGGGAAATGCTCGAATGACAAAGACCAGTATATTTCACGAGCAAGGCCCTACAAGGGCCCGAGCTTAGGTATCAACAGATTGAAAATGTTTCCCTAGCACTCCTCCATGCGACAAGGAGACTTAGGCATTACTTCCTCGCACATACGATCGTAGTACGTACTGACCAACCCATCAGACAGCTCCTCGGTCGACCCGATATGGCCACAAGAATGCTCAAATGGTTGTTGGAGTTATCAGAGTTCCACATTCGTTATGAGGACAAAGAAGTCATCAAAGTGCAAGCCCTTGCTGATTTTGTGGCCGAAATGACCACCCCAGAAAGCCAGATCTGTACGTCCAAGAAAGGGACCATTTTCGTGGACGGAGCATCGAGCTCAATGGAAAGCGGCATGGGGATTATTTTAGAAAACAAGGAGGGAATCCTAATAGAAGTATCCCTCACATTATCCTTCCCCACGTCCAATAACTAAGTAGAGTATGAAGCTTTACTCACAGGTCTAAGACTCGTCGACGATCTTGGAGCTGAAGAAATAACTATCTATATAGACTCTCAACTCATGGCTTTGTGAGTCAAAGGGGGATATCAAGTCAAAAATGAAAACTTGTTAGAATACTTGACCCTGGTCAAAGAGAATATCGCAAAGTTTACATCCATGGAGGTCAAACATGTTCCCCATGAACATAACGTACGAGCAGATGTGCTCTCAAAGCTTGCAAGCACAAAGAAAAAAGGCGGAAACAAATCTGTCATTCAGGAAATACTTCCTCGTCCTAGCATTAAAAAATAATCCTCAACTATTGACATAAACATCATTAGCGACGCTAACTACTGGTTGACCCCAGTTTACAAATACTTGACCAGTGAAGAATTGCCCGAAGACCCAAAGGAAGCCAACATCGTCAAGTGACGAGCCTGCTCATACACCTTGGTCGAAGGAAAACTATATCAGCGAGTATTCTCCATTCCCCTCCTCAAATGCGTCGAGGAAGAGCTGATTCCACACATCCTACGCAAAATCCACGAAGGCATCAACGCCCAACACTTGGGTGGCAGATCCCTGGCAAGGAAAGCCCTCCGAGCAAAATATTATTGACCTACAATGCATAATGATGCAAAAGAACACGTAAAAAATACAATAAATACCAACGGCATAGGGACATGCACCTGGCACCGCCAAACGAGATCAAGACAATGTCCTCCCCATGGCCATTTGCAAGGTAGGGGTTGGATATCCTCGGTCCTTTCGTCGTCGGTTCGAACCAGAACAAATATTTAATTGTGGGAGTTGACTACTTCACGAAATGGATTGAAGTTGAACCGCTGGCCAAAATCACAACCCTCTACATACTGCATTTCTTCAAATGTAACATCCTCACTCACTTCGGAATACCCCATGCCATTATTACTGACAACGACACCCAATTCACGGATAAGAACTTCTAAGAATTCGTCGCTAACGTCAGAACTAAGCAGCACTTCGCTTCAATCAAACACCCACAAACCAACGGGCAGCCTAAAGCAGCAAACAGAGTCATCTTGTGGGGACTCAAACGAAGAATGGATAAGATCAAGAAAATGTGGGTCGAGGAACTGCATAGCATCCTATGGGCATATCGAACCACGCCCCATTATACTACCGGGGAAACCCCTTTTCGATTAGCGTATGGGACAAAGGTTGTTATCCCCATAGATATGCATGTACTCTCCAAGAGAACGGAAGCCCCAATGGACGAAGACACCAACTCAGAAATGTTACGCGAAGAGCTCGATTTGGTCGAGGAGGTTCGATCGGGAGCAGCCCTATGCAAAGCGTTGCTCAAACAAAAAATCACCATAAGGCATGACTCTAAAGTTATCGAACGAGCATTCGAGGTCGGAAGCCTCATCCTGAGGAGAAACCACAAAGACTCCAGAGAAGGAAAACTAGCTGCGAATCGGGAGGGTCCATACCGTGTCCGAGCAAAAAAGGAGAACGGGACCTACTACTTATAAAATCTAAATAGGGAAGAACTTGCTTGTCCTTAGAAATATGAGAAACTTAAACAATAATATAGTTAAGGCGTCAGTCGGCACAAGTACCGACCTAACATGCATACCTAGGTACAAGTATCGCATACCAAACTTATGTTTCAATGGGACCCTCCTCATGGACGAGGAAGATCGCCACAACACTATTGGATTCTCAAACGAGTCCATCGTTGTCTTCGTACCATGACCAGGCAGAACACCCCACTCGCGATGGGACGTTCACGCCATGGAGCACAGATCATTACCATGATTCGAGCATCGTTCCCCGGCCAAATACACGTTGGCATCCTGCCCAGTTCCCTAAACCGACGGGAAAACAAATCGAGCATAGCTTCCCAAACTTATAAACATAACCCAAGTCCCACACGGGCACACGAAAAGAACAATGCTTACTTATATCAAACGAACATCAAAATATTCGAACATCACGAAAACATTTAGCAAAAATATTAAATAAAGTATATCCTCTGACGGACATACGTGCATACACAATAAGAAGTAAAGAAACGACCACTAAGGCCGTAAAACGATTAAAATTAAAATATGCAGCAACGAGGACCGACTTGTTTTAATTTTACATAAAGGGAGAACAAACCCCCTGGCACAAATAAAAGAGCCATCGTATGCAGGCCGGCTAACAAAACATTAAAACAGATCATAGCCTCACGGCTATTTGAGGTCCCGTGATCCTCCTCTATCACAATGTTGTCCTGCTCTAGCTATTTGAGGTAGTCGGGAATAAGGATCACGCCATCCTTGGCCTTATACAGGAAATGGATACCATCCTCGTTAAACGTCAACCCAGGGCTAACAATCTTCAATTGGTCCACCGTGTTTTGAAACGCCGCACTCGCCATTTCCTCGAGATCTGCCTCCCCTTCTTCGATTTTTGCAATCAGCTCAGCTCGGGTTCTCAGAGACTTTAACTCTTCAGGCTAATCCACGATAGGGGCTATAATGGCCTTGAGATGAGAAATCTCCTTTTTAGCTGACTTCTTCTCAACGGCCGAAGAATCTTCCAACTCCTTGATCTTCTTAGAGGCCTCCTTCAACGACTTTACAGAAGCCTTGGTCATGTCCTCAGAAATGGACAGGTGAGCCTTCAAATGTTGAATTTCCTGCTCTTGAGTAGTTGTCCCCTCCACAAACATGGAGGCCATGGAAAGAACCCGAATCACCGAGCTCGCATCCCGAGCTAGCCAAGATCACCTATCTGGTCGACTCAACCCTTCCAACTTGAGTGTTTCCACCTTATGAACTTGGAGGGAAGTCTCCTCGAAGAAATCGGGCTTCAAGAAGCAAGTAGGAAGCTCGAAGGAAGGCTTTGAAGGAGAGTTCACTAGATTCACAACATCTTCGGCTCTAGGCCTCTTCCCCATCTTGGAGGTACACGCCGATGATCCATGAGAGGTCGGAGAAGAAGTACCCGACCCGTGGCCAACCGTTCATCTAGGCAAGTCTGCTTCAGTTTTTTAGGTGCTCGTCATTTTCCAGCGTATGCCATCAGCTCATTTTGCACATCCACCATTGAATCTGAAAAAGACAGAAAGATAAACATGGTCAGAACATAAAAGATAAACGAGCATGGAGGACTTACGATCAAATAAATGTAAAAACTACCAAGGTACGATGTAACGTCCTCGTCCGTGTCACAAGCAAGGAGTTTTGACACCTCTATGAATTTGGGGGTCACCTTGGCGCCCCCGTCCTTATCCAAGATAGCATGACCATGTTCATCAACATGCACGGTCATGGTGATCCGTGAGACATAATTTATGAGGGCATCATAATTGGTTTGGTCGCCCTCACTCAGTTTAGAAGAAATTTCGAGGAACTTGTCCGTCCTACGCAGAAAATGGTCGCGCGACCAGGAAAAATGAAATTGTAACATCAAGCGAGGAAATTGTCTCCCTTCCTCGTCCAACAAGACATTCCCGTTATCATCTTTGTCCACCGCCTAAAACTTACAAGAGTGCAGAGCATGCTCGAATTTCGGTTCGACCAAATAATAATGATCTTTAAAATCCCTGATCAATTCGGAATACGCCTTAAAGATTTTCCTCTTTTGCTTAAGGGAGACCCAGTCGAACTTCCCTTGTACTACCTATCGTTGGAGGTGGAAAACATGGAAGAATAAAGGGAGTGTAGCCCCGATATTCAGATACTTGCACATCATCTCGAAGGCCCGAATGAAGGCGAACGAGTTTGGGTGTAATTGAGAAGGGGACAACTCCAGGTGAACGAACACGGATTGCTGAAAATCCGAGAAGGGGAGTTTGAATTTGAGCTCTTTGAATAGGATGTCATACAAGGGAAATTTGTTGGGCCCGTATAACCAGCAGATATGATCGTCCTTGCCCAGAAACCTCATGGCCCAGTCTTTCGGATCCCCGACCTCAGGATCTGGGCCCTCCAAATCCTTGGAATAAACAAACGCAATGCTCACCGGCTCCTCAGCGGCCCACTCCTCAATTGGTGTATCCTTATACTCTTCATCACCCTCCTCTGAATCGGCAGAGCTAGCTTTAGTTGAGGTGGTTTCCTCTGAGTCGTCAAGAGATGCAGAACTCCTTTCCGACAATAAAGATTCTTCAAAACCAGCTGGGGAAGACGCAGTGTCGCTAGAGAGATTTTCAACGTCCATGTGAATGTTCTCGTTATTTGACATCCTCGCACCTGAAAAACAGCGAAAGTAAATGTGAATTTGATAAGTTAAATCAAATCCACCCTTCCACCGCTGATCAAGTGAAAGGGAACGCTGAAGAACGAGAACCATATCCTTGATCTTAGCCCTTATTTTAAGATAGGTCACGGTCGTTGTAACGACCAAGCAGTCACACGAAGAAGGGAGAAAACATTGAGACAACAGAATGATTAGTCCACAAGCGCTACCACGCTACAGTCCAGAGCTTCGGTTGAAGCTCAACCAAAGCCTCCAGACAAGATCACAACGGACGATAAATCTCAAACCCTAAACATCACATCGGTGACGGCATCGGTGCAGAAACCGCCATACAGAAGGGAAAAACGTCGTACCGGAAACCCTAGAAGCTCGAAATACAGGTCTTATTGATCCTAAACCTCATCCTAACCACATGCAACTATTCTATCTACAAAAATCAGAAGCCTATGCAAACAAGAAATGACAAACTTACAAGTTTTGAGTGAGTTCTTGTGTGCCCGGATGTTCTTCCTTGGGAAGTGCGGTGGTTGACGGCTAATTTCGAGCGTTTGGTTATAAAGAACGAGGAAACGAAGAGCGAAAAGTGTGAAACTGAATCCCAACGTCATATTTATAGCCTCCACTAGCATGTATACGAGCACGTGAGACCTACTGCCTATAAACGGCGCACTCATTACATATGGATGGTTGTAAAGTAGCCATCATTACACATTAAATGCACATGCTTCCCTAGGCACAGGTGTGACGCAACATTTCAGCATAATGATTGGGATCCTCTCCTAACGATCACGTTGTAACGACCAAACAAACACGGATTCATCCGCTCCAGGTCGGGAAATGACAACATCTTTAGCTACAACCTCACCCCGTTCACAGCCGGTCACCCTTAAGTCATCACTTCTACGACTAGAAGCAACGACCTGAGGGGCTCCTGTTCCAGACTAGGCCAACGACTAGGCATGACCCAATCCTCTCATGCTCATGAAACGACCCAATAGTCCAACGTCCATGGGACCCACCAGATTCATGTCCACTGACCGGCCAAGATCTGATCATGGTCGGTTCTCTCTACTCGCTCTCCACCTCTGCTCGACATCGGCAGAGGTCACCCAGATTCGGCCAAGACGTCGCCCGCTCGGATACTTATGGGCTCGACATACCTTTATCACGACCAGGGTTGCTCGTCCAACAGTCAACTTCTGCCAGTTACCTATTTTCAGGGAATCTGTGATCCAAGCCCAAAATAGGAACCGTTAGCCACGCGCTGGGGGCTCTATATATAAAACCTCTCGCTTAAGAGGGCCAGGCATCGAATATCATTTCTTAAACACTTTTACTTGTACTTGCTAACTCTCTTGACCGTTCTGACTTTGGCATCAGAGTACCTTGCAGGTACATACCCCCTCCCCCCGTTCTCCTCAGCATCCGAGCAGACTTCAAGATCCACGTCAGCAGCCATTGGAGATTCTGATCATAGTTACGATCAATTGAATTCTCGAGTCTTATTCCTATGTTAAGGAATAAAGTATCGTTGAACTATAACTTTGTTCCATCATTCTAAGACTATTGTAATTGTTCAAACCCTTGGGAGAGTGTTTGAGTGAAAGTGAGTCGGGTTTCATATTTAGGGGGTCCTGAATAGACATTTACAGGTAGTATTAGGAGAAGTGACATTGAACTAAGAGAGTTCAAATCAAAATAATTTGTACTTCGAACTATTAAGAGGAATTTCTTTTATTAGGTTAACTCCCTCCAAACGTAAGTGACTTTGCATCAAACTGGGTTACCAATTCATATGTCATTTTTATTTATCGTCTTAATTTTATTAAATATGTAATACACTTGTCATACACATTTTTACGATATTATGTCAGATATTTTGACATTCGGAGAACAAAATTTCAAATTCAAACTTCAATGAGTATTTCATGTATCTTGGATAAAGACGGGGAAGAAAATCCAGTTGAAGGAAACATTTGATCAGGTCTCACTTTTAACCAGTTCCATCTTACCCTGATGTCATGTTTATTGTGTGTCTTTGTTTCCGTTTTCAAGCAAATCCCAAAAAATCACATCTTACTGCCGTAAAATGCATTATGATAGATCTCATTGGTACACCACAAATGGATTTATGGTTGGATATAGATAATGTTCAAAATCTCTTCCCTCCATTTTTCAGTTGTTCAAATGCATTGTATATATTCTATAAACTTTTCACTGAACAAATAGTGAAGGAGTGCTATTGTTCATCATTCTTTCTCTTTATTTTTTCTCCTTTTGATGAGAAAATCGCTTCACCATAATAGTTGTGGAGCTTGTATAATATATTGCATGATAACTTACGATAATTTAAATCAACTGAACTAAAGAGTAAAGAAATTGGAGGTCCAGATTCAATCTCTGACTAAATATAATACTGATAATTTGCCCTTAAAAAATGTAACAATAAAAGTATATTGCATAAAAAAGAAAAAAGAAAAAAACATTCTTGCAACTAACAATTTGTTGTGATGCATATTGAGTAAAAAGAAAGATGACACCATAACTTAAAGCTCACGCCAGCAACGACCCTTGGGACCATATCTATACTAAGATTGATTTTTATGTCTCAACGTTTGTTCCCTTCAATTTAAGTTAAAGCACAGTTCAACGAATTATATATATATATATATATATATATATATATATATATATATATATATATATATATATATATATATATATATATATATATATATATATATATATATATATATATATATATATATATATATATATATATATATATATATATATATATATATATATATATTTAATCATTAATTAAATTTAATTTAAAAACTATGATTATTAGTAAGTTAAAAAGACTTTTTTATATATATATATATATATATATATATATATATATATATATATATATATATATATATATATATATATATATATATATATAAGTCTTTTTAACTTACTAATAATCATAGACTTTAAATTAAATTTAATTAATGATTATATATATATATATATATATATATATATATATATATATATATATATATATATATATATATATATGAATCGAATGTCCTAGAAATTTAATTTAAATTGTTGTGAATCAACCGGCAAATAATTCTTCCATTTGAAATTGAAGTATACAGATATAGATATAGATAAATAATAAGAGGAATGAAGTAAGTGTGTGACCTAGCAAATGAAAATTTTAGTCTTAGAGTGTATTTCTTTTAAGATGTCTGGTTTAAATTTATTAGGTATAAATTGCTTATAAAAAATAAAAGTGTATGATAATGGTCTTTTTTTTTTTTTTTTAAGTAAGTGATATATCAAATACTTGTACACAGATACTCCACACCAAAATGGTTCGATGAAAGTTAAAGAATTCAACTAAATAGAAATTTTATGTTTTTCATGTTTTAAAGTTAAAATCTTTTATGCTTAATCCCTATTTAAATTTAATAGGTATTTTAATTTTTAATATTTGAGTTGAATTCGAGAATGATCCTCTCTGGTTGACGACGATCATTTTTATAGGAAACATTCAAAAATTAAAACACATTTAATTTGATAGAAACTAAACTTAAAATATTTCAATTTTAAAGAAACCAACACCATGTTTAAACTAATATATAAACATCTATTTATTTTTCTTGCAGTTAAAGAACTCATGTAAAAAAACAAACTCATGTTTAGTGTTTTATCTTTATTATATTTATTCTTGTATGTTGTGAATCGGATATCTTAGAAATAAAATATAATTGGTTCATTGATCAGTTAGGAAACAAAAAAAAGGGTTTAGGGTAACTAAAGATAACAATAAGGATTGATTATAAACTGTTATTTTTTCATTTCTCTTTCAACAAGATTACAAGTATACAAGAATAACAAATAACCTCTCTCACTATTAAATCAGTGTTTTATCTTCCTATTTTCTCTTATTCTAAATATGAGAAACTAGTATGTTATTTATAAAAAAACTAACACACTAACCTAATGGTTTTTTTTTTTTACAATTACTCATTACAAGCTAACTTAAACAATTAGATCCATAACACACGGTCCAATTAAACAACAACATGTGAGCGGACTTCAAAGACATGCTAAACCTAGAGTTAGTTCCAATATCTCACAAATCTCCACCTTGGAACAAACTGTATAACATCAAGAAAACAATTAAACATACATACTAGAATTGACTTCGACTACAGTATGTATAACTTCTGCACTAGCATGTGAACCAGTTCCGACTTCATGTTAAACCTCTTTCGTATCAGAGTTCGATCCAATATTCCACAAATCTCCACCTTGGACCATACTCTATACCAACAAGAAAGCAAAACTAGTTTTCTTCATGCAACATTATCAACTGCATACAGTGGAAAAACTTGCAACTGGGCAACGTCTTTTCAGCTACCATTAACGCAACATTCATGACTGCCTCTCCCTTCAACGCTTCCAAACAACCCTGCTGAACAAGTAGGGATTTCATCTTCAAGCGCCGCAGACCGAAGTCGTTCACACTGGTGAACTTTTCAATCTCATACTTTGTTGAAGGCATATTCTCCACGCTCTCCGCACCAACTTGTTGTGAATCGGATACCTTAGAAATAAAATATAATTGGTTCATTGATCAGTTAGGAAATCCACAATGGTTAGGGTTTAGGGTAACCAAAGCTAACAATAAGGATTGGTGATAAACTGTTATGTTTTCCTTTCTCTTTCAATAAGATTACAAATATACAAGAATAACAAATAATCTCTCACTATTGAATTAGGGTTTTATCTTCCTATTTTCCCTGATTTTAAATATGAGAGATTAGTATGTTATTTATAAGAAAACTAACACATTAACCTAATAGACTTTTTTAACAATTACCCATTACAAGTTAACTTAGGGTACAAACTAACTTAAATAATTGGATCCATAACACAATACCCAATTAAACAACAGCATGTGAACGGACTTCGACGATATACTAAACCTAGAGTTAGTTTCAATATCTCACACTACATTAACGTTTTATCATGTTATTAACTTTTAAAGTATATTTAACAATTTTTTATAAGTTATAAGTAGATTATAAATAGAAAAATATTTGGAGATCAAGTATATCCTACTACTTTTAAGAGATTTTGTCCTCTTTCTTTATAAGTTCTTACAATATTTTTTTTGGTAAAATGTGTTTTATTGAGTTGATGAGGGATGCATATGTTATTTGTGAACAATCTTTAGTTTAAATTTCTAAATAATATAAGCTTTAAAGGGTATCAAAACAATAGTTCTGTAATTGAGATTATGACTTTTTAAAATAATTCAACATATTAAAAATAATTTCATAACAATAATAATTTTATAATTTAAATATAATATATATCAATTTTTATCCAATATCAAATTATCATTATGTGGTGATGGAAGTTTTTAATTATTGGTTTAAAAGGTCGAACAATTATCTCTAGTACTTTTTTTTGGTGAATATATTTGGATTACAAAAAAATCAAGAAACTGATCAAACGGTTAAAAGTTTTACCATTTAATATGGAGTTCAAATTATATATTTTTTTATGATCAACTATGTAAAAAAAAGTGTATTGTTTTCTGAATACTAAAATCATATAAACACTAATAAAATATTTTTCAAACTTTGATCTATTTTCAACTTCTTTTGAGAAACACTTTGGAATTAACCAAAATCTATTTAAACTAAACATAATTGATCATGAAGAGTTTGTAAGAGATTATAAAGTGGAATTCGACATGTAGTCGACTATGGTGGTAATGAAATCGATTATCGGGTATGTCTTCCTCAGTAACCGATTATGAATACCTAATAATTAGATTTATCAAAACTTTCATTTTTTGTATGTGCATAATCAATTATTGTCGTAGCATAATTGATTATGACAATTTTGAAAATTTTTCATGTTTCCTTTTAAGTTTAAATTTTTTACTCCGAAGAAAAAAAAACTCTTACCTCTTTATTCTCACATTTCTCCTAAATTTTCATGCATATTTTATATATTTTTAATGTTGAAAGAGGAACTAATTAAATAACAACTTATGTAATCCCTACTGAAAGTTGTGATTACTGATTTGTATATCTAAAACTAAGAAATAGATGTTGTTTTTATTGAGCAAGTGACTTCAAATACAAGAAGGGAAAGGAAGTGAATTGTGTTATTTAAAAATCAAAAATATTTTTTTTATAAATATTTTCTTAAAATACAGAGTTCCACAAAGATAAAGCAACAAAGAAGAAGAAGGAATTAAAGATGAAAGATAACTTCTTATGGAGTTTCACTCTTTTAACTAATGAGGCTTAAGATAATTTCTTTGACTAGATGCTCTAATTAGAGGTTGTTGGATTATAGGTCACTATAGACTTCACTGAATGACATGACGTTTGACCTTAAGCATTGCATCATCAAAACTACCAAGATTATCTAACAATTGCAGACAATTGTACATGCAAACACATAGATCCACACTCTTGAATTGATATTATATAAATGTTACAAGTTGAACCTAAGATAAAAGTTATGTGTAAGAGGTTGTGGGATGAACCATTGATTAAAATTCAAGTTGATATTGAATTTCTCAAGGTGATATCCTTAGGGACTACACGTACATCTCGTGGTTTTGGTTAGAACCAGGATTAATCTGGTGTGTTTTTTCCTTTTCCTTGCCTCTTTAGTTTTGCTATCTTCTTTTTTGCTATTTCTCTAATATCTTAATTTAAAAAAAATCATTTTATTTAATCAAATTTTAAAATCTTTTTACATCATAATCCACATATCTCTTATGTTTGAAGTCATTTGGTAAAAAAAAAGTGTATATATTATTTTAAAAATTTATATATCAAATATATTTGATTTTATTTTTATCTAACATTCTTATTACATATATTTTTATCAGCATTAAACAAATTCTTAGATTATTCAACTCATAATTTGTTAAATATAGGAAAATATTATATAAATATTTTAATTTATATGAATATTTACAAGTTTTCTAGTTTGAGTCTAGAAATTTGAGATAACAATGACATTTCAATTATGGACGATTTCAGACATTAGTGTGGTTAAATATGAAATAAAGTATGAATTAAATTTTACTAAAAATAAAAAATAATATTGTTTAATACAATACATTTATAATGAAAATCATTTATTATCTATTTCTTAAAAATGAATTAAAATTACATCATTGTCAATTATTCTAAAAACTTCTCTTTTTATAAAAGTTACAAGACGGTCATTTAACCAATGCTTTGATTATATAGTTGATTCTTCACAAACTTCATAGCTAAAAAATGTGTTTCACGCTTGCAGCTGTTATCGACAAGAGTAAAGTCAATTTCAGAATCTAATAAACCAGATCAAATGTGTTACAAGGGGAGTGATCAACATCTTTGAAGTACAATATTTACGAAGGCCAAACAAATTCATTGACACATTCAACTAGACTTGATATGACATATATAACAACACTGTGGGCCAAAAATTAACAATAGTTGAAAAATATTTTAAATATATATTTTTTGTATATTTTGTGTTAGTAATTTTTTTAATATTTATATTTTTTATATAACTTTAATAAATTATTTGTGTCATGTATTATATCTTTTAATATATAGATTTACTTTATTTTTTTAATGTATTTTGATATATTTTAATTAAATTGTTTCAATTATATTTTTACATAATATAAATGTGGAGTGTATCGTGAGATTTAATGAGACTCATTTTAGAATTTTAGATAGATTATATGGATATTTTAAAAAATTTATTGACTTGTTTAAAAATATATAAAAAATATAAGTATAATATAATATAAATGATTGAGTAGGACACATTTATATTTAAAAAATATAAGTAAGTATGATAATATGATTACTATTACTTCAAAGATAATTTTATCTAAGGGCAAATGTTTTTTTCCCTCAAATTAGATTAATTTGACAATTAAAAAAATGGAAAAGAAAATGTTGGACGTGTCATAATTAGAGAGAAGAAGTCATATTGGTGGTATTAATTTGAATGAGGAATTCTTGGGTGCTGCGGCAGTTTTTCTTCACTGTGACATTTTGTCTTTTCCTTGTAAGTTTTTAAGAGTGTCCATTGGAGATAGCCCGAGAAAAATGTCGATGTGGACCGGAGTTATTGAGCATATAAGGCTTAGATTATCATTTTGGATGGCGAAGAATTTATCTGTTAGGGGAGGGTAATTATGATTAACTCTGTTCTTAATGTCTTTCTTGTTTACTCCTTATCGTTTTATAAAGCTCCTGCAATGGTTATCAAGACTATCATTAGCATTCATAATAGTTTTTTGTGGGGAGGGAATTCTGAAAAAAGGAGTATCCATTGGGTTGATTGGAAGTCGGTTTGCGAGACGAAGGAGAGAGGTGGCCTAAAAGTCAAAGATATTTTTTACTTCAATAAGTCTTTGTTGTATAAGTGGATATGAAGGTTTTTAAAGGAAATTGAGGTTGTGTGGAAGGGCATTCTTGAGCATATATAGATATGCAAATAGAGGCTTGGCCATGGTTGTTATGTGCAACGATGGTTCTAAAGGTAAATGTTGCGACTATATTTGGTGGCGCGACCTTATGGCTGTCAGTTATGACAAAGTTACATGTTTTAATTCTTTTGTCGGTAGCATTAAATGCAAGTTAGGCAACGGAAAGAACTTAGCTTTGTGGCATAGTAAGTGGTTAATTGAAGTTCCTTTTAAGGTTATGTTTCCTAACATGTATTAGCTCTGTTTGAGCCCTGGTTTAGAGGTAGCAGAAGTAGGGTATTGGTCTGAAGGAAGATGGAATTAGGTGATTAATCTTCAATCTTTTCCGGCAGGTTCAGTGATAGAGAGGGAACGAGAGGAGATGTGGGACCTGTTAAACATAGGTTGGCTGAGGCAGGAGGAGGAAGATGTTCTATTATGGTATTTCGTTGTTGACGATTGCTTTTCAGTATCGACTTCCTATAAGTCATTGTTTCAGGTTCAGGTTTCCAGCATTATAGATGATGATATCTTGAATGGTTATAAGTTAGTTTGGGAGGCTAAGTTACCGACTAAATTTCAGATTTTTCTTTGGAGGATTTTTCGTAACCGAATAGCTTCGAAGGATCAGTTAGTGAGAATAAACATTAACTTGGTTGGTGGTTCCACTCTTTGCATTTCTTTTGGTATAGTAGAGGAATATTTTCCTCATATTTTCCTGTCATACGAATATGTTGCAGTTGTTTGGAAAAGGGTGAGCAGATGGGTGGGAATTGAAGCATTCTTGGAAGGATCTTGTCTAGATTCATTCAGGTTGTTCATTTCTGCATCAAGATCGTCAAGCAAAATTTCATTGGATTCAATTGTTTGGGCAGCTATAGTTTGGCTCCTTTGGTTCAAGCGGAACTCTCTTGCCTTTTCAAATTCAAAGTTGACAGTAGATGATACACTAAACTCTATTAAATTCCATACTTGGAGGTGGTTAGTTTTTGGTACTACTCCGTTGAAATATACTTTTTACGATTGGTATATGGCTCCTTATGATTGTATTAACTGGGAGTAACATTCCCAGGTTTTTTCTGTATTCGGGTTCGTGCACCCCTTGTGTCGTTATAATTCCATCGCTTATTCAAAACAAACAAAAAGAAGTGTGGGAAATTAGAATTGGAAATGTATTGTAGTACTATTATAATAGTATTATTCACATGAATCCAAACGAATCATTAACGCTCATTTTGTCATCTTCCTTGTTCTCTCTATCAAGTTCCTCCTTCCTCACTCCTCCCTCATTATCTCTCTCACTATCTCCTTCCTCACTCCTCCCTCATTATCTCTCCCACTATCACCCATCTCCTCACCACTTGAATTTTTTTGTATATATAATATAAAAAAAGCATAAATTATGGTGTGATTTTAGCCACACTGTGTCTCTTCATACATCCGCCCATGATTTCAATTAGACAATTATATTGTCATCCAAATCTATCACTTATCATTTACACCACTCTAAAAATATTATTAAAATAAAATAAAATAAATAAATATTGATAAGTTGGGGGACTATAGCAATACTCAATCAATTTAACAATAAAAAATGTTGAAAACAATTATCTCATTAATACCTTACAAAAATCAAATGACAAAAAATCACATTGAAAGAAAAAATGTGCATTGACAAAATAAAAGCAACAAACAAATTACAACATAACTTATAAGAAAACATATATGTGATCACTACCACAAAATATATATACATTGACACTCATTTTACCACGGTTCCTTAAGAGACCGTGGTGACATCTGTAAAATCAGGCATCCTCATTTTTTATTTATGTTTAAAATAAAAATAGTTTACATATTACTATGGTTACATAATGCAATCGTGGTGAAAACTCCTAAATTACATGTGTTTGAATCTTTTTTTTACGGGACATGTGTTTGAATCTTAGCGCCAATAATTTTGTGATTTCTTTAAAATTATAATGACACCTTTATATTTTTATTTTTAAATTAAACATAAACATAATTTCACTATGATTGATTAGCACAACCATGGTGATATCAGTTACGTTATTTTATTTTTATTTTCATAGTGGTGCCATTCATTTTCATTTATTTTAAATTTAAAGTTATTCCACATTTCATTACGGTTGTTTTAGTCAACCGTTGTGATATATTTTCCCTTTTATTTTTAAATTTTTTATTGGTAAAAAACTAGCGCTTTTTTATAAAAATTAATTAAATAAATCTAATATCACTACCATTGATTTAAACACGTGGTGAAATGTGTTACTTAGAAATATGAAACACAACTTAGCTCTTTTATTAAATTGTCATTTTTTCATATCATCACTAAGAAACCATTCTACCCTAACACATTCAAAGCAAGTTGAACCCATTTTTTCATCTTTATTCATAAAATGAAATACACATTCATTATCTTTCATTCTTTGGTTAACGTACAAAGCCATCTTTATAGTTCGTTCTTAGACTTCTCTTTTACAAAACAATGAAAATTGCTATCACTATCGCTCGTTCTTGGATTTCCATTTTACAGAACAACGTAAAATGAAGTTAGAGTAGGAAGACGAAGAAAAAAGGACAAAACTCTTTTACTTATTCATCGCGTTTTCGATATGTAAAATATTCAACATGCATGTGCTACACCCCAAAAGTTGACCTCTTATTTCTAACCCTAACTGGCTTTTGCTTCGCATTCATCTGCATTGTCCACTAGGTCATAATTCATTAATCATGCATTACATTAGGCTCTTGAGACATGGGATTGAAGTGTTCTTTGTGGCTCAAGACTCCTTTTATTAAGCAACAAGCATTAGAGGCTCCAACATTTATTTTGCTTAGTGATTCGGTATCAGATCATTTTTTCTCTACAGTAGGGTATTTTGAGTGAAAAAGAGAATTCACAGCTTATTTCAGGCATTATTCAGTTGCAATACCAAGTAACAAGTTTCAGAAGCAAAGACAGGTTCAGAACAGGTGGCAACAAGCCAATTTTTCCAAGTTTGCCTTGATGTAAAACGACTCAGAACAGGTGGCAACAAGCCAAATTTTCCAAGTTTGCCTTGATGTAAAAAGGCATTATTTAGTTGCAATGCCAAGTAAAAAGGCATTTGATCACACTACGCCAAAATTGATTTTTGGCAGCACTACATAGACAATGCCTTTTTCCCAAAAGCGTTGTTATAAGTTTTAAAAAAAACAATGAAAAAAAGTGTTGCTAAAGGGGGACTTTAGAAAGCGCTTTTTAAAAGCGATGCTATAGGCCATATCTAGGTTACACTTTAGAAAACGCTTTTTGGAAAGCAGTGCTAAAGGTAACATTAGACAACGCTTTTGAAAAATGCTGCTAAAGGCCATTCGTAGACCACATTTTAGCCAACACTTTTAGAAAGCGATGCTAAAGGCCTAGGAAAAGAAAGTGCTTTATTTTCAACAGTGCTGCTAAAATTCTTTTAATTAAAAATACTAAAACAGATGCTAGTGTTATATTGAAGGATAGTCTTAAACCCTAATCATTTCACTCACTCTCTGTTGAGTGAACATGTGGATCATTTAGTGATTACTTTCATCCATTTGCTGTCTCATGACTGCAACAGATTTTGGGGTGAAAGTTGGGACATACTGAGATAGAAAATCAAATCCTGGGGGTAGATTCAACTAGTTTGCCAAGGGTCCTAAACCTTGGTACGACGAGAATGTTGATGACGGACTTTCCTCAAACATCAAACCACTGTTATGTAAACTCGACATAAACTTTGGTGGCATCCCTAACGTTTGAGGCATGGGCATTGTGAAACTAGGCATCGGTTGTCCAAAAGTCATTGTTTGCCTTACAGGTTCAAGCCGACGTGGTGTGGTGGTAAGTCCACTATGAACACTCGACGTCGTCGATGTAGTAGCAGATCCCACTTCATTTGTTTGTGTCATAGCTGGAATTCCCTTCGAAGACGGTTCTTCGTTTGGACGTGGTGTAACCATCTTACCACTACATAAGTGCATGTACTTAACGTAATGGGTCCCACCGGGTGTGCGTGTGCCAATTTGTTCGCACGTGATTTTCGCGCGAGTAATCTCTGGCTTCATGTCGAAGGTTTACTTGCAGGATCGACCACACAAATTCCAGAACACTTGTTTTATTGTTGAGTATATGCGATTATTTTTAGTACTAGATGTTTAAATGATGTTTACAATGGAAAGGTAAATAACTTGACAAGTAAAAAAAAAACAAGGTAAATGATAGAGTTATTTAAAGAACTTACTAAATAAAATTGCTTAGAAAAGGTAAAGTTTGGACTTAGTATCTCCTCAGGCAAGAGAGCTTTCGAAGTCATACCCAAGGGGCGTGACCTATATCAAGCCCCAAAGACTTCGTGTTAAGTCTTGCTATAGGGCTCGATAGAAGTTCCGCTTGAAAGGGAAAAAATGACCCCCTTGAGGGACTTGACGTTCTTCTAGCGAGCTACTTGATATAATATTTGAGGGGCTTAGAATTCCCAGAGCAAAAAGCTTTCACCTGAGGGACACAATATCTCCTCGGGCAAGATAACTTTTGAAGTCATGTTCAAGGGGTGCAACCTGTATCAAGTCTCAAAGAGTTGGTGTTAAGTCTTGCTAGAGAGTTCGATAGAAGTCTCGCATGAAAGGTAAAAAACAAATTGCCTAGGGGACTGAGCATTCCTCTATATGGGCTACATGATATAATATCTTAGGGAATTAGAATTCCCATAGCAAAACACTTTCGCTTAAGGGACTCAGTATCTCCCTAGGAAAGATAGCTCCCAAAGTCATGCCCAAGGGGAGAGACCTGTATCAACCCCTGGAGATTTGCTGTCAAGTTTTGCTATAGGGCTCGATAAAAGTCCCGCCTAAAAGGTCAAGAATGAATCACCTGATGGACTCAATGTTCCCCTAGTCGGGTTGCATGATATAATATCCGAGGGACTTAAAATTCCCTGAGTAAGAAAAAGCTTTCGCTTGAGGGACTCAGTATCTCCCGGGGCAAGATCGATTCCGAACTCATGACTAAGGGGTACGACCTCTATGAAGCCCTAACGAATTAGTGTCAAGTCTTGATAGAGGGCTTGATAGAAGTCCCGTCTGAAATATTAATATGACTCTCCCGAAGAACTCGACGTTTGCCTAACAAGGCTACATGATATAATATTTAGGAGCTCAGCGCCTCGACAGCTAAGTTGTATGGATATAGGTTAGTAGAAACCTGAATTCCTAAGGGTCACCAAAGGCCTAAAAAATGAAACCTCCAGTCCTTTAAATACTCCCATTAACCGAGAGTGAAAAACACTTCACCTTTTGCCTAAGGACTTATGTTTATGGGACTATGTAATGTTATATTTGCAAATATCCCTGCTTAGGGCGACAACTTAGGGCCACCCTAGGAATGGGGCGATGACACATGGTCGCCCGAAGGGAAGTATCTCCTTGCACGTAAAATTTTCCTCACCATTGGGAAGGAGAAACATGTGATAAGAAATGTATTGGATAACGGGAAAGTCAAGATAGCTACTGACCTACACATTCCTTAAAAGTAATAATTCAGTAGTCCACCCTTTGAATGGCCATACAACAATATTTTACAAGAAGGTCCTAAGGATCATGAATCCCTATAAATACTTCATCCCTCAAAGGGAGAAAGATCAAGTCATATTCACTTAATACTATACAATATTGTACATAGGGAATTTCGCTCCCAACAGCCCTAACATTGGTAACTTAGTTGCATGTCTGTAGCCTAACAGTGCTGACCATAGACAAAGCCTCTCACCTCACGTTAGGTGGTCCCTTAACCAACCTCAAAAACCACCACATAGGGTTACTTTCCATTGTGAGATAGTCCTCACCCATTTATGTAATATACCTACCAGGACCTCTGAGTCTCCATGCTCTTGCAGGGGGCATACATACACCCTATACTTTTTTGGAATGTACAATATAGATAGATAGATAGATAGAGAGAGAGAGAGAGAGAGTATACATCAGGTTTATTCTAGTTCAACACTTTAGTCGTTGCTTTACGCTTAATCAAGTCTTTAATGACAAACCATTGAAAATTCGTAAAGTCTTACACAATTTGAAATTAAATGTGAAATGTTTTTTGTTACATCGAATAATAAAACAACATTGAACACTTCAAATCCAATGAATGCTTAAACTAAAACATATATGAATTTGATATCATTATGTTGTAGCAGAACACTCTAAAATTACTGAAACCGCGTGAGCTTTTATCATCTTGACTCAAGAGTCATGATAGACACAAAGTTCCACTCTAAGCTTCCATTTTGCAAAAGTATTTACTCAATAAAACTGGTTCCTTATCCAAGCCCTTGTTTTACCCAGAGATCTTGAAAACTCCCAATTTCGTTTTGTAACTAACTTCTTTTGATATTGTTGAATTCTTCAATGGAGTACAAAATAATCCCTTATTGCTAGAAGTCATTCTCGAAAGACCATAGTCACAACATCAAGTTTTCAATCTGATACATTCGCAAAATTTTCTCAAAAAACATTAGATTCCTTGATGTACCTTATATCTATCTCCCATACTCAATATTTAGAGTTGAGCAGCATACAAAATGAAATTTCTTGTTTTTTTCTTCTTTCTAATTTCCAAATCTCAAAACCAAAACCAAAAAACCTCCAAAATATAACTTAGTTATTTAGTTCTTAAAATTCTCAAATCGAGAATTGTTTTCAAAAATAGTTTTATAAATCTAGAATACCAAACAAGAATTATGATTTTAAAATTTTAAAAATTAAAAAACAATTTTACAAAATCAAATCAAACAAACCCTTAGTTTAAAAAACGATAGGAAACTCATTATGCAAACATCTTCCCCGAGAAAAGTAACCCTCAGATTTAGAAGTAAGAAACTCTCAAGAAGCCTTCAACACAACAACATTATTAATTTGCTTAATAGCTTGAATGTCACATTACATTTCTTTAAGACTTTGTTTGGATTGATTGTATGAGATGGAGTGAAGTAGTATGAAATGAATAATATTAATCTCTTTTGTTCGAATTAGTTAAAATTGGATGGAGCAAATTGAAATGATATTAATTCCATTCATTCCATCATTAACCACCACATTTCCTCACATTCGATTTGAGCAAAATGAAGAACTTATATAGTTTCATCGAAAAATATCTAATTGATGGATTGCAATCTTCATTTAACGTCATTCCATTCAACTCAATTTCACTCCATTCATTTTAAGATATCCAAACATAACCCAAGAAAGTACAAACATTCAACCAAGTTACGCTAACAACTTTTTGAACAAGAATGTCTCAAAAAATAAAATAGTAAATTTTATTATTATTAAATAAAAAAATAAGTCAAAGATCAATGTAAAAATTCTAAAGAAGTATACTATTAATGACAAATTTAACCACCAAACTAGTCAATTTAGTCATTGAATTTGTAAAATAACAATTTAACCATTTAAATAAAAAATAGCAAATCAATTTAAACCTTCATAAAAATATTTCTTTATTAAACATGTTTTTTTTCCATGTATTCATTCTATTTGAGGTAATTTATCAAAGCTACTATTAGACACTAAGTATAAACACCATTAGAATTGATAAAAGACAAACACACTAACTTAAATAGTCTTTTGTTAAATCAATACATATACTTTTTCGATTCTCTATTTTATATATATATATATATATATATATATATATATATATATATATATATATATATATATATATATATATATATATATATATATATATATATATATATATATATATATATATATATATCCTAGCCGTCTACCCGTGTGATGCACGGTAAATTTTATTTTATTTTTTTTGTTTTCTATTAAATTACTATTAAAAAATATATATTAAAAAATTAATGATTTTTTTATATAATAATTGTATATTTTATAAAAATATTAAAAATATAAAAGTTTGAATTCAATAAAAATAATATATATATATATATATATATATATATATATATATATATATATATATATATATATATATATATATATATATATATATATATATATATATATATATATATAATAGAATGCAATTATATATTATTTAATTATAAATTCATAATATAAATATATATTTTTATAAATAAAAATAATTAATTAATAAAACTAATAATAATAATAATAATAATAATAATAATAATTTATGGAGATTTTATATGATCTAAAGTAACTTAAGTAAAGAAAATTAATGGAGTTAGTGGGTTAATTATTCACCAATTGCTACTATTAAATGAATTAATGTAGAACGTTTATGTCAATTCTTTGAAGGTATTTTAAATTATACATTACATAACGATGAAATATCAATCTACAGGTAAAAATTAAATTTAAAGATCAATTTTAAATTTGCTTGCAGTTAGACCGGGGAGAGATGAGCGAGAGAAATAGAAAAGTGGAAGTGGAGAGAGGTTTGTTGAGGAAGATATAAAGTGGTTGAATCTAGTGTGTTATGGACTATTTAGATCATGTATGTTCATTTAATCAAATGGTTAAATTGAATGGTACACAGGTGACAAATTTAATTGATCCGTCAGAATTCACCTTATTATTATAATACAAATTTAATATTTCAATGGGTCTCAAATAGATAATTATAAAAAGTACATACAAATGTCAAATACTCAAATCTCCTATAATTTAGTTAAAATAAAAAAATAAAAATGGTGTTTTGGTCGTACTCCTTTTTAGTACCATAACCAGTACTCTAGATTTTTATTCGCATGAGTAGTGTTGTTATGGTTGTGTGGACCATTGTCACATAATTTTAAACTCAATCATCCAATCAAATATAATGAATCACAATAAAATAGTTCAAATTAATATTAAATTGATAACAATAAAAAATTTAACAATATAATAAATATAAAACAAAATAATTTAAAAATATAATTGAAAAATACCTTAATTTTAGTTACAAATCTTTCTTCCATGACATAAAATTCCTCAAGTGTATCCAAATTCAAACTAACATTTAAGATAATATCAAAGAAAGAAGTTAATAGATAATCAACATAATTTAAAATATATATACATACTCATTTACGAATTGACATATTATAATTTAGTATTTTATATATATATATATATATATATATATATATATATATATATATATATATATATATATATATATATATATATATATATATATATTGAAAGCATTTGAGTTTTGACAAAATTTTGGCTAAACATAAGAAGACTGAAGATAAAGAATCTGAGTAGTATAAAGATGTCAAAGAAGATTTCCTAACAGCAAGATACGACATCTTGAACTGTATTGCAGGATCAAGACAAAGATAGAAAGCCCAAGACAGAAGACTATATATATGAAGACTTATACCTAGGGTTAATTATGCCTTATGTAACAATTGTAACCTAGTTCTCTTTTGTAAAATAATGGTTTAGATTTTGAGATTCATTGGCTCTTAGGGTTGTAGTTTCAATCTGCAATATGAGATACAGAGAGGACGACATAGGTGCATGTTGTAACGCCCGTATTTAATTAATTAATTTAATTAAATGTTATCGCGTATTTTTCCCGATTAATTGTTGTTAGGTGTTATTTTGTCGAGTATGTGATTAAGTTGTTTAAGTTAGTATTAATTTGATGGTTAAGTCATGTTTGGGTTGGTCGAGTTAATTAAGTCGAAGTAATAATAGAATTATTAATGAAATAATATTAGTAAGTGGGTTTGGTTGTGGTATGAGAGTAGTAAAGGTAGGGGTGCTATTTTAGGCCCATTAGTAATTTGGTTAATTAGTGGAATTATAGTATTATTAAAGCTGAAAACCTAATTAGAAGGATTAATAAGAATTTGGTGAAAGAACAAGTCTTGAGGAAGAACAAAGAGACTAAGATTGGATTTTCGTAGAGAACTTTTGTTGTGAATTCGAGCTGCCTTCAATCCAAGGTAAGAGTGAGGTTTGAATTCTATAGCTAGGATAAGGATAATTCGTATGTAGGTTGGGTATTTTCGTATGATTGTTGTTATGATCTTGTATGATGTGTTGTTGTTGATTTTTGTATGGATCTGTCATGAAGAATATGTTGTGATATGTTGTGTTGTTGTCATATACGTTGTTTATGTTGTTGTAATTGTTGTTGTTGCTGGATTGGTTTTGTTGCAAGAAATTTGTGTATATATGATATTTAGGACCCGTAATCGAATGTAGTATTGTTCGATGATGGATATACAAAAGATTATAGGTCTGAAATCAATGTAGAAACCCAATTAGGCTTGAATTAAGTGCTAAATTTGTGGATTTCGTAGCAGAAGTGGGAGTGAAGAACTGGGAATCACGTAGTAGATATGGTATTACGCGTAAGGAAAGGCTTGTGGCACGGATCTCTGGATATTATCGTAAGCCACGCGTAAGGGGTGAAGGCATTACGCGTAATGGGGGCGTAGGAAGAAGAGTGTTACGCGTAACAATAAGTGTATACGCGTATGAGCAGAGCTATGTGCAGAAAATACAATTTTTGGCTATTCGTCCTGTTTTTCGCATCCGAGTTGAACTGAGTTGATTCCAGAAACTAATTAGAGATATAATAAGTTGATTTTAGTAGAATTGAGGACTAAAGTAATTAATTTAGAAATTTAATTAATTAAGTCGTAATTAGTTAGTTTTTCGTGTTGTAGTCGTATGAAGTCGATATAAGTTGTGTTGTCCCGATCTTGAGAAATATTAAGTTGCAGGTAGATTGACCAATGTTGATATACGTTGTTAAGTTGCTATTTATGTTGTTGTTGTATGTCATTCATAAGTCGCGTATATTTGCATATTTTCAAGTTGGAGCGAATGCTCAAAATCAAGTTTGTCTGGATTGGCAAATATGTTGTTGTTGCCTCGATAAACTAGCAAGATTTCAATTGGGAGTTTTACTCCAAATTGTACCACATGCATATACATAAGTTAAGTCGCATTATATACGTGTTGTTAATCGTTGTTTATTGTAGTTGTATGTTGATGTTGCTTGTTTTGTGAAGTGTGTGATTGTATGATTTCTCACTTACATATTGATTATCATACTCTTGCTTATTGTAACATGATGGGAGAACTGACTTTTAGTTTTTTGTAGCAAAATATGTTGTGGTAAGCAAGAGTCACCACCGAATTTTATTTCATCCAATTAGGAAAGACATAAAAGAACAGGAAAGACCTTTAAAAAGATTTTGAATTCGGGGGGTAAGTTATACAAAGGGAAGGTGTTAACATCATTTGTATTCATGGTTATCCATGGGCTCTTAACTGCTTAGCTCACTTTACACTTGTTTTGTTTGAAAAGTGTAGTGTGTGATTAAAATATTTTCGTAAAGATTTAAATTTGTAATGATTCTTGTATGAATGTATACAAAGTGCTTACTTGTTTGAATGTATTTTGAAAAAGAGGGTGGGGTGTAAAAAGTATTTGTTTTGAAAGTTGTGAGAAAGAGTTTAAGAGTTACTTACCTTAAGTTGTAAGGTATTTCTTGTCATTTTCGTTTCCTTAGGGATAGAAATATCCTTACTATTAGTTAGTAAGTAGTCTTATCCTTGGATTTAGAGAGACAAGCGTAGAATCATCGAATGGTCATAGAAGACAACATGTAAGGATACCTTAGTAATTCGAAGGGACTATCATCATTTTCGTAGGGACGAGATCATTTATTCGAAGGCAACTCGAAGGGTCATCGAGGGACTATGATCTTTTTTCGTAGGCAACTATGATGATTTTATCTGTAGGCAACATGTTAAGGTATCCCTACGTTTGAGGGACATGACCATTATTCGAAAGGCAACAAGAGAGATTACCCTAGAGGTGAAGTATGCAAGTGTGTTCCATTCAGTTATTTTTTCTTAGTTGTTACGGTTATTCTAGTGTTTGTTTTTTAAGTCTTGTCATACACGCATATATATATATATATATATATATATATATATATATATATATATATATATATATATATATATATATATATATATATATATACATACAAGCTTAAGAATATAAGGTGCAAGGAAAATAAACATACGTTATTACATGGCTTTGGGACAGTTACATTATTTAATCGTGCGAGAAACAAAAACTACACTATTACATTTAAAAGTGCAACCTATACATTTTCTCTAAGAAATTTAAATAAATAAAAGATTAAAAAAATTGATAGAAAATTAATTAAAAACCTAAGAATTTCTAAGTTAATTGTTTTTGTTTTTTTTAATTAAAAAAAATTAATTAATTAATTTTAGTTAATAAAAAAAACCAAATGTCAAAGTTATTTAAAAAAGAAATTAAGTCTAATTAAATTAAGTTTATGTCCTAAAACCTAAAACTAAATTTACTATATTTGTGTTTAATTGTGTTTAAAAAAGAAAATAATTAGCAAATTAAAAGGAAATCCAAATTTATCTTTTTCTGATTTTTTTAATTGAAAAGGAAAAAAACTAGCTATAATTTAATTACAAATTAGTTACTTAAGAAATTTAAGCCTGAATTAAATTATTTTTATTATTTTTATTTTATTATGTAAAAAAGAAACTTTTATGAAGTAGAAATCTAAAATATTAATTTGATAAAGAAAATTTAAATCCGTTTTTTTTTATTTTCTAAGGTTTTTCAATTTTTATTTGGTTTTATGATTTTATTATATTAAAACTAATTAAGTGAGTTGATTAAAAACAAACAAATAAAGTAAATATTGGTTAAATTGAGAAGAAAAAAAAGCTAAAAACGAAAATGCAAAAGGCTGGGATGAATCCGGGGTCTTTAGTTTCATGCGATACGTTGAACCTGTTCTATTAAATATCAAGAAGACAATGAGATTAGTAGTTTAAATCAAAACACAATTAAAATACGAAATTCACGAACATGGTGCAACCGGAGTTCATTGGTATGCGTGTTTCAGGCATGGTTGATTATTGTTATTGATCTAAACTTACTCTTTGATATCTCAAAGGTTGAATGGAAAGGTTGATTGGCTTTGAATCCGTCTGGAAAATGGAACACGAATTTGCACTATTCTTTTGAAAATTTGAGATTTTTTGGTCTTACTTTGGAGGCTACTCTTTGTCTTTGAGGTTGGTGAAGGTCATGAGTTTATATAGGAGAGTATTTTAGGTCAGAAAACTTCATGGGCTTGGGTCAAATTGATTCATTTTTGAATGGTGTTAAAAAAATTCTATTTTGGTGCATATTTTTCTCCTCTTGTTTTGCACGAATTTGGATCAAATATTATGTAAATAACTCACAATATCTTATCATAAAATAGTCCAAATATCAAATCTTTGATTTTTCATATTTATTTTGATTAAAATTGAATTTAAATGAATTAAATCTAATAAAATATGAAATAAATAAAGAAAAATCAGAAAACATGACTTAGGGTTCGTGGACTATCTTAAGATTAAGTTTGGATTGTGAAAAGATAGCCCCATTTGGCACAAACTCAAGTTTTGGTCATTGTTTGCCTTATACATCTCCTCAATTTTACTCAACTTTAACAATGCACAACTTTCTCAATTTTTATCACATGAATGTGCTCTTGGACTTTTTAGAAAGCTTAAAGTGTCCTTTAATCACTCCTTTTGGTACCATGTCAATTTAATCTTCCATGTTCAAGTTATGAGCTTTTGAAAAAGTTGACTTTTTGTTGACTTTTTAGAGGACCTGTAATGTCTTGGCCCATATCTCTCAAATGAAGCATTTCTGACCTTGGCTTGTGAGACACAAAGTTGTAAAAAACTAAATTTTCTTCAAAATGATCTTTGGATGGGAAATTTCTTATGACTCATGTAACACCCCCTTTCTATACCCCCAAATAATCAATTAAATCATTTAGGTACATATTAAAATTTCATCAGAGTATATTTGAAACATGGTATAAAAAGGAACATGTCACATTATATGTTAAATTAAAACATACAACACCTACTCATACAAAGATATGCAACAAACAGGGTAACTTGCAACAGAAGGATTTCATCCTTACACCCGTAATCAAAAGATTCAATTAATAGCGAAAACTAACATTTAACAATATCAAACTCATATACTTATATATATATATATATATATATATATATATATATATATATATATATATATATATATATATATATATATATATGTCGCTCCCCGGATTTCCATCCTGGTACAAACGCGAAAGTGGCGCGGAAAAAGAATAGAGTCGCCAGCCAGACATTTTTATCCCGAAGAAAGGGAATGGTAATGCTGCACAAACCAGAAGAAACAAAGAGGAAGGACACAAGTCCTACGAACCAAAGAGACTGAGCTCGGGAGTCAGTTACGACCTGGGAAGGTATTAGCACCCATATCGTCCACCGTACCCGACGGGATCCACGCTTGCAAAAGAAACTATTTCAAAGGGTGAGGGTATGAAAACTGCAGCAAAAGAAATGAAAATGAACTGGAAAAGAAAATGAGGAAAGAAATGAATAAGAAAAGAAAGGGAAAATGTAGGGAAAATAAAGATTGTGCTCGAACAGGCCCTACCCCGCTGCCTACGTACCTCATCAAGGTAATGAGGATCAGAGACGCTGTAGTTCCCCTAACTAGGGGTACTAAAAGGAAATATCTTGTGGATTAAGGCTTGAACTGCCTATGCCATTGCTCAGGTGTTGCAGACTCGGACGACGAGTGCGTAACCGTCTTGCAAAGTGACTTGTAAGAGCAAGTTCGCGTACGGAGCGAATGAGGTGAGAAAAGAATTCCCGAAGGAAAGGCGCTTATTGTTTGTTTGGTGTTTTTTAGAAGCTTTTATGAGTGAAAGTTTGCATAGGTAAGTGTACCTAAGTCTTACTCAATGGGATGTGTACATCTCACATCATCCCGAAATGGAATGCGCAAGAGGCATACCTATCTATGGAGGAAATCCCCAAAGCTAGTCCCACAAGTGAAGGCTTAAGCACACTGGCCTATTACCATTATTAAGTATTTTTGTGGTTTTTGTGGTTAAGAAGTGTTTTTTAGCTTTTTCTTTGTGAGGTACTCATGCTAAGACCTATCCACCACGAGTGATAACTCACACCTCGCCCCGAAACGGAACGCGTGCAAGTATCTCATAGCAAAGTCCCATGTCACATGAAAGCACTCAACCTTTATTAAGTGAATTAGCATTAAGTTTGAAGATGAGAATAGAGAGCACCAAAGGAACTCAAAGGAAAAATTCTAAAGGGAACTAAAATAATCCTAAGTGTTAACATGCATGGATGTCCTAAGGGTTAGTGAGGTTTCTAACCTAATGAAGAAGGAAAGAAGAAGAGAAGAAGAAGATAGAAGAAGGGATGAGAAAGGCCTAAGCCCAACAACAAATGTTTAGTGCACATAAACATAAGAGGAGAAGATGAGATTTGGAGATGTGGAACTCAATTCCCACATCTCTCACTTACCAAGCCCCTGCAAGGTTAGTTTGCATACAAGTGAAGCACAATGAACAAGATAACATGATAACATCACATAATCAGAAGTAAAATGATATGAACAAATGCACAATGCAAATGCAACTCAAAGAAAAGAGGAGAAGAAACTTTATGAGCAAAAGATGCAACATGAAACACTTATGAGAACTTATGCTAACTTATGAAATATGCAAAGCAAAATGCACAAGATATGAACATAAGACTCACAAACAGAACTAAAACAATATGAAGAATGGCTTAAGAAGCCAACAAGATGAAGAGAAGAGAGGTACAAGACCAAACAATACCAAAATAAAAGCAAAAGAAGCCATAAGATGAAGTGAAAAAGCTTAAAGAAACAAGTGACTTAAAGAAGAAGCAAACACAAAAATTCAGAAGACACAAGACCTATCCTAGGACTAGGAAGGTATCCATACCCCAAAGGAACCCAAAATGAGAAGAATAAATGGGCCCAAGTGCCTTTCTAGGCTTATGAGAGACTTAAAGGTTCAAAGGAAGCAAAATGGGACAAGGTTCAAGATAAAATCCACAATAAATCAAACAGCCATCTAAAAATTCCACAATTGAAACCAAATTACCTTCAAACATGTTATATCAACTATCCAAAAGGATTTGCAAAGATTCAGAAGCAAACTAGGTTAAATGGAGGCAAGAACACAAGTTAGGGCAGAAAACTTACATCACAAGTTACCAGACCAAGACTCAAGAAATAAGTTTCTAAAAATCCAGAGAAAAATCACATGAAAATTAAAAGATCTTAGGAATACAAAGCAAAAAGAATGGGATCAAAACTAAAAATATTGAAGAGTATGGAAAATGAACAAGGCAGATTGGTCAAAGAAGACTTAAAAAGAAGCTAGGTGAGATGATGAATTATTTCAGACACGTGGATCAATGAAAAAAATAAAATAAAAATATGATAAAATATTAGAGACACAAAATAAGGTTCATGATTTTTTTGGGAATATTTAGGTGAATGGAAGTATTTTAAATGAATTAAAATGGAACTGAATTAAAAAGAAATTAAATGTGACAAAAGAAAATAAAAGGACTTAGTGAGGTGAGATAAGTAAAGGTTGTACGTGTGATTTGGATTGGGCTGGTTATGGTGAGGTGCGAAAATCAATTGCCTTAAGCCCAGGTCAGCGCTGGTTTATGTTAAGTGTAATGGAAATTAGTTGCAATAAAAATAAGAAATACTGGAAACAATAGGACGAGCACAATTGATCTAACGGCTACGGGAGACCACCTCATTAAATGAGGTGGCATCAGGACACGCTGCTACTGGCTGGTACATGGTTACTTCTGTAGGTCCTAGCACACGCTAATTTAAATGAGAAAGCAGAATTATAACATGGATGGAAGGGAAATGAGGGCTACGTGGCATGCTTGTATGCGTTGGATGATAGATCTAACGGTTCCTGTGCATCTTCTTCCCTTAGAAACCCTAGATGATATCAAAACAAATTCTGGTGACCGGAGCTAGGGCTCCGGCACCGGAGACCAAACCAGAAGCAAAAATTAACCAAATAATGCAAACAAATAGTCCAGATCAACTAATTAGACATCACTAAATCCAAATATGACCTTAAAAATAGCTGAATCTCAATGGATTGGCCGGATCGAACAAAATAAAGATTGACCATGAAACTTTAAATCAAGAGAACTTTCACTACAATGCACTAAAATCAATTCTACAAAGTGTAGCATGATCAACAAACAACAAGGAACACAAAGCAACAATTAAATTCCATTTCCAGAACATGAAATTTCAAGCCATACCTGAGATGGAGATCTTGAAATATTGAGATAGAATTCCAACCAATGCGTGCAAATCAACCCTCTTACTCCTTAGATGAAAAATAAATGCATCTAAGGCCTTGAAATGGACTGGATCTGAGGTTTCTCAACAAGTGGCTTTGAAATGGCAAGCTTCCAATTCTGTGCTTTAAGCTCAAATGAATGGATGATTCTTGATCTATATGATTCATTGATCAAGAATATGGAAGAAGTTTGTGGAGAATGTAAGAGAATCAAGAGATATAAAGCAAAATGCAAGGATGCAAGAAATTTGAGAATGAGAGAATGAGAGAGAATTCAGATCTGATGCAACCCTAATTCTCTTTGTTGTGATGTAAAAAAGCAATGCTGAAAGTGTGAAAGAAAATGCACGAAAATCAAATGAGAAAAGTGTGATTTTGCATAATGTGCACTTGGTGGAATAAGCATGCTATGCTCATACTCTCTTGGGCCTCTCAGCATGTGTGAGTTTCATTTTCCACCCTTGATCCAAATCCATTCATTCCTGGCCCTTAGATTCAAGTGTCACACTTGTTTCATGATTTTTGCAAATTTGCATGTTTTGGAGGGATTTTTTCAAAGTGCACGAAATTGACCATTTCTTTGGAGAAAATTGGTACTTATGCAATTTATTTTAAGTTTGAAACAAGTTTGGGCCTGTACCAAGTCACAAAAATAAGATTGGAGCCTTCTTGCATTTGGTGCATTTTGGAAAAGTGAAAATTTGCCCTAATATGATGGAATTTTCGAAAGCCCTCTAGGATGATTTAGGAATCCGGTGAAAAAGTACTTGTACTTTTTGAAAATGGGAGCCCTTACTCTCCAACATTCATGTTTGACTTTGGTCCATTTGAAGAATTTTTGATCATGTTAAGGCCACTTGAAAATTAGGGCAAAATTTGGAAAACTTCAAAAACCAACTTTGTACCATTTTTGCAAAACCCCTCAAATCTCCATGATTCTTGAACTTTGGGCATTCCAAACCTCTTATAACATTGTAAGGACCCCTCTTGGCCAAAAAATTTGGGTTGGACCCCTTGAAATTGCACAGTTGACTTTTTATGGGCTCTGTTGACTTTTTCCTTCATCTGCAAGCAACTGAGGCACTGACTGACTTCCACATGGAATTTTCTCATGAATTTTGACACATAGGATCCTATTAACATATGGAAGACTTTGCCCAAAAGAAATGGCCAATGTTGTGAGATCTTGGTGCTTGAATCACAAACCCTAATTTGGGTGCACTGCATAGGAGCTTTGCCTTGTCCTGAGATCTCTGATGATCATGCAATCTTCTGAGCTTTTGCCAATGGACTTGATCTTGTAAATGGAGTGTAGACTCACCATAGAACTTGTACAACCTCATTGGGACCCTTGTCATGGCTTGAAATGCTTCAAGGAACTCCACAGATGACCATATGCTTGATGCTAGGACATGAGGGATGTTATGCTTCATCTTTCCATGATATGATGCTGAGGAAATGATATGAGTATGATGAATATGATGTGATATGATGCTTAAAATGAAGAGGGCAAATTTGGGGTGTTACAGCTGCCCCTATTCAATCATCAGTTAATCTGAAAAGGACGATAGTACGGGCTATCGACCATTCAAGATAAACTGTGGTTGAATACCAAGAAGTCTAGAAATTTGCACTCTGACGAAGAATGCAACACCGGGAAATAAACCCAACCAGATGACGCTCTGGGGATAAGAAGGAAAGAAAAAGCAGACAAGCTTCTTCCAAGTTGAATCTGATATCTGGAATAAGAACAAGTTGACAGACGAGTCTTCAAACCATCCTGTGATGCCAGGAGGTGGACAGATGAGTCCTCAAACACTTCAAAACATAAACTGAGACAGACAAGTCTTCAAACAATCCTGTGACGCCAGGAGCTGGACATACGAGTCCTCAAACACTGCAAGAACATGAGACAGACGAGTCTCCTTCGGATTTACCTGTTACGCCAGGACCGGGATGCATTTAAGTCTGTGGGGTAGACATGTAATCAAGGTAGACGAACCTTCTTCATATATTATCCGCAGATATATGGTATAAGACAGACGAGTCTTCTGAGCAAACCTGTGACGCCAGGTGCAGCAACAATAACTAGTGCCTGAGATAGATGAGCCTCCTTCGGATTTACCTGTTACGCCAGGACCAGTAACCATTTTGACATTAATTCCCACTGTCAGGATTTGGAACCTCTTCAATACAGACGAGTATTGGATGATCATCAAGATAACACAGACGAGTGCCATAAGTCGATGATACAGACGAGTATCGGACGATGATCTGAGAAACACAGACGAGCGCTTCAGGCGATGATACAGACGAGCACCAGCCACTGGTATAGACGAATACCAGAAATTCAAACACAGACGAGCATTTGAAGTAGTCACAAAAATACCCGGATGAACAGCAAATCCATACAAACAGATATAAGCATAACACAGACGAGTGCTGGAGATGATACAAACGAGTATCCAAGCAAAGCAGACGAGCTTCAAACACATAAACAACACAGACGAGTGCTGGAAATGATACAGACGAGTATCTAAACAAAGCAGACGAGCTTCAACAGGTAATCAACACAGACGAGTGATGGGGATGATACAGACGAGTATCCACAAATATCAGGCATACCAAACACAGACGAGTGTTGGGAAGTTGCAGACGAGCAACAGCTGGAAATTACATATCAAGGCACATACGAGTGCAGCAAAGGATCCAATACCAAACACAGACGAGTGTTGGAAATTGCAGACGAGCAATCACAAAGAGATAACCACAACACAGACGAGTGTTGGAACTTGCAGACGAGCAACAACATATGAGATATCACAACACAGACGAGTGTTGAGAAGTTGCAGACGAGCAATCACAAAGAGATAACCACAACACAGACGAGTGTTGGAACTTGCAAACGAGAAACAACAAAGATCATATCAGAACACATACGAGTGTTGAGCGCAGATGAGCAACATCAAGGTAATCATAAACCATTGCTGGGGAAAGCAAACGAGCAATACCAAAGGGCCAACACAGACGAGTGTTGAGAGGTGCGGACGAGCAGTAATAGAGCAATAATATGTCACTGTTGGGGAAAACCCTGCTTAGGGATAACACAGACGAGTGTTGAGAAACGCAGACGAGCGGTAGACAAATGCCTGATTGGACCCAAGAGTTACAACTCTGCAGGGGAAGACAAGTCAAGAGGTCTGAATACCCTACTCTGACCGAGGTGATGAATACCTGACTGTATCATCAAAATACCCAAAAGTAAGGCAACTTTGCTGGGAAACATTTCACTGACGGAGGTAAAAATCAAATATGAACTCTGTGGGGACAGGATCATCTTCAGACTCAACTGTGGAAGCTGCTTGAACAATACGCTGGCTGGGGAGAGCATCTGCTGATTCAAGACTCTGAGGGGATATCAGGCTTTCAGTCCCACCTGCTGGGAAGGACTCTTGCTGAGGATAGAATTCTGATAATTCCAATCTGGTGATGTCAGGCTTTCAGGTACCTGCCAGGCATACTCCACTGGGGAAGTAAGAACTGCTTGGGCTGCTGCCAAGGCTTAGCATGGAGAAAATCTCTGATGGATATGTCAGGCCTTTAGATACCTGCTGGGAGAAGAAATCTCTGCTTGGGGAGATACTCTACTGGGGAAGAGTAAATTGGGAGAATGTGACGCCATCCTGCAACCTGCAACAACAGAAAACACAAGTGTGCCCCGGGGATTTGCATGGTATGATCTGTTCACCCATCGTCACCCGACACTCAAAGAGGGTTACAGTTTCCCTTCATGTTAGTTTTCTTCAAAATTATCACCATGTTTAGATGCAATGCTATTTTTGCCGAAAATTCAGGATATTTTGCAAACAAAAATAAACACATACAGCTTTTTAACTGAATATTCTCTTTATTGAATGGCCTCTGAATAGGCAAAGATTTTACATCAGGAAAGCAACCACCTGGAAAGAGGTAGCCGCTATAAAATTGAGAAATGAAACTATCCTAATGACAATGTACACGGCATTCCAAGGAGTTCTATTTCTGCTATTACCTGCATGTCTTCGAGACTCTCCATTCTGCTTTGGCTTTCTGAGAGGATGAGGGGACTGTTTCCTATCCTTCTGATATTGTCAAGTTGTACGAAACGATGGCGTGGTTCAGATAACTCGGATTGCAGTTGTTCGCTTATTCCCTTATTTTGCGTGGATCGCCCTTTTGGGTTTTCAATCCACCGGGATACCCTTTTTTGCCTGAGTTGTCCGATGCGGCTTTTCAACTCAGCGGGTGTACATTTTTTTTATTTATTTCCCTAACTTTTGCCCGAGCTTTTTATTCTGTTTTTAGCTCGCCGGGATGCCCTTTTTTTGCCTGGACTATAATTATGTTTTTGTGTCCAGCGGGTCTCTTTATGCGAAGTATTTTTTAACTGCGTCCGAGTTAACAGGGGACTGGAAGTCATCTCCATCCATAGTGGTGAGCATCAGTGCTCCTCCTGAAAAGACTTTCTTCACTATGAATGTTCCTTCGTAGTTTGGGGTCCACTTGCCCCTGTGATCTGAACCTGGAGGAACGATCCTCTTCAACACAAGCTCTCACACTTGGTACTCTCGAGTACGTACTCGTTGGTCGAATGCACGCTTCATTCTCCTCTGATAAATATGACCATGACAGATAGCCGCTAATCTCTTTTCCTCAATTAGACATAGCTGATTATAACGAGCACGCGCCCATTCAGCCTCATCCAGCTTGACATCCATCATCACACGCAGTGAAGGAATCTCTACTTAAACAGGCAGGACTGCTTCCATGCCATACACCAGAGAGAAGGGAGTTTCCCCTGTTGACGTCCTGACTGACGTTCGGTACCCATGCAACGCAAACGGTAACATCTCATGCCAATCTTTGTAGGTGACAACCATTTTCTGCACAATCTTCTTGATATTCTTGTTTGCCGCCTCTACCGCACCATTCATCTTTGGTCGGTAAGGAGAAGAATTGTGATGTTGTATCTTGAAGTCCCGACACAAGTCTGCCATCATCTTGTTGTTGAGATTAGAACCATTATCAGTAATGATCCTTTCGGGCACTCCGTATCTGCATATGATATCCCTTTTCAGAAATCTTGCCACCACTTGATGAGTGACGTTGGCATAAGACGCTGCTTCTACCTATTTGGTAAAGTAATCAATCGCGACCAGGATGAAGCGATGACCATTTGAAGCAGTTGGCTCTATCTTCCCGATCATGTCAATGCCCCACATAGAAAAGGGCCAAGGAGATGACATGACGTTGAGCAGGCTAGGAGGAACATGCACTTTGTCTGCATATATCTGGCACTTGTGGCACTTACGAGCGAATGAACAACAGTCTGCATCCATTGTCATCCAGTAATACCCTGATCTCAGCAATTTCTTTGCCATAGCATGCCCTCCTGCATGGGTACCGAAAGATCCTTCGTGGACTTCCTGCATCAACAGGCTTGCTTCGTGTCTATCCACGCATCTGAGCAAGACCATGTCGAAGTTTCTCTTGTACAAAACCCCGTCTGTGTTCAAGAAGAAGCTAGCAGCAAGTCGCCTCAACGTCTTCTTGTCATTGGAAGATGCCCCAGTTGGGTATTCTTGCTTTTCCAGGAATAACTTGATATCAAAATACCAAGGTTTCTCGTCAGACACGGCGTCTACATAAAAGGCATGAGCTGGAGCGTCAAGCCTGGATATGTCAATTCTGGGCACATGATTCCAACATAAAACTTTAATTGACGAAGAGAGAGTGACCAATGCGTCGGCAAACTGATTTTCATCACGTGGTATGTATTGAAGTTTAACTGTCGTGAAGAACGTCAACAGTTTTCTAGCATAATCCCTGTATGGAATTAGATGCTCTTGATGTGTATACCATTTGCCGGTAACTTGGTTAATGACGAGGGCTGAATCTCCAAATATATCGAGGTTCTTAATCCGAAGATTAATTGCCTCCTCTATTCCCATTATACATGCCTCGTATTCCGCTTCATTGTTGGTGCAGCCAAAAGTGATTCTGGCAGCGAAGGGTAAGTGAACACCTTCAAGAGTAATGAGTACGGCACCAACTCCATGACCATTGATATTGACTGCCCCATCAAACATCAACTTCCATTTGGATTCAGGGTCTGGCCCCTCCTCCGGAAGTGGTTCCTCATAATCATTTGTTTTGAGGTACATGATGTCCTCATCATGGAAATCAAACTTCATTGGCTGATAATCATCCTCAAGAGGTTGCTGTGCAAGGTAATCCGACAATACACTTCCCTTGATGGCTTTCTGAGAAGTATACTGGATGTCGTATTCAGTTAAAATCATCTGCCACCTAGCAACCCTTCCGGTCAACGCTGGTTTCTCAAAGATGTACTTGACAGGATCCATTTTGGAAATGAGCAATGTGGTATGAGTCAACATATACTGCCTCAGTCGGCGAGCATCCCATACCAAAGCGCAACAAGTTTTCTCGAGCAGTGAATATCGGGATTCACAGTCGGTAAACTTTTTGCTAAGGTAATAAATAGCGTACTCTTTTCGACCAGACTCGTCATGTTGGCCTAGAACACACCCCATTGACCCTTCTAGCACGGTCAAGTACATGATTAATGGTCTTCCTTCTACTGGAGGCATTAGAATTAGAGGCTCCTACAAATATTCTTTTATTTTGTCGAAAGCTCTTTGGCAGTCATTGTTCCACCTGACCGTTTTCTCTTTTCTTAGCAGTTTAAATATCGGTTCACACGTGGCAGTTAGATGAGATATGAACCGAGAAATGTAGTTCAACCTCCCTAAAAACCCGCGCACCTCTTTTTCTGTTCTCGGTGCAGGCATATCTTGAATAGCTTTTACTTTAGCAGGATCTACCTCAATTCCTCTTTGACTAACAATGAAACCCAGCAGTTTCCTGGAACGCACTCCGAAAGTGCACTTGTTCGGATTCAACCTCAACTTGTACTTGATCAGTCTATCAAATAGCTTCTTCAGGTTGACCAGATGCTCCTCTTTGTCTCGGGACTTAGCAATCATATCATCCACATAACACTCAATCTCCTTGTGGATCATGTCATGGAACAATGTGACCATCGCCCGTTGATAGGTTGCCCCGGCGTTCTTCAAACCAAAGGGCATGACCTTATAGCAAAATGTACCCCACGGGGTAATGAACGTTGTCTTCTCCATGTCCTCCGGTGCCATCTTTATCTGATTATAACCGGAGAAGCCATCCATGAAGGAAAACACCGAGAATTGAGCAGTATTGTCTACCAACACGTCAATGTGTGGCAACGGAAAGTCATCTTTTGGGCTTGCTCTATTCAAATCCTGGTAGTCAACGCACATCCGGACCTTGCCGTCCTTCTTTGGTACAGGTACAATGTTAGCTACCCAAGGTGGGTAACTAGTCACAGCAAGGAACCCGTCATCCCATTGCTTCTGAACCTCCTCTTTGATCTTCATCGCCATGTCAGGACGAGTTCTTCTCAATTTCTGCTTCACAGGAGGACAATCCTCTCTCAGAGGTAGCTTATGCATAACGATGTCAGTATCCAAACCTGGCATATCTTGATATGACCAAGCAAAGATATCCACATACTCTTTCAGCATACTGATCAGCTCTTTCTTGACGTCGGCCTGCAGACTGGCCCCTATCTTGATTTCCTTCTTTGCATCTTCACTGCCAATGTTGATGATCTCAATCTCCTCTTGATGAGGCTGAATAACTCGTTCCTCTTGTTTCAACAATCTGACCAATTCTTCAGGGAGGTCACCGTCTTCCTCAACCCCTTCATCAGCTTGGTAGACTAGATTGTCAAAGTCATGCATAGTCATAGCATGAACGTTATCCGTGGAATCTAGATGATCAACACTGCACAGATGATGTGCTTATTCAGAATCTGCTTATTTTGAAAAAGAGACGCTAACACAAAAAGGAAAACACATTGCCATTTTTATATTTTTTGTGAAAAGGTTTAAAAAACAAAGACAGGGAACACAATTTGTCTGAAAATGTCCTTTTATTTCATAGCAAAATAAGATGCAGTACAAAACATGGTGGCCCAATACAATGGATCCAAGCATCTTGGGCAGAATGCTGGATTTGACAATGCAGTATGCTAATAAAAGGAAACAAAATAATTACTCTGAGAGCTAGGTGACTTGAACAATGTCTTCAGCAGACCAGTTTGCTAGCTCCTCGCCGGGCGCACACGGGTGAATCCAGTTGTCCCAGTCACCGTCACTATCCCCATCTTGGCTTGCTGTACAGATCTGATTGTGGTCGAGCAACCCGACACTTGTAAACAAAATGGCCTTACCACTTGGAGTAGACCCACCAGGCTGATACCCTAAGCCAAACTTATCATCTTTCTTTTCAAGCTCCAACAGCTTGCCCCAGCCTTGGGCACTACCTGATTGAACAACCTCTTTTACTTCTCTGTAGGAATGGATGGATGTGCCCTCCTTCTCATTGCTCTTCTCCATAGGAGTCAAGATGCTGACGTTGACTGCTTCGAAAGCTTGGTTTAAAGTCTCATGGATTTCACCATCCATCTCCACATACTTGAACGTTGACAAGTGTCTTACGAATATGTCCTCCTCTCCACAAACTGTGATGACCTGGCCGTCAACCACGTATTTAAGCTTCTGATGCAGGGTTGAAGTAACGGCGCCAGCAGCATGTATCCACGGCCTTCCCAACAAACAGCTATATGCAGGCTGGATGTCCATAACATAGAAAACACTTTTGAAGACTTGAGAGCTTATCTTGACGGGCAACTCAACCTCTCCAAAAACTGATCTTCTCGAACCATCGAAAGCCTTGACAACCAGGTCACTTGGTCTCAGGACAATCCCATCAACATTAAGCTTCATCAGTGCCTTCTTCGGAAGCACATTCAGGGAAGAGCCTGTGTCTACAAGAACGTGCGACAGCACAGCGCCCTTGCACTCCATAGTGATATGTAGTGCTTTGTTGTGGTTTCTGCCCTCCAACGTGAGGTCTCTGTCTGTAAAGCCTAAGCCATGGCTTGCATTGACACTTCCTACAACAGCTTCGAGTTGGTTAACAGTGATCTCCTGAGGAACATAGGCCATTTGCAGAACTTTCAATAAGGCCTCTCTGTGTGCGGGAGAGCACATCAGCAGTGACAAGATGGAAATCTTGGAAGGTGTCTGGTTCAGTTGATCAACCACCTTGTAGTCACTCTTTTTAATGATCCTCATGAATTCCTCGACCTCTTTTTCAAATGTACCCTGCCCAGCCACAGGAGTAGTTGATTCATCATTCACATCTTGCTTTCCTTTGGCCTTGGACGAAGCCTCAGCCTCAGGATCCCCTCTCAGCACAGGGGGAGCGAATAAACGACCACTTCGAGTGAAACCCCCAACTCCTCCGACATTCTCTACAGTCGGGTCAGCAACAGATTTGCTCTCAATCTTATGTCCAGCTACATAAACATCTGAGCCATAATGCCAGGGAATGGCTTTATCGTCTGTGTACGGAACATGCCCAGGTACGGTGATAGTCACGGGACTAATCTGAGGAGAATAGATTGTAACCGGCTCTCTTCTGACAGGCATGTCAGCTTCATCATAGAAAATAGTAATGGTTGACACATCATCAGCTTCTTTATCAACTTTGCTAAACTGCAAGGATCCATCATCAATCAAACCCTGCAAACCCATCTTTAGCTTCTCACAGCCATCCTCAGCATTCATACAATCAAAACAGCAACCAGGAAACACTTGACCATTCAGCAGTCTCTCTTTCACTACCCCCAAAGGAGTCTTCACTTCATCAATTCTCAGCACAAGACTCAACTTTTCACCATCCTCAACAGCATTAACTCTTGCCCCTCCATGATTCGGCATAGGGTTCGAGTTAACATTCGGCGGTGGCGCAAAGTTGATTGCCTTAGAATCTACAGGATCTTGAACCTTGTGATGCAAAGCCCTGCACTTCTCAGTCGAGTGCCCGGGTGCTCCAGAGTGGAAAGTGCATCGTGCATTGACATCATAACCAACCGGAAGCTCTCCAGGAGGTGGTGGTGCCAAAGTTCTCAGTTGAATCAGGTTCAAATCCAGCAGTCTTGGAAGCAAGGCAGCATAGGTCATAGGGATGGCCTCAATCACCCTATTAGTCGGGCGAGGTTGCCTTGGCTGATATGGTCTCTGCTGATAGTTGGTACGAGGTTGTTGTTGTTGAAGTTGTTGTTGTGGAGGAGGTTGCATCTGTTGCACTGGAGCTGTAGGAATGGTGACAGCTGCCACATGCTCATAGGGTCTTCTATAACCACGGCCCTGTCCCCGGCCAAATATAGCATTTGTCTCACCCTCTCTCCTCCTAGGAGGTCCACTGAAAGCTTTCCTCGCACCATTTGAGCTGCTAGCACTAGGATCTTGTATCTTCCCCATCTTCAGCAGGGTCTCAACCCTCTCACCAGCAATAACAATATCGTTGAATTTGGTGGCGGAACTGGACGCCAGTCTTTCAAGAAATACACCCTGCAGAGTACCCATAAACATGTCAGCCATTTCGTTCTCAAGTAGCGGTGGTTGCACCCTGGGAGCGAGCTGGCGCCACCTCTGGGCATATTCTTTGAAACCTTCTTTAGCCGTCTGAGCCATATGCTGCAATTGCGTGCGGTTCAGAGCCATGTCCAAGTTATATTGATACTGCCTCACGAAGGCTTCAGCTAGATCCTTCCAACTCTTGATATTGACTCTGCTAAGCTTCATGTACCATTCCAGAGAAGCTCCAACCAAGTTGTCTTGAAAATAATACATCCAGAGTTTCTCATCATCCGTGTGAGCAGCAATTCTCCCAACAAATGATTGAAGATGGGTCTTCGGGCATGCAGTGCCATTATACTTCTCAAAGGTTGGAACTTTGAACTTGTATGGGATCCTGACCCCAGGAACCAAGCCCAAATCTGTTATGTCAAATCCCAAGGAGCTCTGGGACTGAATAGCTTTGATTTGCTCAGCCATTTCTTCGAACCTCTTGTTCATCTTAGCTCCTTGACCTTCAGCTTCGTCAAGTAGAGTGAACTGGTCATCATGATTATCCATCTGAATATTATTCAACCCATCATTGATTATTGTCACTCCTGGCTGTGTAACAGGAGCTTCAACCTGACGTGCGCCCGCACCGGTACGATTATCAGCAGCAGTAGTGTTCCTGGTCTGATTCTCAATCATCTCCCGCAGACGCTCTTGGTTCTGCCCCATGTCGGCCATCAATGTCATAAAGTTATCCATTCTCAGTCTCAAATCTGCCAAGTCCGCTTGCATCTGGTCCATGGCTCGTTCTCTGTTGATCTTTGTTGGATACCGGTGTGCAATTGGTTGTTCCCAAACTTTCCGGGGAGCTATAGTGCCTGAAACACAAAACACGTTAGTAACTGAGACACTACCTGCAAAACAAACAAACAGGTTATATGCAATGCAATGTAATTGTTTATGTTTCCAATCTCAGGTCATTCATGCCCTGGTTCCGGTATTTAGCAAAGAAAACCAGATGGGTACTGATCCTCGACTTTCAGAAACCTTCGCGAGAAACCACATTCAAACCATAACAGCAGGCACACCAAGAAATGGTGAAAAAAGCATAACATAAATCAGCCTATTAGGAAAATAACACAGAATTCCTCGTAGGGTACAAGTTCTTACAAAGGAAAACAAACAGCTAGGACTCCTACAACATGCCTGTAGGTAATCCAGATACAAAGAAAACAAACTAAGAAGCAAAACCACTGCCTGAGGGCCCTGAACCTCCCTCACTAAACCCCACATCAGACCTGACCTTCTTGACTCCAGCCATCAACTTGAGGTCTTCAATTTCTTTAAGTGCTGCTTCGAGAGCTTGTTGACTATCTGCTAATTGCTGAGTCTTCTCTCTGCGAATCTTGTGGACTTGCTCCACCTCTTCCTTTTTGTAGGCCATCTGAACTTCAAAGAACTCTTCTTTTTCCTTATAGCTCTTCAACTCTTGCTCTCTCTGTCCCTGCAACCAGACAATAGACTGACGAGCATCTTTGAGGGTCTTTGAATTCTTCTTGCGCTCAGCTTCTCTTTGGGCTTCCATCATCCCCAACCTGTGGAAGTGTGCCTCTCTGCCAGCAAAATCCTTCTCCTTAGCCTCCAAGGTAGTCTGCATCTTCAGCAACTTCTCTTCAGCTTCAATCTTGGCCCTGTTGGCATGATGGTACAGGCTTACCATCTCAGTATTCTCCACTCTGACCTCATGCAACTGAACTTCTAGCTTCTTGTACTCTTCAAGGGAGACAGTACTGCTTTGACTAGGCACATCCCTGGGATAAAGTGGAGCCTCAACTGAAAAAGGCATGAGAACTGCTTCTACATGTCTTTGCAACCATGCAGCATATGGTGGATATGTCTTGGGATCAACTCGGCCGAAGTCCTTCTTACCCCTTCTTATCCTGTGAGCCCAAGCTCGAACTGCTTGTTGAACTAACTCTTTGTTCCCTTCAGCAGGAAAGTACAAAGATTCAGCAAACACTTCCATCTGAGGAAGATCTTTCAAAGGGTAGCCAAACTGTTTTCTGGCTAATGTTGGATAGTAACTGATGACACCTTTCCTTCCCAACAAAGGTACTCCAACAAACCTTCCGCAACTGACCATCAACTCTTTACCTAGCAAATCCCTGTCATAACCCCAGGCAATGTATTCAACAGTCAACCCCATTAGTCTTCTGGACCATCTCCATTCATCCCTCATCTCCTTGAAGGCCCCTAACTTAAGCAACTGTCTAGCAAACCACTCAGCAAATAAAGGAGCACAGCAGACTACCGGACCACCCCTACCCTTCTCATTTCTGTAATGGACACCGAAGTAGAAGTCACCCAAAAGTGTAGGCTGTGAAGGCATAGCTTCTTGGTAATTTTGATGAAGACAACATCTCTCAACAACTCTCATGAGCAAAGATCAAAAAAAAGGATTGAGTTGAAGACTTGGAGTGAATATTAAAGTGAAGACTAAAAATAATTTCAAATGGAGCATTTTCTTTCAAATGATCAAGCAACATAAATGGTATATCTAAAACTTTCTCTAATATGATATACAAGTGTTCAAAATATTCATCTAATAGTGTCTTGGTTCATCCATCATAATTTTGTGTCATTGCATTTCTTTAAACATTTTGCCAAGAAAATATTTTTCATTTTTCAGCTTCAGTAACCGGTTACCCCAGGGTAAGTAACCGGTTACCACTGTTGTTTTACAAAAAAAATTAACGTTGGGAATAAGTAACCGGTTACCCCAGGGTAAGTAACCGGTTACCACTGATAAAGTTTGGCAAAAAGTTGCATTTCTTCATCCAGAATTTTTTGATGCATTGTGATGATCCATGGCATTCTTTCACTCATTATACTCCTTTAGAAAGGTGTGTGTAGCAATATAAATTCAACATTTTTCAGATTTCATTTTTACCTCCTTTTTGCAAACACTTTTCAAAAACAATTTCTCACATATATTTTCATACTTTCTCAAGTGTTCACAAATTGTCACTAAAGTATTCTTTGCACAAAAATTTCATACATTGCTAAGAATACATATCATTTGCATTGAACACTTGTATACTATATTGAGATTGTCTACAAGGAGAAGATCAATCAATTGATTGATATACAACATAGAAATCATTTTCATACACTTCAAAAATTCTAAATTATTTCTAAAGTCACACTTTGTTTTAGGATTGTTAAGACAAAGTTGTGGAGTTGTATTACTTGTGTTTCAAGGGTTAGTTGGAAACAAGTGTGTTCATTTAGAGAGGATTGTTCTCTACTTGAACTTAGGAAAAATCCAAGAGGATTGTTCTTGGTGGTTTAGTGGCTTAAGACTAGGAGTGTCTTGTACAAGTCCAAAACATAGTAAAATTCTCTTTCGAGTCGAAGGAGGAGTGGAGTACTCTCGGATTGTGAGGGGAACCACTATACATCGTCGTGTCCTCTCTACTTTCAGCACTTTATTTTTCAGCATCTAACCTTAAGCAGAAAAATAAACCAAAACTGGTAAAAATCGAAGAATTTGTTAACAACCTAATTCACCCCCCCCCCCTCTTAGGTGCACTCTTAAAACTACAATTGGCATCAGAGCAAGTTATAGGTAACTTGTTCCTAGTGATCCAGCATGGCTTCCGCAAACACACATCCGGTTTTCAAAGACGGTGGAAGTAGCAACAAGCACCCACTCTTCTCCGGAGAATATTGACTTTTGGAAGATTAGAATGAAGGCACATCTTGAAGCCCGAGGAGAAGGTATATGGGAAGCAATTGAAAACGGTCCACATAATCCGATGAATGTTATCAATGGCATTGGAACCGCGAAATTGAAAAATACTTATGATGAAGATGATAAGAAAAGGATTCTAAATGAGAAGAAGGCAATCAACATACTCCAAAGCGCTCTTAGTATGGATGAGTTCTTTCTCATATCTCAATGTAAATCGGCAAAGGAAATTTGGGACACCTTGGTAGAAACACATGAAGGAACCACCGAAGTGAAGAGATCAAGGCTAAACACCCTAAGCCAAGAGTATGAAATGTTTCGAATGCAGCCCGGAGAATCCATTGTAGAAATGCAAAAGAGATTTGTTCATCTTACAAATCATTTGATTGCTCTTGGAAAAACATTTAAAAATGATGATCTCAATCTTAAAGTCCTAAGATCATTAACAAGAGAATGGAAACCAAAAGTGACGGCTATTTCCGAGAAAAAAAGTCTCTCAACGATGACATCCGCATCCTTGTTCGGAAAACTCCAAGAACATGAAATGGAACTTGGAAGATTAGAAAAACATGAGAATCAAGAAAAGAAGTCTAAAGGAATTGCCTTGAAAGTCGAATCTAAACAAGATAAAGATGAGGACACATCGGAAGATGAAGACTTCATGCTACTTGTGAAAAAGCTCGGTAAGTTTTTTAATAAAAATGATAAATCTCTTTTCACTAAAAAGAATAGACATTTCAGGAAAAGAGAGGGATCCACATCAAATCAAGATGTTACATGCTATGAATGTGGGAAGCAAGGACATATCAAACCGGATTGTCCAAAGCTTCAAAAGAAAGGAGGATTCAAAGGCAAGAAGGACTATAAAAACAAGAAGGCATATGTTGCGTGGGAAGACAATGAGATAAGTTCATCATCGGAATCGGAAAATGAAGAACGTGCAAATATGGCTTTGATGGCTTCTCACCACTCCGATGACGAACATGATGAGGTTAGTAGCAATTACTCTATTTATGATAATGATGCACAAGAAGTTATAGATGAACTTCTAAAAGAATGCAAGACTTTGTATAAAAGCATCTCATCTCAAAAGAAAAGAATTTCATTTTTAGAAGAACAAAATTCAGTTTTTATGAAAAATATTGAAAATGAAAAACAAAAATTGATGGATGAAAAACAAAGTCTTGTATGCAAGAATTGTGAATCCTTATCTTTTCAAATTGTTCAACTCAAAAGAGTGTTAGAAAGATACGAAAAAGGTCAAATTGGCTTGGAAGAAATTCTTAAACATCAAAGATATCCTAATGATAAAAGTGGATTAGGATATTCCAAGTTTTCCAAACCAAGCACCAATGAGACCGTTTTCGTAAGAGCAAGTGAACAAGTTGTTAAAGAGAAGGAAATCACTTCTAAAATTCAGCATCAAAATCATAAAAAGAAAAGAGTTGTGAAGAAAAAGAATTATGTTCCTAGATATAGAAGTCATTTTCAACCTACTTGTTTTTATTGTGGAATTAAAGGCCACACACCTAATGCTTGCTATGTGCGTAACATTGGTGTTGCTAAAGGGCATTATGTGTGGGTTGAAAAGGGTACTAACTATCAAGGACCCAAAGCAATTTGGGTACCTAACACTACTTGATTTTGTGTTGTAGGTATGCTTGAAGTCAACCACTAATCAATGGTATCTCGATAGCGGTTGCTCAAAGCATATGACAGGAGACATAAACAAATTTTCAAATCTAAAGCTTAAGGCCAAGGGTTATGTTACTTATGGTGACAACAACAAAGGAAAGATTCTTGGCATTGGCACCATTGGTTCACCACCTTTTACAACTATAGAAGATGTACTCTATGTAGAAGGACTCAAGCACAATCTTCTTAGCATTAGCCAACTTTGTGACAAAGGATTCAAGATCAACTTCAATAAAGATGGATGTTTGATTGTAGATGAAGTCACTCATGAGGTTATGTTAAAAGGTAATAGAATCAATAATATTTTTATGATTTCTCTTGACAATGTTTCTTTGAAGGTAAAATGCCTTGTGGCAAATAACAATGAGTCATGGCTATGGCATAAAAGGATGGCTCACATTCACATGGAGCACTTAAACAAATTGGTTAAGCATGATCTTGTTATTGGATTACCGAAGATGAAGTTTGTCAAAGATAGACTTTGTGATGCATGCCAAAAGGGAAAACAAACCAAATCAACTTTCATATCCAAAAATGTGGTGTCCACATCGAGGCCGCTACAATTACTACACATGGATCTTTTTGGTCCATCAAGAACTAAGAGCTTCGGAGGTAATGTTTATGTACTAGTTATTGTAGACGATTTTTCTAGATATACTTGGACTTTGTTTCTAGTGCAGAAAAGTGACGCTTTTAAAGCATTCAAGAAGTATGCCAAGCAAGTCCAAAATGAGAAGTCTCTTTCAATTGTCTCCATAAGAAGCGACCACGGTGGTGAGTTTCAAAATGCATCATTTGATGAATTTTGTGAAGAGAATGGGATATCACATAATTTCTCCGCACCAAGAACTCCACAACAAAACAGTGTCGTAGAAAGAAAGAATCGGTCATTGATAGAGCTTGCAAGGACCATGCTTAGTGACTCAAATCTACCTAAATACTTTTGGGAGGACACGGTAAGCACGGCGTGCTTTGTAAGTAATCGTGTCAACATTAGACCAATTCTCAAAAAGACTCCATACGAATTGTTTAGAGGAAGAAAACCAACCATTGCATTTCTTCATGTATTTGGTTGTAAGTGCTTTGTCCTTAACAACGACAAGGACAATCTCGGTAAGTTTGATGAGAAATCGGATGAAGGTATATTTCTCGGTTATTCCCTTCATAGTAAAGCATATAGAATTTATAACAAAAGAACCTTAACTATTAAAGAATCTATTCATGTTAAATTTGATGAAACTAACCCCTCCAAGGAGGATATTATTTTGTGTGATGATGATGATGAAATTTTAGAAGTTCCTAAAGAAGATACCTCGAAAAACCATGTTGAAGATCAAGTTGAAAGTGAAGATTCGATTCAACAAGATCAAGATATCAACAATCTACCTATAGAATGGAGAATTCATAGAGATCACCCTATTGACAAGGTTATCAGAGATATAAGCCAAGGGGTAGCAACAAGGTTAAATCTCAAAGATGCTTGCATGAACATGGCGTTTGTCTCACAAATAGAACCCTCCAAAATCAATGAAGCATTAAAAGACGATCAATGGATACTCGCTATGCAAGAAGAATTGAATCAATTCGAACGGAATCAAGTTTGGGAACTTGTCCCTAGACCAAGTGATAAACATATTATAGGTACAAGATGGGTATTCAAAAATAAACTTGATGAAAATGGTATTATCATTCGAAATAAGGCAAGATTAGTGGCGCAAGGTTACAATCAAGAGGAAGGAATTGACTTTGAAGAAACCTTTGCTCCGGTTGCAAGATTGGAAGCTATTCGACTTTTGCTTGCCTATGCATGTTCCATGAACTTTCAACTCTACCAAATGGACGTCAAAAGTGCTTTCTTGAATAGATACATCAATGAAGAAGTATATGTCAAACAACCCCCGGGTTTTGAAGACTTCAAGAATCCATCTCATGTTTTCAAACTAAGAAAAGCTCTCTATGGTCTAAAGCAAGCACCAAGAGCATGGTATGATCGCCTTATCAACTTTCTTTACGAAAAGGGCTTCGTAAAAGGAAAAGTCGATAAAACTTTGTTCATCAAGAAAACAAGAGGTAATACGTTATTAGTTCAAGTTTACGTTGATGATATCATTTTTGGTTCAACTAACAAAGATCTTTGTGAGGAATTCTCATCAATAATGCAAGGAGAATTTGAAATGTCCATGATGGGAAAGATGAACTATTTCCTTGGTCTTCAAATCAAGCAACTAGAAGAAGGAATCTTCATCAACCAATCTAAATATTGCAAGGAATTATTGAAGAGATTCGAAATGGATACGTGCAAACCTATGGCTACTCCAATGGGGTCCGGTACCTACGTTGATCAAGATGAATTCAGAATTCCAATTGATATCACGAAATATCGAGGTATGATTGGTTCTTTACTCTATTTGACGGCAAGCCGTCCTGAAATTATGTTTAGTGTTTGTTTGTGTGCTCGGTTTCAAGCTAATCCAAAGGAGTCACACCTTACGGCGGTCAAGAGGATCATGAAGTACCTTAAAGGAACAACGGACGTTGGATTATGGTATCCGAAAGGTAGTATGTGTAATTTATTTGGTTATTCTGACGCTGATTATGCAGGATGCAAAACAGATCGAAAAAGTACAAGTGGTACATGTCACATCCTAGGAAATGCATTGGTTTCATGGGCATGCAAGAAACAAGCATGTGTTGCTCTAAGTACGGCTGAAGCGGAGTACATAGCGGCGGGAAGTTGATGTGCACAAATCCTATGGCTTAAACAACAACTTGATGATTATGGATTAAACCTTGGATGCATTCCCCTTCGATGCGACAATACGAGTGCTATCAACATCACAAAAAATCCTGTCATGCATTCAAGAACTAAGCACATTGACATACGGCATCATTTCTTACGAGATCATGTGCTTAATGGAGATGTCGAAGTCACATTTGTGGATACACATAACCAACTTGCGGACATATTCACCAAACCCCTTGCAAAAGAGCCATTTTACAAAATTCGCCGAGAACTTGGAATTTTGACCGAAACGGATCTCTAATTTCTTCATCAAATATTCATCATACATCATTAAGGATCAAAGGTATGTATTTTTCATAATTTTTCGACTTCGGTAAGTCACATTTTTTTGATGATTTATGTTTAAAAAGTGAGTTTTCTCGATTTTTCGTAGAGTTAAATTATTTTTCAAGTTTTTGTACTATGATCAAAAGTTGCCTTAATATGTGTTTAATCATGTCCATGTGCAAAAATATGAATTTCTCTCACCATTTTGTCTCTAGAAGCTTGTTGTTTTTGCATGTTTGGCATGAGTAACCGGTTACCCCAGGGTAAGTAACCGGTTACCACTGTTTGACTTCTTTTTTTTAATTTTCGCGCATGCGTAACCGGTTACCCCAGGGTAAGTAACCGGTTACTGCTGAACAATTCTGAAGAAAAAAAATAACTTTTAAAGTGTTGTACTTTAAGACCAAACATTATCACTTGTCTTGGAACTCATCTCATCTTCTTCTACCTTCCTCCTTCAATGTCTCATAAACCCTCACTTGGAAAAATAACCCACTCACACAAATTCCAAAATTAACTCCATAAAAAGCAAATCCACACTCTCCACATACATCCTACCATTCCCATATCTCTCTATCAAGGATTACATTTTCGGATTCCTCTCAAAACCCTCACTTTTCAAAACCTAAATTATGGCTCCTACCAAGAAGAACAAGGGAAAGAAAGCTATGGGTGAAGGTTCACAAACTGGAAATAAGGAAGAATCCATGGATGTTAGTCACATGCATCCTTCGAAGGGAAGAAAATCCAGCTCTGATGTAAGTCGAAGGGAGATGATGAAGACCAAATATGTGAAGTTCTCTGCTTTTCCAGTTCATAGTTTTGATTTTGAACAGCTTCTGACAATCTCCGGTGTGAACAAGTTAGTCTCCGAGACAGGTTTGATTTATCCGGAACTTGTTAAAACTTTTTATCGGAATCTTAAGTTTACTCATGATGAATTTGATGATGTTTTTATGGAATCTGTGGTGAATAATACTAATATATGCATTGGATTGGATGATATTGCTAAGTGTTTAGAAATTCCAAATGAGGGAGATGAATTTCTTTTCGGATATGTTCCCGAAGGTGCTCATTGGAAAGACTTTGATACCTTGAATTATTTTGTTGAAATATCTCGTGGTACTCATGATGACTTAATTGGGAGACAATCTCAATCATCCCGTGTTATCAAATATGCTAAGTCATTGACGGTTAGTGACCGAATGTTGCATTTTGTGCTAGCTTATATTTTAGTTCCTCACCATTCCAATCATGCCCAAGTTTCCGATTTTGATGTGTATTTACTAAAAGCTTTGAGAATGGGATGGAAGATTAATTGGTCTCATTTGATCTTTTATCATTTAAGACATCAATTTGGTCTTTCCGGTGGTTTGCCATATGGTTTCTTTATCTCTAAGTTGTTGGCTTATTGTAAGGTGCCTCTTGACAATGAAGAGTGTCTTGAAATGGATGATCAAATATGTGAACTTAACAAAAACACACTTCTCAAGAATACCGGCATTGTGTTGGCTCCGGACGAGACTTATAAATATAAAGAGGAATTAGATGCTGCTGTTCCGGAAGGAGGATATACAATGGAATCACTTCACCGTGAGATGATGGCCATGAAGATTCAAATGACCTCCAACCATGCTCAAGCAATGCGTGGCATTAACAAACTTCTAAAACTTCACCGCGCTTCTCACCGGTCTAATGAAGAAGAAGAAGATGCGGAGATGGGAGAAGGTTCCGGAAGTGACTAAATGTGTTGGTTTAATTGATATTTTTCTATCTATGTTTTTAATCTTTTTATGGTTTTTGTTATGTTATGTTGTTATGCACTTTAAAGTCCTACAAGGGTAGGCTTTTCCTTTTTGAAACTTGATATGCTATGTTTCTATATTTTACAATGTTTGTGGTAAAATGTGAAAATGCTCATAATTTTTAAGTCTTGACCCAACCTTTTTGATAATGCCAAAGGGGGAGAAGAATTGCATTGTTGCTTGCTTTGTTGCTTGCTTTGTTGCTTGTTGTTTAAAATTTATGCAAGAAATTTTTTCAAAGTCTCAAAGCATTGCTCATATTCTAAAAGAAAGGGGGAGCACATCCTTAGGGGGAGATTCCTTGGTGTATAGAAACTTGGTGGAAATCATTGTTCAAATAATGAGTTGTCATCATCAAAAAGGGGGAGAATGTGAAGGCATAGCTTCTTGGTAATTTTGATGAAGACAACATCTCTCAACAACTCTCATGAGCAAAGATCAAAAAAAAGGATTGAGTTGAAGACTTGGAGTGAATATTAAAGTGAAGACTAAAAATAATTTCAAATGGAGCATTTTCTTTCAAATGATCAAGCAACATAAATGGTATATCTAAAACTTTCTCTAATATGATATACAAGTGTTCAAAATATTCATCTAATAGTGTCTTGGTTCATCCATCATAATTTTGTGTCATTGCATTTCTTTAAACATTTTGCCAAGAAAATATTTTTCATTTTTCAGCTTCAGTAACCGGTTACCCCAGGGTAAGTAACCGGTTACCACTGTTGTTTTACAAAAAAAATTAACGTTGGGAATAAGTAACCAGTTACCCCAGGGTAAGTAACCGGTTACCACTGATAAAGTTTGGCAAAAAGTTGCATTTCTTCATCCAGAATTTTTTGATGCATTGTGATGATCCATGGCATTCTTTCACTCATTATACTCCTTTAGAAAGGTGTGTGTAGCAATATAAATTCAACATTTTTCAGATTTCATTTTTACCTCCTTTTTGCAAACACTTTTCAAAAACAATTTCTCACATATATTTTCATACTTTCTCAAGTGTTCACAAATTGTCACTAAAGTATTCTTTGCACAAAAATTTCATACATTGCTAAGAATACATATCATTTGCATTGAACACTTGTATACTATATTGAGATTGTCTACAAGGAGAAGATCAATCAATTGATTGATATACAACATAGAAATCATTTTCATACACTTCAAAAATTCTAAATTATTTCTAAAGTCACACTTTGTTTTAGGATTGTTAAGACAAAGTTGTGGAGTTGTATTACTTGTGTTTCAAGGGTTAGTTGGAAATAAGTGTGTTCATTTAGAGAGGATTGTTCTCTACTTGAACTTAGGAAAAATCCAAGAGGATTGTTCTTGGTGGTTTAGTGGCTTAAGACTAGGAGTGTCTTGTACAAGTCCAAAACATAGTAAAATTCTCTTTCGAGTCAAAGGAGGAGTGGAGTACTCTCGGATTGTGAGGGGAACCACTATACATCGTCGTGTCCTCTCTACTTTCAGCACTTTATTTTTCAGCATCTAACCTTAAGCAGAAAAATAAACCAAAACCGGTAAAAATCGAAGAATTTGTTAACAACCTAATTCACCCCCCCCCCCTCTTAGGTGCACTCTTAAAACTACATAGGCACTGGATTGCCTTTTGCAAAGATTGAGATCACCTCTAAGCTGACAAACTCTTTCTCTCCAGGAAACAGGCTGGACCCATACACCATCAATGCGAGCAAGGCACCAAAGTCATTCCACTTAGCCTCTGTAGCATACCTCTCTGCCTCTGGGATAAGCACACTCCAGGGTAGCCCTTTGCCTTCACTCTCTTGCAGAGCCTTCCTGACTGAAGCAGCTGGCAACCTACAAACCTTGGCTATGTCTTCATCTTTAAGCACAACCTCTGACCCATAGAATGGCAATGTCTCTCTGACCGGAACATTCAGCATGCTGGAGATCTCTTCCAATGTCGGAGCTAAGATGTAACCTGGAAAAACAAAGCAACGCAGCAGGGGATCATAAAATTGCAACAGGGTATGCAAACTGTCTTTCTGGTCTGCAGTGGGCTTGTCCACAAACTTCAGTATATGGCCATATCTTTTCTTGAAATTGCCCAAGACTTGGTCGTTCATTAGACCTGCTAACCTCTGAACACTTCTAACTTCCGGCTGAAGAAAGGTATAATGTACATTCTTTTTCGTTGGAACTCTTCTGATTTCTGCCATGGAGATAAGATTACCAAAACTGGGAGAAAATTAAGAGCAATGACCTGAAAAATGGGAAATATAAACAGTTAATGCAAAGAATGATGCAAATGCAATGCAATGCAAGCATATGATCAATTGGGACCATCTGAACTGGATCACTGACAAGGGCCCCTCTGAACACTGGCAAACCAAAAGTCCACTGAGTCACACTCTCTGATAATCACAACTCACTAAAGAAGATCTCAGGACCACAGTATCAAGAATACCAGAACAAGAACACCAGAAAACCAGCATCAAGAAAACCAGAACTCCGGAACCATAGAATCATAGAACCAAAGATCACAATCATAGGACCACAGATCATAACAAGGACCACTGAATAGATGAGTGTATGTTGAGGTCATGGGTTCCTGCACACCTGTAAACCCCTCCCAATCTCACTGGTAAAAGGCTCCGGGTCAGACATCACGGACTCTCAAAGCCGAATAGCAATAATACTGTCACCATCTCCGAGAAATGGCTCATGACCAAATCAGGGAATCGATTTGGCATTATATACTATGCAGGGAGGCCTCAGCTGAGTCCAGGACACAAGGTCATCCTATGAGATCCCCAGGTGGGCCCTCGGATGCGAATGGGTTTGCCACAAAATGTGGGCTGCCACTGTCATCACTAAAGAGGGATGTTTCCACAAGGTTCTCAATGATCGGTCCCCAGCTGCACATAACTGTCAAGGTTATGTAATGAGAGAGGAAGATCCCCAAATCAAGACATTTCCAAGACAATAGCAACCTGGGTGTGGAACTCACTACTACCCCCATGACAAGATCTCATGAGGCCAAAGTGGAACCACTCTAAGTCCTATCGTGCACTCGAGCCGGGTACTTGGCTCATCCTCTCAAGAACAAGTAACACCCATCCCACCAAATAGAAAGACCAGTCCAGACAGTCCAGTATATATACATGATGCAGTAAATAAAGACTGAAAACTGTAAATAAAACTGTAAATAAAGCTGTAAATAAACAACAATAAAATACAACAAGCCACAGCAAACAAACATCACCCAAAGAAACAGCAACACACAAGCGCTAGGAGAGACTCACAGGGGAACCAGAGATCTCTGGTGTGCAGTCCCAAGCAGAGTCGCCAGCTGTCGCTCCCCGAATTTCCATCCTGGTACAAACGCGAAAGTGGCGCGGAAAAAGAATAGAGTCGCCAGCCAGGCATTTTTATCCCGAAGAAAGGGAATGGTAATGCTGCACAAACCAGAAGAAAGAAAGAGGAAGGACACAGGTCCTACGAACCAAAGAGACTGAGCTCGGGAGTCGGTTACGACTTGGGAAGGTATTAGCACCCAGATCGTCCGCCGTACCCGACGGGATCCACGCTTGCAAAAGAAACTATTTCAAAGGGTGAGGGTATGAAAACTGCAGCAAAAGAAATGAAAATGAACTGGAAAAGAAAATGAGGAAAGAAATGAATAAGAAAAGAAAGGGAAAATGTAGGGAAAATAAAGATTGTGCTCGAACGGGCCCTACCCCGCTGCCTACGTACCTCATCAGGGTAATGAGGATCAGAGACGCCGTAGTTCCCCTAACTAGGGGTACTAAAAGGAAATTGCTTGTGGATTAAGGCTTGAACTGCCTATGCCATTGCTCAGGTGTTGCAGACTCGGACGACGAGTGCGTAACCGTCTTGCAAAGTGACATGTAGGAGCAAGTTCGCGTATGGAGCGAATGAGGTGAGAAAAGAATTCCCGAAGGAAAGGCGCTTATTGTTTGTTTGGTGTTTTTTAGCAGCTTTTATGAGTGAAAGTTTGCATAGGTAAGTGACCTAAGTCTTACTCAATGGGATGTGTACATCTCACATCATCCCGAAATGGAATGCGCAAGAGGCACACCTATCTATGGAGGAAATCCCCAAAGCTAGTCCCACAAGTGAAGGCTTAAGCACACTGGCCTATTACCATTATTAAGTATTTTTGTGGTTTTTTTGGTTAAGAAGTGTTTCTTAGCTTTTTCTTTGTGAGGTACTCATGCTAAGACCTATCCACCACGAGTGATAACTCACACCTCGCCCCGAAACGGAACGCGTGCAAGTATCTCATAGCAAAGTCCCATGTCACATGAAAGCACTCAACCTTTATTAAGTGAATTAGCATTAAGTTTGAAGATGAGAAGAGAGAGCACCAAAGGAACTCAAAGGAAAAATTCTAAAGGGGACTAAAATAATCCTAAGTGTTAACATGCATGGATGTCCTAAGGGTTAGTGAGGTTTCTAACCTAATGAAGAAGGAAAGAAGAAGAGAAGAAGAAGATAGAAGAAGGGATGAGAAAGGCCTAAGCCCAACAACAAATGGTTAGTGCACATAAACATAAGAGGAGAAGATGAGATTTGGAGATGTGGAACTCAATTCCCACATCTTTCACTTACCAAGCCCCTGCAAGGTTAATTTGCATACAAGTGAAGCACAATGAACAAGATAACATGATAACATCACACAATCAGAAGTGAAATGATATGAACAAATTCACAATGCAAATTCAACTCAAAGAAAAGAGGAGAATAAACTTTATGAGCAAAAGATGCAACATGAAACACTTATGAGAACTTATGCTAACTTATGAAATATGCAAAGCAAAATGCACAAGATATGAACAAAAGACTCACAACCAGAACTAAAACAAGATGAAGAATGTATTAAGAAGCCAACAAGATGAAGAGAAGAGAGGTACAAGACCAAACAATACCAAAATGGAAGCAAAAGAAGCCATAAGATGAAGTGAAAACACTTAAAGAAACAAGTGACTTAAAGAAGAAGCAAACACAAAAATTCAGAAGACACAAGACCTATCCTAGGACCAGGAAGGTACCCACACCCCAAAGGAACCCCAAATGAGAAGAAAAAATGGGCACAAGTGCCTTTCTAGGCTTATGAGAGACTTAAAGGTTCAAAGGAAGCAAAATGGGACAAGGTTCAAGATAAAATCCACAATAAATCAAACAGCCATATAAAAATTCCACAATTGAAACCAAATGACCTTCAAACATGTTATATCAACTAGCCAAAAGTATTTGCAAAGATTCAGAAGCAAACTAGGTTAAATGGAGGCAAGAACACAAGTTAGGGCAGAAAACTTACATCACAAGTTACCAGACCAAGACTCAAGAAATCAGTTTCTAAAAATCCAGAGAAAAATTACATGAAAAGTACAAGATCTTAGGAATACAAAGCAAAAATAATGGGATCAAAACTCAAAATATTGAAGAGTATGGAAAATGAACAAGGCTGATTGGTCAAAGAAGACTTAAAAAGAAGCTAGGTGAGATGATGAATTATTTCAGACACGTGGATCAATGAAAAAAATAAAATGAAAATATGATAAAATATTAGAGACACAAAATAAGGTTTATGATTTTTTTGGGAATTTTTAGGTGAATGGAAGTATTTTAAATTAATTAAAATGGAACTGAATTAAAAAGAAATTAAATGTGACAAAAGAAAATAAAAGGACTTGGTGAGGTGAGATAAGTAAAGGTTGTACGTGTGATTTGGATTGGGCTGGTTATGGTGAGGTGCGAAAATCAATTGCCTTAAGCCCAGGTCAGCGCTGGTTTATGTTAAGTGTAATGGAAATTAGTTGCAATAAAAATAAGAAATACTAGAAACAATAGGACGCGCACGATTGATCTAACGGCTACGGGAGACCACCTCATTAAATGAGGTGGCATCAGGACACGCTGCTACTGGCTGGTACATGGTTACTGCTGTAGGTCCTAGCACACGCTGATTTAAATGAGAAAACAGAATTATAACATGAATGGAAGGGAAATGAGGGATACGTGGCATGCTTGTATGCGTTGGATGATAGATCTAACGGTTCCTGTGCATCTTCTTCCCTTAGAAACCCTAGATGACATCAAAACAAATTCCAGTGACCGGAGCTAGGGCTCCGACACCGGAGACCAAACCAGAAGCAAAAATTAACCAAATAATGCAAACAAATAGTCCAGATCAACTAATTAGACGTCACTGAATCCAAATATGACCTTAAAAATAGCTGAATCTCAATGGATTGGCCGGATCGAACAAAATAAAGATTGACCATGAAACTTTAAATCAAGATAACTTTCACTACAATGCACTAAAATCAATTCTACAAAGTGCAGCATGATCAGCAAACAACAAGGAACACAAAGCAACAATTAAATTCCATTTCCAGAACATGAAATTTCAAGCCATACCTGAGATGGAGATCTTGAAATATTGAGATAGAATTCCAACCAATGCGTGCAAATCAACCCTCTTACTCCTTAGATGCAAAATAAATGCATCTAAGGCCTTGAAATGGACTGGATCTGAGGTTTCTCAACAAGTGGCTTTGAAATGGCAAGCTTCCAATTCTGTGCTTTAAGCTCAAATGAATGGATGATTCTTGATCTATAAGATTCACTGATCAAGAATATGGAAGAAGTTTGTGGAGAATGTAAGAGAATCAAGAGATATTAACGCAAAATGCAAGGATGCAAGAAAGTTAATAATGAGAGAATGAGAGAGAATTCAGATCTGATGCAACCCTAATTCTCTTTGTTGTGATGTAAAAAAGCAATGCTGAAAGTGTGAAAGAAAATGCATGAAAATCAAATGTGAAAAGTGTGATTTTGCATAATGTGCACTTGGTGGAATAAGCATGCTATGCTCATGCTCTCTTGGGCCTCTCAGCATGTGTGAGTTTCATTTTCCACCCTTGATCCAAATCCATTCATTCCTGGCCCTTAGATTCAAGTGTCACACTTGTTTCATGATTTTTGCAAATTTGCATGTTTTGGAGGGATTTTTTCAAAGTGCACGAAATTGACCATTTATTTGGAGCAAATTGGTCCTTATGCAATGTATTTTAAGTTTGAAACGAGTTTGGGCTTGTACCAACTCACAAAAATAAGATTGGAGCCTTCTTGCATTTGGTGCATTTTGGAAAAGTGAAAATTTGCCCTAATATGATGGAATTTTCGAAAGCCCTCTAGGATGATCCAGGAATCCTGTGAAAAAGTACTTGTACTTTTTGAAAATGGGAGCCCTTACTCTCCAACTTTCATGTTTTACTTTGGTCCATTTGAAGAATTTTTGATCATGTTAAGGCCACTTGAAAATTAGGGCAAAATTTGGAAAACTTCAAAAACCAACTTTGTACCATTTTTGCAAAACCCCTCAAATCTCCATGATTCTTGAACTTTGGGCATTCCAAACCTCTTATAACATTGTAAGGACCCCTCTTGGCCAAAAAATTTGGGTTGGACCCCTTGAAATTGCACAGTTGACTTTTTATGGGCTTTGTTGACTTTTTCCTTCATCTGCAAGCAACTGAGGCATTGACTGACTTCCACATGGAATTTTCTCATGAATTTTGACACATAGGATCCTCTTAACATATGGAAGACGTTGCCCAAAAGAAATGGCCAAAGTTGTGAGATCTTGGTGCTTGAATCACAAACCCTAATTTGGGTGCACTGCATAGGAGCTTTGCCTTGTCCTGAGATCTCTGATGATCATGCAATCTTCTGAGCTTTTGCCAATGGACTTGATCTTGTAAATGGAGTGTAGACTCACCATAGAACTTGTACAACCTAATTGGGACCCTTGTCATGGCTTGAAATGCTTCAAGGAACTCCACAGATGACCATATGCTTGATGCTAGGACATGAGGGATGTTATGCTTCATCTTTCCATAATATGATGATGAGGAAATGATATGAGTATGATGAATATGATGTGATATGATGCTTAAAATGAAGAGGGAAAATTTGGGGTGTTACAATATATATATATATATATATATATATATATATATATATATATATATATATATTTATATATGTATATATATATATGTATATATGTATATATATATATATATATATATATATATATATATATATATATATCAACAAGTTTGATTCACCAAATATTTCATGTTTACATAAACAGACATCACCAAAATACATATACAAAATGTATCACAAAAAGGCATCAAGTCGACCCTAGCTACCCGGTGCTACATATCAGAGCCGACCGACCAAAAGAATTAAGATAAGCTTCACAAAAAGACCTCCAACAACCTACTCTGCAATGCCTCATAGAGCATCATAAAACAACAGAAGGGTGAGAAACATTATCATAATGACATTGTATATAATTATATATCTCAACATATAAAATACACATAAAACATGTTCTGACCACAAATCATTTCCAACATACATAACCTCAAGCATACTTATCGTGCATACTTTCACCACTTCGTTCACATCACATAAACATACATCGTTCATGTTTATTCACACATATACACTACAATGTATACATACATACATACATACATACATACATACATACATATATATATATATATATATATATATATATATATATATATACTCAAGCATGTTTCCATCCATACATACTTTAATCTCCATATATATATATATATATATATATATATATATATATATATATATATATATATATATATATATATATATATATATATATATATATATATATATATATTCATGTTTATTTCATCAATTCACAATTTAGATGATAAATGCAAATCATAGAGACCGACTCACGACTCTATGCAAATGCAATGCAGTACCGACTCAATCATCATCAAGTTCACTCAGGAACTAATTGGAACCATTGCTCGTTACCTAAAGTAACTCCCCGTCGGGAATAAGATGTTCACTCATTGCTCACACCCCACACGGGCACACAATGTTTATGGATTGCTCACACCCCACATGGGCACACAACCCGATTGCTCACACCCCACACAGGCACACTATCAATGTGAATAAATCACCCATTGTTCACACCCCACACAGGCACACAATATTTATGGAGTGCTCACACCCCACATGGGCACACAACCCGATTTCTCACACCCACACGGGCACACAATCAATGTGAATAAATCACTCATTGCTCACACCCCACACGGGCACACAATCAATGTGAATAAATCACCCATTGCTTACACCCCACACGGGCACACAATGTTAATGGATTGCTCACACCCCACACGGACACACAATCTGACCGCTCACACCCCACATGGGCACATGATCGTGTTGTAATCATTGCTCACATTCCACATGAGCACACGATGCTACACCGGATTCACAAAGAATCCCGCAACACAAAAATGCATACATTATGCTTCACATGCAAAATGACACACAACATTCTTGCAAATTCATACATTATTCACAACATAATCATGCACTCAACTCATTCAATTAGCATACATTTGCATTCAATTCAAGCAATGTATTCATTTGCCAAACGGCCACAACATCACATCAAACCCACATTTCCATAATTAATTCATTTACGTTTTATCGGAAAAGTCGGACAAAAGTCGGCTAAAAATTACATATCTTAGCATCATTAGTTTCTACACGTTTTTAACTTCGAAACGATATAAAGAACACTAAAAACGGATAACCGAAACTCAAGTTACAAACTAAAGAAATTACCAAACCAAAACTCTCAGGCTCGCTGAGCGACCTGCTCGCTCGCTGAGCGAGGAAATCTCTGGAAAATTCGCTGAGCAATGGGTTGCTCGCTGAGCGAAAGTTGCGATTCTACAGCAACTCAGTTACGCGACAGTCATACAAAAACCCTCAAAAATCCAATCAAACTTCAACAAACATCCACAAACATGTATAAACTATCATACTTCGATTATAACAAGATCTAACCGATTAATCTACCAATTTCTCAGATCTTCATTAAAACCCTAACATTTCATTCTCTCTAAACTTCACCAAAACAAAACCTATACAATCTAACACATACATAATCATATACAAGATTAAGATAACAATGTTTATCACCCTTACCCGATTGTTTCAATTCCTAAGAGAAATCTTGATGATTTTCCAACTTTTCCTCTTTTCTCTTCTTTTCTCTTCTCTTCCTTTTCTTTCTCCTCTTTTTCTTTCTATACTTTCTTTCTATTTGTCTATCTTATAACCCTTACTAACTATTTCGACACTTAACTCATTTTCTTCTCTTTTCCATCAAATATCATTTTCTCACAAAATAATAATTCTACACAAATTCTAATTTATTACTAATTAGCAAATGTCTAAAATACCCTTCAATCTAATTTTTACCCGAAAATTCACAAAACGGTAAAATCACATATCATACCAACATATCACATTAACACGTCAACATATCATATTATCATGTCAATTTCACAAATAAGACAATTATCACTCAAATAAAATAAAAGACTCAACAAAATTGGGAAATATCGAATCGGGGCATTACAACGCATGTGAAAGTTAGATCTGGTCAAATTTCAGTTGACTTTCTCCTTAAGAAACCCTAATTTAGCAACTTTTGCCTTGTGATGAATTTGAGGTTTTCTTGATGAATCATGATCAACCCTTGATCAAATGATGAATCTTACTTCATAATCTTGATGTTGACCAAATTTTTTGAAGTTTGACTGTATGTTGACCACATTTGACTTTTTACCCAAGTTCATTGATTATTGATTATCTGAGCATCTGACTGGCCACACTTGTAGGGCAAGAATTGAAACTTGACATGAGGATCCTTTGAAGTATGTGGGATACCATGAAGTCCATTTTAGGCTTCAGAAGTCCAATTTACTTTGAGAAACACAAAACCCTAATTTGAAATCTATTGCTTAGGAGGAGGCTTTGTCTGATGAAACCTTGAATCCCTTTGAGCAATTGAGAATATTATGACCATTAGGAGACCTCTTGAGACATATTGTCTTGAAGATATGAGGGAAAAGTTTGGGGTACAACACTTATATTGTTCAATATCTCACCCTTTTTTAATGTTGCCTATATATTGGTAACGTGCAGGTAATCCAGAGTCGAGTACGTAGTAGCTTCGAGTTGGTGTTTGTCGCTATGATACATAGCTCTTCGGGGGGATGAACGCATGTCTTGTCTTTTATGTTTAATTACATTTTAGTTGATAAATTTTTAAGTTGTTCATTTTGAAGATTCTGTTTGGAGTTGTTTATTTTGAAAACCATGTTGAAGTAGCTTGATGTTGAAAACAAATAATGTTGTTTTAAAGTTGAAATTTGATGAATCTGCTGCCTAGTTTTCGAAGTATATATATTAATGAAGTTTATCTTGTTTGGTTTTAAAGTTGAAAAATATGATATCCCATGTTTTTGGAGAACTTTTATAACTCTGATTTAATTATAAAGTCGGGTAGAAATGGGGTGTTACATTAGTGGTATCAGAGCAGGTCGGTATGTCAGATCAAGTTGTCGAGTCGTAGTTTGTTTAACAATCGAGTATTGTTAAGTGATTCTAACTTTTGTTGTGTTGTAGTGTTAAGTCAAGATTAATGGAAGAAATGATATTATAATGGCTGCTGCAAAACTTACCGAACGCTGGAAGAAATGATGTGTCTCGTACTTTGGCGACTTTTCAGAGAGAGAATCCACCTACCTTCAAGGGAAAGTATGACCATGATGCAACATTGGCTTGGTTGAAGGAAATTGAGAGAATCTTCTGTGTGATGGATTTCACTCCAGCACAGAAGGTTCGTTATGGAACTCACACGTTTGTAGTTGAGGCTGATGATTGGTGGTTGGAAACTAGGGAAAGGTTGGAAGTTTTAGGTGAGGAGACCACTTGGGATGTATTTCGTAGAGAGTTTTTGAGGAAGTATTATCATGAAGATGTGCATGGCAAGAAGGAGATTAAATTCCTTGCGCTAAAACAGGGAAATATGTCAGTGAATGATTATGTTGCAAAGTTTATGGAGTTGTCGAAGTTTTATATGCACCATGATACGACGACTTCTGAATTCTCAAAGTTTATCAAGTTTGAGAACGAGTTGCGCTCAGAGATTAAAAGGTTGTAGGGTATCAGAAGATTCGTGTTTTTGCTGACCTGGTTGATAGTTACAGGATCTTCGAAGAAGATAACAATGCTCACTACAAGATTGTTACTGATAGGATATGCAAAAATTAGCAGAACTGTGGAAAACCTTATGATACTTCAGTTGGTAAGGGTAAGCAGAAAGTTGCTTCGGGTCAGAGAACTAGTGGGGGAGATGTTCCCGCTAGTATTATTTTTCAAGTGTGGGAAAGCTGGACACAAGAGTAATATGTGTACTGCCGAGGTGAAGCGTTGTTTCTGTTGTGGAAAAGTTGGGCATGCAATATCTGATTGCACGCATAAAGAAATGATCTGTTTTATCTTTGATGGAGAAGCACACATTTGTAGCCAGTTCCAGAAGCCAAAGAAAGCAAAGTTTGGAGGAAACGTGTTTGCTTTAGCTGGAACTCAGACGTTTAATGAGGACAAGCTCGTCAGAGGTACATGTTTCATTAATAGTATTCCTTTAATTACTATTATAGATACGAGTGTTACTCATTATTTTATTGTTGCTGAATGTGTTAAGAGATTGGGGGCTGCTATGAAAGGAGAAATGGTCGTCGATATTCCAGCTAAGGTATTGGTGACTACTTCTCTAGTGTGTTCGAGATGCTCGTTGTCCATCTTTGATAAAGACTTTGAAGTTGATCTGGTATGTTTGTCGTTGACTGGGATGTACGTAATCCTAGGTATGAACTGGTTAGAGTATAACTATGTTCATATTAATTGTTATCGTAAGTCAGTGAGGTTTCCTACTTCAGAAGAGGAAGGAGTTGGGTTGTTTTCATTTAGAGAGTTACAGAAGTTGATGAAAGAAGAAGTTCAGATGATTGCGCTGATGAAGTCGTTATCTATGGAGAGTAAAGCTAAGATTGAAGAGTTTCAAGTGGTGAATGAATTTCCTGAAGTTTCCCCTGATGAAATTTCTGACGTACCACCAGAGAGAGAAGTTGAGTTTGCAATTGATCTTGTACCTAGTACTAGACTTGTTTCTATGACATCATACAGGATGTCCGCCTCTGAGTTGGCTAAATTAAAGAAGCAGTTGGAAGAGTTGATTGAGAAGCAGTTTATAAAACCAAGTGTATCGCCGTGGGGAGCTCCAGTTTTGTTGGTCAAGAAGAAAGATGGAAGTATGAGGCTTTGTATATATTATACATAGTTGAACAAGGTGACAATGAAGAACAAATATTTGTTACCAAGAAAAGATGATTTGATGGATCAGTTGATAAACGCTCATGTGTTTAGCAAGATCGAGATATGAGTTTGGTTTGCAAAGTGACACCGCAGAGTGTTATGTTGGGTATGTTGAAGATTAAAAACAATTTTCTAGATAGTATCAGAGAGGATCAAAAGTTAGATGTGAAGTTGGTAGATTCGATGGTGGGAATTGATCAGTTTGAGAATAGTGATTTCAAGCTAGATGCGCATGGTGTATTGAGATTTCGTGATCGGATTTGTATTCCTAATGATGCGGAGGTAAAAAGAAGGATTCTTGAGGAGAGTCATAGAAGTAATTTGAGTATTCATCCAGGAGCGACTAAGATGTATCAAGATTTGAAGAAGTTGTTTTGGTGGCCTGGGATGAAGAATGATGTAGCACGTTTTGTGTATGCCTGTTTGACTTGTCAGAAGTCGAAAGTTGAACATCAAAAGCCTGCTAGTTTGTTGCAACCGTTGGAAATTCCAAAATGGAAATGAGATATCATTTATATGGACTTTGTAACGGGATTTCCTAATACTTTAAGAGGACATGATTTGATTTGGGTGATTGTTGATAGACTTACGAAGTCGGCTCATTTTATTCCTATTAACATCAATTTTCCAATATCGAAGATGGAAGAGATTTATGTCAGATTAATTGTGAAGTTGCATGGTGTTCCTCTATTTATTGTGTCAGATCGAAATCTGAGGTTTACTTATGAGTTTTGGAAGAGTCTGCAAGAAGCGTTAGGTTCTAAGTTGAGGTTGAGTTTAGCGTATCATCCTCAGACAGATGGTCAAACTGAGAGAATGATTCATTCGCTAGAGGATTTGTTGAGAGCTTGTATTCTTGAGTAGGGAGGTTCGTGGGATACTTATGTTCCATTGATCGAGTTCACATATAATAACAATTACCATTATAGTATCGGAATGACACCTTTTGAAGCGTTATATGGTCAGAGATGTAGAACTCCATTGTGTTGCCATGAATCCGGAGAGAGTGTGTAACACCCCATTTCTACCCGACGATTATATAGAAAATCAGAGTATTAAAATTCAACCAAATAGTACACAAACAGGATGCTACATTTTCTACTTATAAAAACTTCAGATAATTTCATGAAAATTGATACATAACACTTTCGGTTCGTAAGAAAGTAAAAACATCAACTTTATTTCATTTATGAAACCAAATTCAACTTTTAAAACTATGCAACGGATTTTCAAATTAATCAACTAAACAAGGTATAACATGTTATTCAACTTAAAACAGCCTAGTAACAACATATTTGTACTAAAACAACTTGAAAACAACACAAAACAAATAAGCGTCCATTTCCCGAGTGTTACCTATCAGAGCACCGACACCGACTCGAACTAATGAAGAATACCATCTTCCTGCAAGCGACATACACGTTACCAACATAGGGGTAACATTCAAACAAAAGGGGGGAGATATCGATAATTATAAATGATATATGATAAACAATACTTAGATAAGGATCATAAACAATTCACCACTTTACAACATCAACCAAAACAACAACTTAACAATCATCCACCTTTTTATCAACTTATTTTACTACTTATTATATCCATCAACATTTTCTACATAAACCGCATAATCATATATTCAACACGAACTACTTAATCATCCTAATCAACACAATTCACTTAATTAACTCGAAAACAATATAAACAACTTATCAACTTGAACGAAATACACAACTTATCAACTTGAACAACATAATCAACATAACTAGCGCAACTCAGATACGACTCGACTATGCAAATTCATGTGTTACCATTCAGATTAAAACTCCCAACTTAAAATTATTGTCAGGTTATTGAGGAAATCAAGGAATAAGCCTTCAACTTTCAACTTGGTGCCAATCCAGGCCAACATGATGTGAGCGACGACTCCGACATAAAAATGCAAATGATCTACATAACATGCACGACTTTACAACATAACAATATACAACCTCAAACAGCACAACCACCTTATACAACTTGAGCAACTTAAATCAAAATTGGCTATTAAGCCTCCAACTTGATCAACATAACAACTTCGATAACACAGAATAACATATACGACATAGGCAACTTAAAAATCAACTTTGGCTTATAAGGCCTTCAACATAACAACTTAGAGATTTTCCGTAAACCGAAATCATTTACCAAATCAATTGTACCTGCAACTCGACTTTACAACATCTTTTCAACCAAACAACGCAACAAAAATCAACTATTAAACTACCCGACTTACCCCGACGATTTTCGTTAATTTCTGGGAAATTAACTTTTTTCACCTAATTCGGCTAAACCGACTAAACAAACACTATTCCAGATCCTACTATTAATACTGATTTATCACAATATCATGTAACTTTTTTGCTTACTAAATTAAAGCCTCTGCTACAATTTTAGTTCTATGCCATAAGTTTCTCATAGTTTTGTTTTTGTCAAAAACATATTTCCTTCTTCTGCTAAAACCTGCTACATTATTATAATACTCCGTATTACCGAATTATCATAGTTTTACATACCCCTAAATTTTTATACAAAAGGTATAATATGGTAATATTGGATTAGTAGTACTTTATATAAAAGAAAACTTAGATTAATTTATTCTTTAATAATACCAACTAACAACTACAAGATTAATATTTAATTAACAAAATTTAGGTGGACCCCTCCCTAACAAGATGGCTTACACCACCCCTCCCTTGCTCTCACTATGGCTTGCGCCATTTGGATATATGGCGGAGGTGGCTCCCGCCACTAACATAATGCGGCTCCTGCCACTTTAATTGTTTCTCCATTTGGGTGGCCTGCGCCACCCCTATTTGAATGGTGGGTAGCCTACGCCACCCATGTACTTCTGCATAAGGTTCATCGTCCCAATTTAGGTTTTTTCCAGAATTCCACAAAATCACAGCAACATATCAATAATCAAGATTTGAAAAAATCAAGACAACAATTCAACTTAATCACAACCTACTCATCATCAACCAGTCAACAATTATACGAAATCGATCAACAAAATCAACAACATAATATATGAGTCAACATAAATCAACATCGACATCAAACAAAATACAACACATACAACCACCCAAACCTAGTACTGATTATCAAACCCGGTTATAAAGATCAAACCCCACCCTTACCTTGGATTAACGGTTGCTCTAATAATTTTCCGGTTAGTCTCCAAAGTTCTCCGAAAATTTCCAACCTTTTGCCTCTATGACTCTTTTCCTCTCCTATTTTATCCATGGAGATTAGAAATACGAACATGCTGCCATTGAGTTCCTATCTTGACCAAAATCCAGCCTCCATCATCATCAATCCCGTAACCACTATTTGACCAATTTCCAGCATGAACTTCCAAACTTCAAATGCGTTTTTCTCCTTTGATATCGAACTTATTGATATGAAATCATATATCATATTGAAGGGAATTTCATAAGCTTTCCAGAGATTCAAGAATCACTTTAATTGGAATTACGAGTAAAACGTTATTACCTGTTTTGTGGAGGTTGTACCGTAAGTGCGAAAATGGAGATATGATCATGAGTTCTTCTTTCTCCTTCTTTGTTCCCAAGCTATTTTCTCTCCTATAAAACCCTTATTCTTCTCTAAGACTTTTTCTATGTAACTTTCATGTCCTATTCTCTTGCTACCAATGAACCTAATTTTCTTATCATATAATTCTATTATATTGGGCCTAAGTCATACACTCTCTTAATTGCTAATTCCGACTCAATCCAAGCCCATTAACCAACATGCTCCAATAATCGATAATATCACTTCTAATATTATTTCCTAAACTTCCCGACTAATAATCCGACTTAACGACTTAATTCTTCGCAACATAAAATCAACCGAATAATAATTTGCGACTAACTACTTACTCCCGACTTAATAGATTAACTTTCGATTATCAACCAAAGGGTCCAAACATTCCAATTAACATATCCAACAACAAATTGAGAATACTCCATATCGTTTTCCACAACTTATATAGACTTAAATAATTAAATTTGACTTAAACCAACTTATAACCATTAACATAATATTCCAATAAATTCGGCCATCAACACGAATCGATACAATTCCATACAAAGCAACTTAAATCGACAAATATACTCAAATGAACATGAATTATCACAACATACCATAATTATATTTAATTAAATAATTAATTAAATAAACGGGATTTACAGTGCAGTGCTTGGACCATAGATAGTCCGAGAGACTACCGAGAAGGTAAAGTTGATTCGAGAAAAGATGAAGGCTTCTCAAAGTAGGTAGAAGAGCTATCATGATAAGCGAAAGAAGGATTTAGTTTCGAGTTGGTGATCATATATTCTTAAGAGTTACGCCTGTAACTGGTGTTGGACAAGCATTGATATCTAAGAAGCTTACTCCTCGTTTTATTGGTCCGTATCAGATTTAGGACAGGGAGGGTTGAGAATGTTGCTTACAGAGTTGCTTTACCGCCAAATTTGTCGAATTTGAATGATGAGTTCCACGTGTCGCAACTCCGGAAGTATATTTCAGATCCTTCTTATGTGATTGGTGTGGATGATGTGAAAGTACGGGATAATCTCACTGTGGAGATGATGCCGATACGAATTGAGGATCGTTAAATGAAGACTTTAAGAGGTAAAGAGATTTCTCTGGTGAAAGTTGTTTGGTTGGGCGCTGCCAGAGAGAGTATGACATGTGAGTTGGAAAGCAAGATGCAAGAATCTTATCCTGAATTGTTTGGGCAAGGTAAGATTTTCGAGGACGAAAATGTTCTAAGTGGGGAGAGTTGTAACGCCCGTATTTAATTAATTAATTTAATTAAATGTTATCACGTATTTTTCTCAATTAATTGTTGTTAGGTGTTTTTTGTCGAGTATGTCGTTAAGTTGTTTAAGTTGGTATTAAGTTGATGGTTAAGTCGTGTTTAGGTTGGTCGAGTTAATTAAATCGAAGTAATAATATAATTATTAATGAAATAATATTAGTAAGTGAGCTTGGTTGTGATATGAGAGTAGTAAAGGCGGGGGTGCTATTTTAGGCCCATTAGTAATTTGGTCAATTAGTGAAATTATAGTATTATTAAGCTGAAAACCTAATTAGAAGGATTAATCAGAATTTGGTGAAATAACAAGTATTGAGGAAGAATAAGGAGACTAGGATTGGATTTTCATAGAGAACTTTTGTTGTGAATTTTAGCTTCCTTCAATCCATGGTAAGGGTGGGGTTCGAATTCTATAACCGGTATTAGGATAATTCGTATGTAGGATGAGTATTTTCGTATGATTGTTGTTGTGATCGTGTATGATGTGTTGTTGTTGATTTTCGTATGGATCTGTTATAAAGAATATGTTGTGATCTATTGTGTTGATGTCATATACATTTTTTATGTTACTGTAATTGTTGTTGTTGTTGTACTGGTTTTGTTGCAGGAAATTTGTGTATAGATGAGATTTAGGACCCGTAACCGAATGTAGTATTGTTAGATGATGGATATACAAAAGATTATAGGTCTGAAATCAATGTAGAAACCTAATTAGGCTTGAATTGAGTGTTGAATTGGTGGATTTCGTAGCAGAAGTGAGACTGGTGTGAAGAACCGGGAATTACGTAGTAGATCTGGTATTATGCGTAAGGAAAGGGTTGTGGCACATCCCTCTGGCCATTCACGTAAGCCACGCGTAAGGGGTGAAGGAATTACACGTAATGTCAATACTTACGTGTAATGGGGGTGTAGTAAGAAGAGTGTTACGTGTAACAACAAGTGTATACACGTTTGAGCAGAGTTATGTGTAGAAAATGCATTTTTTGGCGATTCGTCTTGTTTTCGCATAAAAGTCTAACTGAGTTGATTCCAAAAACTAATTAGAGATATAATAAGTTGATTTTAGTAGAAATGAGGACTAAATTAATTAATTTAAAAATTTAATTAATTAAGTCGTAAGTAGTTGGTTTTCCGTGTTGTAGTCGTATGAAGTCGATATAAGTTGTGTTGTCCCGATCTTGGGAAATATTAAGTTGCAGGTTGATTGACCAATGTTGATATACGTTGTTGTGTTGTTAAGTTGATGTTTATGTTGTTGTTGTATGTCATTCATAAGTCGCATACATTTGTATATTTTCAAGTTGGAGAGAATGCTCAAAATCAAGTTGGTCTGGATTGGCAAATATGTTGTTGTTGCCTCGATAAACTGGCAAGATTTCAAGTTGGGAGTTTTACTCCAAATGGTACCACATGCATATACATAAGTTAAGTCGCATTTGAGTCGCATTATATACGTGTTGTTAATCTTTGTTGATTGTAGTTGCACGTTGATGTTGTTTGTTGTGTAAAGTGGTGTGATTGTATGATTTCTCACTTACGTATTGATTATCATACTCTTGCTTAAATTGTTCGATATCTCACCCCTTCTGTTTGAATTTTGCCCATATGTTGGTAACGTACAAGTAATCCAGAGTTGAGTACGTAGTAACTTCAAGTTGGTGTTTGTCGCTCTGATACGTGGCGCTTCGGGGGATGAACGCATGTCTTGTCTTTTATGTTGAATTATATTTTAGTCGATAAATTTTTAAGTTGTTCATTTTGAAGATTCTGTTTGGACTTGTTTATTTTGAAAACCATGTTGAAGTAGCTTGATGTTGAAAAAAAATTATGTTGTTTTAAAGTTGAAATTTGATGAATCTGCTGCGTAGTTTTCGAAGTATTTATATTAATGAAGTTTAAGTTGTTTGGTTTTGTTGTACCCCAAAATTTGCCCTCTGATTTTTAACTCTAACCGACTTATTGTTTCACATTCATTTGCATCATCTTCATAGCATCGCATGTATTTCGTTTTAATATTAGCCAGAATAATTTCTCGGAAGTTACAGACAGACTGGTCAAATTAATTTTCAATTGTGCCTAAAATCAGTGAACGAAAAAATGTCAAGTTTAAGTTTGCAAATGTTGGTAACATTAATTTGCGGTTCACGTGGTTTAATTTGACATGCTAAAAATATTTTTACGACTATTTTTGGTCATATGTTGATCAGTCTGAGCAGCTTAAACGGTCATAATTTTTATTTCAAAATCCGACCAAACGTTGTATTTTTTCGAGTCATTTATTTCGTGCTGATTATTTTGATGTGTTCATTTTATTTTTTCGAGCACTTTGGCGCCCAATTTTTTTATTTTCTGAGTCCGTTTATTTTTATATTGGGTCTAGAATAAATAGATAGGATTATTAGTTTTTATTTTAATTTTAACTATTTTAATTATTAAACTTTATTTAATTTTAAATTAATATTTTATTGGGTTCCAAAATAAACATTAAGGCCCATTATAATTAACCCTAATTGGTCCCTATATATACTAACTAGTGGAAGACGAAAAAAAGGAACAGAAAGAAAAATATTTTGTGGCGGAGCGGCATATCTGATATTGGGATACATAAACATTTTCGATTGGCTTTGTACACTGATATCATACATTATACTGATGTTTATTGGTTATTATGACATATAAACTTTTCAGGTTTTGTTAACACTTAAATTTACCGTGGTATACATATGTTCTCACATCTCATGTTTGATTAGGTATGGTAGATAGAAAAAACTATTTTTATTTATTCGGTTTTATATAAAAAAAATTATGTTCTCACGTACATATGTTCTAACAAACGTTTTACATTCTTTTATTAACGTTTTATGTTCTTTTATTTTTTATATTCTGTTTGTTAATTAATTAATTAATTTATCACATGTATATAATATATAGTATATATAACTTTAATATATAATATATAATAATGTTTATAATATGTATAATATAAAAAATATATAATATATAAATATTTTTTTAAATAAATATTTTATTTTACTTTACTATTTTTTAGATTATTCGGATCGGATCGTGTCGATACGTCGTTTGTACATTTGTGTGTATGAGGCGTGACACTTGTGTTGATCCGATCCAGTTGCGATGATCGCAATTTTGCGTTAGCAACGTCGTTGTTCTTTTTTTAATTCATATTATTTTTATGTTATTCATTTACATATATTTAGATCTGCACATTTTTTTTCATAACTAACTACCCTGATTTTTTTCCTAAACCTTGACGATTCTGCCTAACCATTTTTTATACGTTTTGTTTTATTATATAATAACTATTTTCCAGGTACATTCACATGTGCGCGTGTCTTAGTGTCAAGAAGGCAAAGTTGGTAATCTTGAGGTCATTTTGACAAAGAAACATGAGTTTTATCTTCTTTTTCCTAATTTCTCCTAATTTCCTCTATTTTTTTAATTCTCTAATTTCTTAAATTAACTAACCTTAAATCTTTAGATTAATTTTATTTGTTTATTTTCTAAAAAACTCTTAACTTTTTTTTAATTACTTATCTTTATAATCCATTCATAATATTAATTAATTATTTCTTTTATTGTAAATTAATAATTCAATATAGTTTTTTTTTAACAATAATTTTTTTTATATATTTTCATAAACCATTTCATAATTTAGTTATGTTAGAGTTATTTTTATTCACTTTTAAAATTTATTTTTTGTTATAGATAACCCTAAAAAAAACTTTTCTAGTTTTTTTTATTATTTTTATTAAACCTTAATTTCATAAATCTAAAAATTTTATTTTCTTAGTAACCCTAAACTTTTTCAAACCTTAAACCTTAAACTTTTCCCTCTTTTATATGTTATTCATAACATGCCTTGTTATTGTTGCTCTGATATTTTTCTGCTTCGCCATTATAATTATGTAAATGTTTCTCATCTGTAAATTTTTTATCTTTTTATTTTTCGCCTCATAATTATGTAACTGCCCCGAAGCATTGTAATAGCTTAGGAATTTCTCATTTTTTTTGCCTTTAATTTTTCGCCATTTATTTTTAATTGATAATTGCATGGTTAGTAAATAGGGAGTGGAAAAACCTAATTGAAATTAATATGAATTTAGATAATTTAATTAAAAAGATTAAATACTTGAACATAATCACTCACACACGTAAGTCGATCTATGATCGCTGTCTGCACCTCCTAGGGTTACCCTTCTTAAAGTTGCCTTAATATGGTCAAGTCCCTCGAAAGTAGGTTGTCTTAAGCAAAGTCCCTCAATAAAATAAATCATCTAGTCCCTTCCAGATTTCTAAAAGATCAAGTCCCTACGAGGTTGCCTACGATAAATGATCTTGTCCCTTCGGTTTAAAATATGACAGTCCCTCCCAATTGCTAAAGACATCCTTCAAGTTGCCTTCATTGATCATACGATGACCCTACGCTCGTCCCGTAATAAAATCCAAGGTAATTACTACCTATTCCTTAATAATAGGGACGGTCTTACCCTTGAAAGAACATACAAGAACATGAAAGACTTAGTATAGGGTAGGTACCTCTAAGTTACTTGCTCACACATTCAAAAAATGCTTTTTACACCTTACTATTTTCAAACATCTTCAAAAACAAGGCTTTGTATACATCCATACGAGGATCATTACAAAGTACTTAGACAAATTTCTAAATACACATACACTTCATACTTTCAAAACAATTAAGTGAGCTAAGTAACTAAGAACTCATGGATAACCATGGATATAAAGGGTGCTAACATCTTCCCTTTATATAACCTACCCCCCGAACTCAATTCTTTTAAAAATAGGACTTTCCTGTTCTTTTATGTCCTTTTCACTTGGATAAAATAAAAGTCGGTGGCGACTCTTGCTATCCGCAACATTTATAGAAAGTCGGTTCTCTCACCGTGTTACAGAACTGGAAACTCTGTTGGGGAGTTACTAAGTAAAAGAGGGGTACCCTTAGGAATTAGATCACTTAATTGTTTGCTTTGTTTGCTTTATATTATATGTTGGGCTTTTGTATGAAAGATCCTAACCCGGATCTAGTGTACCCTAGGTAAATGCTAATAGACCAAGGAAACTGTATGACATATACCGATATGGTTGATCTGGTGGCTACGTTAGTGTGACTTCTTGGTCGATTCTTATGTTCCTTAAGTAAGTTAAGGATAACCTGAGGCTGCCATATGTTGTCATTACACTAACTGACTTTGTAGAACCCTAGTTAACCCATCTTTGCCTTTAGAAAGTAGTGAGATAGTCGGCTTTGGTGAAAACTAAAGTTGGTTGATACTCGATGATACGCTCATTGAGATCCTAAACTTGGGGGGTTTTGGTTGGCAAGTAAGTTGCCTACTGAACAACCACCCTTGGGAAGGATCAGTGATATTGAGATCCCTTAGAACTTGGATACTTTTGTAGGACAGGATGAACCAACTAAACTTCAGGGGAAAGGTACTTACCTTTAAACCTCATGCAAGCCTCTAAACCTAGGGCTATTGTGTGACTTGTTTGTGTGTGCCACATGTTTGTGATTGAGCATAACATCATGACATCATGACATCATAAGCATAGCATTTTCACTAACCATTTCAAGGACCAAAGGATTTATCTTTGTTCTTTGTTGCAGGTCATGGCTTCTGCTCGTAGGAACACTATCCAGATCAGCTTTGTAGGGATACCTTCTAATCTTAAGGAATTGGTCTCTAAAGTTTCTAAAAGATCCCAGTTCATCAAGAAGAATGGTCATCTATTTCACTTGGTTACCTCAGGGTTTTATGAAGATATGATGAGTGTCCTATTCTAGTTCTTTGATCCTAAACATCATTGTTTCACATTTCCCGATTATCAGCTGGTGCCCATAATGGAAGAATTCTCCAAGTTACTTGGGGTATCTATCCTTGATCAGAAACCCTTCACAGGCTTAGAGAATGAGCTTAAACCTGAAGTCATTGTTGCAACCCTACATTTGAAGAAATCAGACATTGTCCTAGAAACATAAGTGGAGTTAAGGGTATTCTTGCCAGAGTATTGATAAATAAAGCTCAAGTGTTCTTGAATGCTATGAGTTACGATGCTTTTGAGGAGATCTTAGCCCTGCTGATTTATGGGTTGATATTATTCCATAATCCAGACCAGTTCATAGATGTACACGCCATCAACATATTTTTGACTCATAATCCAGTGCCTACCTTTCTTGGAGATATCTTGCACTCTCTTCACGCTCGTACTACAAAGGTGCGAGGAACTCTGATGTGTTGCATACCTCTACTATCTAGGTGGTTTATTCTCACCTTCCTTGATTTGTTATGAAGAATGAACAGGGTTTGAGATGGTCTAAAAGGATGATGTCACTCTCTCATTCAGATATTCACTGGTATTCTCCATCTATGGAAAATATCACTATCATTGACCGTTGTGGGGAGTTCCCTAATGTGCCACTCCTTGGCATAAGAGGGGGCATTACTTACAATCATTCTTTAGCTCTATGTCAGTTTGGTTATGCTCGGAGTAATGGTCTCATGAATGGCGTCATCATGCATGCTGAAGTTAGACTAGATAAAATAGGTAAGATGAATTATCAAACTCATGCTCTAGGGGTTTGATGATTTCTTGTTGGCTAAGTTGTTGAAGACACTTGATATGATGATCAAGTCCAATCAAACAATTCAGCTGTATGCTGAAGTCTGCTAGTTATTCTTTAGACTAGGAGGTGCTTTCTTGGAAGCATGGAAGTGAAGACAGTGAATGTGATTTATTTTCACCGTCCATAAATAACGTGCAAGGAAAAACTCACACTTCTTAACCCTAAGGATGAGTTCACACAATTAAGGTAATTAGGATTCGTTTAGAGAGAATATTAAAAGCTTGAGTCAAGGGGGAAACCTTGATATCTTAATAACTTGCACAACAACTGAATAAGACATCATGAAGAGGAATATCTATGTGATGTTCAGAATATGCTGGAATCAGACAAGGGTTATCACAACAAGGATTAAAGATCAATTGCTTAGTGCAGATTTGATCATTCTTGTGATTCAAGATTGAGGATGTTATATCAGATGTTATAACATCTCTTCATCAGAGGTTTGAAGAATCATGGGTGGGGTTCTACATTCACCCAAAAGTCTCCTAGGCTTTTGACCTAGGATTATTGGCTTCTCATCTTTTCCTGGAAAGTATTAAGACTTGTCCAGATGGTGATGAATTATTTTTTGAAGATGGAGATGGAAAACTACAAAGACATCATGTCTTGATGACTGCTTGAATTAGTTTATTTTTGATCCAGGTACTTTAGCACATTCTAGAATGCTCATCATGGAGTTTAGATAGGTGACAACATCATCAAATTCGTGAAGACAACTCTACTCAAGGAAAGGTTGCATCCTTGGTACAACTATATGGGTTGGTTTCTAACTAGTCCTTCTGAAGATTCAAATAGTAGTAGGTTCGAAGTCTTTAGATAAGCACTGCTAAATATTTTTCAATGTGTGAGATTGTTTGGAATAACTGCAAAATCAACAGAATAGAGGTTGTCTACTCAAACTTGGTTGGTGAATCAAGTATATGAGAGCATGTGACTCTTGTTCTATAAAGGGAGGAATTTCTTTAAAGTGGAAGAAGAAGAAGATGATTTCAACAACTATATGTATAATCACAATGTTCTAACATCTAGTTCAACATCAGAATCTCAGTTGGTGGAGTGGCACATCAACTTAAGATAGGGTGATCTACAGGAATGAACATAGATGTTTCAAAAAGATCGTTCTCATGGTAGTTTGTGGGAGTTGTAGGAAGGAGAAGATGTTACATTATCCATGGCTTAGGGAGTCTAAGTGTGTATTATTATTGAGCAAGTGGATACATGTAACTTAAAGATTAAGTTCAGTTAATAGATCAAGATATCTTTGTGAGAGTTCCGACATACGTGAAGAAGATAATATGTGGCAGTTGACCTTTTCATATGATGATTCATGAAGGAGGTGGTCAAACTATGGTAATTGGTTGATCTCAGAAGTGGATTCGAAGAATCAGGATAATCAACATGTGGCAGCTGGTTAGTCTTAAGGATTGTCTTGGAACAAATTACTCTTAGGCAGAAGGGTGATGAGTTGAAGACTCGGGGAGATATTTTTCTTCTTGAAGGTGGATGAGAGTTTATTTCTCTCTTTCTAGAGTTCTTATTCAAGCTAGTGGCGCAGTGTTGATTGAAGTTTCTTTAGTTCTTTGGATTACTATGCTATAGTAAGTCCAGTTGGTGGAGCATATCAAGAATTATGTCATGATGTATGAAAGATGTTCTAAATAGGTGTTAAGACATCGTCTGGGTTGGATATCCTTGGTGAAAGATGATTATGCTCAGGGTTTGGGAGCTTATTACCTACATAATTTCCTAAGGAGCGTCTACATAGTCATATGGGAGAATAATGAAGTAGAATGTCTGCCTTGGATGGAGAATGTAGAGAAGACTGAAGTAGATCATGCATTGATTGCTTGGAAGTTTGCATGTGGATAATCAACAACTGATCAGAAGTATTCCAGATTATCATACAGGAGAATGATATGAATGACTGACTTTGAAGGAGTTGGGTGATTGTCTATTTTTGAAAATCTTGTGGAAGGACTTTGTCCAGCAAGTCATGCTTTTCTAAAGCATGTGTCCAGTATCTGACACTAATGGAAGGAAAACAAACTAATTTTGATGTTATTCCAACAATTTGTTACTATGAGGATGGTAATCCTTATGTTCCTCACGGATAGCACGATGGTTTTCATGTGTGATTGACTGCTATTTCTTGTCATAAGGGATAATGGTGTCAAAATGAATTGCTCAAGCAGGTGGCTAGACAAAGAGTGTTGCTCTTGAAGACATTGAAGATGCATCTTATGTTTTCCATTAATTCATATGCAAGTGCTTAGGGGGAGCACATATTGTCTTAGATAGGGGGAGTTACCTCTTGATCTAAGGATTTTCAACATCAAGCTTGTGGTAAGTAACAAGAAGATTTTTCCATCCAGGAGGGATGAAAATGTCAAGTGTCTTGTCTTGACATTGTATTGTTTCAAGTTGGGGGAGACTTAACAATACATAATATATGATTCTTGTTGGATGCTTAAAGAATCATTGGCCAGTCTGAGATAATTTATTTTTCTCTGTAGATTCCTGTGAAGATACTCTGAATATGTTAATTCAGCAGAAGGACCAGTAAAGCAAATACATTATCTGACATGATCTTAGGACATTGTCTTGGAACATGTTTGCATATAACTTGTCTTCCTTGGACAGTGCTCTTAAAAGAAGAAACAGTCAACAATCTTGGTTGGTGCACTATTAATGGAGTTACTCGCTCTTTAAATTGACCAACATTTTGATCCATGGTTCGCTGCTTTCAAAGAATATTGCTTACTATAAATTGGATTATTGTGACACTTCTTGGTCTCATATTTCCCTTATTTCAAATGAAGTACTCGATGGCATTTTTCAAAGTCTGGATGGGTTGTTCCTGGATTTTGGAGCTGTCTTGGTTACTTTTGCCATGTTTTGGCTAATAAAAAAGGGGAGAAGAATAGTGTTCTGGTTTTTGGGTTCATTCAAGTCGTGGTAGTGCAAGAATGGTACAAAGGGAAGATGATGTTCTATCATCTTCTTATTTCATTTCTATCTATTGTGTCTTGTGATATGAGTTGTGAAGCATGTTGTGTCTTATGACTGAGTTACATAATTCTATGTACTATGCATTACGAAGGCTACAACTAATGGTTCTTTTATGGAGGAGTCTTCTGCAGATTTTCTAGATCCTTCTTGGAAGGAAAAAGAAATATTTTGAGAGGGAGATTTCTCCAGGCTCCAATCAATTCTCAAGATAGAGGAGTCTTGCTGAGTACAGACTACAAAAGAAGATGTTTTAGCCAAAATTCGTCAAAAGGGGGAGATTGAAATCACTTGAGGTTTGACGAAATTTTGGGTAAACATAAGAAGAATGAAGATAAAGAATTTGTGCAGAATAAAGATGTCGAAGAAGATGTCCTAACAGCAAGATACGACTTCCTGGACTGTATTGCATGATTTAAATTAGAAACAAATATGTACAAGATTTGTTGAGGATTTAAGTTCTTGATCAAGACAAAGATAGAAAGCCCAAGACAGAAGACTATATATATGAAGACTTAGGCCTGGGTTTTATTATTCCTTACTTAACAAATGTAACCTAATTCTCTTTTGTAAAATAAGGGTTTATGTTTTGAGAGTCGTTGGCTCTTAGGGTTGTAGTTCCAATCTGTAGTATGGGATGCAGAGAGGACGACATAGGTGCATGTACACTACCATAAGCCTTTAAGTAATGGTTGTTGTATTGTTCTTGGACGAAGCTTTTAAGCATGTCCAAGATAACTTGTAGGTCAATAAACTGTGACAGGTTCTGTGATGGCAGAAGACAGATGCAACGCAGGTTATGAAGGATGTGAGAAGGAGTCTTATATCGAAGGTTGTAAAAGACTAGAGTTTAGCCTTAGATAAATATGTTCATTGAAGGTAGTGATTAGGATAAAGTTGTAAACCATGAGTTTATCTTTAGGGTAATACTACAAGACAATGAAGTCTTAATTTTGGATTTGTATCCCCCAGATGTAGGTTTGTTAACATCGAACTGGGTCAACAATTACTGTGTTCTTTATATTCTGCAAATGTTGTCTTGACATCTGTTGGTATTTGTGTTGCACTACTTCAAAATAGTAGATGTGTAATTCTCTTGTTTCCTAAAGTGCAGTAATCATTGTCTTAACATTAAGATAGAACATTGGAGTATCTATATAACATTAAGATTGCAAAAACTGGTGGTCAACAAAATAAGAAGACAACCAGATCTACAAAAACTAATACCAACCGCTGAAGAGATATGAAACTCATCATATGAACCACAACAAACAACCATCTAAAAGCTATATTCTGAAATTATGTTGATGTTTATGCCATTTTGGTGAACTCATGTTAGTCTGTAATGAAGTTATGTTTATGTGTCATTTTGGACAAATTTATGTTAATGTTTATGTCATTTAGGTAAATTTATACCCGTTTGAATTTGTTATGTCATTTTGGTAAGGTTGTTTATGTAATGAACAAGTCTATCTAGGTTTTAATGGTAATGAACAAGTATTGCTTATGTTTCAATGTTGTCTTGTTGTTTTAATACACACCAATTAACACAAAATTATACCATACAAGTCCAGACAAACTCATAATCAAACCATAATCCCCATTCATTAATATTTGATGCAAAAGTTACAACTTCATTACACTTTTTTTGGAACAATAAAATCTCAGTATGCATCATTTAAAAATTTTGGATTTCCAAATTGAAACACTACTTTCTTCCTTATTGGTGATTAATGTCGAATTTCTAATGCTTCATGTCTTTTTGTGGGATTTTTTTGAATTTTGAGCAAGGTTTTAAATTGCATTTGTAGTCACAGTTATGCCATTATCCTTTATGTTGTAGAAAACTGAGACAAATATAGTTGGTGTGGCCGTAGACTGCAATTTAAAACTTAGGCTTTGAGGTTTTTTTCCCATCAGAAACCAAAATCTATGTTTCTCTCGGTATTGTTGTTCTACGGCTCAAAGTTTGGCATTTATTTTGCAGGTTTGTTGACTGCTATACACAAAGAGCGTTTAAGTATAATAAATTATCGAGAATTGCTTTTCAATGATTGTGGTGACCGTGTTGCTCAGATGTTACATATTCGATCAATTAAACCCATTTTACAAAACCAAAATGACAGTGTTCACCAAAAGTTTATGATTGTGAATACACACTTGCTTTTTCCTCATGATTCAAGACTATCTATAGTGAGATTGGACCAGGTACAAGAATTCGCAGAAATACTGAGTCAGATGTCCTTATGTTGTCAACTCCAAGTTATGTCTGATGCATCGATTGGAACGTGAGCAAGCGTGGACATGTTTACAAATTTCTTAGGTCGCAGAGTTTCGTATCATCATATGCTACAAGTATCCAATGGAAGAAACGATTATACTACATGTATTGAAAGGGAAAAGAAATAGAAAGAGAAGATGAAAGTGAAAATATTAGGGTTCACGTTTCTCCAGTAGATGAAGGGAAAAGAAGATGAAAAATTTCTCATTTAAATATTCATAACAAAAACAATTTTGTATTAAAAGAAAATAAATTAAAATTAAGAAATAAAAAAACTTTAATTCATTGCCTAGTCATTAAACAAGATAATATAATAAATGACAAGGCAAATGAGATTCAATGCCAAATCAGCCTTAATAGCACCATATAATCAAAATATATGGGGACTAACAAAAATCCAAAAAAATTTAATAGCACCATATAATCAAAATATATGGGGACTAACAAAAATCCAAAAAAATTACAAAAGGGACTACAAAACTGAAAAAATTAATAGGAGGGCTTAAGAGTATTTTTTATTTTTTATTTTGTAATTTCAATAAATAAATAATGTATTTAAATTATATACAATTAAATATATTAATTATTTAATGACTTAAAAAAATTTATAATAAAGAAAGAAGGATATATAATTTTTTTTAAAGTGGTTAAATAACTAACATATCTAATTCATATATATTTTAAATATATTGATGATTCAATATATCAGAAAAATAAATTATTTTTATATGAAAGTTCAAAGATGATGTTAGTTATCCTAAAATAAATGACTTTGTTGATTATTTTAGTTTAGATTAAAAAATTATACATATAAAAGAGAAAAAAAAAGTTTTTTCTTAAAAATATCCTTATCATTATCACGTATGAATTCATTCATTTTTTTTTATAAATACAAAAGACACTATATAATTAGAAGTAATACAAATAATATTCAGTAAATAATATAATTAAAAAATTGATATAGAATTAAAAATAAAAAAGATAATCAAATTAAAGACAATTTATCATACTAAATTATAATCCTATAATTTCTCCCATAAAATTTCTCGCCAAAACTCTATTTTTATTAATTTAATTATTAATTATTTTATATTTAATAATAATAATAATAATTATATTAATATTAATTCAATAACTAATAAAAAACATTATCTTATCCAATAATAACTCAATTATTATCTAATAAAATTAAAGATAATTAACTAATAACTTTAAAACCACTCACCACTAACATATTTAGTAATTTTTCTCTCCAACTCTCATCTCCTATTTTTATTTAATTATAAATTATTTTAATTAATAAATAAAATTAAAAAAATTAAAAAAATAATTTAATTATTCTACTAGCCACAGAAGAAATAAGTAGAAAAACACCTCTAAATCTCTCTCCATTTTCTTTCTATAATGATAAATTAATTATAAATTTTTTTAATTAATAAATAAAATTAAAATAATTAAAAATATAATTTAATTATTCTACTAGCCACAAGAGAAAGAAGTAGAAAAACACCTCCAAATATCTCTCCACTTTCTTTCTATAATTAAAAATTAATTAATTATTTTATATTTGTATTCTTTAAAAATCAAAATTAATTTTATTATTAATTATTAATTAATTAATTCATATTCATATTTTCATTAACTCCTCATTCACTCAATTAACTTTCAATACTTCATTAACATCTCACTCACTCCATTAACTTTCAACACTACTCATTATAAATATTAATTTCCTTTGATTTCCCTAAACTTAATTATCAATAACCTCACATTTTCTCTATTATAACCCTTTCATTAGTTGTTCTTTCACAAAGAAATGCAAAAGAAGAAATTTTGGTTTACATGCTATGATGAAATGATTATTTTTCCTTTTTTTCACTTTTAATCACATTGTTCTCCTTTTCTCAATTTTCATATTCAATTGTATTATTATTATTATTATTATTATTATTATTATTATTATTATTATTATTATTATTATTATTATTATTATTATTATTATTATTATTTTGTTTTCTACAAATTAGATTATTTTGTTTTCTACAAATTAGTTTTCCATTTTGTAGAAAAATAAAAATATTAGTTTTTATCATGTAATAAATTGTAGTTGTGTGATCAATGTGGAGGTGAAGTTCTCTATATAATTTTTACTATTTACAATATCATTTCTCATTATGATTTTTTTTATTGATTTTATCATGTATAAGTATATAATGAATGAAATAATTGTACATAAAATTAAAATATTTTAATATATTATTTAATTTTTCTATTTTATTGATTTACTATATTAATTGTTTGATTCTATTTTTCTATTTCTCTAATCTTATTCTCTTTTATTCTCATTATTTTTAAGTATGACATTTGAAATTTGAAGATTAATAAGTGAATAATTCAATTTAAGACGGAAGACAAAACTAAATTATTATTTTATAATTTAAAAGTTTATTGACCAACTTTACAACTTTGATGATTTAAATATTTTTTATTTTATTTTTTCTGAAAAATTACTTACTCTTCTCTCAATAAGTTTAATAATTTAAATATTTATGTATTACTTTAATTTTTCTGAAAAGTTACAAATAAAAAATTGATAAAAAATGACAACAAAATTATATGCATACCCACGTGCGAACTCGTGTGAAATATTTTAATAAAAATATAAACAAAATCTAAATCAAAAAAAAAAAAAAAAAAAAAAAAAACTCACACCTACCTACCTCTCACCATCGACTTCATATTTTACTTTCCTTCCATCTAACACCAACAACACGAGAGAGAAAGAAAGACAGCGGAAAAATAAAATGAAGGTAAATTTTGTACAGCTAACTACCCATCGCCACGTGACTAACTGCACTTATATATTTTCCTTCTCATTTCTTTTCTTTTCCACTCTCTTCTTCCAACAACTCGTTCTCCTCTCACTTCTCTTCCGTTTCACCCACCCGAGTTATATTAGATCAGGTACCTACTCAATTTTCATAACCGTCCAACTCTGCATTCTAGATCTCACTTTTTTTCTTCATGTAATCAATTTTCTTCACGCTAGTTTCTACTTCAATTCTCATGAGTTTTGATTAATCTGTTGAAATTTATGCTCTCGCTCTCGCTGTGTTTTTAGGGATTTATGAAAAATTTTTGTGTCGTTTAATTTTGAGTTAGGAACTGTATCGTTATTCTATCACGGATCTTACGTGCATTTTTGGTAGATTTGAGTTTGGTTACTGGTTTGGATTATTGGTTGAAATTTGGTGTGGTGTTTTTATTGTAATGTTTAATGTGATATCTGTGTAGTTATAAGGAGTAGTTGCGGATCTGTTTTATTTAATCATGTGAATTTTTCCTTTTATAATTTGTTTTGAATTTTTGGAATATTTGGTAATGTGATTTTTCATTTCCGATCTTGTAGTGATTTGTAAGTAATTTGGTTTTGTTGGAAATATAAATTGAGGAATTCTGGTTTCATTTATATAGTATATTAGATTTTGAATTCTGGATATCTTGCTTATGAGAGTATTTGTACATGATAACCCAATGCCGGGCGAGTTTTGGCCTTTCTGGAGTTACTGATATGGTTGATCTAATCTTTTTTTTTTTGCATGAATAAATTTCTGTTAGGCTATGAGGCTGTGGAGTGTGGAGGAACTGAAATTTGTATTTTGAAAACTTTTCTTGTTTGATGGTTTCCCTCTTAATTTGACTATGAAGATTCACATATTATTGCACGGCTATTATTGTGGATCGTGTACTCTTTATTTTTCTGAATTTCTGTAGTTGCTTAAACTAGTTGATTAATGTTCTCTTATATGTGATTTAAACTGATATGGATGATCTTTTGTTTTTTCTACGATTTAGAAACTAATGCTCTGGTTTGTCATCAGATATATCTGTTTCTAAATCATGGCCACTGGACAACTATTCTCCCGTACAACACAAGCTCTGTTTTATAACTACAAGCAGCTTCCCATACAGCGGATGCTTGATTTTGACTTCCTTTGTGGTTTGTATCTGCTCTTCATCTTGATTTTCCTCTTGATCAAGAGGAGACAATCAAACAGTGATATTAATTAATCTTTGCTTTTAATAGTAATGGAAGTTGTAATTTTTGTGTTTATAGGAAGGGAAACACCATCAGTTGCTGGAATAATCAATCCGGGTTCTGAGGGATTTCAAAAACTCTTTTTTGGTCAGGAGGAAATTGCCATCCCAGTTCATGCCACGTATGCAAACTCTTCCCTTTGCAGTGACTATCAAATCACCAATTTGCTGTGAATTTCATCTATGTTTATCCAATTGTTATGTGTTCTTAGCTGTATGTTAATTTATTTTGCAGCATTGAAGCAGCTTCTGCTGCACATCCTACTGCCGATGTGTTTATCAACTTTGCATCGTTTAGGAGGTTAGTAAGTTGTTATTTTTTTGAGCCCATGGCATCTTATCTTACTGTACAGTATTCAGCAGTATTGGTAATTTGTATTTGGATGTCTTTATCCTACAGTTTTCAGTATGAAAAATATATCATTCCGTATTTTGTATTGTTGCATTCATTAAATATAATTCTGGGTCTAGTATTGGAATAAATCGAGGTCAATACTCTGTCTTTGTCTTTGTATCATATCATATCCCATCAATATAAATTTAAATTATTTAGTGTCTACTTTCTCTTTCTTTTTCTTCTTTCCCTATATAAATCTTTATAATTTTAACAAGTCTAATTTGATCTATATATTCAGTGCTGCTGCGTCATCCTTGTCTGCTTTGAAGCAGCCTACAATTAGAGTTGTTGCTATTATTGCTGAAGGAGTACCTGAGTCAGACACTAAGGAATTGATTGCATATGCCCGGGCGAACAATAAGGTGATAATTCAAATGGAGGTTGATCAACTTTAGTAGTTTTATATTGTAAATTGAAAAAACTTATTTTAGTGTTCATGGTTTGGTAGGTTGTTATTGGCCCAGCCACTGTTGGAGGCATTCAAGCTGGGGCTTTTAAAATTGGTGATACAGCTGGAACAATTGACAATATAATCAATTGCAAGCTCTACAGGCCCGGATCTGTTGGATTTGTCTCTAAATCTGTATGTAGTCATTTCCTGCTTATGTTGCTGGCATTATTTTTCAGTTGAGAGTAGAACTTTTTAATAAGTACCATTATAGCTGCAGCGCGAATTTTAACAATAATTCCCGACATTGTAAAGACTATGAATGATGCATTCTGTCTGTTTATACTTGTTCTTCCAGACTTAGTTCATCTAAAATCTTGAAAAATGATTTCTAGACATTTTCTGAAATACCTAATCTTCTAAAATGCTTATTGAGTAGGTTACATGTGTAGATAGATACTAGGTGTTAATTGAATATAATTGAAATTCTAACAGGACAAATTGAAATGTTTAGTTACATTATATATTACAATTTGCCGAGATTATATCCCCATCTTTGAATATATTTTAAATTGTTCATATCTTCTTTCTTCTTCCTAGAAAAACCAAAGATTCACTTAATATATTTTAAACCGGGAATGAACTGTATTTAAGTGAATTTGTTTACTTAATGTTTTGTAGTTTAAAGAAACATAGAATTTGAGCTTTATTTCTTATAGCGCTTGATATATGCATGGATGGTTATGAGAAAAAACAACCCTTTAAATTGCAGGGTGGGATGTCCAACGAATTATACAACTCCATTGCCCGTGTAACTGATGGCATTTATGAAGGTAATTATTAGATATAAGTTAGTTATATAGGTTAGTCTAACTAGTTAGTTAATGCTGATTTAGCCGTCCCTGCTTTTGTTAATGCCAATATTGAGATATATCTTACTTTGCTATAGGCATTGCCATTGGAGGAGATGTTTTCCCAGGTTCCACTCTATCTGACCATGTCTTACGGTTTAACAACATACCCCAGGTAAATATTTCTTTCATCTTGTGGAACTACTTGGATTATCTGCAACTCAAATGACTTACTACAATAGGACCATATCAATTTTTTTTGTCAATGAACTGTCTGGATTTATTTACATGAAACCTCAGGTTAAAATGATAGTAGTACTTGGAGAGCTTGGTGGGCGTGATGAATATTCCTTAGTGGAAGCCCTAAAACAAGGGAAAGTGACTAAACCTGTGGTTGCCTGGGTTAGTGGAACCTGTGCGACACTCTTCAAATCGGAAGTACAGTTTGGTCATGCTGTATGTCACTGCTCCTTTATCTTTTGACAAATTTCTCAATTAAAGCATTCATCATAAAAAGGACAACATTTTTAATGCTACTTGCACTTATGTAAACCAGGGAGCTAAAAGTGGTGGTGATTTGGAGTCTGCTCAAGGAAAGAATCAAGCACTTAGAGAAGCTGGAGCTGTTGTTCCTACTTCATACGAAGCTTTTGAAACTTCAATTAAAGAAACATTTGACAAATTGGTTAGTTTGCATGTGTATTTAAATTTTCTATATTTTTAATTCAGTTTTCTCCCCACTCCTAATCCCCTTAAGTAGACAACCTTTTATAGAAATCTATTTTCATTCCATACCTTGACTAACTATAATATCATAATTGGCTTATCTTTTCTTAGGTTGAAGAAGGGAAAACAACACCAGTGAAGGAATTTACTCCTCCACAAATCCCCGAGGACCTTAACATTGCAATCAAGAGTGGAAAAGTTCGTGCTCCAACTCATATAATCTCCACCATTTCTGATGATAGAGGTGAGTTGGATGTGCTAGTGTTATAATTTAGAGATGGGTTATCTTTCTTTGTATGGTCTGAGACTCGAATTTGATAGTTAAACTAAAGCTTTCTCCCGAAATTTTGCAAAGGTGAGGAACCGTGCTATGCTGGTGTACCCATGTCTTCCATTATTGAAAAGGGTCTTGGTGTTGGTGATGTTATCTCTCTTTTGTGGTTCAAACGAAGCCTACCCCGTTACTGTACTCAATTTATCGAGGTAGGTTATTCAGTCATGCAGAGCTTTCCTCAAAATATTTTTCTCCCTTTGTTTTTCCACAATGTTAGTCACTTGTGTGTGTCAAATTGGTCTGTGCTCTATAATTAAGCTTCTTTAGATAAAATTTGCATTCTCATTTTTCCATTTTGATATTTATGTGGTATTATTAATACGTTTTTTTGTCAGATATGCATCATGTTATGTGCCGATCATGGTCCTTGTGTCTCTGGTGCTCACAATACTATTGTGACCGCGAGGGCTGGGAAGGACCTAGTTTCCAGTCTAGTATCAGGTAAATACATATGCCCTTTGGTTTGCCTACTTCTGAAGTATGCTGATTATCTGATGGGGTCACCAAAGCATTTGGGCTAGTTGGGCCGCAAAATGATTATTTATGAGCTTATGCAACAGGTTTGCTTACAATTGGTCCACGATTTGGGGGTGCCATTGATGATGCTGCTCGCTACTTCAAGGATGCTCATGACAGGGTATGATCAATACATTTCATGTGAAGGCAGCGGGAACTAGAATAAAAAATGTTGGGTGTGGGGATAAAATCTAAATAGATCGGAATTAAATTTAAAAATAAACTCAAGGGAAATTTCAAATCCCCTTCCCCACTAACACATCATGTGCTTTACCTTTCATCTAACATGGGGTACATTATGTTGTCTTGTTACAGGGGCTTACACCTTACGAGTTTGTTGAAGGAATGAAAAAGAAGGGAATTCGTGTGGCAGGAATAGGGCACAGGTATTCTGTCTGTTCATTTTTAAGTGATAATTATTCTGTTTATGTTGCTTCTTTTTCTTTATAAAGTTTATGTTACTGCTGTTTCTATATCAAAAAACTAAGGGTCTGTTTGATTTACTTTCTAAAAACTGTTTTTCTCTTTTCAAAAATTTAAAAACAATAGGATTTATGCATGTTTAAACTTTTGAAAAGAGAAAAACAATTCTTAGAAAGTAAATCAAACAGGCCCTAAATCTCTAACGCTTGGTTTTGCTTGTGAATCAGGATCAAGAATAGGGACAACAAAGATAAAAGAGTTGAGCTATTACAGAAGTTTGCACGCACACATTTTCCTTCTGTGAAATACATGGAGTATGCTGTTCAAGTTGAAACCTACACTCTCACCAAGGCAAATAATTTAGTTCTCAATGTAGATGGTGCAATTGGATCTCTTTTCTTAGATCTTCTTGCTGGTAGCGGAATGTTCACCAAGCAAGAGATTGATGAAATTGTCGGGATTGGATACTTGAATGGGCTCTTTGTGCTAGCACGTTCCATTGGTCTGATCGGGTAAGTTAATATTTATAATATTAATGTAGATTTGTACCTTTGTGCCCTTTTTTCCACAACTATCTTGTGATTCAAAGATTCCACTTTCAGTTAGGTGGTCCTTTTAGTCATTGATATTGCGAAGAAAACATACATGACTCTCTTATTCTTTGTTCCTTGTTTAAATTTCAGGCATACCTTTGACCAGAAGAGATTGAAGCAACCGCTATACCGCCACCCATGGGAGGATGTACTCTACACCAAATAAGAGGTTTTTTCATGGCTGGAAGAACTTTGCAATGTTTCAAATTAGTAATCTTTTCGAAAATCATGTCTGAAATATGCTAGATTGATTTTTTAGCCGCCAAATTAGTGTTGTAAGATGTTTAAAAGTCATATTTCATTTGTAGTTTGTATTAAATTTCAAAAGAAATAACTCAGCCAATTTTAAACTGAATTCTTGTGATTAATATTACGATCTCTGTTATGTTGTTGCTTCGAGAGTCAATGCTATTGAAATAAAGAACCTTCGATGTATTTTTTCTCAACCTTATACTAGTCATATCTTAGTGATGTATTTTGGAGAGAATGTATTCTTGTACTAGAAACAAAATCATGGTTAAAGAGTTTCACATATAGGCTATAAATGGATATTTAATTAAAGATTTATTAATGGCATAGTAAATAAGCATAAGGCTCCCTGGAAGAATCCTCACAATTCCTATATTTGTTTCAAGAGCTTGATACTTCGTCAATTCTCCCATTCCTACATTGTTTAAAAGAGCTTGATACTTCGTCAAAAATAGACACTATCAGTGGTTACAACAAAAGTGTTTATTACTCATCCTCTAGGATTTGTAGATGTGGATGGCTATTTAGTTTTTAAATTAAATAAAGCCTTTCGTATGAGTTCAATATAGACCCCAAGATTCTAATTTACTAAGCTAAATCACACTATATTTTTTTTTTACTGTAACGCCACACTCCTCAAAAATATATACTAAAATGCCACCATTTAAAAAAAAAGTATTGAAATACCACACAAAAGTACTCCTCAAAAATATATACCGAAATGTCACCATTTAAAAAAAAAGGTATTGAAATGCCACACAAAAGTAAATGAGTTCGTCCACCCCATGTACAAACCTTAACTAAGGGTTAAGGGGTTCGTCCACCCCAAGGACAAATCTTTTTTTTCTCCTTACATTTTTGCAGGGGTTCGTCCACCCCAAGGACTAACATGTATGTTTTTTTTTTCCTCCATGGGTTCGTCCACCTATACGACTTACCCCTTTTTCATTTTTTCTTTCAATTTTATTAATACATAAATTAATTATAACATTTTAACAATATAAAAATTAATTATTACATTTTTATAATATAATAATTAAACATTTTAATTATAAAAAAAACATAATACACAGATATAATTCAAAATAATATTAATTAATTTAAAATAATATTAATAATTTAAAATAATATTATATTAATTTAAAATAATATTAATAATACAAAATAATATTACATTAATTTGGCGGCGATTCCGGTGGAAGAAAACATGACCCAGTACCGCACTTGGTTGGAATTTTTGTGTGTTCACCTCGGCGAGGATTTTGTTGTGGAGGAGGAGGAGTAGTCTCGGATGACAAATCTTCATCTTGATTTGGTGGACGTTGGTTCGATGTACCCTCCACCAAACAGTCATTTAGGTCGTCAATATTGAAGTCCGGAAGTGATACAAGATTTTCTTCTGTAAGATCAAAGTTGGGTTGTGCTTGTGACGCTTATGTGTATGATCGAGACAGTTCCATTGATGGACGATAAACATCTTGAGAGAACGAGGAGTGATGGAAGTTAGTTTGACTTGGAGATAAGTGAAATATTTGTTGTTGAGATTGGTAGGAGGCAAATCTATAGTTAGGTTGAGATGACAATGGGTTGGTTGTACGTTGTTGAGACTGAGAGTATGAATACTCAAAGTTAGGTTGAGGGATTGAAGTGTACTGGTAGGGTGGTCGTTGTGGGGTTTGATCTTGAAATTGTTGGTGGTAGTAGTTGGTTTGATGGATTGGTTGGTGAGGAGTTGGTTGTTGGGATGAGATTGGTTGTTTTGTTGTTTGGGTGTGATGAAATGTTTGTTGGGGGAATATGTTTGTTTGTTGTGGTTGTGGGGGAAAGTTTGTAGTATATGAGGAAAATTGACGGGAGTCGGCTAAATATTGTGGTTGTGAGGGAAATATTAATGGAATATTTCTAAACCAATTAATATATTTCTGGCTATGCCTCAGTTGTTGTCGTCTTAAACGTTGCCCATTCAAAACCAAATGTCTTATGTTATTCCACTCCTCGTTCTCTTCTTGGTTTACAGTTCTCTAGTGAACATGCCATATGGATTGCATTTCTATTGCGTGATGTTCTCTCAGACATCTTGGTTGAGATGGAATTTCTTGAGGAAATCCAAACATCAATTTTACCCGGTCTGATTGATGCATCTCAACAATATGAAAACATATTATTGATGTTGTCGCACTCCATACACACATATCATCTCGAACAAAATCTGGATAAACCGGGTATGACCTCCATTTAAACTGGTACACAAAAAATAAATAATTAGAGTGCAAATAATAATGTATGACATAAAGTAGTTATATTATCGGTTTCATGACTTACATCTTCCGGAGTCATGCGATCAAACGCATCTCAATATCCATGTATATAGAACCGGGGAGTATTGGGGTACTCCATACCTCTTTTGTGCAAACCTTGCATTTTCAAAATATTGAAACTTGTTAATTCAAAAGTATACACGTTTAAAATAGTGATATTATAAAAAGAAATTTACCCGAGGGCGTACGGGTATGTTGCCATTTGGTTGCTACGAGGAGTTATCATGGGAATATGCCAATACGCCCAAATAGTCATAAGGAGTATGCATCCTCCAATACTCACCACATCTTTGTTTGCCGCCCTGCATATGTTTCTATAAAGGGTAGCCAAACAAGCAGAACCCCAACTATAGGTGCCGCATGTTTATAAATCCCCCACCAAAGGTACCCAAGAAGAATGTAACAAATTTTGTGACTTGTTTGAAAATAAAAATGACGAAATGAAAAGCAAAATATAAATGTTAGCATGGAGGATGTTCTCCACTTCAATGGGATCATCCTGACTCTTAAGATAATTTAAAATATCGTGTAAGCACATTATTTTAACAAACTTCTTATGTCTTTATTGAGGAGACGGTTCCACGCCCAGATGTTCCATGTAGACATCATCCCCTAATTGAGTAGGTCTGTTAATGGTTGGACCATCAATACAAAGACCAAACAACATACATACATCTTCCAATGTGATTGTACATTCACCGATTGGAAGATTAAATGTATGTGTTTCTGGTCTCCACTGTTCCAATAGAGCGACCACAAGCTTTGAATCCATCCTTATTTTATGTATTTGTGAAACTTCAGCAAACCCGACTAGTTCTAAATACGGCATGATATGCTCAGTAGGTGCTTCAAAACAATGCGAATAAAGTCTAAACCTAGGGTTGTGAAAGGACCTTACGCTGCAGCAATAGGAGTCCACCCTCATAGTGGACGAACACTTTATGCAAACAATATGAGTCCACCCTCCTAGTGGACGAACCTCTCTCAAACTCAGCGCAAAATATGAGTTCACCCTCCTAGTGGACGAACCATTCTATGAGGAAGTCCATAACATGGACGAACTAACATAGGGGTAAGTCCTACTATTGGACAAACTGGTTACTAACCCATGTATATTTGCATGAACCGGTTAATAACATGACGCAATGCAATTGCATTTGAAACACATATATACTATGAACTAGTGTTTGAATTATACATCAATTGCAACCATTCACCATATTACATAAAAAACAGAATTCTTATTTACAATGGCTCAAAGAAATATCATTGTAACCGTACACTATAATGGTTCCTTTGTGTAAACACCCCAAATTTGCCCTCACCCATTCACACCATGGCTTGTGATCATTCTCATGTGCATAAACACAATCATATCATCTCATATCTCATTTTGGTTCACTGCATAGTTTCTAAGTCATCTGCACCTAGGGTTTGTGATCTGAACAATCCAAGAGCCACTTGAGCCACTCCAAAGACCATCAATCACTTCAAAGGGTTCCATGTGTGTTCAAGCATCATATTATATCCCCACAAAGTCAAAAATGCAAAAGAATCACAAGAACTAGGGTTTGAGTGGATGCAGAGCCAGGTTTGACTGCACAGTTGACCTAAAATTAGGGTTTTGGTTTCAGAGGCCATAACCCCAAATTTTTTGGTCATTCTTGTTTCCATTGGTCTCTATATGGTATAGGGAGTATGCATATCAATTTTCATGAAGAAATTCCATGGGGAAGTCATCTGATCAAGGGTTGACTTTTCAGACAAGTCAGTGTAAAATCAGGGCATCTGAGGCCCCCAATGACCCAACCAATGGGTGATCTTCATCATTTTGAGTGTATATGATCTTTATTTGATCATGGAAGAAGGTTGAAGTTCATAAAAATCAAGAATTTGGAGTTTTTTGCAAATGTTGACTTTTAGGGCATAGTTGACTTTTCAAGAATGCTTCATTTTAGGTCATTTTTCAAGCCTTGATTCTTGGTCCAAAAATGCTTCAAATGGAAAAACTTTGGTCATGAAAGTTGTAGATTACATCTTTCCCTTTTCAAAAAGTACAAGAACATGATCAAACTCTTCTTGGATCAAAAGTTATGGTGTGACAAAGTTGGCCAAAATCATTGATTTTCAAGGCATGCCTCAAATGAGAATTTTGCAAAACCATGAACCAAAGCCAATTGTAACTTCTAATTCACTTCAAACCAGTATACAAACATTCCATATGTCCCAAAAATCAGAATTTGAACCAAAATCACATGTTCATGGTTCATGTAACAAGACTTTTTTCATGAAGTTCAAAAAGGTGACAACTTGCAAAACCATCATGATGCTTCTCTCCACTTGATGCATTGGCTGCTGGACCTTCCCAACATCACACACACACCATGCTGCACCAGAACCATGCCTTGTACTAGCCTAGATCATGAGCCATACTTCTCTTACACAAAAGGTGGACTTTGAGCAAAAGCAAACTTACCAATCACTATAGGCCAGGTCACATCATCTGACCTATAGGATTAAAATACAATATCCTTTGGCAAGCAAAATATATCAAGAGGCCAAGCTGAAACATGCCCTAAGATCATATACACAAAAACACACCATCTTGCAAATGGCTTCGAATCTGCCTCCACAAACTGAAAACACTCAAACAAATTCCTCCAATCATCTCACCTTGCCTTGCTGAGTAGAAACCACCAAGGTTCAACCCTGAAACCAGCCTGAACTGTGCTTCACCATTTTCCACCCCAGTTTGCATTTTCCTTCGAATCAACCTCCATAGCCATCAAACATCAAAGCTCTCTTCACCAACAGATCAAACACATCAAAAGGAGTCAAAACCACCCCTCACATTGATCTGAGGCAGCCTGTACACAAAGCTCACTTTCTGCTACACCAGAGTTGGATCTTTCAAGCCAGCCACTCTCCAAGTTTTCTGAGCCTCATTTTGTCCTCAGGAGGTTCAAGGAAGCAAGCCTGCGCAAAGAAAAAGTCCAGAGAGCTCATAAATAGAGAAGCTTCATCTCAGGTGAGCTTCATGAACATTTTTCCCAGAAACTGATTTTTAAGTTCTTTTATGGTGTCTTGTGTTCCCCTGATCATGAATGTATGCTTACTTTTGCAAATAGTGTAGAAACCAGCATGTATGAAGCTTTTGAACATTTGCCCGTATTTTACATTTTGTTTCGATTCAGGCCCATGGATGAAAATAAATGAATTTAGGTTGAGGGTTTAGGTTTAGATTGATGAGAGAGTCGTTTTGATGGAAGAAATTTGTTGTTTGGTGACCTACAGAAGAATCTAGGGTTTTGGCTCGCCGGAGAAGACGACCGGAAGTCTTCTCCGGCAGCCTGAAAGTCATTTAGCCCTAATTACAGTCATTAACTCTAGTTTGAATTTGGACCGTGGATTGCCTTTGACTGGTTGACTTCCCGCGTGGATAGAGGGCTCAGATTCATTTGATTAGCCCTAATTCAATTAATTAGTTTAATTAATTCGTAATTAGTTTAATTTACTCAGAACCAATCCTGGCCGCAAGATCTGGCGCCAGTCAACGCGTTTGAACCCAGAGCTCATCCTGGCCCTCCACTCATTTGACTTTCCTTTTATTTAATTCATTTTCATTTTCTTTTTCATTTAACTTGCATATTTATTTAAAAATAGTAAAAATGTCTAAAAATTATGAAACTTTTTCTCATAAGTTTTATTAATTTTTATGACACAAAAAATATTTTTATTTTATTTTTTATCATTAAAAAGTATTTTTAAATATTTAAAAGATTATTTTTAATTGATTAATGGAAATTAATTTATTAAAAATACTTTTAAGTATTTAAAAATCACCAAAAAATTCATGAAATGTTCTAAGACATTTAGAAACATTGTCCAACCTTCAAACCAAATTTCTTTTTTGATCTTGATGCATTTTGAGAATTTTCCATTGAATTAAATCATTTTTTGTGCATTAATTTGATCCAAAGTTCAAAAATTCATTTCTGCCTATCTAAGAAGAGTTGGACATTGATTCTTTTTGCATTGCATTCTATTTGGCATGTAGTTTTTGAGATAAAATGGCCTTGATTTGATTCCTCATTTTCAATTTGTTTGATGATTTTCTTGTTTAGGAACCCTAAAAACCCTAATAACTTGTAAAATTCATAACTTGAGATTGGTTGAGAGTTGAGACCTCCCCTTTGGACCTTGGTTTAGTATAGGTTTAGGTTTACTTTGTATGGCATTTTCCATTTTTTATCTTAGGGTTTGCTTCTGTTTTTGGTTTTTGTTTGATGTTTGATCCATAAACCCTAATTTGGGCTTCCATTTGTATCCTTCTTGCATTCTCTTGCATAACATGACTTACCATGACATTTCAAGCATTCATGTGATTCATTTGACATCATAAGACATATAGAAGGCATCTTTGATCATTGCATCTTGCATTTGCCATGTTGTATGCTTTGTATGCTTCCTAACTTTTCATGTGTATCTATGCTTCTAAGCTTGCACCATTTGCATCCATGAACTTGTATGAACATCTCCATGCCTTGCCTCATGTTTGTAGCACTCCATAGCATCATTATCATCATCAACATGCTTCTGGTTTTGTTTAGCATCATACCATTTCATCCCATTTTGCATTGCATAGCATTTCTTTCCTAACATTTCAGGTGGTAAGTAAACTTGAGAAGTGAATTTGCCTTCACTTCTCATAACTTTTCTTTTCATCTCTCTTGCATCCATTGCTGCATTTTTATATGTGTTTGAGTTTGAGCTTGCTCATTCTTGTTCCTCCCACTTTCTTTCTTCAAGTGACTTGACTTCTTGAATGAAGCAAGTTACTTTGCTTCTCTTGATCCTTTCATTTGCTTCCTGGTGGTTCCATTGAAGATTGTTCTTGAAAACCTCACAAACCCTAGGAACAACCAAGCATGACAATGATTAGGGTTTTGATTAGTCTCCCCACTTAGTCTTACCTTTGTGTCTCTTTGAGTCTTCTCTTCTCACCTCATAATCAGGGACTAAACCCTAAAGGCTTTAAGGCTTTGTGATTAAGCTTATGCCTGCATCCTTCTCTTAGGATGGAGTGTATAACTTTAATCCTAAGTGTTAAACCCTTAATGTGTTTAAATCTCTTAATCAATCCACTTAATAAGTATCAAGACATCACACTTGTAACTTGGGCCTTGCATTAGGGTTCTAATTCTTCCTTAATTGGTTAAGAAGGACTAACCCTAGTGTTAATGGACAAGTCCCCCTCAAGTTGTCTTACAAATTATAAAACTCACTTCATCATCATATCATTAAATAAAATCCACTTAATCAAAGGCTTGTTTTGTCATGATTTTAATCCCTAATCATGGATTAAGTTGAGGAGCTTTCCTCAGCTTAAACATTCTCATCTATTATCCTTCTATTAGGATGGTGTAATGAGTCTGTTTAATCCTTGATTATGGCTTAACCTCATTACTTAACACTAAACCAAAACACCAAAAAAACATCTAAATAATCACTAATAGGTTAATTATCTTAATCCTATACCAAAGGTGATTAAGTGTGAGAATCTGACTTCACACTTAAGGTATTCTCATTACCCCTAATCAGAGGGAAGATGTGATGAGTTTACTAACCCATTGGTTTAGGCTTAAGCTCATTAACTTATGACAAACTTTCAAAAGCAATAAAAGACTGAAAACTCAAAAACAAACAATAATCGTCTCCTTCGGGATTCTTTTCTCATCACACTCACTCATAACCGAGAACTTGCTTCTTCCGTCTAATGCAAGACAGTTTGCATCTGTGCCAGACAGATCATACACTTGAGCATATGCAAGTAAGCAGTTCACAAGTCAATTCATCTATCAGTCTCTTTGGGTCGAACTACGGTGTTCTGACTTCCTCATTGCACGAGAGGATACGTAGGCATAACTTAACAGTTATCGAACAAAAGTCTCTGTATATTCCCCCTCTTTCCAGCTTCATTCTTTTAAGCCTCATGATCTTGAGCATTTCACTCTTATCCTTACACTGACACTGTATATCTCACACTTTACACTTCTTTACACTGACACCTGTACATTTTGTTTTCCAGCTCTTTTACACACAAATTGCACTGACACTACCCCTTTAAAACACAAATCTTTCAAGCGTGGATCCCGTCGAGTACGGCGGACAATCTGGGTGCTAATACCTTCCCAGGTTGTAACCAACCCCCTTTCTCAGTCTCTCTGGTTCGCAACCGTCTTATCCATGTCTTTCTAGGTCTATGCAGCATTGCCTTTCCTCCGGGATAAAAATGCCTAGCTGGCGACTCTATTCATTCCCTGTGAGTTCACTCCTGTGTGTCCTCGCATCCCCCTTTCGCCGACCGTTCGCGTCTGTACCCCATTTGACCCGGCTTCATTTATCGGGAGCGACAGCTTGGCGACTCTGCTGGGGACCCTTATACTGCAACCAGGGCTTCTGGTTCTTTTTGTGGGTTCCTCCTAGCGCTTGTTTGATTTGTGTTTACTGGGGTGTTATGTGCTTATCTGTGTTTGTATATGTTTTATTTTTGCTTTACGTACAATTTATTTTATTACTTTTCTTTACTGCTTTGCATATATCATACTGTCATGCTGTCTGGCTGGATCTGGTTTTCCTTTGGTGGGTGGGGTTTCTATTGAGAGTTAAGGTCCTATACCTGGGACCTGAGTGACACCTAGGCTAGAGTGAATCATATTCTTTCCCATTCCATTTCGGTCTGGTGCGGGAATATGAAACACGGTTCAGATATGGGTTTCTTCTTGAGAACTCTGTGTTGCAGATTTCCTGCAATGCTAGGGCTATCTGGGAAGCTTGCTAAGTCTGGATGACCTTTTAGTATTGACCTTCAGAAACTGAGGTGAATTAGAGGAGGAACTTTTATGGTTATTGTAAACACTGTACCTCCGGGTTAGAAGTGTTTACACTTCTCATAACTGATCCAAGTCTGAGGATCCTTGTTCTAGAACACCACCTGTGAGGGGATGGGCTGTTTACAGGTTTGCAGGTACCTTGGCCTCAGAATACCCTGTTACTTTGATTATTTAAGAGTACTTCAATTTGGGACAGTTCTTGTGATTCTAAAACCCTGGACATGTGGCTCTTTATTTGAGTCCCCCACCTTGGTTACTGGATTTATAGACCTCCATCTGGAATTCTTGAACACACTTGGACCTATATCAGAGCAGTTGGATCAGATCCAGCTCAGTCACAAACCCTTGCATATCATTTGCATACATAATCATTGCATCATATTGACATTTGCTTATTTGTGTTTCAGGGTATCCATCTTCATTTGGTTTTGGTTTTGACCCCATCTTCTGTATTGACCTATCTTCACCAACATCTACTTCAATTATCACCAGCACCAGCCAACCAGTGGCTCATCACTTCAGCATTGTCATCAGCACCTGTCTCTACTCAGTCTCAGCATCATGGCTCCTAAAAAGAGCAACATCACCTATCACTTCTTCCAACCAGAGTTATCAGACATCAGGAGAATCCAGACCCTGATCACTCCAGATCACATACCTTTGTTCAGGGAGCATTATGGAGATATACTGGACATGGTTATGGATCTGGACCCTTCACAGAGAAGCCTGATCCACACCTGCATTCAGTTTTATGATCCCCCATTGAGATGTTTCACCTTTCAAGACTTTCAGTTGGGCCCTCTATTAGAAGAATACTCGTCATTGGTTGGTTTGCCTATCAGGGGTGGAATCCCTTTCAACCCTGAGATGGTCTTTCCTGCTAATGGAGAAGTAGCAAAGGCTTTGCATCTGGAACCTGTCCTGATTGAGCAGCATATGACCTCCAAAGCTGGGATCCCTGGTTTTCATCTGGACTTCTTGATCTCTCAAGCTACCCAGAAAGCTTCTCTAGGAGAGTGGAAAGATGTTTGTGCTCTATTGGCCTTAAGCATATATGGAATTGTGTTGTTTGCAGATGAGCCTCGATTCATTAGCAAGAATGCAATCCATCTGTTCATCCTGAAGAACCCAGTGCCAACTTTATTGGGGGATCTTTACTATTCAGTGCATCAGAGGAATGAAAAGCAGAGGGGAAGATTAGTAAGGTGTTGTGCTCCATTGTTCCACACTTGGCTTCTCAAGCATCTACCCAGGACAGATGCATTTCTAAATCCTCATCAGCAGAGTAACTGGGCTAAGAGACTCACTGCCCTAACTTCAGCAGATATCAGATGGTGTACTCAAAGCACCAAGGGCAGAGATATCATCACCAGCTGTGGGCACTTTCCCAATGTGCCCTTAATAGGAGTTAAGGGTAGTATTAATTACAACCCTTTGCTATTCAGGAGGCAACTGGGCTATGCACTGGTCCATACTCCTAAGGCACAGGACTTGGTGGAGACTCTCTATTGTGAGAACAAGATTAATTTGGCTATTGTTAGGCAGGCTGCCTGGGCCTGGGATAATGTTCAAACCAAGGGAGTCACCATTCTGGGGAAGTGCAATAATGTGGCATCAGCACAATATTATGAGTGGTCCCGTGCCAGGGCCCAATTCTCTGGGATGCCCTTTACCATAGAAGACATGCCTGAGTCATCTTCAGCACCACCCCCTGCCACTATCAGTTTGGAGGAGTTTGAGAGCTTGAAGGAAAGAAATGAGAAGCTAACCCAGGCTTTGCAGAAGACCCTCCGGGAGAGGAGTGAAGGTACGAGGGAGATTGAGAGATTGGAGAAGTTGAGAGTGGAGCATCTGACTAAGATTGAAAAGTCTGGGGATTATATCAAAAAGTCTAAGGCTGGTGAACAAATTATGAAGAATGCTTGCAAAGAAGCCCAGTTCCAGAGAGCAAGGACAAACTTGTATCTAAAGGAGAGTCAAGCCCGGTGGGTCAGGATCACCGAGGCTCGTACCCTAGAGGACAAGAGAGTTCAAGACAAGATGGAGCAACTGGAGGCTAGTGCAAAAGAACAGCAAGAAGCCCTGGCAGCAGCCCAGAGGGAGATATCAGAATTGAAGATCAAAGCAGGGGTGAAGAGGTCCAAGGACCAAACTCAGCACAAGAAGCTAACAGCAGCTGTTGCTACCCGGAACCTCCTTATCCGGAATCTCACGGAGTGTCCGGCTGATCCTGTGACCGAAGCACTTCTCAAGGAAGTTCGTGAGGATGAGTTTGGCCTTGGTGTTTGACCATTTGCTTGTTGTTGTTTCTATTCCATGTACTTTTACTTTTTTTTGTGATGTATTTTGACCCCTTAGGGGGCTTGTGTTGTAAAATGAACAAGTTGTATTATTTCACCTTCTGTAATATATTTATGTTAGTTTATTCCATCCAAGTTTTCTTCGAAAGCAACATCAACAGCATCTTCAAGGGTCTGGAAGGGTCAAAACTGAATGCCAGGCCGGATACCTCGAGAACAAATAAGCATACTGCATTGCATGCTAACCCTTTGTTTGTTTTGTAGGTTTTTGTTTTACTGTTGCTAACTCTGTTGTGATGTTCAGGAACTATTGCTAGGCGCCGGGTATTTCCCCTCAACCGTCCGCACCGTTATCCAACCCGAAACAACCTTCCGGGAATTCAAATGGATCAGATGCAGCAGGACCTTACTGAGGTCAGAAATCAAATGGAAAATGAAAGGCTAGAGATGAGGAATCAAATGACTCAGTTTATGGAAGTTATGAACAACATGGCTCAGAGCCAGGAAAGATTGAGGGCCATGGTGGAAAGGCAGAATCAAGAGGATCCACATATAGGGACCGCCGGCACAAGCAATAACGAGAGGGTCCAACCCCATGTTAACCCCCCTGTCTTCGGGCCACACCTCCATCCTGAGATCAACATTCCTGCAAACGTTCAAGGAACTGCCACTGCAGCCAGGGTACTTCAAGAAGACCCCCAAGAGGACCAATTCACAGTAATGGGTGCTGGGGAGGAAGCTTATGATAGAAGGTTGGAAGAGATAGCTGAGAAGTTGAGGTCCTTAGAATCTCAAAATTCTTTGGGTTTCGACGTCATGGACATGGGCTTGGTAGACGGGGTCAGGATCCCCCATAAGTTCAAGCCTCCTTGTTTCGAAAAGTACAATGGGACTTCCTGTCCCCGGACTCATTTACAATCATTTCTGGGAAGGCTGAAGGCCTATACAATGGATGAGAAGCTCTGGATGTTCTATTTCGAAGACAGCTTGACAGGGGCCTCAAGAGAATGGTACTCTCACCTAACAAGGGCAACTATTAGATGCTGGAAGGATTTGGCAGAAGCCTTCATCAGACAGTATCAGTATAATTTAGACATGGCACCCAACAGGACCCTCCTAATGGGGATGTCACAGTCTTCAAGGGAGAGTTTCCGAGAATATGCCCAGAGATGGAGGCAATTGGCTGCTGCTGTTCAACCCCCTATGTCTGAGAGGGAAATGGCAGACATGTTTATGAATACCCTTCAGGGAACCTATATTGACAGGTTGGCTGCTTTCTCTTCCACTAGCTTTGCAGATGTTGTCATAGCTGGGGAGAGAATTTAGAGCCTGTTGAAAATGGGCAAGATATCTGACAACGGTGCAAGCTCGTCCAGTAGTACAAGAAAGCCTTTTGCAGGCCCGAGAAGAACTGGCGAGACCAATGCCCTCCACACCAACAGGGGCAGGCCCCAATATGTTCAAAGGTCAATAGCAGCAGTCACCATTCCTGCTCCAGCTCATCCTCTACCAGTCTATCAACCTCCGCAGCAAAACTATCAGCAACAACCTCAGTACCACCAACAAAATCAGTATCCTCCAAGAAATTACAACAACAACAACACCAACAACAACAGTCAACAAAGGCCATTTCAGCAGAGGCCATCTCAAGCTAATAGGGTGATCGATCCAATCCCTATGCCATATGCTACCCTGCTGCCACAACTCCTGAAACTCAACCTAGTTGAGCTAAGGACGCTAGCACCTCCAGATCCCAACAGTCTACCCAGGAACTATGACTCCAACGCTAGGTGTGCCTTCCATTCAAACGCACCTGGCCACAGTACAGAAAAGTGCAGAGCTCTGCATATGAAGGTACAAGACCTGGTAGACTCGAAAGCTCTGAATTTCGCACCACCACCCAATGTCAATAAGAACCCGATGCCAAACCACGGTGGTCCCAGGATTAACGCTATTGAAGAAGACAAGCCGTCTTATTTAATAACCAGTGTGGGCCAGATCAGGACACCGTTGGTGGAAATCAAAGCTCAGCTCTTGGAATGTCAAATGTTCCCAGGATGCGAGTTGGGTTGTGCTTACTGCAATATCTCGGTAAATGGGTGCGATAATTTGAGGAATGGCATAGATGGCCTAATTCAGAGTGGACAACTTCAGATCACCACATCATTTCCAACAAATTCACCGATCTCATCAGCAACAATTTCAGAACCTCCTACAACTGCAACAACCATTGTTCCTGACAATTCTTCGGTTTCATCAACAAGTACTTCATCTGTCATTTCAACTGACCAGATGTCAATAAATGTTCCTCCTACAACTCCAGCACCACTCCATTATGAAGCTCCTACAACAACAACATCCTTTCTTCCGACAATATCTCCTACAACACCAGCAACAAATCACGAAGATGTCTCTACTGTCACAATATTTTATGATCCTGAAAACAACTCTGCCTACCATTCAGAAGGTGCTGCTCCCATCAGAGCACCAGTTACAATCTTTTATGACCCACAAACAATCACAGTCCCTTCAGCAGCAGCAATCAGTCCAGTCACTGTTACGGTGCCTGGACCAGTACCATATGAAAGCAATAGGGCCATCCCTTGGCACTATGGCTCTGACGTGTACTGCGAAGGAAAAAGAATCACTCTTGATACATCAACACCTGCACCACAAATAGATAATGTGGGGAGAGGCGGAGGCTTCACTCGAAGCGGACGTCTCTTTGCTCCACCAATTCAAAGACCTACTGCCGAAGCAGAAGCTGCTGCCAAGGCAAAAGGAAAGAGCCCGGTGCAGGAAGATCAAGCTGTTAAAGAAGCCTTGAAGACACCGTTCGATCAAGAAGTTGATGAGTTTATGAGGATCATCAAAAAGAGTGATTACAAAATTGTGGATCAGCTTCACCAGACGCCATCCAAGATCTCTATCCTCTCACTGCTGATGTGTTCCGAAGCCCATCGGAATGCACTACTCAAAGTCTTGCACGCAGCTTACGTGCCTGAAGAGATCACTGTCAACCAGTTGGAGACCGTGGTTGGAAATGTTACTGCTAGCAATGGGCTAGGGTTCACCAATACTGACTTGACAACGGATGGCCGCAACCACAACAAAGCCTTGCACATAACCATGGAATGCAAAGGAGCAGTCCTTTCCCATGTGCTGGTAGACACGGGTTCATCCCTTAATGTCTTACCAAAGAAGGCTCTGGAGAAGTTAGAATATGATGGATTGGCATTGAGACCCAGCAACCTGGTGGTAAGAGCCTTTGACGGTTCAAAGAGATCGGTTCTGGGAGAGATTGAGCTACCTGTGACAATTGGCCCACAGACCTTTAAAACTATCTTTTATGTGATGGACATTCAGCCCGCCTACAGCTGTTTGTTGGGAAGACCTTGGATTCACGCCGCCGGCGCAATAACGTCTACCCTTCACCAAAAGTTAAAATTTGAGTGGGAAGGCCAAGTTGTTACAATCTGTGGGGAGGAGGATATATTTGTTAGCCACCTGGCTACTTATAAGTACATTGAGATGGATGGGGAGATCCATGAAACAATGAGCCAAGGATTTGAAGCCTTGAATGTGAATGAAGCATCTGCTGTATCTGGAATCTCTATGTCATCTTACCAACAAGCCCGGAAGGTTGTTGAGGAAGGAACTGCCCTAGGCTGGGGCAAGGTTTTAGCTGTGGAGGAGAAGAAGGAAAAATTTGGGTTGGGTTACAGACCAACTCAACATCAAGCGAAGGCTGCTGAGGAGCCCGGTTTTGTCAGTGGGGGGATGCTTACCCCCGATCTATCAACTGTCTGGAAGACGAGCTGGAAGAGGAGCGCAATCTGGAGAATTGGATTCGTCCGAAGATCCCGGGGAGCAGTACCTCAAACTGGTCTTCCCAGGAAATTATAAGAGTTACTCGAGCAGAGTAATTATTATTTCCTGTATTTTATAGCATGCATCAAAGTCTTGCGTCTTGCCCAAGATGACAAGACTCATTTTGTAATCGGGCCATCTGTACTTTTTGTGCAAACAAGATCAATTAATGAAATATCAGACATCTTTTTGCAAACGAGTCTTTTTCTTTTCTGCTCACTGTTTTTCCATTTTTCTTTTTTGTACAAAAAATAAATGGCGATGTTTTCAAAATGATAACTTTATTTCACTTTTCTAAAGCAAGATTAAAATCAATCACTAAAATGAACAAATTAAACCCTTGCAGAGAGTGCCTTCCTGACAGCACCGACAACAGCACGGCTACGACATCGTATGACTTTGACAATCCAATCAATCAAGCTGATGAAGGGGTTGAAGAAGAATATGAGCTTCCTGAAGAGCTAGCCAGGTTATTGAGACAGGAGGAAAAGGTTATTGCTCCTCACCAGGAGGAGGTTGAAGTGATTAATCTTGGTACAGACGAAGACGTGAAAGAGGTTAGAATCGGGGCCTGCCTGCAAGACTCAGTGAAGAAGCAACTGGTTGATCTGCTTCAAGAGTATGTGGATGTGTTTTCTTGGTCGTATCAAGACATGCCAGGGTTGGATACCGACATTGTTGTGCACAAGCTGCCTTTGAGAGAAGAGTGCCCACCGGTTAAACAAAAGCTACGCCGTTGTCGCTCCCGACAAATGACACAGGGTCATATGAGGGTACAGACGCGAACGGTCGGCGAAGGGAACAGTGAGAACACACAGCCGTGAACTCACTGGAGATGAATAGAGTCGCCAGCTAGGCATTTTTATCCCGGAGGAAAGGTAATGCTGCATAAACCTAGGAAAAGATGGATAAGACGGTTGCGAACCAGAGAGACTGAGAAAGGGGGTTGGTTACAACCTGGGAAGGTATTAGCACCCAGATTGTCCGCCGTACTCGACGGGATCCACGCTTAAAGGATTTGTGTTTTAAAGGGGTAGTGTCAGTGCAATTTGTGCATAAAAATAGCTGGAAAAGATGTACAGGTGTCAGTGTAAAAGAAGTGAAGTGTAATAAATGTACAGTGTCAGTGTAAGGACAGGAGTAATATGCTCATGATAATGAGGCCAAAGAATGAGGCTGGAAAGAGGGGGAATGTACAGAGACTTTTGTTCGATAACTGTTAAGTTATGCCTACGTATCCTCTCGTGCAATGAGGAAGTCAGAACACCGTAGTTCGACCCAAAGAGACTGAAAGATGAATTGACTTGTGAACTGCTTACTTGCCTATGCTCAAGTGTATGACCTGTCTGGCTCAGGTGCAAACTGTCTTGCATTAGACGGAAGAAGCGAGTTCCCGTTTGTGAGTGAAGGTGATGAGAAAAGAATCCCGAAGGAGACGATTGTTGTTTGTTTTTGAGTTTTCAGTCTTTTATTGCTTGTGAAAGTTTGTCATAAGAAAATGAGCTTAAACCTAAACCAATGGATTAGTAAACTCGTCACATCTTCCCTCTGATTAGGGGTAATGAGATTACCTTAAGTGCGAAGTCAGATTCTCACACTTAATCACCTTTGGTGTAGGATTAAGATCATTAACCTACTTGTGATTATTTAGATGTTTTTTGGAGTTTTTGTTTAGTGTTAAGTAATGAGGTTAAGCCATAATCAGGGATTAAACAGACTCATTACACCATCCTAATAGAAGGATGATAGATGAGAATGTTTAAGCTGAGGAAAGCTCCTCAACTTAATCCATGATTAGGGATTAAACTCATGACAAAACAAGACCTTTATTAAATGGATTTTAGTTAATGATAAGATGATGAAGTGTTTTTTATGATTTGTAAGACAACTTGAGGGGGACTTGTCCATTAACACTAGGGTTAGTCCTTCTTAACCAATTAAGGAAGAATTAGAACCCTAATGCAAGGCCCAAGTTACAAGTGTGATGTCTTGATAATTATTAAGTGAATTGATTAAGAGATTTAAACACCTTAAGGGTTTAATACTTAGGATTAAAGTTATACACTCCATCCTAAGAGAAGGATGCAGGCATAAGCTTAATCACAAAGTCTTAAAGCCTTTAGGGTTTAGTCCCTGATTAGGAGGTGAGAAGAGAGGACTCAAAGAGAGACACAAAGGTAAAACTATGGGGGGACTAATCAAAATCCTAATTCATTGTCATGCTTGGTTGATCCTAAGGTTTGTGAGGCTTGCAAGAACAAATCTTCAATGGAACCACCAGGAAGTAGATGAACAGGAGCAAGAGAAGCAAAGTGACTTGCTTCATTCAAGAAGTCAAGTCACTTGAAGAAAGAAGGTGGGAGGAACAAGAATGAGCAAGCTCAAACTCATACACAAATAGAAATGCAGCAATGGATGCAAGAGAGATGAAAAGAAAAGTTATGAGAAGTGAAGGCAAATTCACTTCCCAAGTTTACTTACCACCTGAAATGTTAGAAAGAAATGCAATGCAGTGCAAGATGAGATGAAATGACATGATGCAAAGCAAAACCAGAAGCATGTTGATGATGATTATGATGTTATGAGGTGCTGCAAACATGAGACAAGGCATGGAAATGTTCATACAAGATTATGAATGCAAATGATGCAAGCTAAGGAGCATGAACAAGCATGGAAAGTTATGAAGCATACAAAGCAAATGACATGGCAAATATGTAATGCAATGATCAAACATGCTTTCTATATGTCTTAAGATGTCAAATGAATCACAAGAATGCACAAAATGCAATGACAAGTCAAGTTATGCAAGGAAATGCAAGAAGGATGCAAAAGAAAGCCCAAATTAGGGTTTAATGGATCAAGCAACAAACAAAAACCCAAAACAGAAGCAAACCCTAAGATAAAAAATGGAAAATGGCACCCAAAGAAACCCTAAACCTATAATGAACCACTGCCCAAAGGGGAACTCTCAACTCTCAACCAAACTCAAGTTATGAATTTTGCAAGTTATTAGGGTTTTTTAGGGTTCTTAACAAAAGAAATGCCAAACAAATAGAAAATGCAAGATCAAATCATGGCTATTTTACCCTATAAACTACATGCTAAACATAAAACAATGCAAGAAGAATCAATGTCTCAACCTTCTCCAATAGGCAGAAATGAATTTTTGAATCCATGATCAAAATAATGCACAAAATATGATTTAATTCAATGAAAAATTCTTAAAGTGCATCAAGATCAAAAAAGAAATTTGGTTTGAAGGTTGGACAATGTTTCTAAATGTCTTAGAACATTTCATGAATTTTTTTGTAATTTTTAAATACCTAAAAGTATTTTTAATTAATTAATTTCCATTAATCAATTAAAAATAATCTTTTAAATATTTAAAAATACTTTTTTAATGATGAAAAATAAAATAAAAATATTTTTGTGTCATAAAAATTATTAAAACTCAGAGGAAAAAAGTTTCATAATTTTTATGTATTTTTTGCTATTTTAAAATAATTGTGCAAGTTAATTGAAATAAAAATGAATTAAAATCAAATAAAATAGGAAGTAATCAGAATGGAGGGATGAGATTGATTCTGAGTTTGAATCTGTTGACCAGCGCGCAAATGAAGGGCCCAGATGGCTCCTGAGTTAATTAACTTAATTAAAAATTAAATAAACTAATGAGAGAGATTAGGGCTAAGCAGACTGATCCTGGCCTTTCATTCGCGCGGGGAGTCAAACATGTCAACGCAATCAATGGTCCAAATTCAAACTAACATTAATTATGCAATTAGGGTTTAATCACTCTCAGGTGGCCGGAGAAGACCTCCGGTCGTCTTCTCCGGCCAGCTTCTCACCTGAAAACTCCCCAACTCCCTTAAAACGTAACGAAAATGAAAACTAAGCACACCAAAATGATCCCCATGACCCCCTGAGCTAAAACCCTAAGTCCAAACAAATTTCTTCTTCCTCAAAACCATGAATCGAACAGAACAAGTTTTAGGGCAAAACAGTTTCAGAGACAAATTAAATGCTTATTTCACCACCATTTCAAAAACCAAAGACATATTCATGATCAGGACAACACAAAGAACAAGTTTGGAACAAAAGAAATGATTTCTGGAAAAATAATTTTCGAGCTACCTGAGATTTGGAGCTTTCAACTTGAGGACTTTCAGGCCACTTCTCCTTGTGCAATCCACTCCATTTGATCCCCAGAAGATGTTTGAATGCTCAAAAGAAGTTTGAGCTGGCTGGATAGTGAGATTCGAAAGCTCCTGCTCAAGCTTGGTCAGAAATAGCAATGGAGTTTCTAGAGGTTTCAGGCCATTGTGAATGATGGTTTGTGATCCTGATGATGTATGGAGAAGGTCTGTGGTGTTTGTTTGTGTGTTTGTGAGCTATGGTGAGAGTTTCGAATGAAACTGCAAAATGGAGTGAGAAATGGCAGTGGGATGTTCTGGCTGTTTCAGGCTTGAGTTCTTGGTGCTGGATGGTCTATGGAGCAAGGTGAGTTGAATGGTGAAGATGGTTGAGGTGTTTTCAGGCTGTGGAGAGAAATTCGAAGGCTTATGCAAAATGGAGTGTTTTTGTGAATGTGTTGAATGAGGAAGCTTCAGCCTTGCTTAGTGTTATGTTTAGCTTGCAAATTGTCCACATAACTCTCTCTCATTGGTCAGTTGATTGGACATGTGCTTTATTGATTGGTAAGTTGCCTTTTGCAAAAAGTCAAATAATGTGTAAGAGAAGCATGGCTCAAGGTCTAGGCAAGTACATGGGCATGGGCTGGCGCAGCAAGGTGAGGTGAGAGGCTAGCAAAGCTCAGCATCCAAGGCTGCAAGTGGTAGGAAGCATGATCATGAGTTTTGCAACTTGTTGTAACTTTGGTTCACATGTGATTCCTTTGCCTAACCAAACATAAACCATAGGCATTCTTGGTCCAATTCTGATTTTTAGGACTTAGAGAATGTTTATGTGCTGGTTTGTAGTGAATTAGAAGTCACATAATGCATTGGTTCATGACTTTGCAAAATTTCCAAATGGGGCATGCCTTGAAAATTAATGATTTTAGCCAACTTTGCCTTGCCATAACTTTTGATCCAAGAAGAGTTTGATCATGTTCTTGTACTTTCTGAAAAGGGAAAGATGAGATCTACAACTTTCATGACCAAAGTTTTTCCATTTGAAGCATTTTTGGATCAAGAATCAAGGCTTGAAAAATGACCTAAAATGATGCATTCTTGAAAAGTCAACTATGCCCAAAAAGTCAACATTTGCAAAAACTCCAAATTCTTGATTTTTGTGAACTTCAACCTTCTTCCATGATCAAATAAAGATCATATACACTCAAAATGATGAAGATCACCCATTGGTTGGGTCATTGGGGGCCTCGGATGCCCTGATTTTACACTGACTTGTCTGAAAAGTCAACCTTTGATCAGATGACTTCCCCATGGAATTTCTTCATGAAAATTGATATGCATACTCCCTATACCATATAAAGAGCAATGGAAACAAGAATGACCAAAAAAATTTGGAGTTATGGCCTCTGAAACCAAAACCCTAATTTTCAGTCAACTGTGCAGTCAAACCTGGCTCTGCATCTCCTCAAACCCTAGTTCTTGTGATTCCTCTGCAATTTTGACTTTGAGGAGATGAAACATGATATAAGAACACATATGGACCACTTTGAGTTGATTAGTGGCCTTTGGAATGGCTCAAGATGCTTTGGGATTGCTCAGATCACAAACCCTAAGTGCAGATGCCCTAGAAACTATGCAGTGAATCAAAAATGAGATGTGAGATGATATGATTGTATTTATGCATATGAGGATGATCACAAGCCATGGTGTGAATGGGTGAGGGCAAATTTGGGGTGTTTACAGCTGCCCCTATTCAAGCATGAGTTAGCTGTGCAGGTTGTAAGCAACGGCTTAACAGGCCAAACAAGATAACTTGTGGTTGAATACCAAAGACAGTCCAAAATTTGCACTCACAAAATGAAGAAGAAAAGGGATATAGATTGTATATGAAAAATAAAGTATATTGTAAAGTGTGGGCGACGGAGGACGACCGTCGAGCAGAGGACGACTGCTGGGTAAATAGCAATGACGGGGACGGCCGACATGCTGGAAAAATGTGAAGTAAAGCGATGACGGGGACGGCCGACATGCTGGGGATAAAAGGTAGAGCTAAGACGGGGACGGCCGACTAGCTGGAAAAAGTAAGCTATCATGATGGGGACGGCCATCAAGTTCATAAAGCTGTAAAATTCTCTGGGGATTAATGAAACATGACGGGGACGGCCATCAAGTTCATAAAGGTAAAGTAACCAACGATGGGGACGGCCATCGGGCTAAAAAGAAAAGGGACCACGACGGGGACGGCCATCGGGTTAAAGAATGAATGAAATAAACAGATGATGGGGTACGGCCATCAAAGGTGAAGGACGATCACCTAGCAGGGGACGGCTGCTCTGTTGGGGAATAAAGGAATATGATGGGGACGGCCATCAAAGGTGGAGGACGACCACCTGGCAGGGTACGGCTGCCGAAGATATCAACGATGGGGACGGCCATCGGATAGAAAAGGTCAACGATGGGGACGGCCATCGGACGAGCATGATGGAGGACGACCATCAAGAAGTGGAGGACGACCACTCAGCAGGGTACGGCTGCTCTCGAGGTTTCTCATGACATAGGACGAATGCCAGATAACCAAAATTAACAATGGGGACGGCCATTGGATAAAGTGATGAAGGACGATCATCAAGAGGTGGAGGACGACCACCTAGCAGGGGACGGCTGCTAAAAATCAACGATGGGGACGGCCATCGGACGAGCATGATGGAGGACGACCATCAAGAAGTGGAGGACGACCACTCAGCAGGGTACGGCTGCTCTCAAGGTTTGTCATAACACAGGACGAGTGTCAGATAAAAGAAAATTGATGCTTTGTTGGTGATCTACTGGGGAATAGTAAACACGGACGAGTGTTTATATCCAAGAAACAAAAGGTATAAGTGTTTAGATGCTGTGTATAGATTAAAGATGCGGCCGAGCATCCTTAAGACTACGATACGGACGAGTATCGGGTAGAAACAAATACTGACATGTGTTCAAAGATGATGATACGGACGAGTATCAACTGGTTAACAGAGAACATGGACGAGTATTGAATCTGAGAGGAGTCTTCTGGGGGATAGTAGACACAGGCGAGTATCTATATTCAAGGAGACAAAAGTGTTTGACACAGTGTATGGATTAAAGATGCGGGCGAGCATCCTTAAGACTTATGATACGGACGAGTATCATGTAGAAACAAACGCTTGACGCATGCTCTGAGATGATGATACGGATGAGTACCATCTGGTTAACAAAGAACACGGACGAGTGCTGACTCTGAGGGGATTTGAGTGGTATAAGATACGGACGAGTATCAGTATAAGTGTGATTGGTATATAGATGAGTGTTTAATTGCTGGGGAGAGTGTAATATAAACAAGTATCTGATATATAAAGTATAGGTGACTGCGCTGGGGATATGACACGGACGGGTGTCGAGAAAGTGTATATATAAGTATATGTGAGTGCAAAGAGGATGTCTTTGGCTTTTTGCTGGTGATTCGACACGGACGGGTGTCCAAAAGTGTATATATGGTGTTTGCTAATTTGTGAGGCAACTGCTTTTGCTGGGATTCTGGTGGGAGTTCTGTACAATGATGATGAACGGTTATCATTATTCACAAGTGTCACTTCAGAACATGGCTTATGATTATGCTATGCGTTTGATTTTTGCCGTAATGCTCCGTATTAGACGGAATGCTACGCTCTGAGGGGATAGTATGATGCAAATGCCATGATTATGCAAAGATACCACACTGGGATTCGGATCCCGTCACTGCGAAGGTCTCTGGTCGATCTGTTGGAAATGGACCTCCCAGCTGGGGATGAGATCACTGGTAGATCTAATAAGATGCATTTGCTTGGGGATATATGTCACTGATTGGCATATCCTTGTAATACGGGACCCAGCTGGGGTTTGTAGAAGCTTTCTTCACTCTGTCGTGATCTCCTCATGCGTTGCTCTTCTGGATAGAGGCTGAAGATTCTGTGGGGAGATGATTCCCTGACTTCTGTATTCAGCTGAGGATGACATGGCAACTCGGCTGGGGAGTTGTGAGAGGCAATTCAGCTGGGGAGAGCAACAAGAGGCCACTCGGCTGGGGATAGAGCATTTCGGATGCCGAGATTGAGTGTGTGTTGATTTGGCAACTTTGCTGGGGAACTGGGCACTCTCCAGTGCCACGTGGAAGATAGACCGAATTGATAATGATTTGCCAGCTTGCTGAAACGTAACTTGCATGCCCCAGGTTGCGCTCTGGATACCTGCAATCCTGCAAAGATAAGGAGACGCACAGAAGGTCCCGAGGTATCCTCTATTGGATTCCGTCATAGGAATTAAGCATTCTCACGAGTAAGTATATTCCCTGCGAGCATGTGTTTTATTATTATTACTTTTTAGTGAAAAACATCTGTACTTATGCAATTAGTTTTTTAGAGACATCAGACATTCTTTGCAAATAAAAATGTACAAAACGAAACATGACTGGAAAAATCTGATTTTATTAATTCATGTGCCCTGAATTGGCAAGATACAGTCAAGGAAACATATCTCCTGAAATGAGGAGATTGTTACAAATTGAGAAACAAGGTGCTGGCAGTGTTGACGACGCTTTCGAGGAGCTTCCTCTTCTGCTATGACTCGTATGACAATGACGTTCTTCTCGTCTTGCTTTCTGGAGAGAGTTGATTCTGATTGAAGCTTGATCCTTTGGAGCTTACCAAGTTGCTGACAATACAGACGAATTCAGAATGCAGTTGTTCGCTTATTCCCTTATTTTGCATGGATCGCCCTTTCGGGTTTTCGATCCATCGGGATACCCATTTTTGCCTGAGCTGTCCGATGCGGCTTTTCAGCTCAGCGGGTGTACATTTTTTCATTTATTTCCCTTATTTTTGCCAGAGTCTTTTATTCTGTTTTTGACTCGCCAGGATGCCCTATTTTTGCCTGGACTCACATTCTGTTTTTATGTCCAGCGGGTCATTTTATGCGAAGTATTTTTTAACTGCATCTGAATTCACAGGGGATGGGAAATCTTCACCATCCATGGTGCTGAGCATCAGCGCTCCACCATAGAAAACTTTCTTTACAACGAATGGTCCTTCATAATTTGGAGTCCATTTGCCCCTGTGGTCTGTATGAGGAGGGAGGATTCTTTTCAGCACAAGATCCCCTACTTGGTACTCTCGATGCCTGACTTTCTGATCGAAGGCCTTCTTCATTCTCTTCTGATATAACTGCCCATGGCAGATTGCAGCCAATCTTTTCTCTTCGATCAGACTCAATTGTTCGAATCGGGACCTAACCCATTCTGCTTCGTTCAGCTTAACATCCATCAATACCCGCAGAGAGGGTAGTTCAACTTCAACAGGTAGGACTGCTTCCATACCATATACAAGCTGATAAGGTGTTGCCCCAGTGGACGTCCTGATTGACGTGCGGTACCCATGCAAGGCAAACGGTAGCATTTCATGCCAGTCCTTGTAGGTGATTACCATCTTCTGCACAATCTTCTTGATATTCTTATTTGCTGCCTCAACAGCGCCGTTCATCTTTGGCCTGTAAGGAGAAGAATTGTGATGTTGGATCTTGAAGTCCCGGCACAGCTCTGCCATCATTTTGTTGTTTAGATTGGAACCATTATCAGTAATGATTCGCTCGGGCACTCCGTACCGACAGATGATATCTCTCTTCAGAAATCGGGCTACCACTTGTCTCATAACATTTGCATATGAGGCTGCTTCAACCCATTTGGTGAAATAGTCGATGGCGACCAGGATAAATCTGTGACCATTTGAAGCAGTTGGCTCAATCTTGCCAATCATATCAATGCCCCACATGGCAAAGGGCCACGGTGAAGACATTATGTTCAGAGGATTGGGAGGCACATGCACCTTATCTGCATAGATCTGGCATTTGTGGCATTTTCTGGCGTAAGCACAACAGTCTGCATCCATTGTGATCCAGTAATAGCCTGATCTTAACAACTTTTTAGCCATTGCATGTCCTCCAGCATGGGTACCAAAAGATCCTTCGTGCACTTCATGCATCAACAAATCTGCTTCTGTCTTATCAACACATCTGAGGAGTACCATATCAAAGTTCCGTTTATATAAAGACCCATCGGTGTTCAGGAAGAAACTTCCAGCAAGCCTTCTCAAGGTCTTCTTATCATTGGAAGATGCCCCAGGTGGGTATGTTTGATCCTCCAAGAAGCACTTAATATCATGGAACCAGGGCTTATCATCTTTAACAACGTCCGCTGCAAATACATATGCTGGTCTATCAAGTCTAGACACTGAAATCTGGGGTACAAAGTTAGCCGTTTGAACTTTGATCATGGATGAAATGGTAGCAAGAGCATCTGCAAACTGGTTCTCGTCCCGAGGGATATACTCAAGCTTGACTGTTGTGAAGAAAGCCAATAACCTCCTTGTATAATCCCTGTAAGGTATCAGATGATCCTGGTGGGTATACCATTTCCCGTTGGTTTGATTGACTACCAAAGCTGAATCTCCGAATACGGCCAATGTCTTGATCCTGAGGTCAATGGCTTCCTCAAGACCCATAATGCAAGCTTCGTATTCAGCTTCGTTGTTAGTGCAGTTAAAGGTGAGTTTTGCCGAGAAAGGCATGTGAACTCCTTTGGGTGTAATGAGTACTGCACCAACACCACGACCATTCATGTTAACAGCCCCATCAAACATCATAGTCCATTCTTCTTCTGGGTCAGGCCCTTCAGTATGAATAGGCTCTTCGTGATCTTTTGCTTTGATGAACATGATGTCTTCATCAGGGAAGTCAAACCTCATAGGTTGGTAGTCATCAATGGGTTGCTCAGCAAGGTATTCAGATAGTACACTGCCCTTGATGGCTTTCTGAGATGTGTACTGTATGTCATATTCTGTGAGAATCATCTGCCATCTTGCAACCCGTCCGGTAAGAGCTGGCTTCTCGAAAATGTACTTAACTGGATCCATTTTTGAGATTAATAAGGTAGTGTGGGTCAACATATACTGTCTCAGTCGGCGAGCAGCCCACGCTAAAGCACAGCAAGTTTTCTCGAGCAGTGAATAACGTTGTTCACAGTCGGTAAACTTTTTGCTTAGGTAGTATATTGCATACTCTTTTCGACCAGACTCGTCATGCTGGCCCAGCACGCACCCCATTGATTCTTCTAACACTGTCAAGTACATAATCAGAGGTCTTCCTTCTACTGGAGGCATGAGGATTGGAGGTTCTTGTAAGTACTCTTTGATCTTGTCAAAAGCCTTCTGGCAATCTTCGTTCCACCTGACCGTCTGTTCTTTTCTTAACAGCTTGAACAAGGGTTCACAGGTCGCTGCAAGGTGAGATATGAACCGTGAAATGTAGTTCAATCGACCTAAGAACCCTCGAACTTCTTTCTCAGTTTTCGGCGCAGGCATTTCTTGAATAGCTTTGACTTTATCAGGGTCAACTTCAATCCCTTTCTCGCTTACAATAAAGCCCAGCAGCTTACCGGATCGCACCCCGAATGTGCATTTGTTGGGGTTCAACTTCAGTTGGTACTTTCTCAGACGCTTGAACAGCTTGAGCAGATTCACCAGATGATCTTCTTCAGTAAGGGACTTGGCGATCATATCATCCACATAACACTCGATTTCCTTGTGGATCATATCGTGGAATAATGTCACCATAGCCCGTTGATATGTGGCACCAGCATTCTTCAGTCCGAATGGCATCACTTTGTAACAGAACGTGCCCCAAGGTGTGATGAATGTTGTCTTCTCCATGTCTTCAGGTGACATCTTGATCTGATTATATCCTGAAAATCCATCCATGAAGGAGAATACCGAGAACTGAGCCGTGTTATCCACCAATACATCAATGTGAGGTAATGGGAAGTCATCTTTCGGGCTGGCTCTGTTCAGATCCCGGTAGTCAACACACATTCTTACTTTGCCGTCCTTCTTAGGCACAGGTACTATATTAGCAACCCACGGTGGGTAGCTAGTCACAGCAAGGAACCCGGCGTCCCATTGCTTTTGTACCTCTTCCTTGATTTTCATAGCCATGTCTGGGCGAGTTCGGCGCATCTTCTGTTTAACTGGTGGGCATTCTTCCCTCAAAGGCAGCTTGTGCACAACTATATCAGTGTCCAACCCTGGCATGTCTTGATACGACCAAGCAAACACATCAACATACTCCTGAAGCAGATCTACCAGTTGCCTCTTCACTGAGTCTTGCAGGCAGGCCCCGATTCTAACTTCTTTCACGTCTTCATCTGTACCAAGATTGATCACTTCGACTTCCTCCTGATGAGGGATAATAACCTTTTCCTCTTGCCTTAACAACCTGGCTAGCTCTTCAGGAAGCTCATATTCTTCATCAACCCTTTCATCAGCTTGATTGATTGGATTGTCAAAGTCATACGATGTCATAGCCGTGCTGTTGTCGGTGCTGTCAGGAAGGCACTCTCTGCAAGGGTTAAGTTTGTTCATTTTAGTGATTGATTTTAATCTTGCTTTAGAAAAAAGAGTGAAATGAAGTTATCATTTTGAAAACACCGCCATTTATTTTTGTACAAAAAGAAAAATAGAAAAAACAGTGAGCAGAAAGAAAAAGACTCGTTTGCAAAAAGATGTCTGATATTTCATTAATTTAATCTTGTTTGCACAAAAGTACAGATGGCCCTGGTTACAAAATGAGTCTTGTCATCTTGGGCAAGATGCAAGACTTGGATGCATGCTATAAAAATACAGGAAATAATAATTACTCTGCATGAGTAACTCTTATAATTTCCTGGGAAGACCAGTTCGAGACACTGCTCCCCGGGGTCTTTGGACGAATCCAATCCTCCAGATTGCGCTCCTCTTCCAGCTCGTCTTCCAGACAGTTGATAGCATCGGGGGTGAGCATTCCCCCACTGACAAAACCTGGCCCTGCAGCCTTTGCTTGATGTTGAGTTGGTCTGTAACCCAACCCAAATTTGTCCTTCTTCTCCTCCACAGCTAAAACCTTGCCCCAGCCTAGGGCAGTTCCTTCTTCAACAACCTTCCGGGCTTGTTGGTATGATGACATTGGAGTACCAGATACAGCAGATGCTTCATTCACATTCAAAGCTTCAAACCCCTGGCTCATTGTTTCATGGATCTCCCCATCCATTTCAATGTACTTATAGGTTGCCAGGTGGCTGACAAAAATGTCCTCCTCTCCACAGATTGTGACAACTTGGCCCTCCCACTCAAATTTTAACTTTTGGTGAAGGGTAGACGTTATTGCGCCGGCGGCGTGAATCCAGGGTCTACCCAACAAACAGCTGTAGGCGGGCTGAATGTCCATCACATAAAAGATAGTTTTAAAAGTCTGTGGGCCAATTGTCACAGGCAGCTCAATCTCTCCCAGAACCGATCTCTTCGAACCATCAAAGGCTCTTACCACCAGGTTGCTGGGTCTCAATGCCAATCCATCATATTCTAACTTCACCAGAGCCTTCTTTGGTAAGACATTCAGGGAAGAACCTGTGTCCACCAGCACATGAGAAAGGACAGCTCCTTTGCATTCCACGGTTATGTGCAAGGCTTTGTTGTGGTTGCGGCCATCCGCTGTCAAGTCAGAATTGGTAAACCCTAGCCCATTGCTAGCAGTAACATTTCCAACCACGGTTTCCAACTGGTTGACAGTAATCTCTTCAGGCACGTAAGCTGCGTGCAGGACTTTAAGTAGTGCATTCCGATGGGCTTCGGAGCACATAAGCAGTGAGAGGATAGAGATTTTGGATGGCGTCTGGTGAAGTTGATCTACAATTTTGTAATCACTCTTTTTGATGATTCTCATAAACTCATCAACTTCCTGATCGAACGGTGTCTTCAAGGCTTCTTTAACAGTTTGATCTTCCTGCACAGGGCTCTTTCCTTTTGCCTTGGCAGCAGCTTCTGCTTCGACAGTAGGTCTTTGAACTTGTGAAGCAAAGAGACGTCCGCTTCGAGTGAAGCCTCCGCCTCCCCCCACATTATCTACTTGTGGTGCAGGTGTTGATGTTTCAAGAGTGATTCTTTTTCCTTCGCAGTACACGTCAGAGCCATAGTGCCAAGGGATGGCCCTATTGCTTTCATATGGTACTGGTCCAGGCACCGTGACAGTGACTGGACTGATTGCTGCTGCTGAAGGGACTGTAATTGTTTGTGGATCATAGAAGATTGTAACTGGTGCTCTGGTGGGAGCAGCACCTTCTGAATGGTAGGCGGAATTATTTTCAGGATCGTAGAATATGGTAACAGTAGAGACATCTTCATGATTGATTGCTGGTGTTGTAGGAGGTATTGTTGGAAGGACTGATGTTGTTGTTGCTGGAGATTCGGAATGGAATGAAGCTGAAGTCGTAGCAGGAGAAACTGTTGAAAACTGATCATTTGGGAGGACAGATGAAGTACTTGTCGGTGTTGCTGATGAATTGTCGGGAACAATAGTTGCTGCGGTTGTAGGAGGTTCTGAAACCGTTGTTGATGAAGTTGTCGGATTTGTCGGAAATGATGTAGTGATCTGCAGCAAGCCACTCTGAATAAGGCTGTCAATGCCATTCCTCAGGTCCTCACACCCATTCCATGAAATATTACAATAGGGACACCCTAGTTCACACCCTGGAAATATTTGGTTTTCACGAAGTTGAGCCTTGATTTCCACCAATGGTGTCCTGATCTGATCCACACTGGTTATTAAATAAGACAGTTGGTCTTCTTCAATAGCGTTAATTCGGGGACCACCATGGTTTGGCATTGGGTTTTTATTGACATTGGGTGGAGGTGCAAAATTCAGAGCCTTGGAGTCTACCAAGTCTTGTACCTTCATATGCAGAGCCCTGCATTTTTCTGTACTGTGACCAGGTGCGTTTGAATGAAAAGCACACCTAGCATTAGAGTCATAGTTTCTTGGTAGACTGTTGGGATCCGGAGGTGCCAACGTTCTTAGCTCAACTAGGTTGAGTTTCAGAAGTTGTGGCAGCAAGGCAGCATACGGCATTGGGATCGGGTCGATCACTCTGTTAGCTTGGGATGGCCTCTGTTGGAATGGCCTCTGTTGATTGTTGTTGTTGGAGTTGTTGTTGAAGCTCCTTGGAGGATACTGGTTCTGATGATACTGAGGTTGTTGTTGGAAGTTTTGTTGCGGAGGTTGATAGACTGGCTGAGGATGTGCTGGAGCAGGGATGGTGACTGCTGCTATTGACCTTTGAACATACTGGGGCCTACCCCTGTTGGTGTGAATGGCATTGGTCTCGCCAGTTCTTCTCGGGCCTGCAAAAGGCTTTCTTGTACTGCTGGACGAGCTGGCACCATTGTCAGAGATCTTACCCATTTTTAACAGGCTTTCAATTCTCTCCCCAACTATAACAACATCTGCGAAGCTAGTGGAAGAGAAAGCAGCCAACCTGTCAATATACGTTCCCTAGAGAGTGTTCATAAACATGTCTGCCATTTCTCTCTCAGACATCGGTGGTTGAACGGCAACAGCCAATTGCCTCCATCTCTGGGCATATTCTCGGAAACTCTCCCTTGACGACTGTGACATTCCCATAAGGAGAGTCCTGTTGGGTGCCATGTCTAGATTATACTGATACTGTCTGATGAAGGCCTCTGCCAGGTCCTTCCAGCATCTAATTGTTGCTCTTGTCAGATGGGAATACCACTCCCTCGAAGCTCCAGTCAAGCTATCTTCAAAATAGAACATCCACAATTTCTCATCCATTGTATAGGCCTTCAGCCTTCCCAGAAATGATTGCAAATGAGTCCGGGGGCATGAAGTCCCATTATACTTTTCGAAACAAGGAGGCTTGAACTTATGGGGGATCCTGACCCCGTCTACCAAACCCATGTCCATGACGTCGAAGCCCAAAGAATTTTGAGACTCCAGTGATCTCAACTTCTCAGCTATTTCCTCCAATCGTCTATCATAAGTTTCCTCTCCAGCACCCATTACTGTAAATTGGTCCTCCTGAGGATCTTCTTGAAGTACTCTGGCTGCAGTGGCTGTTCCTTGAACATTTGCAGGAATGTTAATCTCGGGATGTAAATGTGGGCCAAACACAGGAGGGTTAACATGGGGTTGCACCCGTTCATTGTTACTTGTGCCAGCAGTCCCCACATGGGGCTCATCTTGATTCCTTCCTTCTACCAAAGCTCTGAGCCTCTCCTGGCTTTGAGCTAAATTGTTCATTACTTCCATGAACTGTGTTATCTGAGTTCTCATCTCCAATCTTTCGTTGGCCATCTGGTTTCTGACCTCCGTAAGGTCCTGCTGCATCTGGTCCATCTGAATTCCCGGAAGGTTGTTTCTAGTTGGGTACCTGTGAGGCCTGTTGAGAGGAAATACCCGGCGGCGAGCAATAATTCCTGAGATTCACAACAGAGGTTAGTAACAACAAAACAAAAACCTACAAAACAAACAAAAGGGTTAGTATGCAATGCAGTTATGCTTATTTGTTCTCAAGGTATCCGGTTTGGCCTTCAGTTTTGACCCTTCCAGACCCTTGAAGATGCTGCTGTTGAAGTTGCTTTTGAAGTGAACCCAGATAGAAACCAACACAAATACATTACAAAGGTGAAATAATACAACTTGTTCATTTTACAACACAAGCCCTCAAAGGGGTCAAAATACATCACAAAAAAGCAAAAGTACATGGAGTAGGGATAACAACAAGCAAATGATCAAACTCCAAGGCCAAACTCATCCTCACGAACTTCCTTAAGAAGTGCTTCGGTCACAGGATCAGCCGGACGCTCCGTGAGACCTCTGATGAGAAGGTTTCTTGTTGCAACAGCTGCAGTCAACTTCTTGGTCTGACTTTGATCCTTAGACCTCTTCACTCCAGCTCTGATTTCTAGCTCTGATATTTCCTTCTGGGCTGCTGCCAGGGCTTTTTCCATCTGCTCCATCTTGTCCTGAACTCTCTTGTCTTCTAGAGTACGGGCCTCAGTGATCCGGACCCACCTGGCCTGACTCTCTTTCAGGTACAAGTCTGTTCTTGCTCTCTGGAACTGGGCTTCTTTACAAGCATTCTTCAGAATCTGCTCACCAGCCTTAGACTTGTTGATATAATCTCCAGACTTCTCAATTTTAGTCAAGTGTTCCACTCTTAACTTCTCCAATCTCTCAATCTCCCTCACACCTTCACTCCTTTCCCTGAGGGTCTTCTGCAAGGCTTGGGTTAACTTCTCGTTTCTTTCCTTCAAGCTCTCAAACTCCTCCAAACTGATGGTGGCAGGGGGTGGTGCTGAAGATGACTCAGGCGTGTCTTCTATGGTAAAGGGCATTCCAGAGAATTGGGCCCTAGCATGGGACCACTCATAATATTGGACTGATGCCACATTATTGCACTTACCCAGAATGGTGATTCCCTTAGTTTGAACATGATCCCAGGCCCAGGCAGCCTGCCTAACAATTACCAGACTAATCTTGTTCTCACAGTAGAGGGTCTCAACCAAGTCTTGCTCCCTGGGAGTATGGACCAGTGCATAGCCTAATTGCCTCCTGAACAGCAGAGGGTTGTAATTGATACTTCCCTTGACCCCTATTAAAGGCACATTGGGAAAGTGCCCACAGCTTGTAATGATATCTCGGCCCTTGGTGCTTTGAGCACACCATCTGATGTCTGCTGAAGTGAGAGTAGTGAGCCTCTTAGCCCAATTGCTCTGCTGATGAGGATTTAGGAATGCATCTGTCCTGGGCAGGTGCTTAAGAAGCCAAGCATGAAATAATGGAGCACAACACCTTACTAGCCTTCCCCTCTGCTTCTCATTCTTCTGATGTACTGAGTAATAGAGATCTCCTAACAAGGTTGGCACTGGGTTCTTTAGGATGAACAAATGGATTGCATTCTTGCTGATGAATCGAGGCTCATCTGCAAACAACACAATTCCATATACACTTAAGGCCAACAGAGCACAAACAGCTTTCCACTCCCCCAGGGAGGCTTTCAGACTAGCTTGAGAAATCAGGAAGTCCAGATGAAATCCAGGGATCCCAGCTTTAGAGGTCATATGCTGCTCAATTAGGACAGGCTCCAGGTGCAAAGCTTTTGCTATCTCTCCATTGCTGGGAGGGACCATTTCAGGGTTGAAAGGGATTTCTCTCTTGATAGGCAAACCAATCAAAGATGAGTATTCTTCTAATAGAGGGCCCAACTGGAAGTCTTGAAAGGTGAAACATCTCAGTGGGGGATCATAGAACTGAATGCAAGTGTGGATGAGGCTCCTCTGGGATGGGTCCAGATCCACAACCAAGTCAAGTATGTCTCCATAATTCTCTCTGAACAAGGGTATGTGCTCTGGAGTGATCAGGGTTTGGATCCTCCTGATATCTGACAAGTCTGGTTAGAAGAAGTGATAAGTGATGTTGCTTTTCTTTGGAGCCATGATGCTGAGGACTGAGTAGGATAAGTGCTGATTAAGATGCTGAGGAGTGGGCCACTGGCTGGCTAGTGCAAGTAACTGAGGTATATGGCTGACAAGCTGAAGCAAGTGCTGGTGGAGATAGGTCAATATAGCAGATGGGGTCAAAACCAAAACCAGATGAAAATGGATACCCTGAAACACAAATAAGCACATGTTAATATGATGCAATGGGTATGTATGCAAATGAAATGCAAGGGTTCGTGACTGAGCTGGATCTGATCAAAATGCCCGGGTAGAAGTCCATGTGTGTCCAAGAATTCCAGATGGAGGTCTATAAATCCAGTAACCAAGGTGGGGGACTCAAATAAAGAGCCACATGTCCAGGGTTTAGAATCACAAGAACTATCCAACATGGAGCATTCTTAACAAAGTCAAAGTAACAGGGTATTCTGAGGTCAAGGTACCTGCAAACCTGTAAACAGCCCAACCCCCTCACAGGTGGTGATCTAGAACAAGGATCCTCAGACTTGGATCAGTTATGAGAAGTGTAAACACTTCTAACCCGGAGGTACAGTGTTTACAATAACCATAACAATTCCTCCTCTAATTCACCCCAGTTTCTGAAGGTCAATACTAAAAAGGTCATCCAGACTTAGCAGGCTTCCCAGATAGCCCTAGCATTGCAGGAAATCTGCAACACAGAGTTCTCAAGAAGAAACCCATATCTGAACCGTGTTTCATATTCCCGCACCAGACCGAAATGGAATGGGAAAGAATATGATTCACTCTAGCCTAGGTGTCACTCAGATCCCAGGTATAGGATCTTAACTCTCAATGAAACACCCACCCACCAAAGCAAAAAAACCAGATCCAGCCAGCAGCAATGACAATATGATATAAATAAATGCAATAAAGAAAGCAGTAAAGCAAACTGTACACAAAGTAAACTAAGTACAAATATACAAACACAAATAAGCACATAACACCCCCCAATAAACACAAATCAAACAAGCGCTAGGAGGAACCCACAAAAAGAACCAGAAGCCCTGGTTGCAGTGTCATCACTCTCCCCAGCAGAGTCGCCAAGCTGTCGCTCCCGACAAATGACACAGGGTCATATGAGGGTACAGACGCGAACGGTCGGCGAAGGGAACAGTGAGAACACACAGCCGTGAACTCACTGGAGATGAATAGAGTCGCCAGCTAGGCATTTTTATCCCGGAGGAAAGGTAATGCTGCATAAACCTAGGAAAAGATGGATAAGACGGTTGCGAACCAGAGAGACTGAGAAAGGGGGTTGGTTACAACCTGGGAAGGTATTAGCACCCAGATTGTCCGCCGTACTCGACGGGATCCATGCTTAAAGGATTTGTGTTTTAAAGGGGTAGTGTCAGTGCAATTTGTGCATAAAAATAGCTGGAAAAGATGTACAGGTGTCAGTGTAAAAGAAGTGAAGTGTAATAAATGTACAGTGTCAGTGTAAGGACAGGAGTAATATGCTCATGATAATGAGGCCAAAGAATGAGGCTGGAAAGAGGGGGAATGTACAGAGACTTTTGTTCGATAACTGTTAAGTTATGCCTACGTATCCTCTCGTGCAATGAGGAAGTCAGAACACCGTAGTTCGTCCCAAAGAGACTGAAAGATGAATTGACTTGTGAACTGCTTACTTGCCTATGCTCAAGTGTATGACCTGTCTGGCTCAGGTGCAAACTGTCTTGCATTAGACGGAAGAAGCGAGTTCCCGTTTGTGAGTGAAGGTGATGAGAAAAGAATCCCGAAGGAGACGATTGTTGTTTGTTTTTGAGTTTTCAGTCTTTTATTGCTTGTGAAAGTTTGTCATAAGAAAATGAGCTTAAACCTAAACCAATGGATTAGTAAACTCGTCACATCTTCCCTCTGATTAGGGGTAATGAGATTACCTTAAGTGCGAAGTCAGATTCTCACACTTAATCACCTTTGGTGTAGGATTAAGATCATTAACCTACTTGTGATTATTTAGATGTTTTTTGGAGTTTTTGTTTAGTGTTAAGTAATGAGGTTAAGCCATAATCAGGGATTAAACAGACTCATTACACCATCCTAATAGAAGGATGATAGATGAGAATGTTTAAGCTGAGGAAAGCTCCTCAACTTAATCCATGATTAGGGATTAAACTCATGACAAAACAAGACCTTTATTAAATGGATTTTAGTTAATGATAAGATGATGAAGTGTTTTTTATGATTTGTAAGACAACTTGAGGGGGACTTGTCCATTAACACTAGGGTTAGTCCTTCTTAACCAATTAAGGAAGAATTAGAACCCTAATGCAAGGCCCAAGTTACAAGTGTGATGTCTTGATAATTATTAAGTGAATTGATTAAGAGATTTAAACACCTTAAGGGTTTAATACTTAGGATTAAAGTTATACACTCCATCCTAAGAGAAGGATGCAGGCATAAGCTTAATCACAAAGTCTTAAAGCCTTTAGGGTTTAGTCCCTGATTAGGAGGTGAGAAGAGAGGACTCAAAGAGAGACACAAAGGTAAAACTATGGGGGGACTAATCAAAATCCTAATTCATTGTCATGCTTGGTTGATCCTAAGGTTTGTGAGGCTTGCAAGAACAAATCTTCAATGGAACCACCAGGAAGTAGATGAACAGGAGCAAGAGAAGCAAAGTGACTTGCTTCATTCAAGAAGTCAAGTCACTTGAAGAAAGAAGGTGGGAGGAACAAGAATGAGCAAGCTCAAACTCATACACAAATAGAAATGCAGCAATGGATGCAAGAGAGATGAAAAGAAAAGTTATGAGAAGTGAAGGCAAATTCACTTCCCAAGTTTACTTACCACCTGAAATGTTAGAAAGAAATGCAATGCAGTGCAAGATGAGATGAAATGACATGATGCAAAGCAAAACCAGAAGCATGTTGATGATGATTATGATGTTATGAGGTGCTGCAAACATGAGACAAGGCATGGAAATGTTCATACAAGATTATGAATGCAAATGATGCAAGCTAAGGAGCATGAACAAGCATGGAAAGTTATGAAGCATACAAAGCAAATGACATGGCAAATATGTAATGCAATGATCAAACATGCTTTCTATATGTCTTAAGATGTCAAATGAATCACAAGAATGCACAAAATGCAATGACAAGTCAAGTTATGCAAGGAAATGCAAGAAGGATGCAAAAGAAAGCCCAAATTAGGGTTTAATGGATCAAGCAACAAACAAAAACCCAAAACAGAAGCAAACCCTAAGATAAAAAATGGAAAATGGCACCCAAAGAAACCCTAAACCTATAATGAACCACTGCCCAAAGGGGAACTCTCAACTCTCAACCAAACTCAAGTTATGAATTTTGCAAGTTATTAGGGTTTTTTAGGGTTCTTAACAAAAGAAATGCCAAACAAATAGAAAATGCAAGATCAAATCATGGCTATTTTACCCTATAAACTACATGCTAAACATAAAACAATGCAAGAAGAATCAATGTCTCAACCTTCTCCAATAGGCAGAAATGAATTTTTGAATCCATGATCAAAATAATGCACAAAATATGATTTAATTCAATGAAAAATTCTTAAAGTGCATCAAGATCAAAAAAGAAATTTGGTTTGAAGGTTGGACAATGTTTCTAAATGTCTTAGAACATTTCATGAATTTTTTTGTAATTTTTAAATACCTAAAAGTATTTTTAATTAATTAATTTCCATTAATCAATTAAAAATAATCTTTTAAATATTTAAAAATACTTTTTTAATGATGAAAAATAAAATAAAAATATTTTTGTGTCATAAAAATTATTAAAACTCAGAGGAAAAAAGTTTCATAATTTTTATGTATTTTTTGCTATTTTAAAATAATTGTGCAAGTTAATTGAAATAAAAATGAATTAAAATCAAATAAAATAGGAAGTAATCAGAATGGAGGGATGAGATTGATTCTGAGTTTGAATCTGTTGACCAGCGCGCAAATGAAGGGCCCAGATGGCTCCTGAGTTAATTAACTTAATTAAAAATTAAATAAACTAATGAGAGAGATTAGGGCTAAGCAGACTGATCCTGGCCTTTCATTCGCGCGGGGAGTCAAACATGTCAACGCAATCAATGGTCCAAATTCAAACTAACATTAATTATGCAATTAGGGTTTAATCACTCTCAGGTGGCCGGAGAAGACCTCCGGTCGTCTTCTCCGGCCAGCTTCTCACCTGAAAACTCCCCAACTCCCTTAAAACGTAACGAAAATGAAAACTAAGCACACCAAAATGATCCCCATGACCCCCTGAGCTAAAACCCTAAGTCCAAACAAATTTCTTCTTCCTCAAAACCATGAATCGAACAGAACAAGTTTTAGGGCAAAACAGTTTCAGAGACAAATTAAATGCTTATTTCACCACCATTTCAAAAACCAAAGACATATTCATGATCAGGACAACACAAAGAACAAGTTTGGAACAAAAGAAATGATTTCTGGAAAAATAATTTTCGAGCTACCTGAGATTTGGAGCTTTCAACTTGAGGACTTTCAGGCCACTTCTCCTTGTGCAATCCACTCCACTTGATCCCCAGAAGATGTTTGAATGCTCAAAAGAAGTTTGAGCTGGCTGGATAGTGAGATTCGAAAGCTCCTGCTCAAGCTTGGTCAGAAATAGCAATGGAGTTTCTAGAGGTTTCAGGCCATTGTGAATGATGGTTTGTGATCCTGATGATGTATGGAGAAGGTCTGTGGTGTTTGTTTGTGTGTTTGTGAGCTATGGTGAGAGTTTCGAATGAAACTGCAAAATGGAGTGAGAAATGGCAGTGGGATGTTCTGGCTGTTTCAGGCTTGAGTTCTTGGTGCTGGATGGTCTATGGAGCAAGGTGAGTTGAATGGTGAAGATGGTTGAGGTGTTTTCAGGCTGTGGAGAGAAATTCGAAGGCTTATGCAAAATGGAGTGTTTTTGTGAATGTGTTGAATGAGGAAGCTTCAGCCTTGCTTAGTGTTATGTTTAGCTTGCAAATTGTCCACATAACTCTCTCTCATTGGTCAGTTGATTGGACATGTGCTTTATTGATTGGTAAGTTGCCTTTTGCAAAAAGTCAAATAATGTGTAAGAGAAGCATGGCTCAAGGTCTAGGCAAGTACATGGGCATGGGCTGGCGCAGCAAGGTGAGGTGAGAGGCTAGCAAAGCTCAGCATCCAAGGCTGCAAGTGGTAGGAAGCATGATCATGAGTTTTGCAACTTGTTGTAACTTTGGTTCACATGTGATTCCTTTGCCTAACCAAACATAAACCATAGGCATTCTTGGTCCAATTCTGATTTTTAGGACTTAGAGAATGTTTATGTGCTGGTTTGTAGTGAATTAGAAGTCACATAATGCATTGGTTCATGACTTTGCAAAATTTCCAAATGGGGCATGCCTTGAAAATTAATGATTTTAGCCAACTTTGCCTTGCCATAACTTTTGATCCAAGAAGAGTTTGATCATGTTCTTGTACTTTCTGAAAAGGGAAAGATGAGATCTACAACTTTCATGACCAAAGTTTTTCCATTTGAAGCATTTTTGGATCAAGAATCAAGGCTTGAAAAATGACCTAAAATGATGCATTCTTGAAAAGTCAACTATGCCCAAAAAGTCAACATTTGCAAAAACTCCAAATTCTTGATTTTTGTGAACTTCAACCTTCTTCCATGATCAAATAAAGATCATATACACTCAAAATGATGAAGATCACCCATTGGTTGGGTCATTGGGGGCCTCGGATGCCCTGATTTTACACTGACTTGTCTGAAAAGTCAACCTTTGATCAGATGACTTCCCCATGGAATTTCTTCATGAAAATTGATATGCATACTCCCTATACCATATAAAGAGCAATGGAAACAAGAATGACCAAAAAAATTTGGAGTTATGGCCTCTGAAACCAAAACCCTAATTTTCAGTCAACTGTGCAGTCAAACCTGGCTCTGCATCTCCTCAAACCCTAGTTCTTGTGATTCCTCTGCAATTTTGACTTTGAGGAGATGAAACATGATATAAGAACACATATGGACCACTTTGAGTTGATTAGTGGCCTTTGGAATGGCTCAAGATGCTTTGGGATTGCTCAGATCACAAACCCTAAGTGCAGATGCCCTAGAAACTATGCAGTGAATCAAAAATGAGATGTGAGATGATATGATTGTATTTATGCATATGAGGATGATCACAAGCCATGGTGTGAATGGGTGAGGGCAAATTTGGGGTGTTTACAGCCGTACCCGCCCAGACATGGCAATAAAAATCAAGGAAGAGGTACAAAAGCAATGGGACGCCGGGTTCCTTGCTGTGACTAGCTATCCACCGTGGGTTGCTAATATAGTACCTGTTCCTAAGAAAGACGGCAAGGTAAGAATGTGTGTTGACTACCGGGATCTGAACAGAGCCAGCCCGAAAGATGATTTCCCATTACCTCACATTGACGTATTGGTTGATAATACGGCTCAATTCTCGGTATTCTCCTTCATGGATGGATTTTCAGGATACAATCAGATTAAAATGTCACCTGAAGACATGGAGAAGACAACATTCATCACACCCTGGGGCATGTTCTGTTACAAGGTAATGCCATTTGGGCTCAAAAATGCCGGTGCAACATATCAACGGGCTATGGTAACATTATTCCACGATATGATCCACAAAGAAATAGAATGTTACGTGGATGACATGATTGCCGAGTCCCTTACTGAAGAAGAACATCTAGTGAATCTGCTCAAGTTGTTCAAGCGTCTGAGGAAGTACCAGCTAAAGCTGAACCCCAACAAATGCACATTCGGGGTGCGATCCGGTAAGCTGTTGGGCTTTATTGTAAGCGAGAAAGGGATTGAAGTGGACCCTGATAAAGTCAAAGCTATTCGAGAGATGCCTGCACCGAAAACTGAGAAAGAAGTTCGAGGATTCTTAGGTCGATTGAACTACATCTCACGGTTCATATCTCACCTCACAGCAACCTGTGAACCCTTGTTCAAGCTGTTAAGAAAAGAACAAACGGTCAGGTGGAACGAAGATTGCCAGAAGGCTTTTGACAAGATCAAGGAGTATTTACAAGAGCCTCCAATCCTTATGCCTCCAGTTGAAGGAAGACCTCTGATTATGTACTTGACAGTATTAGAAGAGTCAATGGGGTGTGTGCTGGGCCAGCATGACGAGTCTGGTCGAAAAGAGTATGCAATATACTACCTAAGTAAAAAGTTTACCGACTGTGAACAACGTTATTCACTGCTCGAGAAAACTTGCTGTGCTTTAGCGTGGGCTGCTCGCCGACTAAGGCAGTATATGTTGACCCACACTACTTTGTTGATCTCAAAGATGGACCCAGTCAAGTACATATTTGAGAAGCCAGCTCTTACCGGACGGGTTGCAAGATGGCAAATGATTCTTACAGAGTATGACATCCAATACACATCTCAGAAAGCCATCAAGGGCAGTGTATTGTCTGAATATCTTGCTGAGCAACCCATTGATGATTACCAGCCTATGAGATTTGACTTCCCTGATGAAGACATCATGTTCATAAAAGCAAAAGATCGTGAAGAGCCTGTTCACACTGAAGGGCCTGACCCGGAAGAGGAATGGACTATGATGTTTGATGGGGCTGTTAATATGAATGGTCGTGGTGTTGGTGCAGTACTCATTACACCCAAAGGAGTTCACATGCCTTTCTCGGCAAAGCTCACTTTCAACTGCACTAACAACGAAGCTGAATACGAAGCTTGCATTATGGGTCTTGAGGAAGCCATTGACCTCAGGATCAAGACATTGACTGTATTCGGGGATTCAGCTCTGGTAATCAATCAGACCAACGGCAAATGGTACACACACCAGGATCATCTGATACCTTACAGGGATTATACAAGGAGGTTATTGACTTTCTTTACAACAGTCAAGCTTGAGTATATCCCTCGGGACGAGAATCAGTTTGCAGATGCTCTGGCTACCATTTCGTCCATGATCAAAGTTCAGGCTGCCAACTTTGTACCTCAGATCTCAGTGTCCAGACTTGACAGACCAGCATATGTATTTGCAGCAGATGTTGTTAAAGATGATAAGCCTTGGTTCCATGACATTAAGTGCTTCCTAGAGGATCAAACATACCCACCTGGGGCATCTTCCAATGATAAGAAGACTTTGAGAAGGCTTGCTGGTAGTTTCTTCCTGAACACTGATGGTTCCCTGTACAAAAGGAACTTTGATATGGTACTCCTCAGATGTGTTGACAAGACGGAAGCAGATTTATTGATGCATGAAGTGCACGAGGGCTCTTTTGGTACCCATGCTGGAGGACATGCAATGGCTAAGAAGTTGTTAAGATCAGGCTATTATTGGATCACAATGGATGCAGACTGTTGTGCTTATGCCAGAAAATGTCATAAATGCCAGATCTACGCAGATAAGGTGCATGTGCCTCCCAATCCTTTGAACATCATGTCTTCACCATGGCCCTTTGCCATGTGGGGCATTGATATGATTGGCAAGATCGAGCCAACTGCTTCGAACGGCCACAGATTCATCCTGGTCGCCATCGACTATTTTACCAAGTGGGTTGAAGCAGCCTCATATGCAAATGTTACAAGACAAGTGGTAGCCCGATTCCTAAAGAGAGATATCATCTGTCGATATGGAGTGCCCGAGCGGATCATTACTGATAATGGTTCCAACTTGAACAACAAAATGATGGCAGAACTATGCCGGGACTTCAAGATCCAACATCACAATTCTTCTCCTTACAGACCAAAGATGAATGGTGCTGTTGAGGCGGCTAACAAAAATATCAAGAAGATTGTGCAGAAGATGGTAGTCACTTACAAAGACTGGCATGAAATGCTACCATTTGCCTTGCATGGGTATCGCACATCAATCAGGACATCCACTGGGGCAACACCGTATCAACTTGTGTATGGTATGGAAGCAGTCCTACCTGTTGAAGTTGAATTACCCTCGTTACGGGTATTAATGGATGTTAAACTGAGTGAAGCAGAATGGGTTCGGGCCCGATACGAACAACTGAGTCTGGTCGAAGAGAAAAGGTTGGCTGCAATCTGTCATGGGCAGTTATATCAGAAGAGAATGAAGAAAGCCTTCGATCAGAAAGTCAGGCACCGAGAGTACCAAGTAGGAGATCTTGTGCTGAAAAGAATCCTCCCTCCTCATACGGACCACAGGGGCAAATGGACCCCAAACTATGAAGGACCATTTGTAGTGAAGAAAGTTTTCTCTGGTGGAGCACTGATGCTCAGCACCATGGATGGTGAAGATTTCCCATCCCCTGTGAATTCAGATGCAGTTAAAAAATACTTCGCATAAAATGACCCGCTGGACGTAAAAACAGAATGTAAGTCCAGGCAAAAATAGGGCATCCCGGCGAGTCAAAAACAGAATAAAAGACTCGGGCAAAAATAAGGGAAATAAATGAAAAAATGTACACCCGCTGAGTTGAAAAGCCGCATTGGACAGCTCAGGCAAAAATGGGTATCCCGATGGATTGAAAACCCGAAAGGGCGATCCATGCAAAATAAGGGAATAAGCGAACAACTGCATTCTGAATTCGTCTGTATTGTCAGCAACTTGGTTAAAACTCCAAAGGATCAAGCTTCAATCAGAATCAACTTTCTCCAGAAAGCAAGATGAGAAGAAAGTCAAAAGTCATACGAGTCCTAGCGGAAGAGGAAGCTCCTTTGAAAGCGTCGTCAACATCGCCAGCACTTTGTTTCTCAATTTACAACAGTCTCTTCATTTTAGGAGATTTGTTTCTTTGACTGTATCTTGCCAATTCAGGGCACATGAATTAATAAAATCAGATTTTTCAGTCATGTTTCGTTTTGTATATTTTTGTTTGCAAAGGATGTCTGATATCTCTAAAAATACAACTGCATAAGTACAGATGCTCTTCTCTAAGAAAATAATAAAACACATGCTTACAGGGAATATACTTACTCTCGAAAGTACTTAACTCCTATGACGGAATCTGGTAAAGGATACCTCGGGACCTTTTGTGCGTTTCCTTATCTTTGCAGGATTGCAGGTATACAGGACGCAACTTGAGGCATGCAAGCTACATCTCAGCAAGCTGGTAAATGATCTCAACATCCGAAATGCTCTATCCCCAGCTGAGTTGCCTCTCATTGCTCTCCCCAGCTGAGTTACCAACAACATTCCCCAGCCGTAGTACCGATCATTCTTCCTCAGCAAGATACAGGAATCAGGAATCATCTCCCCACGAGATCCTCAGCCTCTATCCAGAAGAGCAATGCACGAAGAAGTCACAACAGAGTACAGAAGGCTTCCACAAACCCTAGCTGGGTCCCATATTACAAGGATATGTCAATTAGAGACCTATATCCCCAAGTGGATACATGTCTCCAGGTCTATCAATGATCTCATCCCCAGCTGGGAGGTCCATTTCAAGCAGATCAGCTAGAGATCTTCGCAGCAACGGGATCCGAATCCCGGTTTGATATCTTTGCACAATCATAGCATTCGCATCACATTCACCCACAAAGCGTAGCATTCCGTCTAATACGGAGCATTACGGCAAAAATCAAACATATAGCATAATCACAAGCCATGTTTTAAACTAACACTTGTGAATAATGACAGTTCATCAATGTACAGGAAAATCCCCACCAGAGTCCCCGGCAAAAGCAGCTGCCTCACAATCACAAACACCAGTATATACTCCTTTTAGCACCCGTCCGTGCCATCTTTCCCCAGTAAAGTCGCCTGAACACTCTTTACAAACAAGATCACCCGTATTACAGATACTTTCTGGCACCCGTCCGTGTCATAACTCCCAGCAGAAAGCCAAAGACATCCTCTTTGCACTCGCCTACCTATATACACTTTCCTGACACCCGTCCGTGTCATTTCCCCCAGCGCAGTCGCTCATACCTTTACAACCCATATACTTGTTGATACTGTACTTTTCTCCTTTTTGACACTTGTCCGTGTCACCATCCCCAGCAGATAAACACTCATCTATACACCACTCGCTCTTATACAGATACTCGTCCGTATCTTGTATATACCAGTTACATCCCCACAGATTCGACAATAGTCCTTGTTCTTTGTTAACCAGTTGGTACTCGTCCGTATCATCATCTCAGAACATTGCGTCTAATGTTTGTTTCTACATGATACTCGTCCGTATCATAGTCTTAAGGATGCTCGTCCGCATCTTTAATCCATACACTGTGTCAAACACTTATGTCTTCTTGAATATAGACACTCGTCCGTGTCTACTATTCCCCAGAAGAGTCCCTTCAGATTCAACACTCGTCCGTGTTCTCTGTTAACCAGTTGATACTCGTCTGTATCATCATCTCTGAACACGTGTCAGTTTTTGTTCCTACCCGATACTTGTCCGTATCATAGTCTTAAGGATGCTCGTCCGCATCTTTAATCTATACACAGACATCTAAACACTTATACCTTTTGTTTCTTGGATGTAAACACTCGTCCGTGTTCACTATATCCCCAGTAGATCACCAACAAAGCTTTTTCTTTTATCTGACATTCGTCCTGTGTCATGATAACCCTGAGAGCAGCCGTACCCTGCTAGGTGGTCGTCCTCCACCTCTTGATGGTCGTCCTCCATCATGCTCATCCGATGGCCGTCCCCATCGTTGATCCTTTTAGCATCCGTCCCCTGCTAGGTGGTCGTCCTCCACCTTTTGATGATCGTCCTTCATCATTTTTATCCAATGGCCGTCCCCATTGTTGATTTTGGTTATCTGGCATTCGTCCTATGCCATGATAAACCTTGAGAGCAGCCGTCCCCTGCTAGGTGGTCGTCCTCCACATCTTGATGGTCGTCCTCCATCATGCTCATCCGATGGCCGTCCCCATCGTTGACCTTTTATCCGGCATTCGTCCTATGTCGCGATATTTTCGGCAGCCGTACCCTGCCAGGTGGTCGTCCTCCACCTTTGATGGCCGTCCCCATCATTTTTTCTTTCATTCCCTAACAGAGCAGCCGTACCCTGCTAGGTGATCGTCCTTCACCTTTGATGGCCGTACCCCATCATCTGTTTATTTCATTTATTCCTTAACCCGATGGCCGTCCCCGTCGTGGTCCCTTTTCCTTTTCTTTTAGCCCGATGGCCGTCCCCATCGTTGGTTACTTTACCTTTGTGAACTTGATGGCCGTCCCCGTCATGTTTCATTAATTTCCAGAGAATCTTACTTTATCTTGATGGCCGTCCCCATCATAATCTTATTTCCCCAGCTAGTCGGCCGTCCCCGTCTTAGCTTTACCTTTTATCCCCAACATGTCGGTCGTCCCCGTCATTGCTATTTACCCAGCAGTCGTCCTCTGCTCGACGGTCGTCCTCCGTCGCCCACACTTTACAATATAATTTATTTTCCTTTTACAATCTATATCCCTTTTCTTCTTCATTCTGTGAGTGCAAATTTTGGACTGTCTTTGGTATTCAACCACAAGTTATCTTGTTTGCCTGTTAAGCCGTTGCTTACATCCTGCACAGCTAACTCATGTTTGAATAGGGGCAGCTGTAAACACCCCAAATTTGCCCTCACCCATTCACACCATGGATTGTGATCATTCTCATGTGCATAAACACAATCATATCATCTCATATCTCATTTTGGTTCACTGCATAGTTTCTAAGTCATCTGCACCTAGGGTTTGTGATCTGAACAATCCAAGAGCCACTTGAGCCACTCCAAAGACCATCAATCACTTCAAAGGGTTCCATGTGTGTTCAAGCATCATATTATATCCCCACAAAGTCAAAAATGCAAAAGAATCACAAGAACTACGGTTTGAGTGGATGCAGAGCCAGGTTTGACTGCACAGTTGACCTAAAATTAGGGTTTTGGTTTCAGAGGCCATAACCCCAAATTTTTTGGTCATTCTTGTTTCCATTGGTCTCTATATGGTATAGGGAGTATGCATATCAATTTTCATGAAGAAATTCCATGGGGAAGTCATCTGATCAAGGGTTGACTTTTCAGACAAGTCAGTGTAAAATCAGGGCATCTGAGGCCCCCAATGACCCAACCAATGGGTGATCTTCATCATTTTGAGTGTATATGATCTTTATTTGATCATGGAAGAAGGTTGAAGTTCATAAAAATCAAGAATTTGGAGTTTTTTGCAAATGTTGACTTTTAGGGCATAGTTGACTTTTCAAGAATGCTTCATTTTAGGTCATTTTTCAAGCCTTGATTCTTGGTCCAAAAATGCTTCAAATGGAAAAACTTTGGTCATGAAAGTTGTAGATTACATCTTTCCCTTTTCAAAAAGTACAAGAACATGATCAAACTCTTCTTGGATCAAAAGTTATGGTGTGACAAAGTTGGCCAAAATCATTGATTTTCAAGGCATGCCTCAAATGAGAATTTTGCAAAACCATGAACCAAAGCCAATTGTAACTTCTAATTCACTTCAAACCAGTATACAAACATTCCATATGTCCCAAAAATCAGAATTTGAACCAAAATCACATGTTCATGGTTCATGTAACAAGACTTTTTTCATGAAGTTCAAAAAGGTGACAACTTGCAAAACCATCATGATGCTTCTCTCCACTTGATGCATTGGCTGCTGGACCTTCCCAACATCACACACACACCATGCTGCACCAGAACCATGCCTTGTACTAGCCTAGATCATGAGCCATACTTCTCTTACACAAAAGGTGGACTTTGAGCAAAAGCAAACTTACCAATCACTATAGGCCAGGTCACATCATCTGACCTATAGGATTAAAATACAATATCCTTTGGCAAGCAAAATATATCAAGAGGCCAAGCTGAAACATGCCCTAAGATCATATACACAAAAACACACCATCTTGCAAATGGCTTCGAATCTGCCTCCACAAACTGAAAACACTCAAACAAATTCCTCCAATCATCTCACCTTGCCTTGCTGAGTAGAAACCACCAAGGTTCAACCCTGAAACCAGCCTGAACTGTGCTTCACCATTTTCCACCCCAGTTTGCATTTTCCTTCGAATCAACCTCCATAGCCATCAAACATCAAAGATCTCTTCACCAACAGATCAAACACATCAAAAGGAGTCAAAACCACCCCTCACATTGATCTGAGGCAGCCTGTACACAAAGCTCACTTTCTGCTACACCAGAGTTGGATCTTTCAAGCCAGCCACTCTCCAAGTTTTCTGAGCCTCATTTTGTCCTCAGGAGGTTCAAGGAAGCAAGCCTGCGCAAAGAAAAAGTCCAGAGAGCTCATAAATAGAGAAGCTTCATCTCAGGTGAGCTTCATGAACATTTTTCCCAGAAACTGATTTTTAAGTTCTTTTATGGTGTCTTGTGTTCCCCTGATCATGAATGTATGCTTACTTTTGCAAATAGTGTAGAAACCAGCATGTATGAAGCTTTTGAACATTTGCCCGTATTTTACATTTTGTTTCGATTCAGGCCCATGGATGAAAATAAATGAATTTAGGTTGAGGGTTTAGGTTTAGATTGATGAGAGAGTCGTTTTGATGGAAGAAATTTGTTGTTTGGTGACCTACAGAAGAATCTAGGGTTTTGGCTCGCCGGAGAAGACGACCGGAAGTCTTCTCCGGCAGCCTGAAAGTCATTTAGCCCTAATTACAGTCATTAACTCTAGTTTGAATTTGGACCGTGGATTGCCTTTGACTGGTTGACTTCCCGCGTGGATAGAGGGCTCAGATTCATTTGATTAGCCCTAATTCAATTAATTAGTTTAATTAATTCGTAATTAGTTTAATTGACTCAGAACCAATCCTGGCCGCAAGATCTGGCGCCAGTCAACGCGTTTGAACCCAGAGCTCATCCTGGCCCTCCACTCATTTGACTTTCCTTTTATTTAATTCATTTTCATTTTCTTTTTCATTTAACTTGCATATTTATTTAAAAATAGTAAAAATGTCTAAAAATTATGAAACTTTTTCTCATAAGTTTTATTAATTTTTATGACACAAAAAATATTTTTATTTTATTTTTTATCATTAAAAAGTATTTTTAAATATTTAAAAGATTATTTTTAATTGATTAATGGAAATTAATTTATTAAAAATACTTTTAAGTATTTAAAAATCACCAAAAAATTCATGAAATGTTCTAAGACATTTAGAAACATTGTCCAACCTTCAAACCAAATTTCTTTTTTGATCTTGATGCATTTTGAGAATTTTCCATTGAATTAAATCATTTTTTGTGCATTAATTTGATCCAAAGTTCAAAAATTCATTTCTGCCTATCTAAGAAGAGTTGGACATTGATTCTTTTTGCATTGCATTCTATTTGGCATGTAGTTTTTGAGATAAAATGGCCTTGATTTGATTCCTCATTTTCAATTTGTTTGATGATTTTCTTGTTTAGGAACCCTAAAAACCCTAATAACTTGTAAAATTCATAACTTGAGATTGGTTGAGAGTTGAGACCTCCCCTTTGGACCTTGGTTTAGTATAGGTTTAGGTTTACTTTGTATGGCATTTTCCATTTTTTATCTTAGGGTTTGCTTCTGTTTTTGGTTTTTGTTTGATGTTTGATCCATAAACCCTAATTTGGGCTTCCATTTGTATCCTTCTTGCATTCTCTTGCATAACATGACTTACCATGACATTTCAAGCATTCATGTGATTCATTTGACATCATAAGACATATAGAAGGCATCTTTGATCATTGCATCTTGCATTTGCCATGTTGTATGCTTTGTATGCTTCCTAACTTTTCATGTGTATCTATGCTTCTAAGCTTGCACCATTTGCATCCATGAACTTGTATGAACATCTCCATGCCTTGCCTCATGTTTGTAGCACTCCATAGCATCATTATCATCATCAACATGCTTCTGGTTTTGTTTAGCATCATACCATTTCATCCCATTTTGCATTGCATAGCATTTCTTTCCTAACATTTCAGGTGGTAAGTAAACTTGAGAAGTGAATTTGCCTTCACTTCTCATAACTTTTCTTTTCATCTCTCTTGCATCCATTGCTGCATTTTTATATGTGTTTGAGTTTGAGCTTGCTCATTCTTGTTCCTCCCACTTTCTTTCTTTAAGTGACTTGACTTCTTGAATGAAGCAAGTTACTTTGCTTCTCTTGATCCTTTCATTTGCTTCCTGGTGGTTCCATTGAAGATTGTTCTTGAAAACCTCACAAACCCTAGGAACAACCAAGCATGACAATGATTAGGGTTTTGATTAGTCTCCCCACTTAGTCTTACCTTTGTGTCTCTTTGAGTCTTCTCTTCTCACCTCATAATCAGGGACTAAACCCTAAAGGCTTTAAGGCTTTGTGATTAAGCTTATGCCTGCATCCTTCTCTTAGGATGGAGTGTATAACTTTAATCCTAAGTGTTAAACCCTTAATGTGTTTAAATCTCTTAATCAATCCACTTAATAAGTATCAAGACATCACACTTGTAACTTGGGCCTTGCATTAGGGTTCTAATTCTTCCTTAATTGGTTAAGAAGGACTAACCCTAGTGTTAATGGACAAGTCCCCCTCAAGTTGTCTTACAAATTATAAAACTCACTTCATCATCATATCATTAAATAAAATACACTTAATCAAAGGCTTGTTTTGTCATGAGTTTAATCCCTAATCATGGATTAAGTTGAGGAGCTTTCCTCAGCTTAAACATTCTCATCTATTATCCTTCTATTAGGATGGTGTAATGAGTCTGTTTAATCCTTGATTATGGCTTAACCTCATTACTTAACACTAAACCAAAACACCAAAAAAACATCTAAATAATCACTAATAGGTTAATGATCTTAATCCTATACCAAAGGTGATTAAGTGTGAGAATCTGACTTCACACTTAAGGTATTCTCATTACCCCTAATCAGAGGGAAGATGTGATGAGTTTACTAACCCATTGGTTTAGGCTTAAGCTCATTAACTTATGACAAACTTTCAAAAGCAATAAAAGACTGAAAACTCAAAAACAAACAATAATCGTCTCCTTCGGGATTCTTTTCTCATCACACTCACTCATAACCGAGAACTTGCTTCTTCCGTCTAATGCAAGACAGTTTGCATCTGTGCCAGACAGATCATACACTTGAGCATAGGCAAGTAAGCAGTTCACAAGTCAATTCATCTATCAGTCTCTTTGGGTCGAACTACGGTGTTCTGACTTCCTCATTGCACGAGAGGATACGTAGGCATAACTTAACAGTTATCGAACAAAAGTCTCTGTATATTCCCCCTCTTTCCAGCTTCATTCTTTTAAGCCTCATGATCTTGAGCATTTCACTCTTATCCTTACACTGACACTGTATATCTCACACTTTACACTTCTTTACACTGACACCTGTACATTTTGTTTTCCAGCTCTTTTACACACAAATTGCACTGACACTACCCCTTTAAAACACAAATCTTTCAAGCGTGGATCCCGTCGAGTACGGCGGACAATCTGGGTGCTAATACCTTCCCAGGTTGTAACCAACCCCCTTTCTCAGTCTCTCTGGTTCGCAACCGTCTTATCCATGTCTTTCTAGGTCTATGCAGCATTGCCTTTCCTCCGGGATAAAAATGCCTAGCTGGCGACTCTATTCATTCCCTGTGAGTTCACTCCTGTGTGTCCTCGCATCCCCCTTTCGCCGACCGTTCGCGTCTGTACCCCATTTGACCCGGCTTCATTTATCGGGAGCGACACTTTGTCAATGATGTTACCGCCGACTTCTCGTTTGTTGATACATATACTATGCGTTTCAAAATTCATTGTAAATCAGATTTGTTCCATTTGAAGGAGCGTATAGAAAAAAATGCAATGCTTTTTTACTAGAAATCATCTATCGGCTGCCAGTATTTCATGGAGACGATGGTAATATATTTTATGTAATGAAGGAAATTTAAGACGACGATGGAGTCAACATGATGTTTTAATGTCACAATACATTTCCTCAACTAGACACGATTGATAAGAAGTTATCTTGAAGCTCAAGAGTTCCCTGAAGGGGCATCTGTCAATGAAAATAAGTTTCTAAGGAGATTTTCTGCTAAGTTTTTCCTGAGTAATGGAATTTTGTATAAGCGCAATCATGATTCAACTTTGCTTCGTTGTGTGGATAAGAAAGAAGCAATAGAGATTATGGAGGACATGCATGATGGGATCTTTGGTACTCATTCTAGTGGGCATACCATGTCCAAGAAGATATTGAGAGCAGGTTACTATTGGTCTACCATGGAAGCTTATTGCTATCAACACTCTAAAACTTGTCACAAATGCCAGATTTATGCTGATAAAGTTCATGTGCCTCCAGTTCCGTTGAATGTTTTGACTGCTCCTTGGCCTTTTTCCTTTTGGGGCATTGATATGATCGGTGAGATTAAACCTACTGCTTCCAATGGACATCGTTTCATCCTTGTTGCTATTGATTACTTCACGAAGTGGATAGAGACATCCTCGTTTGCTTCTGTTACCAAGAACGTTGTGGCTCGATTCATTAAGTACAATCTTATATGTAGGTATGGCATCCCTGAAAGGATTATCACAGATAATGGTACTAATTTGAATAATACTATGATTACTGATCTCTGTACGTAGTTCAAGATTAAGCATCAAAATTCTTCTCCATATCGTCCAAAGATGAATGGCGCAGTGGAAGCAGCCAACAAGAATATTAAGAAGATCTTGTAGAAGATGACAATTACATATAAATATTGGCATGAGATGTTACCATTTGCTCTTCATGGTTATCGTACCACAATATGTACTTCAACAGGGGCAACCCCATTCTCCCTTGTCTATGGTATGGAAGCAGTTCTACCCATCGAAGTTCAGATTCCCTCTTTGAGAATTATGAAGGATGCAGGCTTGGATGAAGATGAATGGATTCAAACTCGACTTGACCTGATAAATTTGATTGATGAGAAGAGGTTAGCATTTGTTTTTCATGGACAGATGTATCAGAAACGTATGATCAAAACCTTCAATAAGAAAGTTAAACAACAAGTATATCAGGCTGGTGATCAAGCGTATTATATTACCACAAGGTGATCCCAGAGGCAAATGGACCCCCACCTACGAAGGGCCATTTGTTGTTAAGAGAGTATTTTCTGGAGGTGCCATGATACTTACCACTATGGATGGTGAAGATTTCCCACAACCTGTGAACGCAGACATAGTTAAAAAATACTACGCATAAAAAGAGACCCGCTAGGTTGACTGGCCTAGGAAAAAATAAGGGCATCCCGGTGAACCAAAAGGGTTCGGGCAAAAATTATGGATATATATATATATATATATATATATATATATATATATATATATATATATATATATAAATGTACACCCGGAAAGTCGAAAACCTGAAAAGGAGGCTTGGGCAAAAAAGGGTATCTCGGTGGATTGAAAACCTGAAAAGACAATCCAGGCAAAAGTTATGGATTAAAGCGTATGACTATGTCTCGTCGGATCACCCATGTAACCTCTACTAGTTGTGTTATCTATGTCAAATTCAACAAGATACATATCAGTCCAGTCGTTTCTTTTCCGATAGATGAAGATGAGATACTTGAAGATAATGGCAATAATAGAGTTGAAACTCAATAGGATTATTTACACATAGCTATTTTTCCTTGTTTTTGTACTCTTTTAAAATTTCTTCGACGAATTCCTTTTACTAGGATTTCCGTCTCCGTGTTAAAATTCGCCTGTATATAGGCTACTTTCTAAATAAATAAAATTCCATTTTTTGAATTCAAGTTTACTTTTCACTCTTTATTCAGGTTTACTTTTCCCTCTTTATCCAGGTTTACTTTTCCCCTTTTACTAAAGCGAGAAATGTCCGTTGATTATGTTTGAATGTATATATGCTTTCGTATGATTGATGTTTACCATAAATGCATAAAATACAATAATAGCATTTACTAAGAACGAGCGGAGGTAGGAATTCAACGAATCTTCACCGGTTCATCCCCACAAAGTAATCTTTATGGATATTCTTACGGAATACTTCAAGCAATATCTTGTACTTCCAACTCTACGAATTCTTCAAGCAGCTCCTTATCCTCCGAAAATTTAATACTTGACCGAATAAGTCTCCCGGATCAATGTCCATCTTTTTTATCCTCAGTCAGGATATTTAGGAACTTAATCCTTCAATAAGAAGTACGACGAACGAAAACGAGAGTTTCTAAGTACGATATTCCAAAACAAGATGGGAACAAAGTCTTCATATTCCTCAACAACGAATCAGGATTTATTTCCCCCAGCCGACAGTGGTTCTACGAAGCTACTCATGTGCTTCAACTACATAATTCATACATACATCATTTACATCATATCATACGCATACAACATTCTCATGAGATATCATCTTGCAAAGTGTTATACACCTCATGATATTTGCATAGAACTAATTTTGTTTTTCAGGTTAATTCTCCAACAGAAAAACGTCATCAACAACTTACACCTCTGGCTGCTTTATGCCCCCGAAAGTTATATCATCTCACCTCGGGCTGCTTTATCCTCCCGAAAGCTATATTATCATACCTCGGGCTGCTTTATCCTCCCGAAAGCTATATCATCTCACCTCAGGCTGCTTTATCCTCCCGAAAGCTATATTATCATACCTTGAGTTGTTTTATCTTCCCAAAAGCTATATCATCATACATTGGGTTGTTTTATCTTCCCAAAAGCTATATCATCATACATTGGGCTGTTTTATCTTCCCAAAAGCTATATCATCATACCTTGGGTTGTTTTATCTTCCCGAAAGCTATATCATCTCACCTCGGGCTGCTTTATCCTCCCGAAAGCTATATCATCTCACATCGGGCTACTTTATCCTCCCGAAAGCTATATCATCTCACATCGGGCTTCTTTATCCTCCCGAAAGCTATATCATCTCACCTCGGGCTGCTTTATCCTCCCGAAAGCTATATTATCATACCTTGGGTTGTTTTATCTTTCCAAAAGATATATCATCAAATCTTGGGTTATTTTATCTTCCCAAAATCTATATCACAATATATCGGACTGTTTTACCCTATAGGATCACATCAAACAACCTCTTGGGTTGCTACATCCCTCCAAGATTGCATCATCGTACTTTGGACTACCTTATTCTCCAAGAAGTATATTTGAAGAACTTTTCTCCGAATGGAATCTTTAATCCCATTCAAGCAATACAACCAACCAACAATATCATTCTACGCACCGACGAGTGCAAATTTTTGGGCTTTTATGTTCAATCCCCTTCAACCTTCAAGTCACGAATGGCGTGCATGCCAATCTAACTCCCCAGGTTTCAGAAAATTGAACAGGAGCAGCTGTTGTACCCTAAAATTTTCCCTCCCATAATCAAGGCAATGTGTATCAATATTTCTCAAGGTTCACAAGAGTCCTACAAATCAAGTTTGGTCAAGAAATGATGGAAAAAACAATTTTTCTTGTGTATGTATCGATGCATCCTGGTTTTGTATCGATACAAGTCTTTGATTATCACAAGAAAGGGAATTTGCTTATGAATGGATCGATACATGTGATTTTTGCATCGATGCATGTTTCTTCTATGCTATGTATGGGTTCATACGAGTTATGCATCGATGCATGCTTCTTTATGTTTCTGAAAACAGACTATGTATCGACTCATTCGTGACATGTATCGATGCATGGTTGAATTAACTTGCTGGAAATTGTCAAAAATTCAGTATGCATCGATGCATACATCTTTGTATCGATTCATACATGTTATATAACTAACATGTATCGACTCATACTTGTTTCACATCGATGTATAAATCTGTTTTTTCGCTAGCAGCTTCTGTTTGAAATATAAAAAGCCAATATTGGGATCAAATTTTTATTCTAGAAGCTCATAAACAACATTTAAGATGATTTGATTCTCTCCAAATTCGTGCTAAACCAGATTGGCAAGGGAATATTTGATTTTTTTTCACAATTATGGTTGATTCTTTCTTCATAAACAAGTAACTCAAATCCATGACAAAAAGCCCAACTTTTTTGACCTAATTACACTCATTATATAAATACAAGTGTGCAGCCATTCAAGAGGACGAAATTCAGCAGCCACCCACGCCACTCCAACTTCAATTTTTTCACAAAAAACTCACATTCAGATTCTTCATTATAGCCACTTTTCAAAGGTTTTGAAGGTAGCAATCGCTTCCTGGAGACATTATGGATATGTTTCAACTGTTATCATTATCAAAACCATGACCAAACATGCAAACCGAATGCATTTTTATAGTTTTCTTGTAAATTTCGATTCCATTCATTCACATATTATAAATTGTTTTTGCTTGTTTAAACATGTTTGTCATCATGTGTAGAACGTTTCTGGATGGTTGGGCTGAGTTTTCATTGCAGGTTTGGGAATTCACCATAGTTAGGATTTGGAGGATGAAATTGGGTCTTTTCGATTGAAGCGATTTCAAGATGGATTGATGAGATATTTGGACCTTTGAACTCATTTACAATCGATTGACATAATTATAATGGATTAATTTTGCGTGTACGTAATGTTTTATGAAATGCAGATTTTAGTCGCGGAAAAAACCGCAGGAAAACTCATGGCAGAATCCGCAGGAAATTTCGTAGGATGAGAGGTTGAAGACGACCTTTTGGCGCGTCTGAAATTTTTGAAATTTGAAAATGCTTTTTGTTTGTTTTGCTTCGCAGGAATGTTGCATAAGTGCGTGTGGCTCAGCTGGCTGATGGTGTACCCTTGAAACCACTCAGACCTGGGTTCGATTCCCAGGTCTCTGTTTTTGTGCAATTCTTTCTCTTTTTTTTGTGATTTCTTTTTTTTTTCTTGTTTTTTTAATTATTTCTTTCTTTTTTTAAAATAACTATTTAATAACTCTAATTTGTTTTATAAAAAACTTTCTTCTTAAAAACTCTACTAACTTTTTTTTATACAAATAATTAGCTATATTAAAATTTTTTTTTAATAATAACTTAAGTTAATATTTTCTAAAAAAATGTTTAATGACCTTATTTTATTCTAATTAAATCCCTAATTTTTTTCTTTAGCCATAATTATAAAACCTAATTTTTTCTAATTAACCCTAATTCTTTCCTAACCCTAATTTAAACTTAATTAATTTATCTGGATTTTATCTAATTACTTAGAATATCTCTATTTATTTGTTTTTATTTTATTTTTGCGTTATTTAAATTATTAGAAAAAATGTATTGGCTTATATTTATTGTAATTTTTTTTCCGCCCGATTATTTTGTATCTGCCCCAAAGCCTTGTAATAGCGTAGTTTATTTTTTCATTTTTTTAATTATTTTATTTAATTGCTTGGTTAGTAAACAGGGAGTGAAAAGATTAAATGATTAAAAAAAGGACTTAGAAAATTAAATAAAAAAGAATAAATATCTGAAATAAATCATTCACACACGTAAGTCGATCTATGATCGCCGTCTGCACCTCCTAGGGTATTCCTCTTGGTCTCCTTTAATACGGTCAAGTCCCTCGAAAATGGGGTGCCTTAAGCAAAACCCTATAAATGAAATCATTTTGTCCCTCCCCCCGGTTAAAAGATAAGTCCCTACGATGTTGCCTACGGTGTTGCCTAGAATGACCTTGTCCCTTCGGTTTAAAAGATGATAGTCTCTCCGAATTGCTAAAGACACCCTCCAGTTGCCTTCGTTGACCGTACGATGACCCTACGCCCGTCCCTTAATCAAATCCAAGGTAATGACTACCTATTCCTTAATAATAGGGACAATCTTACCCTTGAAAGAACATACAAGAACATGAATGACTTAGTCTAGGGTAGGTACCTCATAGTTACTTGCTCACACTTTAAAAATCCTTTTCACACCTCACTATTTTCAAATATTTTCAAAAACAAAAGCTTTGTATACATCCATACGAGGATCATTACAAAGTATTTAGAAAATTTTCTAATCACACACTTCACTTTTTCAAAACAATTAAGTGAGCTAAGTAACTAAGAGCCCATGGATAACCATGGATATAAAGGGTGCTAACACCTTCCCTTTATATAACCTACCCCCCGAACTCAAGTCTTTTAAAAATAGGTCTTTCCTATTCTTTTATGTCCTTTCCTTGTGGATAAAATAAAAGTCGGTGACGACTCTTGCTATCCGCAACATTTATAGAAAGTCAGTTCTCCCACCGTGTTACAGAACTGACGACTCTTCTGGGGAATACTAAGTAAAAGAGGGGTACCCTTAGGAATTAGATCACTTAATTGTTTGCTTTGTTTGCTTTATATTATCTATTGGGCTTTTGTGTGAAAGATCCTAACCCAGATCTAGGATACCCTAGGTAAATGGCAATAAACCAAGGAAACTGTACGACGTATACCAATATGGTTAATCTGGTGGCCATAGTTAGTGTGGCTTCTTGGTTGGTACTTATGCTCCTTAAGTAAGTTAAGGATAATATGGGGCTGCCATACGTTGTCATTAACACTAACTACCCTTTAGAACCCTAGTTAACCCATCCTGGCCTTTAGAGAGTAGTGAGATAGCCAGCTTTGGAGAAGTCTAAAGTTGGTTGATACTCGATGCTATGCTCATTGAGATCCTAAAATCGGGGGGTTTTGGTTGGCAAGTAAGTTGCCTACTGAACAACAACCCTTGGGAAGGATCAGTGATATTGAGATCCCTTAGAACTTGGTTACTTTTGTAGGACAGGATGAACCATCTAAACTTCAGGGGATGGTACTTACCTTTAAACCTCATGCAAGCCTCTAAACCTAGGGCTATTATATGACTTGTTTGTGTGTTCCACATGTTTGTGATTGAGCATAACATCATGACATCATAAGCATAGCATTTTCACTAACCATTTCAAAGACCAAAGAATTTATCTTTGTTCTTTGTTGAAGGTCATGGCTTCTGCTCGTAGGAACACTATCCGAATCAACTTTGTAAGGATACCTTCTAAGCTTAAGGAATTGGTCTCTAAAGTTTCTGAAAGCTCCCAATTCATCAAGAATCATGGTTACCTGTTGGATCTAGTTACTTCAGGGTTCAATGAAGACATGATGAGTGTCCTATTCCAGTTCTTTGATCCTAAACATCATTGTTTCACATTCCCTGACTATCAGCTAGTTCCTACAATGGAGGAATTCTCCAAGCTACTGGGTATACCTATCCTTAATCAAAGACCCTTCACAGGCTTAGAAAAGGAGCCTAAACCTGAAGTCATTGCTGCAGCCCTACATTTGAAGAAATCAGACATTATCCTAGAAACGAGAAGCGGAGTTAAGGGTATCCTTGCTAAGGTATTAATGGAGAAAGCTCAGATGTTCTTGGATGCTATAAGCTATGATGCTTTTTAGGAGATCTTAGCCTTATTAATCTATGGCTTAGTGTTGTTCCCTAATCCAGACCAGTTCATAGACATACACGCTATCAACATATTTCTGACTCACAATCCAATGCCTACCTTTCTTGGAGATATCTTACACTCTATTCGCACTTGTACTACGAAGGCGAGGGGAACTCTGATGTGTTGTATACCTCTACTATCAAGGTGGTTTATTTCTCACCTTCCTCGATCAGTGATGAAGATTGAACAAGGGTTAAGGTGGTCTAAAAGGATTATGTCACTTTCTCATTCAGATATTCACTGGTGTTCTCGATCTATGGAGAATGTTACTATCATTGACCATTGTGGGGAGTTCCCTAATGTACCACTCCATGGCATAAGAGGGGGCATTACTTATAAACCTTCTTTAGCTCTACGTCAGTTTGGTTATGCTCGGAGTAATGGTCCTCATGACATGCTTATTCAGGATATTGTGTTCGACTATGACAACGATCTTCAAGGTTACCGTCAAAGGTTTATACGAGCTTGGAGCAAAGTGAACAAGGTTGATAGCAAGACTCTGGAACCAAAGTACTCAATTCCTATGGAACCTTACCTCAGATGGGTGTGGTCTTGTGCTCAGACTCTTATGATGACATATCCTGCTGTTCTACCGTTACTATGGAGCCTGTTGCTGAAGGAGACGTTCCTTATACCATCCTTCATCCAGATATGCCCACTGATTTGGAAGGGCTGCATAAGTCCTGGATCCAATTAAAGGAGCAAAGGGATACTTTTGAGACTCAATTCAGAGCTAGTCAAGAAAGAGTACTAGAGCTGACAAGGCAACTTCACGAGGAGCGGAATCTCAACACATACCTCAACATAAAGAGGAAGCGTCCATGGGAGACCTAAGTCCCATATATTTATTTCTTTGTACTTTATTCTTATTTCCTTTCATTGTAAGCCCAAGGGGAAATATTATATTAAACACTTACTAATAAAAGTTTTGTTTTTGTTTTTTAAAACAAATTTAAATCATGCGGTCCTTGAAAACATTGCATATGCATCTACATACCATATCATTACATCACAGGTTTCTTACAATAGGTATCTTATCTTCTCGCTATTTACTTCAGCAGAAATAACTCTCGAACAAACTGTCAAGGAACTCCAAACTCATAATGCCCAATTTCAAGAGATGATTCTGAATTTGTCCAGAGGACAAGATGAGCTGAAGGCACTTCTGACCAAGAAAAAGAAGAAGACCAGAAAACCAGTGGGTTTCATCAACATGGGTATAAGGTTCAGAGGTCCAGTCAAGACAAATGATGAAGTTGAGAATCCTGGGGATGGAAATTCTGAGAGAGAAGAAGGCAGTCTCCATGGTACTACTGAAGATTCTGATTATGAGGAGAACTATTACCATGATCCAACTGGTGAAGAGAAGTATAAGATACTGGAAAACCGAATGAATGCTATAGAACCACAAAAGACTTTTGGGTTTGACTTTAAAGATTTGAGCTTGATTTATGGGGTCTCCATCCCTATTGGTTTCAAATTTCCTACTTTTATGGTATATGATGGTGTGTCATGTCCAAAGTTGCATCTGAGATCTTATGTCAGGAGAATTCAACCATATACTCCTGATAGGAAGCTGTGGATTCATTTCTTTCAAGAGAGTTTTTCTTTGGAGCTCAACTAGAATGGTATTATCAATTGGAAAGTACCAACATTCGTAATTAGAATGATCTTGCTGAGGCTTTCTATAAGATGTACCAATATAACTCTGATTTAGCTTCAACTCGCATGCAAAGCATGTCCATGGGTTCTAAAGAAAGCTTCAAGGAGTATGCTAAGAAGTGGAGAGATCTTGCAAGTAGAGTTCAACCCCCTTTGATTGACAGGGATTTGGTTGATATGTTTATGAGTACGTTGAATGGTCCTTTATATAGTCATCTCATTGGAAGCTCATCCTCTGGTTTCATTGAGCTGATAATGATTGGAGATCGTGTGGAGAATGAGATACAAAGTGGAAAGATTTAGATGGTTGCCTTTTCAAGTACTACCAAGAAGCCTTCTAATGGGAAGAAGGAATCCAATGTTCTGTATGGCCAACATGGTCGTAATAATCGTAACCAATCTGTGGGAGCTGTTTTGATTTCTAATCCTGCACCTGTACCACAAGAGCAGCAGCAGAATAGTCAACCCAAGCCTAGGAGGTAATTTACAAAGATCAATATGTCATTGGCTCAGGCTTTGCAACACATGTTAAAAGGAGAGCTGATTACTTTGAAAGTTCCTCCTCAAAATCCCAACACTTCCTCTCCTCGTTACAATCCCAGCGCAAGGTGTGCATATCATTCCAACAGTCCTGGACATGATACTAATAGTTGTTGGGCGTTGAAGAACAAAATTCAGGACATGATTTAAAATGGAGAAATTGAGTTTGACCCTCCTGAAACTCCTAATGTGATTACTGCTCATATGCCTAAGCATGAGAAGACTGTTAATGTTGTTGATGAAGTTTCTTATGTTTATACTGTAGTTGAATTAACCACTCCTTTGTCCATTGTCAAGAAGAAGTTGATGCAATCTGGTTTATTTCCAGGCTGCAATGAAGATTGTCTTTTCTGTGCCTATCAACCTAATAGTTGTTGGAAGCTGAAGGAAGGTATTCAGTGTCTGATGGACAATCGCACTATATTATTTGAGAAGACCCCTTCTGTAGAGAGTTTATGTGAAGGTCTGGCCCAAGATCTGAAGCTTGAAGATGTGACTATGGTTGATAGGACTCCTGTGAAGATTACTTCCAAAGGGCCAATGAGGATCACTTCTAAAGGTCCTGTGAAGATTACTGCTGAACCAAAGGTGGCTCCAATGATTATCACTACTCCTGGTCCTATCCCATATACTTCTAATAAGGATATACCATGGAATTATGGTTATGATTTTTATATCCATGGTGTCAAGCAAGAACCTTTGACTGATACACCTGCTACTGATGCTAATCCCGATGTTGATAATATTGTTGGGTCTAGTAAGGTTACCAGGAGTGGAATAATTTTCTCTCCAGAAGACACCTCAAAGACTGCTGTTGCTCCAGTCTATATCTCTAACTCTGGGCCAAGTACTAAGGCTCGGGGCAAAGGACCAGTGATTGAACCTGTTCAAGCTGAGGCACCAGCTAATGAAGATCTCTCTAAGCATATGGAAAAAGTACTAAAGATCATCCGCAAGAGTGATTATGATATTGTAGACCAATTGGGGAATACTCCCTCTAAAATCTCTATGTTATCTCTGCTATTATGTTCTGAAGCCCATGCCAAGGCTTTAATCAAGTTCCTGAAGATTGCTCATGTGCCACATGAAATCTCTGTGGACTAGTTTGAGAATTGTGTTGCTCATCTGACTAGTGATAATGGTTTGAGTTTTTCTGATGCTGATCTAACTCCTACTAAAAGAAACCATAATAGAGCTCTGCACGTCTCCATTGAGTGTAGGGGCACTAATTTATCTCATGTGTTGGTGGATAATGGTTCTTCATTGAATGTGTTACCCAAGGAGGTTCTGGAAAAACTCAACCTTGAAGATGTTGTGTTAAGGCCAAGTAATGTGGTGGTGAGGGCATTTGATGGTTCCAGAAGAATGGTGCATGGAGAAGTGGATCTCCCAATTAAAGTAGGCTCTCAAGTCTTTGATTCCACTTTCTATGTGATGGATATTCGTCATGCGTACTCCTGCTTGCTTGGGAACCCCTGGATCCATGGGGCAGGTGCTATGACTTCCTCTTTACATCAGAAATCGAAGTATCTAATGAAAGGCAAGATTGTCACTATTTATGGTGAAGAAGAATACATGGTCAATCATGTGAATACTTTTAAATATGTTGAGATGGAGGGTGAATTTGTTGAGACTCCTTGCCAGACATTTGAAGTAGTTTGTCAAGTTATTCCTACTGAATCCATCCCTGATGCTAAACCAGTTCCTGCTGTTACCAGAGTACCTCCTACAATGGCCTCTCTCAAGGATGCTAAAGCTGTGGTTGAAGAAGGGGGTTGTACTATTTGGGGCCAACTTCCTGACATTCCTTCTGTCTGCGTAATACGCTGCGTTTTTCCTTCTTTCTTTTCATTTTGAAACATGGAATTTGTGTGCTTGCCTTGCTGGTTCTTAATCTGCGTTTAATTCTCATGTTCGTTGCGTTTTGGTAGGTGAAGGAAGCGTGTGACACTCTGAGTTTTGTTTGGCTACGGTGCACGTATTTGGTCCTTGGGTGTGCTGCGTTTTGAAACCCGACGTGTGAAGTACGTGTGTGTTGGTATGAACTCTGCTGATGAAAAAAAAAAGTCACGTGAGGGTGTAGTTAGCTGGCTGAAATATATGGCTTGAAGCTTTTTAGAGTAGTTGAAGCTGCATCATAAAGCTTTCGGATAAATTATTTACCTTTTTTTTTGCAGTTGTCACATGGTTCCTTTTTTGAAGACAAATTAGATTGGATTTGAAACAATTATTTGCACACCATATGTTTACTTGTTATTATTTTGAACTTGCTTCCTTTGAAATGGGCTTTTATGATGTAATAGATCTGTAACAATAAAATGGATGGAAATTGAATTAGATAATTAATATGGATAAGTAAAAAATGAAAAGTGGTTGTTTTAATAACTAATGAATAATGGTCTAGGAAAATGGATATGGAAAACTCGATTTTGATCAAAACCAAACTTGAACTCTTTTCCACAAGCCTCCAATAAAAGCATGAAGCACAACTAGCACTAAAAATCTCGCAACTGGAACACGACTGTCAATCTCTACTTTTCTGAATCATAACTGACTTCTCATGAATCACAATTCAATGAACCAGAGACTCTCGCACACAACACGACTTAACATTGAACACGCATCTGTAACACGGTGGGAGAACTGACTTTAAGTTATGTTGCGGATAGCAAGAGTCGCCACCGACTTTTATTTTATCCAAAAGGAAAGGGTATAAAAGAACAGGAAAGACCTTAAGAGATATTTTTGGGCCCGGGGGGTAGGTTATGTAAAGGAAAGGTGTTAGCACCCTTTACATCCATGGTTATCCATGGGCTCTTAGTTACTTAGCTCACTTTTGAATTGTTTTTGAAAGTGTAGTGTGTGAATAGAAAAATTTTCATAATAGTTAATAATGATCCATGTACGAATGCGTAAAAACTTGTTTTTGAAAACTTGTTTGAAATTTGTTAAGTGTTTGAAAAGTGGAGTGAGCAAGCAACTAGGAGGTACCTACCCTAAAGTTCTAAGTCTTTATTGTTCTTTATCCTTTCATTGGTAAGACTATCCCTACTATTAAGGAGTAGGTAGTCATTACCTTGGATGTAAGGGACATGAGAGGGACATCTGTTTGTATGGAGGCAACTGTGGGGTGTATTAAGCATATAGGAGGGACTATCATCATTATTCGAAGGGACTTGATTCGTAAAGGCAACCATGAGGGACTTGATGATTTCTCTTTTTTAAAGGGACTTGCTTTATACACCCCGCTTGACCTTATGATTTAGGCAACTTGAGGGATAACCTTAGAAAGTGAGACGGCGATTAAAAATCGACTTACGTGTGTGAGTGTTCAATATTAATTATCTTTGATTAAAATGCTCTAATTTTATTTTTAATAGAATACATATTTTTTGCACTCCCTAAATTACTAACCATAGCAATAATTAAATAATTAAAATATTACAAAATTTACATCCGAGAAGCAATTACAACATAATTATAAAAATAATAAATAGCAAAAAATATAAATATATAGCAAAATAAATATAATAAGCAAAAATAAATAAGTAACTAAAATAGGGGTTAGTGATAAATATAATTAAAAAAAATAAGGTTAGTGAGAATAAAATAATAATAATAATAATTAGAAAAATAAACAAGGTTAGAGAAATAATAATAAAAATATAAGATAATAGTAATCAAAAAATAATAAATAATAGTATAGTTAGTAACAATAATTAAAGTAAATAGAAATAAATAGAAAAACTATTATAATGATATGAACACAAAGTTTAATTTTAATATATAATAAGAAAAATTTTTAAGCATAATATAATTATAAATCTTAATCATTTACAAAAGTTTAATTATTTATGAATATATATCAACAATTATTATAAAAAAAAAATATTTACACATTATGAAGAAAATAAATTTTAAATATCATGTTCATAAAAAATAATCATATTTACAAAATTTACATGAATCATATTAAATAAATAAATAAATATACTCAATAATCATATTAAGAATTAGAAAATAAAATTATGTAGAAAAAAAAATAGAATTAGGTTTTATTTTAGAAAATATTTTTATGGTTTATAATATAAGATTATTTTAGATAATATACATATTATAATTTATTTACATGATTATAAAAATAATTTTTCAGGAAAAAAAAAGAAATATAGAATTTGAATTATATTGAACATATATCTGTAACATTATTTTAATTATATTTATATACATATGATTTTAATAATTAAATAAAAGAAAATAGAAAAATTGCAAAAAAAGAGAGAAACTTACCTGGTTGGGATTTGATCCCATGACATCACACTTGCCAGCAACAACAATAACCATCAGGCTAGCCCACACGCAGGCAACAATGAAGGGAGGAGAATTTGTTTTGTGCTTTGCCTGAAAAATCCAGAAAAATAAAGAAACAAAAAGGCCTGGGGTGGGAATCGTACCCAGGACCTTATGAATGTATACGCGCATGCTTGACCGCCTGACTGGGAGAGCCCTTCTGGTCATATGGTGATAACATATCATAATATATTACATCTTCTTGTTATCCTGAAAAATAAGAACAAAAACAATGCACTGGCCAAGAATCGAACTGGTGTCCTCACAATATACACGCATCAGTCTTACCACTGAACCACAAGCACGCTTGTGATAAACAAATCAAACATAATTCATAAAATATTTTCAACAATATTTGAATTTCCTGAGCGCGCGAAAGACCTTCTTCTTCCCCAAATTTCCTGCGAATTTCCTTTTGAATTTTCCTGCGAAATCTATTGCAAGTTCTTCATGGTGTCAAACCTGCGAAAATCAAACTCATACCAAACAGCAATGATTCATGAAATTAATTACAGTTTTATGATCCTTGTATCTCATAGAACCTTCCTATGTGTCCAGAATTCATTTATATTTGTTGAATCATTAAACCCTAAAATTGAGCTCTAAACCCTAATAATGGCCGCGAGTGATATAGGTCATGAAGCTTCAATCCAATTGTCCAGAATCGTTCCTTGGAACCTCACAAACACAAAAGCTCAAACAAAATTCATTAATAATGCACAAATGAACAGAATCGAAAAATTGAAATTCAAGATAAAGGTTGATTCGGGTAGAACACTATGGCATGATTTGGATGAATGTGAGTGATGGTTTTGCTTCATGGATGATCAAGGAACATCTCTATGCTCTTAGTTTACCTTCTAGAGCCCTGGAAGATGGAATCCGAATTTCACTTTTTGCTTGAATTTTGAGGTTTTGAAGCTTACCTTTGGCTGCTGGAATCCGTCCTTGAGGGTTATGTTTATGCTAAGTACTTATATGTGAGTGAATTAGGTTAAGAAAACTCATTGGTTGTGTGGAGATTTGATCCAAAAAAGATTGAAAAAGATTGAACTTTGAATTTCGAATATTTGCTCATGAAAGCTTACTATCTTTGGATAAATCACATGATTTCTTTCTCTTTCACCTTCAATCATCAATTAAGACTTTCTAGAAGCATTATCTTCCTCCAAAAATAGATTTTCATATTTTATATTTATTTAAAATGACTTTTATGAATTAAATCAAAAATAAATAAAAATAAAATAATAAAAATTCTGAATTTTGGTCATTTGGGTCGTGCATGATGATATGATGTGGCTTGGATCACAATTTAGCAAGCCCATTTGGAAGGAATTGGTTCTAGACCCCCATTTTCAATATAAACCATCACAAAATTTCCCAACTTTGCAAGAGCATATCTCCCTCAATTTTAAAGGTATGAGGGTGATCTTGGACTTTTTGGAAAGCTTGAAGAGTCCTCTAAACAACCCCATTGGTTTCAGGTCCATATCATTTACCAATCTCAAGTTATGCCCTTTTGAAGTTGTTGACTTTTTGTTGACTTTTGAAATGACCTATAATGTCTTAGGTCATATCTTCCAAATGAAGCATTTTTGGGCTTAACTTGCAACATCAAAGTTGTAGAGAATTCAAGTTCCTTCAAAATGAGCTTTGGATGGAGACTTGGTGATTAAGTATGTGAAAGTTATGGCTGGTCAAAGTTCAGTTGACTTTTACTGAGGAAACCCTAATTTAGAAACTCCTGATTATTGATGATCTGGAATCTCCTTGATGAATCATGATCAACCCTTGATAAAATGATGAATTTTACTTCTTATACTTGATGTTGGCAAAAAAATCATGAAGTTTGACTTTGGTTTGACCACAGTTGACCTCAGTTTGACTTTTTAACTGCATTGACTGATTTTGACATATCTGATCATCTGACTGAGCAGACTTTTGAGAAAAGTCTTGAAACTTGTCATGGGGGTTCTTATACACATATAAGATGTTATGAAGCTCACTTGAAGTCTTGGAGGTCCATTTAGCTTGATTAAAGTCAAAACCCTAGTTTTGGATGCACTGCTTAGGAGGTGCATTGTCTGAGGGAATTGTCAACTCCTTTGACCAATTGTGAACTTTGTGAACCTTGTGAATCTTCATAAAGTGTCTTGTGATCCTCATGGGAGGTATTGTGAAGCTTGTGAACCTTGTGAACCTCATGAAGTGGCTTTGTAGACCTCATGAACCTCAGGAGAGCTTTGTAATCATTGTGAATCTTGTGAACCTTCAAGAAGTGACTTGTAGACTTCATGAACCTCATGAAAGGTTATATAAACATGTAGAAACTTGTGAACCTTGTGAACCTTCAAGAAGTAACTTGTAGACTTCATGAACCTCAAGAAAGGTTATATAAGTGTTGAGAAGCTTGTGAACCTTGTGAACCTTCATGAAGTGACTTGTAGACTTCATGAACCTCATGAAAGGTTATATAAACATGGAGAAACTTGTGAACCTTGTGAACCTTCAAGAAGTAACTTGTAGACTTCATGAACCTCAAGAAAGGTTATATAAGTGTTGAGAAGCTTGTGAACCTTGTGAACCTTCATGAAGTGACTTGTAGACCTCCTGAACCTCATGAAAGGTATTGAAAGCTTTGAGAAACTTGTGAACCTTGTGAACCTTCTTAGAACACAAAGTCTTGTATTGTGAGGGCAAATTTTGGGGTGCAACAGCATCGCCTGTGGAATAACCATTGACACAAATAGTTTGCAGTTGAAATAATCTCCTGATAGTTTGACCAAGATTAGGTCAAGCATGCATCTGAATCAGATCATAATTGAGCGACCACAATGAACTGAAATCACTGCCATGATCTATGCTATGCTTCAAATTTCTATGCTAAATGCTAGAGTATGTTATTTACATGTTATGTCTATGCTATGCAAAATGATATGAAAATGAGAGGGAAAATTTGGGGTGTTACACACTGTCTTCTTTGTTTCTTTCACTCCATAAACTATATTTCTATTAACTTCTATGTCGATTATCTCGTTCTCTCTCATCCTCTTGTTGATGTATCCGTGAAAATACTTTTTATTGGCGTCCCCTTCTTTCATCCATTTGAGTCTTGAGCATTTCCATTGTATATTGCAATTCAGATTTAAAAGTTTATGTAATTCCGCCGATTTTTCCCTTTTCATGTCGATTTCTTCTTGTGACAGACCTTCACTTTCTTCTTTTAGGTCCAGCCTATTAACTTCATCTTTGATTACCTTTATTTTTTCTCTAAGATTTTGAGAGTGGTTTTGGTGCCACTCCTTCAACCCGCCCTTTACCTGTTTAACCTTCTCTTTTAGAACGAACATACCCCAACCTTCTACCTGAATTTTTATCCATTTCTCCCTAACGTAACTATGATATCCTTCAAATTCCTTCCAGCATGATAATATATGAAAATGTTTTGGACCCCAGTTCTGATTCCAATTCCTCAGAATGATCGAATAGTGGTCTGACAATCCTTTTTCTAAACAATTTTGTTTATGCTCCGGCCACTCTCTACACCATGCCTCAGAAACTAACATTCTATCAATTCTGCTCATCGCGGTACCTCCCGATCTGGACCACGTGAACCTTCTACCATGCAATGGAAGGTCTACAAATACCGCCTCTTTTATGAACTCGTCGAAGTCTTTCATCTTTCTCCGTCTATGACTCTCACCTCTTCCTTTTCTTTCTGATATGTCCCTAACCGCGTTGAAGTCTTCGACCATGCACCATTTGTCTTCCTTTTTTGCTACAAATCCTGCCTTTAATTCGTTCCATAACAACTTCTTCGCATTCGTATTGCATGGTGCGTAAACATTCACGATATTGACCTGCAGATTCAACTACCCCAATCTCCGCTCAACCATAAATAATGTCCTTTGACAATTCTTTCCTTTGCATTGAAACAATTGATATCCCAGATAGCAAGAATGCCTTCGGAGCCACCCAGTGACAATTTGAACAAAAAATCACACTCTGCCGATCCCCAAAGACTTGTGCATAATCTCCTATCAATGCTTTCCATATTTGTTTCTTGGATACAAAGCATTTTTGGTTTATGAATTTGAATTAAATTTTGTATCTCCTTTTTCTTTGCAAGGCCCCCCAATCCTCTCACATTGTTACTTATCAATAACATCTAAACACTTTACCTATTACAACCGCCCTGATAGCCGCCACACCTTACGATTCGATTTCTGCCCCTTCATTTTCACTTCCAATTCCTGGAGAATTTATCCTTCTTCAACTTTGTGCACAAGCCTATACTCTTTCCCAAGATCCCAAGTATCCCTTGCAACTTCTTTAGCATCCCCATGAAGTATGATCCAATTCCTCTTCTCGGTTTCATTATCAACCATGATGATGTCAGGTTTAAAGTGTAAACACCCCAAATTTGCCCTCACCCATTCACACCATGGATTGTGATCATTTCATATGCATAAGCACAATCATATCACCTCATACTACATTTTTGATTCACTGCATAGATTCTAAGTCATCTGCACTTAGGGTTTGTGATCTGAGCAATCAAAGAGCCACTTGAGCCACTCCAAAGGCCACCAATCACTTCAAAGGGGTCCACATGTGTTCAAGTATCATATTACATCCTCTCAAAGTCAAGAATGCAAAAGAATCACAAGAACTGGGATTGGTATGGATGCAGAGCCAAGTTTGACTGCACAGTTGACCTAAAATTAGGGTTTTGGTTTCAGAGGCCATAACCCCAAATTTTTTGGTCATTCTTGTTTCCATTGGTCTCTATATGGTATAGGGAGTATGCATATCAATTTTTATGAATAAATTCCATGGGGAAGTCATCTGATCAAGAGTTGACTTTCTGGGCAAGTCAGTGTAAAATCAGGGCATCTGAGGCCCCCAATGACCCAACCAATGGGCATTCTTCATCATTTTGAGTGTATATGATCTTTATTTGATCATAGAAGAAGGTTGAAGATCACAAAAATCAAGGATTTGAAGTTTTTGCAAAGTTGACTTTTTTGGGCATAGTTGACTTTTCAAGGATATGTCATTTTAGGTCATTTTTCAAGCCTTGATTTTTGATCCAAAAAAGCTTCAAATGGAAAAACTTTGGTCATGAAAGTTGTAGAATACATTTTTCCCTTTCCAAAAAGTACAAGAACATGACCTAATTCATTTTGGATCAAAAGTTATGGTGTGACAAAGTTGGCCAAAATCACTAATTTTCAAGTTATGCACCAATGAGAAATTTGCAAGATCATGAACCAAGGCCATTTGGAACTTCTAGTTCACTTCAAACCAATGTACAAACATCACATGAGTTCTAAAAATCAGAATTGGACCAAAGTTTCTCATGTTCATGGTTTGCATAACAAGACTTTTTCATGAAGTTTCAAAAGTAACCAAGTTGCAAAACCACTCATCACACTTCACCAACTTGATGTCTTGGATGCTGAACCTTCCTAGCACTCCACACACACCATGCTGCGCCAGCCCTAGCCCTTGTACCAAGCCTAGCACCAAGCCATACCTTCCTTACACAAAGAGTGGACTTTTGGCAAAAGTGAACTTACCAATCAATAAAGGCCAGGTCAAATCATCTGACCTATAGGATTATTTTATGTTATCTATTTGCAAGCCAAAGATATGACCAAGCCAAGCTGAGACAGGCCATAGCATCACATACACAAAACTCATCCCATTTGCATTTTCCTTCGAATCTGCCTCCTCACCTCACAAACATTCCAGCAAGTTTCATCAACCTTTTTACCATGTTCCACTAAGCCAGAACCAACAAGATTCAGGCTTGAACTGAGCAAGAACATAGCTTCACCATTTTCCACCCCAATCTGCATTTTCTTTCGAATCACCTTCCACAGCCATCAAACATTCAAACAAGTTTCACCAATCAACTCACCTTGCCTCATGGACCAGAAACCAACCCTTGTTTTGGCCTAAGACCCTCCATATCACAAATACGATTTTCACACTCCCTTGGTCAGAGCTTCTGCAAACTCACTCAGGAGGCTGTTTAAACTCCAACCAAGTATCCAAAGCTTCAAAGGGGGATCATTGGGACATATTTGAGCCAAAGAACTAGCCAGAAGGTGCCAGAGATCAAAGCTCCAGTTCAGGTGAGCTTCATGAACATTTTTCCCAGGAACTCGTTTTTAAGTTCTTAATTGGTTCTCTATGTTCCACTGGTCATGATGATATGTTTGGTTTCAAAAATCATTGAGTTTTGAGCATGTATGGTGTTCCTGAAAATTTTTGACCTAAACCCCTTTTGCTTCGATTCAGCTTTGTTATGTAAAATAAATTTGTTTTGGCTGTGGATTCTTGTTCTATGATGTGTGGGGTTGATTTCTGGGCAAGAAAATTAGGTTTTAGTGAGCTAGGGTGAGAGTTAGCATTTTTCAGGGAAGGTGCTGGCCGGAGAAGACGACCGGAAGTCTTCTCCGGCAGCCTGAAAGTCATTAACTGCTAATTAGGGTTAGGGCACCAGGTTTGAATGTGAGCCAATGGATTGTGTTTCCCGCGCGCGATTGGAGGGCCTGGATCGTTTCATTAAGATTTAATTATGGGTTAATATTTAATTAATCAGGATTAGGCTGGTTTGAATCTGGGCCGTCCAGATGCGCGCCCAGTCAAACCTTTTGAACCCAGAAGCAATCCCAGCCTCTCCTTCTGATTACTTTCCATTTATTTTGATTTAATTTCATTTCTTTTCATTTTATTTGCATAATTTATTAAAAATAGTAAAACTTGTCTAAAAATTATGAAATTTTTTATCCTGAATTTCATTAATTTTTATGACACAAAAATATTTTTGTTTTTATTTTTAGCATTAAAAAAGTATTTTAAAATATTTAAAAGTTTATTTTTAATTGATTAATGAAAATTAATTTATTAAAAATACTTTTAGGTATTTAAAAATCACCAAAAAATTCATGAAATGTTCTAAGACATTTAGAAACATTGTCCAACTTTCAAACCAAATTTATTTTTTGATCTTGATGCATTTTAAGAATTTCTCATTGAATTAAAATCATCTTTGTGCATTATTTTGATCCAAAGTTCAAAAAATCATTTCTGCCTATCCATGAAGAGTTGGACATTGATTCTTTTTGCATTGCATTGTGTTTAGCATGAAGTTTGTAGGATTAAATGGCCATGATTTGATCTTTCATTTTCAAATTGTTTGACATTTCTTTTGTTTAGGAACCCTAAAAACCCTAAAAACTTGTAAAAACCATAACTTGAATTTGGTTAAGAGTTGAGACTTCTCCTTTGGGCATTGGTTTAGTATGGGATTAGGGGGCCTTTGTGTGGCATTTTCCATTTTTTATCTTAGGGTTTGCTTCTGGTTTTGGTTTGTGTTTGATGTTTGATTCATAAACCCTAATTTGGGCTTTCCATTTGCATCCATCTTGCATCCTCTTGCATAACATGACTTGCCATGACATTCCATGCTTCCATGTGATTCATTTGACATCATAAGACATATAGAAAACATGTTTGATCATTGCATCATGTATTTGTCATGTTGTATGCCATATGCATTTCATAACTTTTCATGTGTTTTCTTGGTTCCTAGCTTGCTTCATTTGCATTCATAAGCTTGTATGATCATTTCCATGTGCTGCCTCATGTTTGTAGCATCTCATAACATCATTAGCATCATGTATATGCTTCTGGTTTTGTTTCTCATCATGTCATCTCATCCCATTTTGCATTGCATTGTATTTCTTTCCTAACCTTTCAGGTGGTAAGTAACTTTGAGAAGTGAATTTGCCTTCACTTCTCATAACCTTTCTTTTCATCTCTCTTGCATCCATTGCTGCATTTTATATGTGTTTGAGTTTGAGCTTGCTCATTCTTCTTCTTCTCACTTTCTCTCTTCAAGTGACTTGACTTCTTGAATGAAGCAAGTTGTTTTGCTTCTCTTGATCCTTTCATCTGCTTCCTGGTGGTTCCATTGAAGATTGTTCTTGCAAACCTCACAAACCTTAGGAACAACCAAGCATGACAATGATTAGGGTTTTGATTAGTCTCCCCTCTTAGTTTTACCTTTGTGTCTCTTTGAGTCTTCTCTTCTCACCTCATAATCAGGGACTAAACCCTAAAGGCTTTAAGGCTTTGTGATTAAGCTTATGCTTGCATCCTTCTCTTAGGATGGAGTGTATAACTTTAATCCTAAGTGTTAAACCCTTAATGTGTTTAAATCCTCTAATTAATTCACATAATAACCATCAAGACATCACACTTGTAACTTGGGCCTTGCATTAGGATTCTAATTCTTCCTTAATTGGTTAAGAAGGACTAACCCTAGTGTTAATGGACAAGTCCCCCTCAAGTTGTCTTACAAATCATAAAACTCACTTCATCATCATATCATTAACTAAAATCCACTTAATAAAGGCTTGTTTTGTCATGAGTCCCTAATCATGGATTAAGTTGAGGAGTTTTCCTCAGCTTAAACATTCTCATCTATTATCCTTCTATTAGGATGGTGTAATGAGTCTGTTTAATCCCTGATTATGGCTTAACCTCATTACTCAACACTAAACAAAAACAACAAAAACATCTAAATAATCACAAGTAGGTTAATGATCTTAATCCTACACCAAAGGTGATTAAGTGTGAGAAGCTGACTTCACACTTAAGGTATTCTCATTACCCCTAATCAGAGGGAAGATGTGATGAGTTTACTAAATCCATTGGTTTAGACTTAAGCTCATTAATCTATGACAAAACTCCAAAAAACAATAAAAGACTGAAAACATCAAAAACAAACAATAATCGTCTCCTTCGGGATTCTTCTCTCATCACCTTCACTCACAAACGAGAGCTCGCTTCTTCCGTCTAATGCAAGACAGTTAGCACCTGAGCCAGACAGGTCATACACTTGAGCATAGGCAAGCAAGCAGTTCACAAGTCAATTCATCTTTCAGTCTCTTTGGGTCGAACTACGGTGTTCTGACTTCCTCATTGCACGAGAGGATACGTAGGCATAACTTAACAGTTATCGAACAAAAGTCTCTGTATATTTCCCTTCTTTCCAGCTTTATTCTTTAAGCCTCATGATCTTGAGCAATTCCTTCTCATTCTTACACTGACACATCATTATACACTTCACTTCACTTTACACTGACACCTGTACATTTCCTTCCAGCTCATTTATACACAGATTGCACTGACACTACCCCTTTAAAACACAAATCTTTCAAGCGTGGATCCCGTCGAGTACGGCGGACAATCTGGGTGCTAATACCTTCCCAGGTTGTAACCAACCCCCTTTCTCAGTCTCTCTGGTTCGCAACCGTCTTATCCATATCTTTTCTAGGTCTATGCAGCATTACCTTTCCTCCGGGATAAAAATGCCTAGCTGGCGACTCTATTCATCTCCAGTGAGTTCACGGCTGTGTGTTCTCATTGTTCCCTTCGCCGACCGTTCGCGTCTGTACCTTTATCTGGGCCAATTCCCCATTTATCGGGAGCGACAGCTTGGCGACTCTGCTGGGGACCCTTATACTGTAACCAGGGCTTCTGGTTATTTTTGTGGGTTCCTCCTAGCGCTTGATTGATTTGTGTTTACTGGGGTGTTATGTGCTTATTTGTGTTTATATTCTTGCTTTATTTACTGCTTTCTGTACAGCTTTATTTATTGCTTTCTTTACAGTTTTTCATATATCATACTGTCATGCTGTCTGGCTGGATCTGGTTTGTTTGCTTTGGTGGGTGGGGTTCTATTGAGAGTTAAGGTCCTATACCTGGGATCTGAGTGACACCTAGGCTAGAGTGAATCATATTCTTTCCCATTCCATCTCGGTCTGGTGCGGGAATATGAAACACGGTTCAGATATGGGTTTCTTCTTGAGAACTCTGTGTTGCAGATTTCCTGCAATGCTAGGGCTATCTGGGAAGCCTGCTAAGTCTGGATGACCTTTTAGTATTGACCTTCAGAAACTGAGGTGAATTAGAGGAGGAACTTTTATGGTTATTGTAAACACTGTACCTCCGGGTTAGAAGTGTTTACACTTCTCATAACTGATCCAAGTCTGAGGATCCTTGTTTTAGAACACCACCTGTGAGGGGGTTGGGCTGTTTACAGGTTTGCAGGTACCTTGACCTCAGAATACCCTTGTTACTTTGATTTGATTAAGAATACTCCATGTTGGAACAGTTCTTGTGATTCTTAAACCCTGGACATGTGGCTCTTTATTTGAGTCCCCACCCTGGTTACTGGATTTATAGACCTCCATCTGGTATTCTTGAATATGTCTTAGACTTATATCAGAGCTCTTGATCAGATCCGGCTCAGTCACAAACCCTTGCATATCATTTGCATGCATACTCATTGCATCATATTGACATTTGCCTATTTGTGTTTCAGGGTGTCCACTTTCATCTTTGGTTTTGGTTTTGACCCCATCTTCAGTACTGACCTATCTTCATCAGCATCTGCTTCAGTTATCAGATACCTGCACCAGCCAATCAGTGGCCCATTTCTTCAGTATTATCATCAGCACCTGTCTCTACTCAGTCTCAGCATCATGGCACCTAAAAAGAGCAACATCACCTATCACTTTTTCCAGCCAGAGCTATCTGACATCAGGAGGATTCAGGCCCTGATCACCCCAGATCACATACCATTGTTCAGGGAACACTATGGGGATATACTCGATATGGTTATGGATCTGGACCCTTCACAGAGAAGCCTGATCCACACTTGCATTCAATTTTATGATCCCCCACTGAGATGCTTCACTTTCCAAGACTTTCAGTTGGGCCCTCTACTAGAAGAATACTCATCATTGGTTGGTATGCCTATTAGGGGTGGAATCCCTTTCAACCCTGAGATGGTCTTTCCTGGTAATGGAGAAGTAGCAAAGGCTTTGCATCTGGAACCTGTCCTGATTGAGCAGCATATGACTTCTAAAGCTGGAATCCCTGGCTTCCATCTGGATTTCTTGATCTCTCAAGCTACCCTGAAAGCTTCTCTAGGAGAGTGGAAAGCTGTCTGTGCTTTATTGGCCTTGAGTATATATGGAATTGTATTGTTTGCAGATGAGCCTCGATTCATTAGCAAGAATGCAATCCATCTGTTCATATTGAAGAACCCAGTGCCCACTTTATTGGGGGATCTCTATTACTCAGTGCATCAGAGGAATGAAAAGCAGAGGGGAAGATTAGTGAGGTGTTGTGCTCCATTATTTCACACTTGGCTTCTCAGGCATCTACCCAGGACAGATGCATTTTTGAACCCTCATCAGCAGAGTAACTGGGCTAAGAGACTCACTGCTCTAACTTCAGCAGATATCAGATGGTGTACCCAAAGTACCAAAGGCAGGGATATCATCACCAGCTGTGGGCATTTTCCCAATGTGCCCCTAATAGGAGTTAAGGGTAGTATCAATTACAACCCTCTGCTGTTCAAAAGACAACTGGGCTATGCACTGGTCCACACTCCTAAGGTACAGGACTTGGTTGAGACTCTTTATTGTGAGAACAAGCCTAATCTGGCTATTGTTAGGCAGGCAGCCTGGGCCTGGGACAATGTTCAAACCAAGGGAATAACCATTTTGGGGAAGTGCAACAGTGTGGCATCAGCACAATATTATGAGTGGTCCTATGCCAGGGCTCAATTCTCTGGAATGCCCTTTACCATAGAAGATATGCCTGAATCATCTTCAGCACCACCCCCTGCCACTATCAGTTTGGAGGAGTTTGAGAGCTTGAAGGAAAGAAATGAGAAGTTAACTCAAGCTTTGCAGAAGACCCTCCGGGAGAGGAGTGATGGTATGAGGGAGGTTGAGAGATTGGAAAAGTTGAGAGTGGAGCACCTGAATAAGATTGAGAAGTCTGGGGATTATATCAAAAAGTCTAAAGCTGGAGAACAAATTCTGAAGAATGCTTGCAAAGAAGCCCAGTTCCAGAGAGCAAGGACAGACTTGTATCTGAAGGAGAGTCAAGCCCGGTGGGTCAGGATCACCGAGGCTCGTACTCTGGAGGACAAGAGAGTTCAAGACAAGATGGAGCAACTAGAAGCTAGTGCAAAAGAGCAACAAGAAGCCCTGGCAGCAGCCCAGAGGGAGATATCAGAGCTAAAGATCAAAGCTGGAGTGAAGAGGTCAAAGGACCAAAGTCAGCACAAGAAGCTAACAGCAGCTGTTACGATCCGGAATCTCCTCATCAGGAATCTCACGGAGCGTCCAGCTGATCCTGTGACCGAAGCACTTCTCAAGGAAGTTCGTGAGGATGAGTTTGGTCTCGGTGTTTGACCATTTGTTTGTTGTTGCTTTCATTCCATGTACTTTTATTTTCCTGTGATGTACTTTGACCCCTCAGAGGGCTTGTATTTGTAAACAAACTATGTACCATTTTGCTTTGTTGTAATATATGTATTAGTTTGTTCCATCCGAGTTTCACTTCGAAAGCAACATCAACAGCATCTTCAAGGGTCTGGAAGGGTCAAAACTGAATGCCAAACCGGATACCTTGAAAACAAATAAGCATACTGCATTGCATGCTAACACTTTTGTTTGTTTTGTAGGTTTTTGTTTTATTGCCACTAACTCTATTGTGATGTTCAGGAACTATTGCTCGGCGCCGAGTATTTCCCCTCAACCGTCTGCACCGTTATCCGACCCGTAACAATCTTCCGGGCATTCAAATGGATCAGATGCAGCAGGACCTTACTGAGGTCAGAAATCAAATGGCAAACGAAAGGCTAGAAATGAGGAATCAAATGACTCAGTTTATGGAAGTGATGAACAACATGGCTCAGAGCCAGGAAAGATTGAGGGCCATGGTGGAAAGGCAGAATCAAGAAGATCCACATATAGGAACTGCCGGCACTAGCAACAATGAAAGGGTCCAACCTCATGTTAACCCCCCTGTATTTGGACCACACCTCCATCCTGAGGTCAACATCCCTGCAAATGTTCAAGGGACCGCCACTGCAGCCAGGGTACTTCAAGAAGACCCCCAAGAGGATCAATTCACAGTAATGGATGCTGGGGAAGAGGCTTATGATAGAAGGTTGGATGAGATAGCTGAGAAACTGAGGTCCTTAGAATCTCAAAATTCTCTGGGTTTCGATGTCATGGACATGGGCTTGGTAGACGGGGTCAGGATCCCCCATAAGTTTAAGCCTCCTTGTTTTGAAAAATACAACGGGACTTCATGCCCCCGGACTCACTTACAGTCATTTCTGGGAAGGCTGAAGGCCTATACTATGGATGAGAAGCTCTGGATGTTCTATTTCGAAGACAGCTTGACTGGAGCGTCAAGAGAATGGTACTCTCACTTGACAAGGGCAACTATCAGATGCTGGAAGGACCTGGCAGAGGCCTTTATCAGACAGTATCAGTACAACTTAGATATGGCACCCAACAGGACTCTCCTAATGGGAATGTCATAGTCGTCAAGAGAAAGTTTCCGAGAATATGCCCAGAGATGGAGGCAATTGGCTGCTGCTGTTCAACCACCTATGTCTGAAAGGGAAATGGCAGATATGTTTATGAACACCCTTCAGGGAACATATATTGACAGGCTAACTGCTTTCTCGTCCACTAGCTTTGCAGATGTTGTCATAGCTGGGGAGAGAATTGAGAGCCTGTTAAAAATGGGTAAGATCTCAGACAACGGTGCAAGCTCGTCCAGTAGTACAAGAAAGCCTTTTGCAGGCCCGAGAAGAACTGGCGAGACCAATGCCATCCACACCAGCAGGGGCAGGCCCCAATATGTTCACAGATCAGTGGCAGCAGTCACCATTCCTGCTCCAGCTCATCCTCAACCAGTTTATCAACCTCCGCAACAAAACTATCAGCAACAACCTCAGTACCATCAACAAGCTCAGTATCCTCCGAGAAATTACAACAACAGCAACACCAACAGCAACAACCAGCAAAGGCCATTCCAACAGAGGCCTTCTCAAGCCAACAGGGTAATCGATCCGATCCCTATGCCATATGCTACATTGCTGCCACAACTCCTGAAACTCAACCTAGTTGAGCTAAGGACGTTGGCACCTCCGGATCCTAATAGTCTACCCAGGAATTATGATTCCAACGCTAGGTGTGCTTTTCATTCCAATGCACCTGGCCACAGTATAGAAAAGTGCAGAGCCTTGCACATGAAGGTACAAGACCTGGTAGACTCGAAAGCTCTGAATTTCGCACCACCACCTAATGTCAATAAGAACCCCATGCCAAATCACGGTGGTCCCAGAATTAACGCTATTGAAGAAGACAAGCCGTCTTATTTAATAACCAGTGTGGGTCAGATCCGGACACCGTTGGTAGAAATTAAGGCTCAGCTCCTCGAATGTCAAATGTTCCCGGGGTGTGAGTTGGGGTGTGCTTACTGCAATATTTCAGTCAATGGGTGCGATAACCTGAGGAGTGGCATAGACGGTCTCATTCAGAGTGGCCAACTTCAGATCACCACATCATTTCCAACAAATCCAGCAATCTCAACAGCAACAACTCCAGAACCTCCTACAACTGCAACAACCATTGTACCTGACAGTTCTTCGGTTTCATCAACAAGTACTTCATCTATCATCTCAACTGATCAGCCATCAACAATTTTTTCTTCTACAACTCCAGCACCACTCCATTTTGAAACTCCTACAACAACAACATCCATCCTTCCACCAATGTCTCCCACAACACCAGCAACAAATCTTGAAGATGTCTCAACTGTCACAATATTTTATGATCCTGAAAACAACTCTGCCTACAACTCAGAAAGTGCTGCTCCCATCAGAGCACCAGTCACAATTTATTATGATCCGCAAACTATCACAATTCCTTCCGCAGCTGCAATTAGTCCGGTCACTATCACGGTGCCTGGGCCGGTACCTTATGAAAGTAGTAATGCCATCCCCTGGCATTACGGCTCCGACCTGTATTGTGAAGGACAAAGAATCACTTTTGAATCATCAACCCCTGCACCACAAATTGACAATGTGGGAGGAGGCGGAGGCTTCACTCGAAGCGGACGTCTTTTCGCTCCACAAATTCAGAGACCCACTGCCGAAGCAGAAGCTGCTGCTAAAGCAAAAGGAAAAAGCTTAGTGCAGGAAGACCAAGCTGTTAAAGAAGCATTGAAAACACCCTTTGACCAGGAGGTTGATGAGTTCATGCGAATCATCAAGAAGAGTGATTATAAGATAGTGGATCAGCTTCATCAGACGCCTTCCAAGATCTCAATCCTATCATTGCTTATGTGCTCCGAGGCCCATCGGAACGCACTACTCAAAGTCTTGCACGCAGCTTACGTGCCTGAAGAGATCACTGTCAATCAGCTGGAAGCTGTAGTTGGAAATGTTAATGCTAGTCACGGACTAGGGTTCACCAATACTGATTTGACAACGGAAGGCCGCAACCATAACAAAGCCTTGCACATAACCATGGAATGTAAAGGTGTTGTCCTTTCCCATGTGCTGGTAGACACGGGGTCATCCCTCAATGTCTTACCTAAAAAGGCCCTGGTGAAGCTAGAATATGACGGATTGGCATTGAGACCCAGCAACCTGGTGGTGAGAGCCTTTGATGGTTCAAAGAGATCGGTTCTGGGAGAGATTGAATTGCCCATAACGATTGGCCCGCAGACATTTAAAACGACCTTCCACGTGATGGATATACAGCCTGCCTACAGCTGTCTATTGGGTAGGCCATGGATTCACACCGCTGGCGCCGTGACCTCTACCCTTCACCAGAAGTTAAAATATGAGTGGGAGGGTCAAATCGTTACAATCTGTGGAGAAGAGGATATTTTTGTCAGCCACCTGGCTACCTATAAGTACATTGAGATGGATGGGGAGATCCATGAAACAATGAGTCAGGGGTTCGAGGCCTTGAACATCAATGAAACATCTGCTGTGCCTGGTACTTCAATATCATCATACCAACAAGCCCGGAAGGTTGTTGAGGGAGGAAACGCCCAAGGCTGGGGCAAACTGTTATCGGTGGAGAAGAAAGAGGACAGATTTGGGTTGGGTTACAAACCAACTCAACAAGATCAAACAGAGGCTGCAAAAGAGCCCAACTTTGTGAGTGGGGGGATGCTCACTCCTGATGCTATCAACTGTCTGGAAGACGAGCTGGAAGAGGAACGCAACCTGGAAAGCTGGATTCGTCCAAAGATCCCGGGGAGCAGTATCTCAAACTGGTCTTCCCAGGAAATTATAAGAGTTACTCATGCAGAGTAATTATTATTTCCTGTATTTTTATAGCATGCATCAAAGTCTTGCATCTTGCCCAAGATGACAAGACTCATTTTGTAATCGGGCCATCTGTACTTTTTGTGCAAACAAGATTAATCAATGAAATATCAGACATCTTTTTGCAAATGAGTCTTTTTCTTTTCCGCTCACTGTTTTTCCATTTTTCTTTTTGTACAAAAAATAAATGGCAGTGTTTTCAAAATGACAACTTTATTTCACTTTTTCTAAAACAAGATTAAAATCAAATCACTAAAATGAACAAACTGAACCCTTGCAGAGAATGCCTTCCAGACAGCACCGACAACAGCACGGCTATGACTTCGTATGACTTTGACAATCCAATCAATCAAGCTGATGAAGGGGTCGAAGAAGAATATGAGCTTCCTGAAGAGCTAGCCAGGTTGTTGAGACAAGAGGAAAAGGTTATTACTCCTCACCAGGAGGAGGTTGAAGTGATCAATCTTGGTACAGATGAAGATGTGAAAGAGGTTAAAATCGGGGCCTGCCTGCAAAACTCAGTGAAGAGACAACTGATTGACCTGCTTCAAGAGTATGTGGACGTGTTTGCTTGGTCTTATCAAGACATGCCAGGGTTGGATACCGACATTGTTGTGCACAAGCTTCCTTTGAGAGAAGAATGCCCGCCAGTTAAACAGAAATTGCGCCGTACCCGCCCAGACATGGCAATGAAAATCAAGGAAGAGGTACAAAAGCAATGGGACGCCGGGTTCCTTGCTGTAACTAGCTATCCACCGTGGGTTGCTAACATAGTACCCGTGCCTAAGAAAGACGGCAAAGTAAGAATGTGTGTTGACTACCGGGATCTGAACAGAGCCAGCCCAAAAGATGACTTCCCATTACCTCACATTGATGTATTGGTCGATAACACGGCTCAGTTCTCGGTATTCTCCTTCATGGACGGATTTTCAGGATACAACCAGATTAAGATGTCACCTGAAGACATGGAGAAGACAACCTTCATCACACCCTGGGGCACGTTCTGCTACAAGGTAATGCCATTTGGGCTCAAGAACGCCGGCGCAACATATCAACGGGCTATGGTGACATTGTTCCACGATATGATCCATAAGGAAATCGAGTGTTATGTGGATGACATGATCGCCAAGTCCCTTACCGAAGAAGATCATCTGGTAAATCTGCTGAAACTGTTCAAGCGTCTGAGGAAATACCAATTGAAGTTGAACCCCAACAAATGCACATTCGGGGTGAGATCTGGTAAGCTGCTGGGATTTATTGTAAGTGAGAAAGGGATTGAAGTTGACCCTGATAAAGTCAAAGCCATCCAAGAGATGCCTGCACCGAAAACTGAGAAAGAAGTTCGAGGGTTCTTAGGTCGATTGAACTACATTTCACGGTTCATATCTCACCTTACAGCAACCTGTGAACCCTTGTTCAAATTGTTGAGAAAAGAACAGACGGTCAGGTGGAATGAAGACTGCCAGAAGGCTTTTGACAAGATCAAAGAATACTTACAAGAACCTCCAATCCTTATGCCTCCAGTTGAAGGAAGACCTCTGATCATGTACTTGACAGTATTAGAAGAGTCAATGGGGTGCGTGTTGGGCCAGCATGACGAGTCTGGTCGAAAAGAGTATGCAATATACTACCTAAGAAAAAAGTTTACCGACTGTGAACAACGTTATTCACTGCTCGAGAAAACTTGCTGTGCTTTAGCGTGGGCTGCTCGCCGACTGAGACAGTATATGTTGACCCACACTACTTTGTTGATATCAAAAATGGACCCAGTCAAGTACATTTTCGAGAAGCCAGCTCTTACCGGACGGGTTGCAAGATGGCAAATGATCCTTACAGAGTATGACATCCAATACACTTCTCAGAAAGCCATCAAAGGCAGTGTATTGTCTGAATATCTTGCTGAGCAACCTATTGATGATTACCAGCCTATGAGATTTGACTTCCCTGATGAAGACATCATGTTCATAAAAGCAAAAGATCGTGAAGAGCCTGTTCACACTGAAGGGCCTGACCCGAAAGAAGAATGGACTATGATGTTTGATGGGGCTGTTAATATGAACGGCCGTGGTGTTGGTGCAGTACTCATTACACCCAAAGGAGTTCACATGCCTTTCTCGGCAAAACTCACTTTCAACTGCACTAACAACGAAGCTGAATACGAAGCTTGCATTATGGGTCTTGAGGAAGCCATCGACCTCAGGATCAAGACATTGACTGTGTTCGGAGATTCAGCTTTGGTAGTCAATCAAACCAACGGCAAATGGTACACACACCAGGATCGTCTAATACCTTACAGGGATTATACAAGGAGGTTATTGACTTTCTTCACAACAGTCAAGCTTGAGTATATCCCTCGGGACGAGAATCAGTTTGCAGATGCTCTTGCTACCATTTCATCCATGATCAAAGTTCAAGCTGCCAACTTTGTACCTCAGATTTCAGTGTCCAGACTTGACAGACCAGCATATGTGTTCGCAGCAGATGTTGTTAAAGATAATAAGCCTTGGTTCCACGACATTAAATGCTTCTTGGAAGATCAAACATACCCACCTGGGGCATCATCCAATGATAAGAAGACTTTGAGAAGGCTTGCTGGTAGTTTCTTTCTGAACACTGATGGGTCTTTATACAAAAGGAACTTTGATATGGTACTCCTCAGATGTGTTGATAAGATAGAAGCAGACTTGTTGATGCATGAAGTGCACGAAGGATCTTTTGGTACCCATGCTGGAGGGCATGCCATGGCTAAAAAGTTGCTAAGATCGGGTTATTACTGGATCACGATGGATGCAGACTGTTGTGCCTACGCCAGAAAATGCCACAAATGCCAGATTTATGCAGATAAGGTCCATGTGCCTCCCAATCCTTTGAACATAATGTCTTCACCATGGCCCTTTGCCATGTGGGGCATTGACATGATTGGCAAGATTGAGCCAACTGCTTTAAATGGCCACAGATTCATCCTGGTCGCCATTGACTATTTCACCAAGTGGGTTGAAGCAGCCTCATATGCAAATGTTACAAGGCAAGTGGTAGCCAGATTTCTGAAGAGAGATATCATCTGTCGATATGGAGTTCCCGAGCGAATCATTACTGATAATGGTTCCAATTTAAATAACAAAATGATGGCAGAGCTGTGCCGGGACTTCAAGATTCAACACCACAATTCTTCTCCTTACAGGCCAAAGATGAACGGCGCTGTTGAGGCAGCTAATAAGAATATCAAGAAGATTGCAGAAGATGGTAGTCACCTACAAAGACTGGCATGAAATGCTACCATTTGCCTTGCATGGGTACCGCACGTCAATCAGAACATCCACTGGGGCAACACCGTATCAACTTGTGTATGGTATGGAGGCAGTCCTACTTGTTGAAGTTGAATTACCCTCTCTACGGGTACTAATGGATGTTAAGCTGAACGAAGCAGAATGGGTTCGGGCCCGATACGAGCAACTGAGTCTGATTGAAGAAAAGAGATTGGCTGCAATCTGTCATGGACAGTTATATCAGAAAAGAATGAAGAGAGCCTTCGACCAGAAAGTCAGGCACCGAGAGTACCAAGTGGGAGATCTTGTGCTGAAAAGAATCCTTCCTCCTCATACAGACCACAGGGGCAAATGGACCCCAAATTATGAAGGACCATTCGTGGTAAAGAAATTTTTCTCTGGTGGAGCACTGATGCTCAGCACCATGGATGGTGAAGACTTCCCGTCCCCTGTGAATTCAGATGCAGTTAAAAAATACTTCGCATAAAATGACCCGCTGGACACAAAAACAGAATGTAAGTCCAGGCAAAAATAGGGCATCCCGGCGAGTCAAAAACAGAATAAAAGACTCGGGCAAAAATAAGGGAAAATAAATAAAAAATGTACACCCGCTGAGTTGAAAAGCCGCATTGGACAGCTCAGGCAAAAATGGGTATCCCGATGGATTGAAAACCCGAAAGGGCGATCCATGCAAAATAAGGGAATAAGCGAACAACTGCGTTCTGAACTCGTCTGTATCATCTACAACTTGGTAAGCTTCGAAAAAGATCAAGCTTCAGTCAGAATCAACCTTCTTCAAAAAAGCAAGATGAAAAGAGCGTCAAAGGTCATACGGGTCATGGTGAAAAGGAAGTTCCTCAAAGCGTCATCAACACTGCCGACATTTTGTTTCTCAATTTGTAACAATCTCCTCATTTCAGGGGATTTGTTTCTTTGACTGTATCTCGCCAATTCAGGGCATATGAATTAATAAAATCAGATTTTCAGTCATGTCTCGTTTTGTACATTTTATTTGCAAAAAAAATGTCTGATGTCTTAAAAGAAAAACTGATTGCATAAGAATACAGATGCTTATCTTCAAATAAAAACATGCTTGCAGGAAATATACTTACTCTCAGAAGTGCCTGACTCCTATGACGGAATCCAGTAAGGGATGCCTCAGGATTATCTTGTGCGTTTCTCTATCTTTTTCAGGATTGCAGGTATCCAGAACGCAACTCGGGGCATGAAAACTTTATCCCGGCAAGCTGGCAAACCAACACTCAAATTTTAGCACCCGAAGTGCTTTCTCCCCAGCTGAGTTGCCACTTGTTGCTTATCCCCAGCTGAGTTGCCTCTCATGACTTCCCCAGCTGAGTTTGCCATTTGTTGCTTATCCCCATCAGATTTTCCAGGCATCACAGAAGGCACCCATATCCCCGGCTGAGTCAGGGATCCTCTTCAATAGAATCCCTAGGGAGGTCTCTCAGTGATTCCTCTCTTTCTCCCCAGCCGAGCTACCATCTCGCCCTCGGCCGAGCACAAAAGCCAGAAAGCTATCTCCCTACAGAGTTCCAGCCTCTACCCAGAAGAGCAACGCGTGAAGAATCACAACAGAGTGAAGAAAGCTTCTACAAACCCCAGCTGGGTCCCTCATTTATTGGAATAGGTCTCTCAGTGACCCGAATCCTCAAGCAGATACATCTCCTCAGATCTACCAATGATCTCATCCCCAGCTGGGATGTTTACTACAAACGGATTGATCAAAGATCTTCGCAGCAACGGGATCCGAAATCCCGGTTTGGTATTTTTTGCACAATCATAGCATTCGCATCATATGCACCCACAAAGCGTAGCATTCCGTTTTAACACGGAGCATTACGGCAAAAATCCAACACATAGCATAATCATAAGCCATGTTTTTGAATCAGCACTTGTGACTAGTAACCATTCATCAGAATGCAGAATATTTTCCCCCAGAGTCCCCACCAGAGTCCCAGCAAAAGCAGCTGCCTCACATTCACAAGCACCGGTATATACTCATTTTGACACCCGTCCGTGCCATCTTTCCCCAGTAAAGTCACCTGAACACTCTTTGCAAACAACACCACCCGTATTACAGATACTTCCTGATACCCGTCCGTGTCATACCCCAGCAGAAAGCCAAAGACATCCTCTTTGCACTCACATATACCTATATACATTTTCTCGACACCCGTCCGTGTCATATCCCCAGCGCAGTCGCCTACACTTTGTATATCAGATACTTGTTCATATTATACTTTTCTCTTTTGACACCCGTCCGTGTCACTCTCCCCAGCGGATAAACACTCATCTATATATACTCATACTACCTATACAGATACTCGTCCGTATCTTGTATATACTTATCCCCACAGATCCAACATTGGTCCTTGTTCTTTGTTAACCAGATGGTACTCGTCAGTATCGTCATCTCAGAACATGCGTCAAGAGTTTGTTTCTACACGATACTCGTCCGTATCATATTCTTAAGGATGCTCGTCCGCATTTTTAATCCATACACTGTGTCAAACACTTTTGTCTTCATGAATATAGACACTCGCCTGTGTCTACTATTCCCCAGAGAGTCCTCTCAGATTCAACACTCGTCCGTGTTCTCTGTTAACCAGTTGATACTCGTCCGTACCATCATCTTTGAACACGCGTCAGTATTTGTTTCTGCCCGATACTCGTCCGTATCGCAGTCTTAAGGATGCTCGTCCGCATCTTTAATCTATACACAATACCAAACACTTATACCTTTTGTTTCTTGGATGTAAACACTCGTCCGTGTTTACTACTCCCCAGTAGATCGCCAACAAAATTTTCCTTCTTATCTGACACTCGTCCTGTGTCATGATAAACCCCGAGAGCAGCCGTACCCTGCTAGGTGGTCGTCCTCCACCTCTTGATGGTCGTCCTCCGTCATGCTCCTCCGATGGCCGTCCCCATCGTTGATATTTTAGCAGCCGTCCCCTGCTAGGTGGTCATCCTCCACCTTTTGATGATCGTCCTTCATCATTTTATCCAATGGCCGTCCCCATTGTTGATTTTCGGTTATCTGGCATTCGTCCTATGTCATGATAAACCCTGAGAGCAGCCGTCCCCTGCTAGGTGGTCGTCCTCCACCTCTTGATGGTCGTCCTCCATCATGCTCGTCCGATGGCCGTCCCCATCGTTGACCTTTTATCCGATGGCCGTCCCCATCGTTGATATTTTCGGCAGCCGTACCCTGCCAGGTGGTCGTCCTCCACCTTTGATGGCCGTCCCCATCATAATTCCTTTATTCCCCGACAGAGCAGCCGTACCCTGCTAGGTGATCGTCCTTCACCTTTGATGGCCGTCCCCATCATCTGTTTATTTCATTTATTCTTTAACCCGATGGCCGTCCCCGTCGTGGTCCCTTTTCCTTTTCTTTTAGCCCGATGGCCGTCCCCATCGTCGGTTACCTTGCTTTATGAACTTGATGGCCGTCCCCGTCATGTTTCATTGATCCCCAGAAAATTTTACAGCTTTATCTTGATGGCCGTCCCCATCATATTTTCTTACTTTCCCCAGCTAGTCGGCCGTCCCCGTCTTGGCTTTACCTATTATCCCCATCATATTTTCTTACTTTCCCCAGCATGTCGGCCGTCCCCGTCATTGCTGTACTTCACACACTTTCCTCAGCATGTCGGTCGTCCCCGTCATTGCTATTCGCCCAGCAGTCGTCCTCTGCTCGACGGTCGTCCTCCGTCGCCCACTTTACAATATGCTTTATTTCCCTTTTACAATCTATATCCCTTTTCTTCTTCATTCTGTGAGTGCAAATTTTGGACTGTCTTTGATATTCAACCACAAGTTATCTTGTTTGCCTGTTAAGTCGTCGCTTACATCCTGCACAGCTAACTCATGTTTGAATAGGGGCAGCTGTAAACACCCCAAATTTGCCCTCACCCATTCACACCATGGCTTGTGATCATTTCATATGCATAAGCACAATCATATCACCTCATACTACATTTTTGATTCACTGCATAGATTCTAAGTCATCTGCACTTAGGGTTTGTGATCTGAGCAATCAAAGAGCCACTTGAGCCACTCCAAAGGCCACCAATCACTTCAAAGGGGTCCACATGTGTTCAAGTATCATATTACATCCTCTCAAAGTCAAGAATGCAAAAGAATCACAAGAACTGGGATTGGTATGGATGCAGAGCCAAGTTTGACTGCACAGTTGACCTAAAATTAGGGTTTTGGTTTCAGAGGCCATAACCCCAAATTTTTTGGTCATTCTTGTTTCCATTGGTCTCTATATGGTATAGGGAGTATGCATATCAATTTTTATGAATAAATTCCATGGGGAAGTCATCTGATCAAGAGTTGACTTTCTGGGCAAGTCAGTGTAAAATCAGGGCATCTGAGGCCCCCAATGACCCAACCAATGGGCATTCTTCATCATTTTGAGTGTATATGATCTTTATTTGATCATAGAAGAAGGTTGAAGATCACAAAAATCAAGGATTTGAAGTTTTTGCAAAGTTGACTTTTTTGGGCATAGTTGACTTTTCAAGGATATGTCATTTTAGGTCATTTTTCAAGCCTTGATTTTTGATCCAAAAAAGCTTCAAATGGAAAAACTTTGGTCATGAAAGTTGTAGAATACATTTTTCCCTTTCCAAAAAGTACAAGAACATGACCTAATTCATTTTGGATCAAAAGTTATGGTGTGACAAAGTTGGCCAAAATCACTAATTTTCAAGTTATGCACCAATGAGAAATTTGCAAGATCATGAACCAAGGCCATTTGGAACTTCTAGTTCACTTCAAACCAATGTACAAACATCACATGAGTTCTAAAAATCAGAATTGGACCAAAGTTTCTCATGTTCATGGTTTGCATAACAAGACTTTTTCATGAAGTTTCAAAAGTAACCAAGTTGCAAAACCACTCATCACACTTCACCAACTTGATGTCTTGGATGCTGAACCTTCCTAGCACTCCACACACACCATGCTGCGCCAGCCCTAGCCCTTGTACCAAGCCTAGCACCAAGCCATACCTTCCTTACACAAAGAGTGGACTTTTGGCAAAAGTGAACTTACCAATCAATAAAGGCCAGGTCAAATCATCTGACCTATAGGATTATTTTATGTTATCTATTTGCAAGCCAAAGATATGACCAAGCCAAGCTGAGACAGGCCATAGCATCACATACACAAAACTCATCCCATTTGCATTTTCCTTCGAATCTGCCTCCTCACCTCACAAACATTCCAGCAAGTTTCATCAACCTTTTTACCATGTTCCACTAAGCCAGAACCAACAAGATTCAGGCTTGAACTGAGCAAGAACATAGCTTCACCATTTTCCACCCCAATCTGCATTTTCTTTCGAATCACCTTCCACAGCCATCAAACATTCAAACAAGTTTCACCAATCAACTCACCTTGCCTCATGGACCAGAAACCAACCCTTGTTTTGGCCTAAGACCCTCCATATCACAAATACGATTTTCACACTCCCTTGGTCAGAGCTTCTGCAAACTCACTCAGGAGGCTGTTTAAACTCCAACCAAGTATCCAAAGCTTCAAAGGGGGATCATTGGGACATATTTGAGCCAAAGAACTAGCCAGAAGGTGCCAGAGATCAAAGCTCCAGTTCAGGTGAGCTTCATGAACATTTTTCCCAGGAACTCGTTTTTAAGTTCTTAATTGGTTCTCTATGTTCCACTGGTCATGATGATATGTTTGGTTTCAAAAATCATTGAGTTTTGAGCATGTATGGTGTTCCTGAAAATTTTTGACCTAAACCCCTTTTGCTTCGATTCAGCTTTGTTATGTAAAATAAATTTGTTTTGGCTGTGGATTCTTGTTCTATGATGTGTGGGGTTGATTTCTGGGCAAGAAAATTAGGTTTTAGTGAGCTAGGGTGAGAGTTAGCATTTTTCAGGGAAGGTGCTGGCCCGAGAAGACGACCGGAAGTCTTCTCCGGCAGCCTGAAAGTCATTAACTGCTAATTAGGGTTAGGGCACCAGGTTTGAATGTGAGCCAATGGATTGTGTTTCCCGCGCGCGATTGGAGGGCCTGGATCGTTTCATTAAGATTTAATTATGGGTTAATATTTAATTAATCAGGATTAGGCTGGTTTGAATCTGGGCCGTCCAGATGCGCGCCCAGTCAAACCTTTTGAACCCAGAAGCAATCCCAGCCTCTCCTTCTGATTACTTTCCATTTATTTTGATTTAATTTCATTTCTTTTCATTTTATTTGCATAATTTATTAAAAATAGTAAAACTTGTCTAAAAATTATGAAATTTTTTATCCTGAATTTCATTAATTTTTATGACACAAAAATATTTTTGTTTTTATTTTTAGCATTAAAAAAGTATTTTAAAATATTTAAAAGTTTATTTTTAATTGATTAATGAAAATTAATTTATTAAAAATACTTTTAGGTATTTAAAAATCACCAAAAAATTCATGAAATGTTCTAAGACATTTAGAAACATTGTCCAACTTTCAAACCAAATTTATTTTTTGATCTTGATGCATTTTAAGAATTTCTCATTGAATTAAAATCATCTTTGTGCATTATTTTGATCCAAAGTTCAAAAAATCATTTCTGCCTATCCATGAAGAGTTGGACATTGATTCTTTTTGCATTGCATTGTGTTTAGCATGAAGTTTGTAGGATTAAATGGCCATGATTTGATCTTTCATTTTCAAATTGTTTGACATTTCTTTTGTTTAGGAACCCTAAAAACCCTAAAAACTTGTAAAAACCATAACTTGAATTTGGTTAAGAGTTGAGACTTCTCCTTTGGGCATTGGTTTAGTATGGGATTAGGGGGCCTTTGTGTGGCATTTTCCATTTTTTATCTTAGGGTTTGCTTCTGGTTTTGGTTTGTGTTTGATGTTTGATTCATAAACCCTAATTTGGGCTTTCCATTTGCATCCATCTTGCATCCTCTTGCATAACATGACTTGCCGTGACATTCCATGCTTCCATGTGATTCATTTGACATCATAAGACATATAGAAAACATGTTTGATCATTGCATCATGTATTTGTCATGTTGTATGCCATATGCATTTCATAACTTTTCATGTGTTTTCTTGGTTCCTAGCTTGCTTCATTTGCATTCATAAGCTTGTATGATCATTTCCATGTGCTGCCTCATGTTTGTAGCATCTCATAACATCATTAGCATCATGTATATGCTTCTGGTTTTGTTTCTCATCATGTCATCTCATCCCATTTTGCATTGCATTGTATTTCTTTCCTAACCTTTCAGGTGGTAAGTAACTTTGAGAAGTGAATTTGCCTTCACTTCTCATAACCTTTCTTTTCATCTCTCTTGCATCCATTGCTGCATTTTATATGTGTTTGAGTTTGAGATTGCTCATTCTTCTTCTTCTCACTTTCTCTCTTCAAGTGACTTGACTTCTTGAATGAAGCAAGTTGCTTTGCTTCTCTTGATCCTTTCATCTGCTTCCTGGTGGTTCCATTGAAGATTGTTCTTGCAAACCTCACAAACCTTAGGAACAACCAAGCATGACAATGATTAGGGTTTTGATTAGTCTCCCCTCTTAGTTTTACCTTTGTGTCTCTTTGAGTCTTCTCTTCTCACCTCATAATCAGGGACTAAACCCTAAAGGCTTTAAGGCTTTGTGATTAAGCTTATGCCTGCATCCTTCTCTTAGGATGGAGTGTATAACTTTAATCCTAAGTGTTAAACCCTTAATGTGTTTAAATCCTCTAATTAATTCACATAATAACCATCAAGACATCACACTTGTAACTTGGGCCTTGCATTAGGGTTCTAATTCTTCCTTAATTGGTTAAGAAGGACTAACCCTAGTGTTAATGGACAAGTCCCCCTCAAGTTGTCTTACAAATCATAAAACTCACTTCATCATCATATCATTAACTAAAATCCACTTAATAAAGGCTTGTTTTGTCATGAGTCCCTAATCATGGATTAAGTTGAGGAGTTTTCCTCAGCTTAAACATTCTCATCTATTATCCTTCTATTAGGATGGTGTAATGAGTCTGTTTAATCCCTGATTATGGCTTAACCTCATTACTCAACACTAAACAAAAACAACAAAAACATCTAAATAATCACAAGTAGGTTAATGATCTTAATCCTACACCAAAGGTGATTAAGTGTGAGAAGCTGACTTCACACTTAAGGTATTCTCATTACCCCTAATCAGAGGGAAGATGTGATGAGTTTACTAAATCCATTGGTTTAGACTTAAGCTCATTAATCTATGACAAAACTCCAAAAAACAATAAAAGACTGAAAACATCAAAAACAAACAATAATCGTCTCCTTCGGGATTCTTCTCTCATCACCTTCACTCACAAACGAGAGCTCGCTTCTTCCGTCTAATGCAAGACAGTTAGCACCTGAGCCAGACAGGTCATACACTTGAGCATAGGCAAGCAAGCAGTTCACAAGTCAATTCATCTTTCAGTCTCTTTGGGTCGAACTACGGTGTTCTGACTTCCTCATTGCACGAGAGGATACGTAGGCATAACTTAACAGTTATCGAACAAAAGTCTCTGTATATTTCCCTTCTTTCCAGCTTTATTCTTTAAGCCTCATGATCTTGAGCAATTCCTTCTCATTCTTACACTGACACATCATTATACACTTCACTTCACTTTACACTGACACCTGTACATTTCCTTCCAGCTCATTTATACACAGATTGCACTGACACTACCCCTTTAAAACACAAATCTTTCAAGCGTGGATCCCGTCGAGTACGGCGGACAATCTGGGTGCTAATACCTTCCCAGGTTGTAACCAACCCCCTTTCTCAGTCTCTCTGGTTCGCAACCGTCTTATCCATATCTTTTCTAGGTCTATGCAGCATTACCTTTCCTCCGGGATAAAAATGCCTAGCTGGCGACTCTATTCATCTCCAGTGAGTTCACGGCTGTGTGTTCTCATTGTTCCCTTCGCCGACCGTTCGTGTCTGTACCTTTATCTGGGCCAATTCCCCATTTATCGGGAGCGACAGCTTGGCGACTCTGCTGGGGACCCTTATACTGTAACCAGGGCTTCTGGTTCTTTTTGTGGGTTCCTCCTAGAGCTTGATTGATTTGTGTTTACTGGGGTGTTATGTGCTTATTTGTGTTTATATTCTTGCTTTATTTACTGCTTTCTGTACAGCTTTATTTATTGCTTTCTTTACAGTTTTTCATATATCATACTGTCATGCTGTCTGGCTGGATCTGGTTTGTTTGCTTTGGTGGGTGGGGTTCTATTGAGAGTTAAGGTCCTATACCTGGGATCTGAGTGACACCTAGGCTAGAGTGAATCATATTCTTTCCCATTCCATCTCGGTCTGGTGCGGGAATATGAAACACGGTTCAGATATGGGTTTCTTCTTGAGAACTCTGTGTTGCAGATTTCCTGCAATGCTAGGGCTATCTGGGAAGCCTGCTAAGTCTGGATGACCTTTTAGTATTGACCTTCAGAAACTGAGGTGAATTAGAGGAGGAACTTTTATGGTTATTGTAAACACTGTACCTCCGGGTTAGAAGTGTTTACACTTCTCATAACTGATCCAAGTCTGAGGATCCTTGTTTTAGAACACCACCTGTGAGGGGGTTGGGCTGTTTACAGGTTTGCAGGTACCTTGACCTCAGAATACCCTTGTTACTTTGATTTGATTAAGAATACTCCATGTTGGAACAGTTCTTGTGATTCTTAAACCCTGGACATGTGGCTCTTTATTTGAGTCCCCACCCTGGTTACTGGATTTATAGACCTCCATCTGGTATTCTTGAATATGTCTTAGACTTATATCAGAGCTCTTGATCAGATCCGGCTCAGTCACAAACCCTTGCATATCATTTGCATGCATACTCATTGCATCATATTGACATTTGCCTATTTGTGTTTCAGGGTGTCCACTTTCATCTTTGGTTTTGGTTTTGACCCCATCTTCAGTACTGACCTATCTTCATCAGCATCTGCTTCAGTTATCAGATACCTGCACCAGCCAATCAGTGGCCCATTTCTTCAGTATTATCATCAGCACCTGTCTCTACTCAGTCTCAGCATCATGGCACCTAAAAAGAGAAACATCACCTATCACTTTTTCCAGCCAGAGCTATCTGACATCAGGAGGATTCAGGCCCTGATCACCCCAGATCACATACCATTGTTCAGGGAACACTATGGGGATATACTCGATATGGTTATGGATCTGGACCCTTCACAGAGAAGCCTGATCCACACTTGCATTCAATTTTATGATCCCCCACTGAGATGCTTCACTTTCCAAGACTTTCAGTTGGGCCCTCTACTAGAAGAATACTCATCATTGGTTGGTATGCCTATCAGGGGTGGAATCCCTTTCAACCCTGAGATGGTCTTTCCTGGTAATGGAGAAGTAGCAAAGGCTTTGCATCTGGAACCTGTCCTGATTGAGCAGCATATGACTTCTAAAGCTGGAATCCCTGGCTTCCATCTGGATTTCTTGATCTCTCAAGCTACCCTGAAAGCTTCTCTAGGAGAGTGGAAAGCTGTCTGTGCTTTATTGGCCTTGAGTATATATGGAATTGTATTGTTTGCAGATGAGCCTCGATTCATTAGCAAGAATGCAATCCATCTGTTCATATTGAAGAACCCAGTGCCCACTTTATTGGGGGATCTCTATTACTCAGTGCATCAGAGGAATGAAAAGCAGAGGGGAAGATTAGTGAGGTGTTGTGCTCCATTATTTCACACTTGGCTTCTCAGGCATCTACCCAGGACAGATGCATTTTTGAACCCTCATCAGCAGAGTAACTGGGCTAAGAGACTCACTGCTCTAACTTCAGCAGATATCAGATGGTGTACCCAAAGTACCAAAGGCAGGGATATCATCACCAGCTGTGGGCATTTTCCCAATGTGCCCCTAATAGGAGTTAAGGGTAGTATCAATTACAACCCTCTGCTGTTCAAAAGACAACTGGGCTATGCACTGGTCCACACTCCTAAGGTACAGGACTTGGTTGAGACTCTTTATTGTGAGAACAAGCCTAATCTGGCTATTGTTAGGCAGGCAGCCTGGGCCTGGGACAATGTTCAAACCAAGGGAATAACCATTTTGGGGAAGTGCAACAGTGTGGCATCAGCACAATATTATGAGTGGTCCTATGCCAGGGCTCAATTCTCTGGAATGCCCTTTACCATAGAAGATATGCCTGAATCATCTTCAGCACCACCCCCTGCCACTATCAGTTTGGAGGAGTTTGAGAGCTTGAAGGAAAGAAATGAGAAGTTAACTCAAGCTTTGCAGAAGACCCTCCGGGAGAGGAGTGATGGTATGAGGGAGGTTGAGAGATTGGAAAAGTTGAGAGTGGAGCACCTGAATAAGATTGAGAAGTCTGGGGATTATATCAAAAAGTCTAAAGCTGGAGAACAAATTCTGAAGAATGCTTGCAAAGAAGCCCAGTTCCAGAGAGCAAGGACAGACTTGTATCTGAAGGAGAGTCAAGCCCGGTGGGTCAGGATCACCGAGGCTCGTACTCTGGAGGACAAGAGAGTTCAAGACAAGATGGAGCAACTAGAAGCTAGTGCAAAAGAGCAACAAGAAGCCCTGGCAGCAGCCCAGAGGGAGATATCAGAGCTAAAGATCAAAGCTGGAGTGAAGAGGTCAAAGGACCAAAGTCAGCACAAGAAGCTAACAGCAGCTGTTACGATCCGGAATCTCCTCATCAGGAATCTCACGGAGCGTCCAGCTGATCCTGTGACCGAAGCACTTCTTAAGGAAGTTCGTGAGGATGAGTTTGGTCTCGGTGTTTGACCATTTGTTTGTTGTTGCTTTCATTCCATGTACTTTTATTTTCCTGTGATGTACTTTGACCCCTCAGAGGGCTTGTATTTGTAAACAAACTATGTACCATTTTGCTTTGTTGTAATATATGTATTAGTTTGTAACATCCGAGTTTCACTTCGAAAGCAACATCAACAGCATCTTCAAGGGTCTGGAAGGGTCAAAACTGAATGCCAAACCGGATACCTTGAAAACAAATAAGCATACTGCATTGCATGCTAACACTTTTGTTTGTTTTGTAGGTTTTTGTTTTATTTCCACTAACTCTGTTGTGATGTTCAGGAACTATTGCTCGGCGCCGAGTATTTCCCCTCAACCGTCCGCACCGTTATCCGACCCGTAACAATCTTCCGGGCATTCAAATGGATCAGATGCAGCAGGACCTTACTGAGGTCAGAAATCAAATGGCAAACGAAAGGCTAGAAATGAGGAATCAAATGACTCAGTTTATGGAAGTGATGAACAACATGGCTCAGAGCCAGGAAAGATTGAGGGCCATGGTGGAAAGGCAGAATCAAGAAGATCCACATATAGGAACTGCCGGCACTAGCAACAATGAAAGGGTCCAACCTCATGTTAACCCCCCTGTATTTGGACCACACCTCCATCCTGAGGTCAACATCCCTGCAAATGTTCAAGGGACCGCCACTGCAGCCAGGGTACTTCAAGAAGACCCCCAAGAGGATCAATTCACAGTAATGGGTGCTGGGGAAGAGGCTTATGATAGAAGGTTGGATGAGATAGCTGAGAAACTGAGGTCCTTAGAATCTCAAAATTCTCTGGGTTTCGATGTCATGGACATGGGCTTGGTAGACGGGGTCAGGATCCCCCATAAGTTTAAGCCTCCTTGTTTTGAAAAATACAACGGGACTTCATGCCCCCGGACTCACTTACAGTCATTTCTGGGAAGGCTGAAGGCCTATACTATGGATGAGAAGCTCTGGATGTTCTATTTCGAAGACAGCTTGACTGGAGCGTCAAGAGAATGGTACTCTCACTTGACAAGGGCAACTATCAGATGCTGGAAGGACCTGGCAGAGGCCTTTATCAGACAGTATCAGTACAACTTAGATATGGCACCCAACAGGACTCTCCTAATGGGAATGTCACAGTCGTCAAGAGAAAGTTTCCGAGAATATGCCCAGAGATGGAGGCAATTGGCTGCTGCTGTTCAACCACCTATGTCAGAAAGGGAAATGGAAGATATGTTTATGAACACCCTTCAGGGAACATATATTGACAGGCTAACTGCTTTCTCGTCCACTAGCTTTGCAGATGTTGTCATAGCTGGGGAGAGAATTGAGAGCCTGTTAAAAATGGGTAAGATCTCAGACAACGGTGCAAGCTCGTCCAGTAGTACAAGAAAGCCTTTTGCAGGCCCGAGAAGAACTGGCGAGACCAATGCCATCCACACCAGCAGGGGCAGGCCCCAATATGTTCACAGATCAGTGGCAGCAGTCACCATTCCTGCTCCAGCTCATCCTCAACCAGTTTATCAACCTCCACAACAAAACTATCAGCAACAACCTCAGTACCATTAACAAGCTCAGTATCCTCCGAGAAATTACAACAACAGCAACACCAACAGCAACAACCAGCAAAGGCCATTCCAACAGAGGCCTTCTCAAGCCAACAGGGTAATCGATCCGATCCCTATGCCATATGCTACATTGCTGCCACAACTCCTGAAACTCAACCTAGTTGAGCTAAGGACGTTGGCACCTCCGGATCCTAATAGTCTACCCAGGAATTATGATTCCAACGCTAGGTGTGCTTTTCATTCCAATGCACCTGGCCACAGTACAGAAAAGTGCAGAGCCTTGCACATGAAGGTACAAGACCTGGTAGACTCGAAAGCTCTGAATTTCGCACCACCACCTAATGTCAATAAGAACCCCATGCCAAATCACGGTGGTCCCAGAATTAACGCTATTGAAGAAGACAAGCCGTCTTATTTAATAACCAGTGTGGGTCAGATCCGGACACCGTTGGTAGAAATTAAGGCTCAGCTCCTCGAATGTCAAATGTTCCCGGGGTGTGAGTTGGGGTGTGCTTACTGCAATATTTCAGTCAATGGGTGCGATAACCTGAGGAGTGGCATAGACGGTCTCATTCAGAGTGGCCAACTTCAGATCACCACATCATTTCCAACAAATCCAGCAATCTCAACAGCAACAACTCCAGAACCTCCTACAACTGCAACAACCATTGTACCTGACAGTTCTTCGGTTTCATCAACAAGTACTTCATCTATCATCTCAACTGATCAACCATCAACAATTTTTTCTTCTACAACTCCAACACCACTCCATTTTGAAATTCCTACAACAACAACATCCATCCTTCCACCAATGTCTCCCACAACACCAACAACAAATCTTGAAGATGTCTCAACTGTCACAATATTTTATGATCCTGAAAACAACTCTGCCTACAACTCAGAAAGTGCTGCTCCCATCAGAGCACCAGTCACAATTTATTATGATCCGCAAACTATCACAATTCCTTCCGCAGCTGCAATTAGTCCGGTCACTATCACGGTGCCTGGGCCGGTACCTTATGAAAGTAGTAATGCCATCCCCTGGCATTACGGCTCCGACCTGTATTGTGAAGGACAAAGAATCACTTTTGAATCATCAACCCCTGCACCACAAATTGACAATGTGGGAGGAGGCGGAGGCTTCACTCGAAGCGGACGTCTTTTCGCTCCACAAATTCAGAGACCCACTGCCGAAGCAGAAGCTGCTGCTAAAGCAAAAGGAAAAAGCTTAGTGCAGGAAGGCCAAGCTGTTAAAGAAGCATTGAAAACACCCTTTGACCAGGAGGTTGATGAGTTCATGCGAATCATCAAGAAGAGTGATTATAAGATAGTGGATCAGCTTCATCAGACGCCTTCCAAGATCTCAATCCTATCATTGCTTATGTGCTCCGAGGCCCATCGGAACGCACTACTCAAAGTCTTGCACGCAGCTTACGTGCCTGAAGAGATCACTGTCAATCAGCTGGAAGCTGTAGTTGGAAATGTTAATGCTAGTCACGGACTAGGGTTCACCAATACTGATTTGACAACGGAAGGCTGCAACCATAACAAAGCCTTGCACATAACCATGGAATGTAAAGGTGCTGTCCTTTCCCATGTGCTGGTAGACACGGGGTCATCCCTCAATGTCTTACCTAAAAAGGCCCTGGTGAAGCTAGAATATGACGGATTGGCGTTGAGACCCAGCAACCTGGTGGTGAGAGCCTTTGATGGTTCAAAGAGATCGGTTCTGGGAGAGATTGAATTGCCCATAACGATTGGCCCGCAGACATTTAAAACGACCTTCCACGTGATGGATATACAGCCTGCCTACAGCTGTCTATTGGGTAGGCCATGGATTCACACCGCTGGCGCCGTGACCTCTACCCTTCACCGGAAGTTAAAATATGAGTTGGAGGGTCAAATTGTTACAATCTGTGGAGAAGAGGATATTTTTGTCAGCCACCTGGCTACCTATAAGTACATTGAGATGGATGGGGAGATCCATGAAACAATGAGTCAGGGGTTCGAGGCCTTGAACATCAATGAAACATCTGCTGTGCCTGGTACTTCAATATCATCATACCAACAAGCCCGGAAGGTTGTTGAGGGAGGAAACGCCCAAGGCTGGAGCAAACTGTTATCGGTGGAGAAGAAAGAGGACAGATTTGGGTTGGGTTACAAACCAACTCAACAAGATCAAACAGAGGCTGCAAAAGAGCCCAACTTTGTGAGTGGGGGGATGCTCACTCCTGATGCTATCAACTGTCTGGAAGACGAGCTGGAAGAGGAACGCAACCTGGAAAGCTGGATTCGTCCAAAGATCCCGGGGAGCAGTATCTCAAACTGGTCTTCCCAGGAAATTATAAGAGTTACTCATGCAGAGTAATTATTATTTCCTGTATTTTTATAGCATGCATCAAAGTCTTGCATCTTGCCCAAGATGACAAGACTCATTTTGTAATCGGGCCATCTGTACTTTTTGTGCAAACAAGATTAATCAATGAAATATCAGACATCTTTTTGCAAATGAGTCTTTTTCTTTTACGCTCACTGTTTTTCCATTTTTCTTTTTGTACAAAAAATAAATGGCAGTGTTTTCACAATGACAACTTTATTTCACTTTTTCTAAAACAAGATTAAAATCAAATCACTAAAATGAACAAACTGAACCCTTGCAGAGAATGCCTTCCAGACAGCACCGACAACAGCACGGCTATGACTTCGTATGACTTTGACAATCCAATCAATCAAGCTGATGAAGGGGTCGAAGAAGAATATGAGCTTCCTGAAGAGCTAGCCAGGTTGTTGAGACAAGAGGAAAAGGTTATTACTCCTCACCAGGAGGAGGTTGAAGTGATCAATCTTGGTACAGATGAAGACGTGAAAGAGGTTAAAATTGGGGCCTGCCTGCAAAACTCAGTGAAGAGACAACTGATTGACCTGCTTCAAGAGTATGTGGACGTGTTTGCTTGGTCTTATCAAGACATGCCAGGGTTGGATACCGACATTGTTGTGCACAAGCTGCCTTTGAGAGAAGAATGCCCGCCAGTTAAACAGAAATTGCGCCGTACCCGCCCAGACATGGCAATGAAAATCAAGGAAGAGGTACAAAAGCAATGGGACGCCGGGTTCCTTGCTGTAACTAGCTATCCACCGTGGGTTGCTAACATAGTACCCGTGCCTAAGAAAGACGGCAAAGTAAGAATGTGTGTTGACTACCGGGATCTGAACAGAGCCAGCCCAAAAGATGACTTCCCATTACCTCACATTGATGTATTGGTCGATAACACGGCTCAGTTCTCGGTATTCTCCTTCATGGACGGATTTTCAGGATACAACCAGATTAAGATGTCACCTGAAGACATGGAGAAGACAACCTTCATCACACCCTGGGGCACGTTCTGCTACAAGGTAATGCCATTTGGGCTCAAGAACGCCGGCGCAACATATCAACGGGCTATGGTGACATTGTTCCACGATATGATCCATAAGGAAATCGAGTGTTATGTGGATGACATGATCGCCAAGTCCCTTACCGAAGAAGATCATCTGGTAAATCTGCTGAAACTGTTCAAGCGTCTGAGGAAATACCAATTGAAGTTGAACCCCAACAAATGCACATTCGGGGTGAGATCTGGTAAGCTGCTGGGATTTATTGTAAGTGAGAAAGGGATTGAAGTTGACCCTGATAAAGTCAAAGCCATCCAAGAGATGCCTGCACCGAAAACTGAGAAAGAAGTTCGAGGGTTCTTAGGTCGATTGAACTACATTTCACGATTCATATCTCACCTTACAGCAACCTGTGAACCCTTGTTCAAATTGTTGAGAAAAGAACAGACGGTCAGGTGGAATGAAGACTGCCAGAAGGCTTTTGACAAGATCAAAGAATACTTACAAGAACCTCCAATCCTTATGCCTCCAGTTGAAGGAAGACCTCTGATCATGTACTTGACAGTATTAGAAGAGTCAATGGGGTGCGTGTTGGGCCAGCATGACGAGTCTGGTCGAAAAGAGTATGCAATATACTACCTAAGCAAAAAGTTTACCGACTGTGAACAACGTTATTCACTGCTCGAGAAAACTTGCTGTGCTTTAGCGTGGGCTGCTCGCCGACTGAGACAGTATATGTTGACCCACACTACTTTGTTGATATCAAAAATGGACCCAGTCAAGTACATTTTCGAGAAGCCAGCTCTTACCGGACGGGTTGCAAGATGGCAAATGATCCTTACAGAGTATGACATCCAATACACTTCTCAGAAAGCCATCAAAGGCAGTGTATTGTCTGAATATCTTGCTGAGCAACCTATTGATGATTACCAGCCTATGAGATTTGACTTCCCTGATGAAGACATCATGTTCATAAAAGAAAAAGATCGTGAAGAGCCTGTTCACACTGAAGGGCCTGACCCGAAAGAAGAATGGACTATGATGTTTGATGGGGCTGTTAATATGAACGGCCGTGGTGTTGGTGCAGTACTCATTACACCCAAAGGAGTTCACATGCCTTTCTCGGCAAAACTCACTTTCAACTGCACTAACAACGAAGCTGAATACGAAGCTTGCATTATGGGTCTTGAGGAAGCCATCGACCTCAGGATCAAGACATTGACTGTGTTCGGAGATTCAGCTTTGGTAGTCAATCAAACCAACGGCAAATGGTACACACACCAGGATCGTCTAATACCTTACAGGGATTATACAAGGAGGTTATTGACTTTCTTCACAACAGTCAAGCTTGAGTATATCCCTCGGGACGAGAATCAGTTTGCAGATGCTCTTGCTACCATTTCATCCATGATCAAAGTTCAAGCTGCCAACTTTGTACCTCAGATTTCAGTGTCCAGACTTGACAGACCAGCATATGTGTTCGCAGCAGATGTTGTTAAAGATAATAAGCCTTGGTTCCACGACATTAAATGCTTCTTGGAAGATCAAACATACCCACCTGGGGCATCATCCAATGATAAGAAGACTTTGAGAAGGCTTGCTGGTAGTTTCTTTCTGAACACTGATGGGTCTTTATACAAAAGGAACTTTGATATGGTACTCCTCAGATGTGTTGATAAGATAGAAGCAGACTTGTTGATGCATGAAGTGCACGAAGGATCTTTTGGTACCCATGCTGGAGGGCATGCCATGGCTAAAAAGTTGCTAAGATCGGGTTATTACTGGATCACGATGGATGCAGACTGTTGTGCCTACGCCAGAAAATGCCACAAATGCCAGATTTATGCAGATAAGGTCCATGTGCCTCCCAATCCTTTGAACATAATGTCTTCACCATGGCCCTTTGCCATGTGGGGCATTGACATGATTGGCAAGATTGAGCCAACTGCTTTAAATGGCCACAGATTCATCCTGGTCGCCATTGACTATTTCACCAAGTGGGTTGAAGCAGCCTCATATGCAAATGTTACAAGGCAAGTGGTAGCCAGATTTCTGAAGAGAGATATCATCTGTCGATATGGAGTTCCCGAGCGAATCATTACTGATAATGGTTCCAATTTAAATAACAAAATGATGGCAGAGCTGTGCCGGGACTTCAAGATTCAACACCACAATTCTTCTCCTTACAGGCCAAAGATGAACGGCGCTGTTGAGGCAGCTAATAAGAATATCAAGAAGATTGCAGAAGATGGTAGTCACCTACAAAGACTGGCATGAAATGCTACCATTTGCCTTGCATGGGTACCGCACGTCAATCAGAACATCCACTGGGGCAACACCGTATCAACTTGTGTATGGTATGGAGGCAGTCCTACCTGTTGAAGTTGAATTACCCTCTCTACGGGTACTAATGGATGTTAAGCTGAACGAAGCAGAATGGGTTCGGGCCCGATACGAGCAACTGAGTCTGATTGAAGAAAAGAGATTGGCTGCAATCTGTCATGGACAGTTATATCAGAAAAGAATGAAGAGAGCCTTCGACCAGAAAGTCAGGCACCGAGAGTACCAAGTGGGAGATCTTGTGCTGAAAAGAATCCTTCCTCCTCATACAGACCACAGGGGCAAATGGACCCCAAATTATGAAGGACCATTCGTGGTAAAGAAATTTTTCTCTGGTGGAGCACTGATGCTCAGCACCATGGATGGTGAAGACTTCCCGTCCCCTGTGAATTCAGATGCAGTTAAAAAATACTTCGCATAAAATGACCCGCTGGACACAAAAACAGAATGTAAGTCCAGGCAAAAATAGGGCATCCCGGCGAGTCAAAAACAGAATAAAAGACTCGGGCAAAAATAAGGGAAAATAAATAAAAAATGTACACCCGCTGAGTTGAAAAGCCGCATTGGACAGCTCAGGCAAAAATGGGTATCCCGATGGATTGAAAACCCGAAAGGGCGATCCATGCAAAATAAGGGAATAAGCGAACAACTGCGTTCTGAACTCGTCTGTATCATCTACAACTTGGTAAGCTTCGAAAAAGATCAAGCTTCAGTCAGAATCAACCTTCTTCAAAAAAGCAAGATGAAAAGAGCGTCAAAGGTCATACGGGTCATGGTGAAAAGGAAGTTCCTCAAAGCGTCATCAACACTGCCGACATTTTGTTTCTCAATTTGTAACAATCTCCTCATTTCAGGGGATTTGTTTCTTTGACTGTATCTCGCCAATTCAGGGCATATGAATTAATAAAATCAGATTTTCAGTCATGTCTCGTTTTGTACATTTTATTTGCAAAAAAAATGTCTGATGTCTTAAAAGAAAAACTGATTGCATAAGAATACAGATGCTTATCTTCAAATAAAAACATGCTTGCAGGAAATATACTTACTCTCAGAAGTGCCTGACTCCTATGACGGAATCCAGTAAGGGATGCCTCAGGATTATCTTGTGCGTTTCTCTATCTTTTTCAGGATTGCAGGTATCCAGAACGCAACTCGGGGCATGAAAACTTTATCCCGGCAAGCTGGCAAACCAACACTCAAATTTTAGCACCCGAAGTGCTTTCTCCCCAGCTGAGTTGCCACTTGTTGCTTATCCCCAGCTGAGTTGCCTCTCATGACTTCCCCAGCTGAGTTTGCCATTTGTTGCTTATCCCCATCAGATTTTCCAGGCATCACAGAAGGCACCCATATCCCCGGCTGAGTCAGGGATCCTCTTCAATAGAATCCCTAGGGAGGTCTCTCAGTGATTCCTCTCTTTCTCCCCAGCCGAGCTACCATCTCGCCCTCGGCCGAGCACAAAAGCCAGAAAGCTATCTCCCTACAGAGTTCCAGCCTCTACCCAGAAGAGCAACGCGTGAAGAATCACAACAGAGTGAAGAAAGCTTCTACAAACCCCAGCTGGGTCCCTCATTTATTGGAATAGGTCTCTCAGTGACCCGAATCCTCAAGCAGATACATCTCCTCAGATCTACCAATGATCTCATCCCCAGCTGGGATGTTTACTACAAACGGATTGATCAAAGATCTTCGCAGCAACGGGATCCGAAATCCCGGTTTGGTATTTTTTGCACAATCATAGCATTCGCATCATATGCACCCACAAAGCGTAGCATTCCGTTTTAACACGGAGCATTACGGCAAAAATCCAACACATAGCATAATCATAAGCCATGTTTTTGAATCAGCACTTGTGACTAGTAACCATTCATCAGAATGCAGAATATTTTCCCCCAGAGTCCCCACCAGAGTCCCAGCAAAAGCAGCTGCCTCACATTCACAAGCACCGGTATATACTCATTTTGACACCCGTCCGTGCCATCTTTCCCCAGTAAAGTCACCTGAACACTCTTTGCAAACAACACCACCCGTATTACAGATACTTCCTGATACCCGTCCGTGTCATACCCCAGCAGAAAGCCAAAGACATCCTCTTTGCACTCACATATACCTATATACATTTTCTCGACACCCGTCCGTGTCATATCCCCAGCGCAGTCGCCTACACTTTGTATATCAGATACTTGTTCATATTATACTTTTCTCTTTTGACACCCGTCCGTGTCACTCTCCCCAGCGGATAAACACTCATCTATATATACTCATACTACCTATACAGATACTCGTCCGTATCTTGTATATACTTATCCCCACAGATCCAACATTGGTCCTTGTTCTTTGTTAACCAGATGGTACTCGTCAGTATCGTCATCTCAGAACATGCGTCAAGAGTTTGTTTCTACACGATACTCGTCCGTATCATATTCTTAAGGATGCTCGTCCGCATTTTTAATCCATACACTGTGTCAAACACTTTTGTCTTCATGAATATAGACACTCGCCTGTGTCTACTATTCCCCAGAGAGTCCTCTCAGATTCAACACTCGTCCGTGTTCTCTGTTAACCAGTTGATACTCGTCCGTACCATCATCTTTGAACACGCGTCAGTATTTGTTTCTGCCCGATACTCGTCCGTATCGCAGTCTTAAGGATGCTCGTCCGCATCTTTAATCTATACACAATACCAAACACTTATACCTTTTGTTTCTTGGATGTAAACACTCGTCCGTGTTTACTACTCCCCAGTAGATCGCCAACAAAATTTTCCTTCTTATCTGACACTCGTCCTGTGTCATGATAAACCCCGAGAGCAGCCGTACCCTGCTAGGTGGTCGTCCTCCACCTCTTGATGGTCGTCCTCCGTCATGCTCCTCCGATGGCCGTCCCCATCGTTGATATTTTAGCAGCCGTCCCCTGCTAGGTGGTCATCCTCCACCTTTTGATGATCGTCCTTCATCATTTTATCCAATGGCCGTCCCCATTGTTGATTTTCGGTTATCTGGCATTCGTCCTATGTCATGATAAACCCTGAGAGCAGCCGTCCCCTGCTAGGTGGTCGTCCTCCACCTCTTGATGGTCGTCCTCCATCATGCTCGTCCGATGGCCGTCCCCATCGTTGACCTTTTATCCGATGGCCGTCCCCATCGTTGATATTTTCGGCAGCCGTACCCTGCCAGGTGGTCGTCCTCCACCTTTGATGGCCGTCCCCATCATAATTCCTTTATTCCCCGACAGAGCAGCCGTACCCTGCTAGGTGATCGTCCTTCACCTTTGATGGTCGTCCCCATCATCTGTTTATTTCATTTATTCTTTAACCCGATGGCCGTCCCCGTCGTGGTCCCTTTTCCTTTTCTTTTAGCCCGATGGCCGTCCCCATCGTCGGTTACCTTGCTTTATGAACTTGATGGCCGTCCCCGTCATGTTTCATTGATCCCCAGAAAATTTTACAGCTTTATCTTGATGGCCGTCCCCATCATATTTTCTTACTTTCCCCAGCTAGTCGGTCGTCCCCGTCTTGGCTTTACCTATTATCCCCATCATATTTTCTTACTTTCCCCAGCATGTCGGCCGTCCCCGTCATTGCTGTACTTCACACACTTTCCTCAGCATGTCGGTCGTCCCCGTCATTGCTATTCGCCCAGCAGTCGTCCTCTGCTCGACGGTCGTCCTCCGTCGCCCACTTTACAATATGCTTTATTTCCCTTTTACAATCTATATCCCTTTTCTTCTTCATTCTGTGAGTGCAAATTTTGGACTGTCTTTGATATTCAACCACAAGTTATCTTGTTTGCCTGTTAAGTCGTCGCTTACATCCTGCACAGCTAACTCATGTTTGAATAGGGGCAGCTGTAAACACCCCAAATTTGCCCTCACCCATTCACACCATGGCTTGTGATCATTTCATATGCATAAGCACAATCATATCACCTCATACTACATTTTTGATTCACTGCATAGATTCTAAGTCATCTGCACTTAGGGTTTGTGATCTGAGCAATCAAAGAGCCACTTGAGCCACTCCAAAGGCCACCAATCACTTCAAAGGGGTCCACATGTGTTCAAGTATCATATTACATCCTCTCAAAGTCAAGAATGCAAAAGAATCACAAGAACTGGGATTGGTATGGATGCAGAGCCAAGTTTGACTGCACAGTTGACCTAAAATTAGGGTTTTGGTTTCAGAGGCCATAACCCCAAATTTTTTGGTCATTCTTGTTTCCATTGGTCTCTATATGGTATAGGGAGTATGCATATCAATTTTTATGAATAAATTCCATGGGGAAGTCATCTGATCAAGAGTTGACTTTCTGGGCAAGTCAGTGTAAAATCAGGGCATCTGAGGCCCCCAATGACCCAACCAATGGGCATTCTTCATCATTTTGAGTGTATATGATCTTTATTTGATCATAGAAGAAGGTTTAAGATCACAAAAATCAAGGATTTGAAGTTTTTGCAAAGTTGACTTTTTTGGGCATAGTTGACTTTTCAAGGATATGTCATTTTAGGTCATTTTTCAAGCCTTGATTTTTGATCCAAAAAAGCTTCAAATGGAAAAACTTTGGTCATGAAAGTTGTAGAATACATTTTTCCCTTTCCAAAAAGTACAAGAACATGACCTAATTCATTTTGGATCAAAAGTTATGGTGTGACAAAGTTGGCCAAAATCACTAATTTTCAAGTTATGCACCAATGAGAAATTTGCAAGATCATGAACCAAGGCCATTTGGAACTTCTAGTTCACTTCAAACCAATGTACAAACATCACATGAGTTCTAAAAATCAGAATTGGACCAAAGTTTCTCATGTTCATGGTTTGCATAACAAGACTTTTTCATGAAGTTTCAAAAGTAACCAAGTTGCAAAACCACTCATCACACTTCACCAACTTGATGTCTTGGATGCTGAACCTTCCTAGCACTCCACACACACCATGTTGCGCCAGCCCTAGCCCTTGTACCAAGCCTAGCACCAAGCCATACCTTCCTTACACAAAGAGTGGACTTTTGGCAAAAGTGAACTTACCAATCAATAAAGGCCAGGTCAAATCATCTGACCTATAGGATTATTTTATGTTATCTATTTGCAAGCCAAAGATATGACCAAGCCAAGCTGAGACAGGCCATAGCATCACATACACAAAACTCATCCCATTTGCATTTTCCTTCGAATCTGCCTCCTCACCTCACAAACATTCCAGCAAGTTTCATCAACCTTTTTACCATGTTCCACTAAGCCAGAACCAACAAGATTCAGGCTTGAACTGAGCAAGAACATAGCTTCACCATTTTCCACCCCAATCTGCATTTTCTTTCGAATCACCTTCCACAGCCATCAAACATTCAAACAAGTTTCACCAATCAACTCACCTTGCCTCATGGACCAGAAACCAACCCTTGTTTTGGCCTAAGACCCTCCATATCACAAATACGATTTTCACACTCCCTTGGTCAGAGCTTCTGCAAACTCACTCAGGAGGCTGTTTAAACTCCAACCAAGTATCCAAAGCTTCAAAGGGGGATCATTGGGACATATTTGAGCCAAAGAACTAGCCAGAAGGTGCCAGAGATCAAAGCTCCAGTTCAGGTGAGCTTCATGAACATTTTTCCCAGGAACTCGTTTTTAAGTTCTTAATTGGTTCTCTATGTTCCACTGGTCATGATGATATGTTTGGTTTCAAAAATCATTGAGTTTTGAGCATGTATGGTGTTCCTGAAAATTTTTGACCTAAACCCCTTTTGCTTCGATTCAGCTTTGTTATGTAAAATAAATTTGTTTTGGCTGTGGATTCTTGTTCTATGATGTGTGGGGTTGATTTCTGGGCAAGAAAATTAGGTTTTAGTGAGCTAGGGTGAGAGTTAGCATTTTTCAGGGAAGGTGCTGGCCGGAGAAGACGACCGGAAGTCTTCTCCGGCAGCCTGAAAGTCATTAACTGCTAATTAGGGTTAGGGCACCAGGTTTGAATGTGAGCCAATGGATTGTGTTTCCCGCGCGCGATTGGAGGGCCTGGATCGTTTCATTAAGATTTAATTATGGGTTAATATTTAATTAATCAGGATTAGGCTGGTTTGAATCTGGGCCGTCCAGATGCGCGCCCAGTCAAACCTTTTGAACCCAGAAGCAATCCCAGCCTCTCCTTCTGATTACTTTCCATTTATTTTGATTTAATTTCATTTCTTTTCATTTTATTTGCATAATTTATTAAAAATAGTAAAACTTGTCTAAAAATTATGAAATTTTTTATCCTGAATTTCATTAATTTTTATGACACAAAAATATTTTTGTTTTTATTTTTAGCATTAAAAAAGTATTTTAAAATATTTAAAAGTTTATTTTTAATTGATTAATGAAAATTAATTTATTAAAAATACTTTTAGGTATTTAAAAATCACCAAAAAATTCATGAAATGTTCTAAGACATTTAGAAACATTGTCCAACTTTCAAACCAAATTTATTTTTTGATCTTGATGCATTTTAAGAATTTCTCATTGAATTAAAATCATCTTTGTGCATTATTTTGATCCAAAGTTCAAAAAATCATTTCTGCCTATCCATGAAGAGTTGGACATTGATTCTTTTTGCATTGCATTGTGTTTAGCATGAAGTTTGTAGGATTAAATGGCCATGATTTGATCTTTCATTTTCAAATTGTTTGACATTTCTTTTGTTTAGGAACCCTAAAAACCCTAAAAACTTGTAAAAACCATAACTTGAATTTGGTTAAGAGTTGAGACTTCTCCTTTGGGCATTGGTTTAGTATGGGATTAGGGGGCCTTTGTGTGGCATTTTCCATTTTTTATCTTAGGGTTTGCTTCTGGTTTTGGTTTGTGTTTGATGTTTGATTCATAAACCCTAATTTGGGCTTTCCATTTGCATCCATCTTGCATCCTCTTGCATAACATGACTTGCCGTGACATTCCATGCTTCCATGTGATTCATTTGACATCATAAGACATATAGAAAACATGTTTGATCATTGCATCATGTATTTGTCATGTTGTATGCCATATGCATTTCATAACTTTTCATGTGTTTTCTTGGTTCCTAGCTTGCTTCATTTGCATTCATAAGCTTGTATGATCATTTCCATGTGCTGCCTCATGTTTGTAGCATCTCATAACATCATTAGCATCATGTATATGCTTCTGGTTTTGTTTCTCATCATGTCATCTCATCCCATTTTGCATTGCATTGTATTTCTTTCCTAACCTTTCAGGTGGTAAGTAACTTTGAGAAGTGAATTTGCCTTCACTTCTCATAACCTTTCTTTTCATCTCTCTTGCATCCATTGCTGCATTTTATATGTGTTTGAGTTTGAGATTGCTCATTCTTCTTCTTCTCACTTTCTCTCTTCAAGTGACTTGACTTCTTGAATGAAGCAAGTTGCTTTGCTTCTCTTGATCCTTTCATCTGCTTCCTGGTGGTTCCATTGAAGATTGTTCTTGCAAACCTCACAAACCTTAGGAACAACCAAGCATGACAATGATTAGGGTTTTGATTAGTCTCCCCTCTTAGTTTTACCTTTGTGTCTCTTTGAGTCTTCTCTTCTCACCTCATAATCAGGGACTAAACCCTAAAGGCTTTAAGGCTTTGTGATTAAGCTTATGCCTGCATCCTTCTCTTAGGATGGAGTGTATAACTTTAATCCTAAGTGTTAAACCCTTAATGTGTTTAAATCCTCTAATTAATTCACATAATAACCATCAAGACATCACACTTGTAACTTGGGCCTTGCATTAGGGTTCTAATTCTTCCTTAATTGGTTAAGAAGGACTAACCCTAGTGTTAATGGACAAGTCCCCCTCAAGTTGTCTTACAAATCATAAAACTCACTTCATCATCATATCATTTACTAAAATCCACTTAATAAAGGCTTGTTTTGTCATGAGTCCCTAATCATGGATTAAGTTGAGGAGTTTTCCTCAGCTTAAACATTCTCATCTATTATCCTTCTATTAGGATGGTGTAATGAGTCTGTTTAATCCCTGATTATGGCTTAACCTCATTACTCAACACTAAACAAAAACAACAAAAACATCTAAATAATCACAAGTAGGTTAATGATCTTAATCCTACACCAAAGGTGATTAAGTGTGAGAAGCTGACTTCACACTTAAGGTATTCTCATTACCCCTAATTAGAGGGAAGATGTGATGAGTTTACTAAATCCATTGGTTTAGACTTAAGCTCATTAATCTATGACAAAACTCCAAAAAACAATAAAAGACTGAAAACATCAAAAACAAACAATAATCGTCTCCTTCGGGATTCTTCTCTCATCACCTTCACTCACAAACGAGAGCTCGCTTCTTCCGTCTAATGCAAGACAGTTAGCACCTGAGCCAGACATGTCATACACTTGAGCATAGGAAAGCAAGCAGTTCACAAGTCAATTCATCTTTCAGTCTCTTTGGGTCGAACTACGGTGTTCTGACTTCCTCATTGCACGAGAGGATACGTAGGCATAACTTAACAGTTATCGAACAAAAGTCTCTGTATATTTCCCTTCTTTCCAGCTTTATTCTTTAAGCCTCATGATCTTGAGCAATTCCTTCTCATTCTTACACTGACACATCATTATACACTTCACTTCACTTTACACTGACACCTGTACATTTCCTTCCAGCTCATTTATACACAGATTGCACTGACACTACCCCTTTAAAACACAAATCTTTCAAGCGTGGATCCCGTCGAGTACGGCGGACAATCTGGGTGCTAATACCTTCCCAGGTTGTAACCAACCCCCTTTCTCAGTCTCTCTGGTTCGCAACCGTCTTATCCATATCTTTTCTAGGTCTATGCAGCATTACCTTTCCTCCGGGATAAAAATGCCTAGCTGGTGACTCTATTCATCTCCAGTGAGTTCACGGCTGTGTGTTCTCATTGTTCCCTTCGCCGACCGTTCGCGTCTGTACCTTTATCTGGGCCAATTCCCCATTTATCGGGAGCGACATAAAGCTTACCTTTTTGTGTTGATGATGTCTCTGATTGCAATTATAGGTTGAGCTTACCTTCTTTCTTCTTCTCCATGCTTTCCTTTTTTCCTTCAATATTGATGACCTTCTTCTCCTTATTTCCTTGCACACTAAAGCTAAATCCGACGAAATTTTCTCTTCCGCTGACATTCTGCGCAATTCATGACTTTCGTTGTTTATGGGAATTAAATCGTTAACTTTTGCCTCTAGCTGGTCTTCATCCATGTTGATTATTCCGATATGATTCTCATTTTCCAAGGATAATGAGGAATCCGACCCAATATAGTTATTTTGAACTAGGCCCTTATTTCCATCTTGGTCTTTATTGCCTCCGACCCTATTTTCTATGTTTTTCCTACCTAGCCCACTTGCTATACTCTCTTTGTTAACTTCACTATGGATTATTGCTTGATCACCGTGTCCTGATTTAATTAAAGGTCCAATTTGTTGTAATCCTCCCCCTAAAGAAATTGAATTCGTTCTTCCTTCATTATTTTCGGGAACTGCACCATTTACTTCCTCTATCACATCATTAATGCCATATGGGCTGGCACTTTTTCCCATTTTACTTTTGTATCTTGCTTCCATGTCCTGTGCTACTAATTTTCCAACTATCCAAGATTGATAAATCTCTCTCCCCATCTTTTTGAAAGTCTCTTGCACTACCCTACGACCTTTTTCCTTCTGCATTAATTGCTCATAATTATTTTCAATCCTTTGCAAATCCGTATCCTTTTCTGAATCATTCAGCGACTCTGGGATGAACTGGTCGTCAGATTCCATTGAACTATCGTCCTCCTCTTTGCCAAGCACTTCTTATAATTCACTGGCTAATTACTCGTAGTGACAATCACAAACTTCCTCTATGATTCGAATGAGGTATGATACCTTGTTAATGTGTACTTTTGTCACCTTGTTGATAGCCTCCATTAATGGAGTTCTAATGAATAATCTAGCCACATCTAGTCTTTCCATATCTTCTGTTGCTTGGTCTAATTTAATAAATCTACCAAAGGAAAAATATATTAACGAAAACATCTTTCTTCTCCATGCGTGGATGGGAATACCATACACCTTGATCCAAGTATATCGAACACCCCCACATCCCTTGGCTCCCACTCTCTAACAATGTTGAACCCCCTTTGAAAAAAGCTTTCTGAATCCTTAATGATACTTTTAACACCCTTATTACATCTACCTTTAAAAATACCTTTTCACCACCTAGGGGTATAACTTTCAATGAAGTGATCCCTTCTTTGCACAACCGCCTCTGCAACAATGGTATCTCTTCTTCCTTTTTTACAAAACCTGTGTATATGAGCTTTTCCCATTCCATCTCCCTTTCATCTACTATTAGCGAAAGTCCTATGTTTTCTTTGTCATTCTTATTCCCATTGTTTCCTTTTTCTGCCCAAGCCTGCTGTTGGTTTTGTTTTGATTTCTTCGGCGCTTTTGCATAACTTCTTCCTTTTATTCTTTTTCCATGACGATTCATTGTATTTTGTAGCTTCCTTGACTCTGCTCATTTACTATCTCTGCCTTCTCCACGATTCTCCCTACCTGTTGCTCCGGGCTCTTTTCCTTTCTTGTATTCCTTCAAATCTTCTTTCTTGTCAGTTTTTTTTGAATTTAGAAATGTTAACCAATGTCTTGTAGGATCCAAATCATATATCTCTAAGTTGTTCCTCCAGCCATTTCTCGTCTGATACTCCCGAGTATCTAACGAATCCAAATATTTGTCCTTGATTATTCCTCTTTTTAGCAATGTAGAAATCTGTCACCTTGCCACATTTTTCGAAAACTCTACCCAACTATTTGTCGTCTATATCGTTTGGAAAATTGTTGACATAGCATGTGGTTGTCTTTTTAAACATTGTCTTGTTCCGAATTGTTCTGAATGTTTTCCTTCTTCTAGAACTCACAATAGTCCACTTTGTTTCCTCTATCACGTATTCTCGATTTTCCATTTCTCCTAGTTCCTTACTATCGGATTCTACTATTCTATATGAAATTCATTTTTAGTGTCAAATCCACACAAGTTTCACTTGATAAAAACGTTTTTTTTATTTATTTTAAATCTTGGTATTCGATCTTTCGACCGACTAATCCAAAACGATTGTTAAAAGTTAGTATAAAAGTAAAGAGACCGCAAGTGAGACAACCTCTTTAAGTCTCAAATTTGTATTTTTTAAGTATAATTTGGGGACTATTAGATGGACTCCAACTGTTGAAATGGAAAAGTGTCTTATTTCATTAAGGAACTCTATAGTAAGAGTACATATGTTCGCCAGCTTGATCAGACATTTAATTTGAATCGAATCTCAGAATTAAGTCAGTTTTATTGGACCATTTTGTTAGTCCAAAACAAAAGCCCCCAAGAGTAATTTGGGGACTATTGGATGAACTTGAACTCTTGAGGACAATTGGATGTGCAAGTTCTAATTGTTGACATATAATTTGAATTAGACTTTCAAAGTCAAGTCGGTCTTATTGGAAGGATTGAACTCTTGTGATTAAATAATTTTTATTTCTTAATATAATTTTCTCATTAATTTTGTTGATAATTAATTTATTAAATATTAATCAATTTTAAGAATATATTTAATATTTATTTTATAATATATTATGGTTCGATATAGAAAATAGGTATATATTGGTCCATCGTGGAAGGTCTCCGACACAACGGTGGATGTCTTTGGTGGATAGAAAAATGAGTGTACTTGAAAAATTATTATTTTAACTCTTAACTCAGCAAAAGCAAAATTAGGGATTGAACTTGTTTGTGTGTAATGAAATGTACCTTGGTATAGCGTGCGTGCGCATGCACACACACATACACACACAACACACACACACACACACACACACACACACACACACACACACACATATATATATATATATATATATATATATATATATATATATATATATATATATATATAACAATTAGAACTACCTCTGAAGGACGTAGGTCCAAGCGCATTGGACTATTGGATGGTCCCTAATGGTTGAGATGGAGCATTGACTTACTTCATTGCGAGACTCCATAACAAGAGTACACATGTTCTGCAGCTCGAGTGGACTTATAATTTAAATTGGACCTTAGAGTTAAGTCGACCTTATTGGACCATTTGGCCAGTCTAAAACAGTAGCCCCTAAGTCATTATTATCATCCATAAAAATATGATTGGTGTTATGGATGTTCTAAGAGAGGCCTCAGGCCGAGCTTCGTTCTTGAAGTGTGGGATTTGTTGCAAGAGCTCTCTAGGCAAAAGGATGTTTCGCTGATAAGATGTTTAGGAGTTGGTTTCCTCAGAAACACGCACATTAAATGCTTATCTCTTCATTGAAACGTTATTTCAGGGAGGACATCCCGAACTTATGCATCTAGGGTAGGAAGGTGACGCTATTTGGGTGCTTGATTGCACTCGAGTAGCGTTAGGGAATCGAGTCTATATTTAGATTGTTGATCGTTTCTTTCAATATTTTCTCGATTCTCACCTGTAGATATTGGTGCTTCTCTTTGCTTATAAATTGAGGGAGTGTAGTCAATTACTTTTTTTTCTTGCTTCAAAATGCTATAAATTCTCTCGTTTTCCTTACGATATTTTTTGTATTTTTGTGATCTTTATGTGTTCTTTGATATTCATTTTCGATCGCGAGATATCTCTCTGAGTCTTTGGTGATTTCTCTTTTCCATCCTTTAAACATGCAAACCTTCAAGATATCAATCTCTTTCCTTACCATTTTAATTTTTTATGTTCTCTCTCTAGACATTGCCAACATTGCTAACCTAAATATATCATCTATAAATTTGGTTAATGATGATGAACTTAATGATGCATACTCTCAAATTGGTGCGGAAGTTGTAAACCCAATAACTTTAAAAGTGTCGTCTGACTAAGTTAGGAATATGTCGACGAAATTTATAGAGGTTAAAAGGCTTGTAGGAGTTATGAGTCTAGACATAAAACTCACTGATGTGATGGATACCATAGGGGTTAAGAAACGAACTCTGGAAACCGATATTGTTGAGATGATAGGAGACACCCCACTAAGAATGACATCAAGGAGGTTGCATGGGGGTTCTCCTTCTCATCCTTGGACTTACTTAACCCATATGTGTAGTTGACTTCAGGAATGAGTAGAAGACCTTAACCTATATTAAAGCTCATAGGAACCATATTCAAGTGTATAACAAAAAATAGGTAGTAGAGTGATGAAATCTACCGTAGAAGGCCTCTGACACGGTAGTGGTTGTCTTTGTTGGCCGGAGAGCAAGTACTTGTAAGATTAACACCCCAACACCCAAGTCAATAAGTTAGACAGATGAAACTTTCATGTGTGTACTAAATCATATCTTGGTGTGATGCATAATCACATTTATATAAAAACAGCAGTTCGAGTAACCACTGATAGATGTTGTATACTCTCGTTGGAGACCTCATACTAAAGTAAGTTCATGTTCCATCTCAATCGTTGGAGTCAATCTCATAGTCCCTCATGATTGGCACCGCGCCTACCAATCGAGGACATGTTGGATGGACCCTAATGATTGAGATGGAACATCAATTTACTTCTTTTTAGGGTCTCCAGCATAAACATATATATTAACTAATTTATATTGGCGTTGAATTTGAGTTATGCCATCAAATTGAATCATTTTATTGAGTTATTTGGCCATCGCAAAACATACCGATTAATATTGTAAAAATTAATTAAATTTAAAATGTTTTAAATTTCATAGGACTTTAATTTTTTTCTTCTTTAAATCGATTGTTCCTGTTATTTTAGCACTCCTCATGTTTTTTTAAAGCCAATGGAATTAATGAGAGCACCTGGGGTGCTCTAACCCTTACAAAAAAGAGGCAAAAAAATTCCTAACCAACCCCTAACTAGATTCTAAAAGGATTAGAACAAAACTCTAGAAAGGAAGGGTTGGAGTAAGGAATCTCTCTTATACAACCCCATTTCCAAACAAAAAACTTGATACACCACAAAACATTATCTATGTTACAATTTAATTCTTTGAAAATTAAATTGTTTCTTTCCATCCAAATTGTCCACACCACCCCAACCCAAATAGCTCCCTTGATGAGATGATCCTTACCTCTACCACACTAACTAACAAAGAAGCTTTGGATATCTCCTTCAAAACAAATTTCCATACCAAGCCAACTTCTAATCTTTTCCCAAATTATGTTCACAAAGCTACATGAGAAAAGTAAATGAAAAATGTCTTCCTCCTCTCTATTACAAAAACCACATAATCCTTCAATTATTACCCCTATATAATTAAGGGCTTTAATTGTTGGAATCTTGCCCCATAAAACTTTCCAGCCAAATAACTTCATTTTAGCAGGAATTTTAATACCCCAAAGGATCTTAAAAGTTGTTGTCATCACCAAAGAGTTTAAACCAAAAATTCTTTCCTTAAAAAAACTTCTATATACTGAATGCACCGAGAAGGGTATGTTGGCATCGACCACCCAAGACACTACGTTTGGACCAGATCTGTCCGGTTGTAGGTCCAACAAGAATTCCTGAAGCTGCTGAATGTTTGGATCTGACTCCGGTAAACCAAAATTATTCCAACTCCAAAAGCCATGTTGTCAGTTCCCCATTTTTGCAACTTTGGAATTTTGCATCACACCAGTTGGCCGACCAAAATGGAGTCCATTCCCGTCTCCCACCTCAAAAACTGCAGAAAAAGAAAACGTGAAATTTCCCAAAACAGAAAGCAAAACTAACTTGTTTAGGTCCTTCCACACAAAAGAAGATAAATGACTGGCTGCTTTGGAAAAGGAGAGAATCTGATGTTCTACCGCACCATATTTCGCCTCCAAAATGCTTTTCCAAACCGCCTCATTTTTATGAATGATTCTCCACCTCCACTAGTTGAGTAAAGCTAGATTAAATTCTTTCATCCTTTTAATACCTAGCCCCTTCTTCTCTGTTCCTGCACACTATATCCTAACACACCCAATTAATCTTCTTTTTTGCTTCCGTAATACCCTACAAAAATTTACTTCTTATCTGTCGCTCCCCGGATTTCCATCCTGGTACAAACGCGAAAGTGGCGCGGAAAAGAGTAGAGTCGCCAGCCAGGCATTTTTATCCCGAAGGAACGGGAATGGTAATGCTGCACAAATCAGAAGAAAAGAAAAGGAAGGACACGGGTCTTGCGAACCAAAGACACTGAGTTCGGGAGTCGGTTACGACCTGGGAAGGTATTAGTACCCCAGATCGTCCGCCGTACCCGACGGGATCCACGCTTGCAAAGAAACTGTTTCAAAGGGTGAAGAAATGAAAGCTGTTGCCAAGAGAAAGAACTGAACTGAATAAAAGAAACAAAAAGGGAACTAAAAAAGAAATGAAAAGGAAAAAATGTAGGGAAAATAAAGATTGTGCTCGAACGGGCCCTACCCCGCTGCCTACGTACCTCATCTGAACAATGAGGACCAGAGTCGCCGTAGTTCCCCTAACTAGGGGTGGAAAGGATTGCTTGTGTCTTAAGCCTTAAACTGCCTATGTCAATGCTCAGGTGTTGCAGGCTCGGACGACGAGTGCGTTACCGTCTTGCAAAATGACAAGTAGGAGCAAGTTCACAGACGGAGCGAAGGAGGTGAGAAACGAATTCCCGAAGGAAAAACGCTTATTGTTTGTTTGTGTTTTTTAAAGGCTTTTATGAGTGTGTCATAAGGAAGTGAACTCAAGCTCTTTTCCATGGAATGTGCACTTGTCACTACATTCCAAGATGGAATAATAGAACAAGCACACTCAAGTAAGGAGAAGATCCCCAAAACTTGATTCCAGAGATTAGGGCTTAGGCTCACTAACTCATTAAAATTATTAAGTGTTTTTGTATTTACAATGAAGAAGTGTGTTTTATGATTTTCTTGGTGAAGATGATATCCTGATCAGACTTGTGCATCACAAGACAAGCTTGTACTATCCCAAGATGGGAAGACTACAAGTGTCTCATGGGATAAGGCTATTGCTCAAGATATCACTTCAATATTTATTAAGTGTCTTCTTTAGGGTTTTGAGATGAGAAGAGAAGAGAAACAAAAGGATCACAAAGGTAAAAGTCTACTGGGGGGACTAATGAATCCTAATTAATGAATCCTAATTGTTATCATGCAAAGGTAATCCTAGGTTAGTGAGGTTTACTATCCTAAAGAAGAAAGAAAGAAGAAGAGAAAGAGAAGAATAGAAGAGGGAGTAAGTAAGGCCTAAGCCCATCACAATCACAAATAAGAGAATTAATGAAGAAAAGAGAAGAGATTAGATTTGGAGATGTGGGAATCACATCCACACCTCCCACTTACCAAAGCCCCTGAAATGGTTAGTGACACAAACATAAATGCAATAAAAAATGATCATAATGGAAAACTAAAGTCACAAAACCAGAAGTGAAGTCATAAACACAAATGTCAAGTGCAAACTCAAAGCACAAGAATGAGAAAAGAAATACAACTCACAATGAAGCATTATGAATCACTATGGCAAAACAAAGGGAACATGAGAGAATACAAAGCAAGATAGTCAAAGCACAACCTCAAGGTGCAAGACCAGAACCCTAATCATGTTAGAAAAGTGTCTATGGACCACATGAGATGAAGAGAAGAAGTGCACATAGTCAAACATTCACATCATGAGAAGAAAGAGGCAAAGGAAGTGAGGTGAGCATGCATAAGTGTGGGAGAACTTCAAGAGCAACCAAACACAAACTTCTCAAGGTACAAACCAAAAATCAAGACCAGAGGGGTATCAACAACCTATGATGGCCCTAAACAACTTGAAGATGTTGGCACAAGTGCCCTTCTAAGCTAAGGAGAGAACAAATGATCCAAAAGAAACAAAAAGGGACAAGTGAAGAATCAAAATTCAAATCAATTCAAGTAAGCATTCAAAAATTCCACAATCTTGCACAAATGATCTTCAATCATACCATAACAACATGCCAAAAGGAGGGGATCAAGATCAGAAGCTTAACCATTCAAATGAGGGTACAAACATGGATTAGGGTTAGAAAACTTTATGCACAAGTTAGAGACCAAAATCAATTAATCAAAATTCTAAAAATCAGAACAAAAATCACCAAAAAACTACATCTCATCATGAATCCAGAGCAAAAAGAATCACTTAAAAATTCCAAATAATGATCAAGATAGAAAATGGACAAGTCAGCATGCTTAAAAAAAGGAATAAAAACAATTAATTAAGAGAAACAATTAATTTCCACGTGACAATTAAAAATAAATGAAAAATAAAAATGCCAAAAATTAAAGAAAACTAAAAGGACCACTCATGAATTTTTTTATAATTTTTGGAGACCTATTACTATTTTTAAAAATTAAAAAGCAAACTGAAAATAAAAAGAAATAAAATAAAGAAAATAAGCCATGGGGTGCGCTCAGCAAGAAATTCTAGTTAAATCAATTGGGCTTCCACGCAGGGGGGGGGGGGGTAATAGCAATCAAGGCCCACTAGGTCTCAGAGCATCTCACAATAATTATAATGGATATTCAAATAATTCAGGAAAAATGAAAAACCAATGGATCAGATGGACGCACAAGATCAAGTCATTCATTTAAACAAGTAATCACATTGATTGGCCAGGACAGTAAGCGCACACTAACTATGGTGAGGTGAGAAACAAAAGGATTAATTCAGATTATAATTTGAAATAGAAAACACGTGCAAGGGAGGGTGCGTTTTAATGTGCTGGCAGTGTGTGTAGCGTCCAGATTGTGGATCTAACGGCTATGCGTTCATCTTCTCCATTCAAACTCAGACGAACAAAATGCAGAATCCGGTGACCGGAGCTAGGGCTCCGGCACCGGAAACTTCAAACTAAGAACAAATCATCATGTAAATGTATCAAAATGTCCAGATCTGACCATTTAATAGAGCTAAACACGAATCCAACACTCAAATACACAGATATTCCATGAATTCATCAAATCGAAGCAAATAAAGTTTGACATCAAACTTTCAAATCCTGATTTCTCACTCATTATTCATGCATTTTCGAATCTAATTAGTGCAACATACTCAGCAAAGTTCATAGATCACAATGCACATAAGAAATTCCAGATCCATGAATTTCAAGTCATACCTGAGATGGAACCACTTCAAAAGCACCAAAATAGAACTCCAGATGCTGCAAATTTGTGTACTTTGATCTCCTTTTGCAAAATAAATGCAAGAGGAAGCTTGAGAGAGCCTGAATTTGAAGCTTCGAAGCAACCTGCTCTGAATGGCAACTCTCTAATTCTTCACTTTCAGCCTTGATTGATGAGAGAAATGTGATCCTTGGAGCTTGTAGAAGAAGAATATGAAGAGAAATGAGAGAGGTGTGGCTTGAAGAGAGGGATTCGAAAAAATTTTCTCTGGTGCAAGAAACTTTGAATCTGAGAAATGAGAGAGTGCTAGCTTGCATTTAGGGTTTGGTTAGCTTTTATATGAGGTGCTTATCATGCTGATTAGGGTTTGCAAGCAAAGGCACGTGAGAAGAGAGTGTGTGATCTGAATTTGCATTATGGCAAGAAGAGTGTGATCTTTTCTTTCACTCGTGCATCCCTCCCCTCCTTGGCACATGCTGACCTCATTTGATTCACTCATTCACCACTGCATAAATCCTGGCCCTTGGATGCTTGTATCATGCTTTTCCCATGACTTTGCAAAAAATGCATTTTATGAAATACCATGCACTCATGCACGGAATTGTTTGCTTCCTTGGGCAACAAACCTTCTCATACATTGCCTTGATGCACTATGACCTTATTTTTCCCATAACATCACTTAAAAAACAAGTTTCATGAGGTTTTGCATTTGTGGAAGGCTTGAAATTCATGTCATGCCCTAGATTTCAAGAGATTTTCGAAGGACATATCTCTCAAACCATGAGGGCTATGAAAAAGTACTTGTACTTTTCAAAAATGGGAGACTTTAATCTTCAATTTTCATGTTTGGTGGAAATTCATTTGAAGCTTTTTTCACCAAGTTATGTACACTTGAAAATTAGGGCAAAAGGTTACTAAAAATGGCAAATTTCATGACCTATCTTATGCCAAAAATGCAAAACACCTCAAAACCTCTTGATTCTTGATCTTTTACTTTGCCAAACCTCTTCTAAGGTTATAAGAACATCCCTTGACTAGAAAAATAGGGTTGGACCCTTTGAAATCTCACAGTTGACTTCTAGAATGCACAGTTGACCAATTTCTTCTTTTACAAGCAACTGAAGAAATACCTGACTTCCACAAGGAATTTTCTCACCAAATTTCATCCCTAGGATCCTATTAACATATGATAGAATTTGCCCAAATGAAATGGCCAAAGTCACAAAGTTTTCATGCTTGAAACTCAAACCCTAATTTGGGATCATTGTGTAGGAGCTTTGCCCTAGCTTGAATTCCCTGATGATCTTCCCACCTCCTGGGCTTTTGTGAATAATCTTAAGCTTGTGAATGCAATGTAGACTCCTCATAGGACTTGAGAAAATCCATTGGGCCTCTTGTTATAGCTTGAGGTGCCTCAAATCCCTCCACAGATGATCATATGCCTAATGTTAGGTCATGAGAATATTATGCCTCATCTTTCCATGCTAAGATGCCAAGAATATGATATACTTATGATGACTATGGTATGATAATGATGCTTAAAAAGAAGAGGGAAAATTTGGGGTGTTACAGCTGCCCCTATTCAAACAACTGTTAATCTGAAAAGGACAGTAGCACGGGCTATCGACCGTTCAAGATAAACTGTGGTTGAATACCAAGAAAACCTGAAATTTGCACTCTGCTAGAGAATGCAAGAACTGGGAAATAAACCCAACCAAATGACGCTTTGGTGACTGAGGTGGAGAGAAAGCAGACGAGCTCCTTCCAAGTTGAAACTGTTATTTGGAATCGAAATACTTTGACAGACGAGTCTTCTTCGAACAATCCTGTTACGCCAGGTGCTGGACATACGAGCCCTCATATACTTTGCAAAACATATGGCTTGAGACAGACGAATCTCCTTCGGATAAACCTGTTATGCCAGGACCGGTGATGCACATTAAGTCTGTGGGATAGACATGCATAATCAAGGTAGACGAACCTTCTCCATATATTATCCGTGGATATATGGTTTAAGACAGACAAGCCTTCTTCGAGCAAACCTGTTACGCCAGGTGCAACATTAATAAGTGGAGTTTGAGACAGACGAGCCTCCTTCGGATAAACATGTTAGGCCAGGGCCGGTAATCATTTTGACGTTTAATCCCACCGTCAGGACTTCAAACCTCTTCAACACAGATGAGCATTTGATGATCGCCAAGAGAACACAGACAAGTGCCATAAGTCAATGATACAAACGAATATCAGATGATGATATGAGAAACACAGACGAGCGCTTCAGGCGACGATACAGACGAATATCAACCACTGATATAGACGAATACCAGAAATCCAAACACAGACGAGCATTTAGGGTAGCAATACAGACGAGTACCAGTGTAATTATCAACTCAACACATACGGATATAAGCTGACACAAACGAGTGTGAGGGATGATAAACACGAGTATCCAAACAATGCAGACGAGCTTCAAACAGATAACAAACACAGACGAGTGTTGGGGAATGCAGACGAGCAATAAGCAAATATCAAGCACAGACGAATGTTGGGAATTGCAGACGAGCAACAACAAATATCAAACACAGACGAGTGCTGGGAAGTGCAGACGAGCAACAACAATTACAACCATGGGCAACTGCTGGGGAAGGCAAACGAACAATACCAAAGTGATAACACATACGAGTGTTGGGAAATATTTCAATGATGGTTGTATCTCAATCATGAAACTCTGCGGGGAAATGACGATCTTCCAACACGGTTGGGGAGAAAATATTTGACAGTTAAACTTTGTGGGGAATGGGCCTCCCACTGCCTTCTGGGCATACTCCATTGGTGGGAAAGTAAACTGCTGGGGATCCCCATCTGTCTTGACTTAGCTGAGGAAAACCCTACTTGGGAGAATGTGACGCCATCCTGCAAAACCTGCAACAACAGAAAACACATATGTGCCCCGGGGACTTGCATGGTATGATTTGTTCATCCATCGTCACCCGACACTCAAAGAAGATTTCAAATGTTTCCCTGCAATGTCATTTTTTTTAGAAAACAAATCACCATGCTCTAAATGCAATGCTATTTTTGCCAAAAATTCAGGACATTTTTGCAAACAACAGATAAACACAACACAGCTTTTTTGACTGAATATTCCTTTATTGAAAGGCCTCTGAATAGGCAAAGTTTTTTACATTAGGAAGCAACCACCTGGAAAGAGGTAGCTACTATAAAAATTGAGAAAATAAACTATCCTAATGGAAATGGGCACGACATCCCAATGAGTTTCCTTCTTGCTATGACCAGCATGTCTTCAAAACTCTTTGTTCTTGCCTTTGCTTTCTGAGAAGATGAGGAGACTGATTCCTATCCTTCTGATATTTGTCAAGCTGTATGAAACGATGATTTGGTTCAGATTACTCGGATCGCAGTTGTTCGCTTATTCCCTTGTTTTGCGTGGATCGCCCTTTCGGGTATTCAGTCCACCGGGATACCCATTTTTGCCTGAGCTGTCCAATGCGGCTTTTCAACTCAGCGGGTGTACATTTTTTTGTTTATTTTCCCTTATTTTTGCCCGAGCTTTTTATTCTGTTTTTAGCTCGCCAGGATGCCCTTTTCTTGCCTGGACTTTAATTCTATTTTTGTGTCCAGCGGGTCTATTTATGCGAAGTATTTTTTAACTGCGTCCGAGTTAACAGGGGATTGGAAATCTTCTCCATCCATAGTGGTGAGCATCAATGCTCCTCCTGAGAAAACTTTCTTCACTATGAATGGTCCTTCGTAGTTTGGGGTCCACTTGCCCCTGTGATCTGAACATGGAGGAACGATCCTCTTGAGCACAAGCTCTCCTACTTGATACTCCCGAGTACGTACTCGTTGGTCGAATGCTCACTTCATTCTCCTCTGATAAAGCTGAACATGACAGATAGCCGCTAATCTCTTTTCCTCAATTAGACATAGCTGATTGTATCGAGCACGTACCCACTCAGCCTCGTCAAGCTTCACATTCATCATCACACGCAATGAAGGAATTTCTACCTCGACAGGCAAGACTGCCTCCATACCATATACCAATGAGAAAGGAGTTGCCCCAGTTGACGTCCTGACTGACGTTCGGTACCCATGCAGCGCAAATGGTAACATCTCATGCCAATTTTTGTAAGTGACAACCATCTTTTGCACAATCTTCTTAATATTCTTATTTGCTGCCTCTACCGCGCCATTCATCTTTGGTCGATAAGGAGAAGAGTTGTGATGCTGAATCTGGAAGTCCCGACACAATTTTGCCATCATCTTGTTGTTCAAGTTAGAACCATTGTCAGTAATGATTCTTTCGGGCACTCCGTATATGCAAATAATGTCTCTTTTCAAAAATCTAGCTACCACTTGATGAGTGACATTGGCATAAGATGCTGCTTCAATCCACTTAGTGAAGTAATCGATCGCAACCAAGATGAAGCGGTGACCATTTGAAGCAGTAGGCTCTATCTTCCCGATCATGTCAATGCCCCACATAGAAAAGGGCCAAGGAGATGATATGACGTTGAGCGGGCTGGGAGGAACATGCACCTTGTCTGCATAAATTTGGCACTTGTGGCACTTACGGGCGTATGAACAATAGTCTGCATCTATTGTCATCCAATAGTACCCCGATCTCAACAACTTCTTTGCCATTGCATGTTCTCCTGCATGAGTACCAAAGGAACCCTCGTGGACTTCCTGCATCAATAGGCTTGCTTCGTGTCTATCCACCCATCTGAGCAAGACCATGTCAAAGTTCCTCTGATACAAAACCCCATCTGTATTCAAGAAGAAGCTAGCAGCAAGTCGTCTTAAGGTCTTCTTGTCATTGGATGATGCCCCAGCTGGGTATTCCTGCTTTTCCAGGAAGAGCTTGATATCAAAGTACCAAGGTTTCTTGTCAGACACTGCGTCTACAGAGAAAGCATGAGCTGGTGCATCAAGCCTGGAAATGTTGATCCTAGGCACATAATTCCAACACAAGACTTTGATGGACGAAGAGAGAGTAGCCAATGCGTCGGAAAATTGATTCTCATCTCGTGGTATGTACTGAAGCTTAACCGTTGTGAAGAACGTCAACCGTCTTTTGGCATAATCCCTATAAGGAATTAAATGTTCTTGATGCGTATACCACTTGCCGGTAATCTGATTGATAACGAAGGCTGAATCTCCGAATATATCGAGGGTTTTAATCCGAAGATTAATAGCCTCCTCTATTCCCATTATGCATGCCCCGTATTCCGCTTCATTGTTGGTGCAGCCAAAAGTAATTCTGGCAGCGAAGGGAAAGTGAACACCTTCGGGAGTGATAAGAACATCACCAACTCCACGCCCGTTGATATTGACTGCCCCATCAAACATCAACTTCCATTTGGATTCAGGGTCTGGCCCCTCCTCCGGAAGTGGTTCCTCGCAATCTTTTTCTTTGAGGTACATGATGTCCTCATCAGGGAAATCAAATTTCATTGGTTGATAGTCATCTTCAAGAGGTTGCTGTGCAAGGTAATCTGACAATACACTTCCCTTGATGGCTTTCTGAGAAGTATACTGTATGTCATATTCTGTTAAAATCATTTGCCACCTTGCAACCCTTCCGGTTAACGCTGGTTTCTCAAAGATATACTTGACAAGATCCATTTTGGAGATTAGCAGTGTGGTATGGGTCAACATATACTGTCTCAGTCGGCGAGCAGCCCATACCAAAGCGCAACAAGTTTTCTCGAGCAGTGAGTAACGGGATTCACAGTCGGTAAAATTTTTGCTAAGGTAATAAATAGCGTACTCTTTTCGACCAGACTCATCATGTTGGCCTAAAACACACCCCATTGACCCTTCTAGCACAGTTAAGTACATGATAAGTGGCCGTCCTGGAACTGGAGGCATTAGAATCGGAGGTGTCTGCAAATATTCTTTTATCTTTTCAAAGGCTTTTTGGCAGTCCTCATTCCACCTGACCGTTTGCTCTTTTCTTAGCAATTTGAATATTGGTTCGCACGTGGCAGTTAGATGAGATATGAACCGTGAAATGTAGTTCAACCTCCCTAAAAACCCGCGCACTTCTTTTTCTGTTTTAAGTGCAGGCATATCTTGTATTGCTTTTACTTTTGCAGGATCCACCTCGATTCCTTTCTGGCTAACAATAAAACCCAGCAGTTTTCCGGAACGCACTCCGAAAGTGCACTTGTTTGGATTCAACCTCAGCTTATACTTTATCAGTCTATAGAACAGCTTCTTGAGATTGACCAGATGCTCTTCTTCGTATCAGGACTTAGTGTAACACGGTGGGAGAACTGACTTTAAGCAATGTTGCGGATAGCAAGAGTCGCCACCGACTTTTATTTTATCCAAAGGAAAGGTTATAAAAGAACAGAAAAGACCTTAGAGAATATTTTGGGTCCGGGGGGTAGGTTATGAAAAGGGAAGGTATTAGCATCCTTTTCATCCATGGTTATCCATGGGCTCTTAGGTACTTAAGCTCACTTTAAATTGCTTTTTGAAAGTGTAGTGTGTGAATAGAAAATTTTCAGAATAGTTAATAAATAATCCATGTAAGGATGTGTTAAAAACTTGTTTGAAAATTTGTTTGAAATTTGTTTAAGTGTGAAAAAGTTTTGAAGTGAGCAAGTACCTAGGAGTAACCTACCCTAATGTTTAAAGTCTTTCTTGTTCTTTTTCCTTTCCTTGGTAAGACTATCCCTACTATTAAGAAGTAGGTAGTCCTTACTTTGGATGTAAAGGGACATGTGAGGGACAATTTGATTTTGAAGGTCATGGTGGGGTGTAATAAGCATAAAGAAGGGACTATCATCATTTATTTCGAATGGGACTCGATTCGTAAAGGCAACCATAAGGGACATTGATGATTTTCTTTCGAGGGACTTGCTTTATACACCCCACTTAACCATTATTCGTAGGCAACTTGAGGGATAACCTTAGAAAGTGAGACGGCGATTTAAAATCGACTTACGTGTGTGTCGTGTTTAATTTAATTATCTTATATTAAAAATTATCTAGATTTATTTTAATATTGCATACATGTTGTTACACTCCCTAATTACTAACCATAGTAAAAATAATTAAAATAGTTACAAAATTACAACCGAGAAACAATTACAAAATTATAATAATAATAAATAAAATAGCAAATTAAGCAATAAATAATAAAATATAAATAATAAAGGGGTTAGTGATAATAATAAATACGATTTAGCAAAATAAACATAATTGAATTATAAATAGGTTAGTGATAATAATAATAACAATTAGAAATAAGGTTAGAAATATAAGAATAATAAATAATAATATGGTTAGTAATAAAAATAAACAAAATTAATCAAAATATTATAATAATAATAAGGAATTACCAATTTTTAATATAAAAAACTATATATATAAAAAACAAATATGAATGAACAATTATTTTAATTCACAAATTATTAAGTTATATTTTAATTATAAAGTTACTACAAAAATCTAATTATTATAGACACAATTAGTTCTAAACAAAAGTTATAAAAGAAATGTTTATTTAATATATAAAGAGAAAAATAAATTATTTACAAAAAATTTAATTTTTAATAATATGAAATATATTTATATTTTAGATGATGGAAATAATTTATAATTATATTCATAATATTTACATGAATAATACTAAATAAATGTACATTATAATTACATTAGAAAATAAATTAAAGAAATAGAATTAGATTTGTATTTTTAAAAATATTTTTAGAGTTTTATAAAATTAGGTTTTTATTTTTTAGGATTTGTGAAAATTAGGGTTAACTTATATACAAAAAAATTATTTTTTAATAATCATATAAAGTTATCTTAATTAATATAAAACTATACAAAATAATAAAAAATAAAAAAAAACCAAGAGTTTTATATTTTTCTAGAAAAATTATTTTAAGAGTAATTAGACTATATAATATATATACATATTTTATAATATAAATAATAATGTGTTAATTATTTAAACCAATTGAATTAAACTAGAAAATAAAAGAAAATGAAAGAAAGGAAAAGAAAAGGAACCTGGTGGGATTTGATCCCAGGACTTCACCCTTGCAAGCAGCAACAACATCCACTGGACCAGCCAGGCGCAGGTGAGAAAGAATGAAGCATGGTTGCTTTTGTGCCTTGCTCTTGAAAATCCAGAAAAAAAAAAAAAAAAAAAAAAAGGGCTGGGGTGGTTTTGAACCCAGGACCCTTCAGTTAAACATGCGCACGCTTTACCACCTGGCTGGGAGAGCCTTCCTGTTAACTTGTTAACCTTGAATCATTATATATTAAGCCTTCTATAATCCTGAAAATAAAACAAAAATAATGGCCCCAGCATGATTCGAACCATGGCCCTTTCATCAAATACACACGCACCCTTCCACTGGGACAAGAGACGTTCTTGTGAAACAAACAGAACATAAAACATTATAATATTAAAATAAAATTTGAATTCAAAAAAGGGCGCGCGCTGAGTCTTCTTCTTCCTTGAGATTTCGCAGGTTTTCCTGCGAAATTTCCTGGGAGTTTTCCTTCCAATTTTCCTGCGTACCAAAACCTGTGTATTCACAACCACCAAGCAAATAGCAAAATTTCTTAAAATTAAGGCAAGCAATGAATTCCTGGAAGTCCATACAACATCACCATGTTCCTGAAATTCATTTATATATGATAAATCGCAAAGCCCTAAATGAGGTTGATAAACCCTAGTTATGGCCGATTCCATTCTAAGCCCTGAATCTTCAATTAATTAGTCCAGAAAGCATCTATGGATCATCACAAACACGAATCAAGCATTAAACTTAAACAATGATGATTAATTGTATGAAAACGAAAAAATTCGAAAGTGAAAGAAAACATGATTCGGTTCATGCTGTTTATGGCATTATGAATGATTCTGATGATTGCTACATGATCACTGAAGGTCAAGGAAGCTATTGCAACCTTTGTGAAGCCTTGAAACTGCCTTATTCTCAAAATCCGAATCTCACTTTTCTTGTGAATTTTTGAACTATGAACTCACCTTGAAGCTGCTGGATTTCGTGAATGAGAACTAGGGTTATGCTTAGTATATATGTGTCATTGATTTAGGTCAGAAACATGGATGGGTTATGTGAAAGTTTGATCCAAAAAATATTCAAAAAGATCATAGTGTAAATTTCAAATATTTGATCATGAGTGCTTGCTATTTTGAGATAATTCACATGATTTCATTCCTCTTTGACTCTAATCAATAATTATGAATTTCTAGAAACAATATCTTCACCCAAAAATAGATTTTCATATTTTTTATTTATTTAAAATGATTTTTATGAATTAAATCAATAATAAATAAATAAAAAATAATAAAAATGATGAATTTTGGTCAATTGGGTCGTGCACAATATTATGAGATGGATTGGGTCATAAATTAGGCAGCCCATTTGGAAAGAAATACTTCTAAGCCTCCATTTTCAACATAAACCATCACAAAATTGTACAACTTTGCAAGGGCCCCTTTCCCTCAATTTTAAAGGTATGAGGGTGTTCTTGGACTTTTTGGAAAGCTTGAAGAGTCCTATAAACAACCCCATTGGTTTCAGGTCCATATCATTTACCAATCTCAAGTTATGCCCTTTTGAAGTTGTTGACTATTTGTTGACTTTTGAAATGACCTATAATGTCTTAGATCATATCTTTCAAATGAAGCATTTTTGGGATTAACTTTTAACATCAAAGTTGTAGGGAATTCAATTTCCTTAAAAATGAGCTTTGGATGGAGACTTGGTGATGAAGTATGTGAAAGTTATGCCTGGTCAAAGTTCAGTTGACTTTTACTGAGGAAACCCTAATTTAGAAACTCCTGATTATTGATGATCTGGAATCTCTTTGATGAATCATGATCAACCCTTGATCAAATGATGAATTTTACTTCATATACTTGATGTTGGCAAAAAATCATGAAGTTTGACTTTGGTTTGGCCACAGTTGACCTCAGTTTGACTTTTTGACTGTATTGACTGATTTTGACTTATCTGATCATCTGACTGAGCAAACTTTTGAGAAAAGTCTTGAAACTTGACATGGGGGTTCTTACACACATATAAGATGCTATGAAACTCACTTGAGGTATTGGAAGTCCATTTAGTCTGATTAAAGTCAAAACCCTAGTTTTGGATGCACTGCTTAGGAGGTGCATTGCCTGAGGGAATTGTCAACTTCTTTGACCAATTGTGAACTTTGTGAACCTTGTGAACCATCATAAGATGTCTTGTGAACCTTATGAACCTTCAAGAAGCAACCTATGGACTTCATGAACTTCATGAAAGGTCTTGTAAATGTTGAGAAGCTTGTGAACCTTGTGAACCTTCAAGAAGTGACTTGTAGACTTCATGAACCTCATGAAAGGTTATATAAGCATTGAGAAACTTGTGAACCTTGTGAACCTTCAAGAAGTGACTTGTAGACTTCATGAACCTCATGAAAGGTTATATAAGTGTTGGAGAACTTGTGAACCTTGTGAACCTTCTTAGAACACAAAGTCTTGTATTGTGAGGGCAAATTTTGGGGTGCAACAGCTGCCCCTGTTCAATTTTCTGAAACCTGAGAGGTTAGATTGGTATATTTGCCAGTCGTAACCTGGAAGGTTGAAGGGGATTGAACACAAAAGCCCAAAAATTTGCACTCACCAGTGCATTAGAGTGATACAGTTGAATATGATTGAGCGGGCTTAAAGATGCCACTAGGGGAAAGTTCCTCAGATATATTTCTTGGAAGATAAAGCAGTCCAAAATATGGAGGCATAATGAAAACTGTCAGGAGTCTGGAGCAGTCCTGAGGTATTGATGATATACTTTCAGGATACTGGAGTAATACTGATGTAACAGCATGTCTTCACAAGGATAGAGCAATCAATAATGATAACCCTAAAGCAGTCTTGAAATAATGATATGACTCCAGGAGGATAGAGCAATGATAACTCTAAAGCAGTCTTGAAGCAATGATTTCAGGAGGATAGAGCAATGGATAGCTCTAAAGCAGTCTTGAAGTAATGATATGACTCCAGGAGGATAGAGCAATGGATAGCTCTAAAGCAGTCTTGAAGTAATAATGTGATTTCAGGAGGATAGAGCAATCAATAATGATAACTCTAAAGCAGTCTTGAAGTCAGGAGAAGTTATCAGGAGGATAAAGTAACCCTGAGGTGACAATAAAGCAGTCCCAAAGAAGAAGAAGCTCATCAGGAGGATAAAGTAACCCTGAGGTGACAATAAAGCAGTCCCAAAGAAGAAGAAGCTCATCAGGAGGATAAAGTAACCCTGAGGTTACAATAAAGCAGTCCCAAAGTAATAAGAAGCTCATCAGGAGGATAAAGTAACACTGAGGTTACAATAAAGCAGTCCTGGAGATCATAAGTTTGTTTGTTGGATAATTAACCTGAAACCAGGTATCATTCTGTATAATAACATTAGTTTATGCTTTATGTATGCATGTATGATATGATGCACTTAGGTAATGTTCTATATGTCTATGGATATGTATGTTATGGTATGATGTAAATGATGTATGTATGATATGATACTGCCGGAAGCGTCTGGATATCTTCGTATAACAACTGCTGGCCAGGGAAAATAAATCCCGATTCGTTGTTGAAGAATATATAACCCTCTGTCTGCTGGGGATAACAGGGTATAGATATAACCTCCCGTTGTTGGGGATGGTAAGGTATAGATAACCTTCGTCTTCGTTTGATAGTAGGATAAGTATAACATCCCGTCTTCGTTCGTCGTACCCTTATTGGAAAGTTCTTTCCCGAATATCCGTATGAGGATAAAAGAGATGGATATAACTTCCAGGGGAGATGGGACTTTATGAAGATGGATTTGTCCTACTGAGGGATTTGTAACTGTTTTATAGAGATGAACCGGCGAAGCTTCGTTGAAATCCTTCCCTCGTTCGTCCTTAGTAAATACTATTACTGCATTTTCATGCATTTCTGGTAAACATTAATCATATTAAAAGCATACATGCATTTCTGGTAAACATCAATCATATTCAAAAGCATACATACATTCAAACACAACCAATGGACGTTTCGCTTATGTAAATAGGGTAAAAGTAAATCTGGATTCAAAAGATGGAATTTATTTATATCAAAAAGTGACCCATGCACGGGTAAGTTTGTACAAGGAGACATAAACCCTAGTAAGAGGATTTTGTCGTACAGTTTTACAAAAAGAATCAGCTATGTGGGAAACAAACCCATTGAGTTTCAATTCTACTATTGCCACTCAAGTATCTCATCTTCTTGCTGTTGAGACGGAAACGATTGGATTGAGCTTTATCTGTTCGAGCTTGAATAAGTAGTACAACTGGTTGCAGTCTCTTGAGTGATCCAAACGAGACATAGTCATACGCTTTAATCCCTAACTTTTGCCTGGATTGCCCTTTCAGGTTTTCAATCCACCGGGATACCCTTTTTTGCCCAAGCTGCCTTTTCAGGTTTTCGACTTGCCGGGTGTACATCTTTTTATATATATCCCTAATTTTTGCCCAAACCCTTTTGGTTTGCCGGGATGCCCTTATTTTTGCCTAGGCCTGTCAACCTAGCGGGTCTCTTTTTATGCGTAGTATTTTTTAACTATGTCTGCGTTTACAGGCTGTGGGAAGTCTTCACCATCCATTGTAGTCAGTATCATGGCACCTCCTGAGAACACTGTCTTGATTACAAACGGTCCTTCATATGTTGGAGTCCACTTGCCCCTAGGATCACCCTGTGGTAATATGATACGCTTGATTACCAAGTCACCAGCCTGATATACCTTTGGCTTAACCTTCTTGTTAAAAGCTTTGATCATTCGCTTCTGGTACATCTGGCCATGACAAACTGCTGCTAACCTTTTCTCATCAATCAAATTTATCTGGTCCAGTCGAGTCTGAATCCACTCATCTTCATCCAAGCCTGCCTCCTTCATAATTCTCAAGGAGGGGATCTGAACTTCAACGGGCAGAACTGCTTCCATACCATAGACTAAGGAGAATGGGGTTGCCCCTGTTGAAGTACGTATTGTAGTACGATAACCATGAAGAGCAAATGGTAACATCTCATGCCAATCCTTGTAAGTAAATGTCATCTTCTGTACAATCTTCTTAATGTTCTTATTAGCAGCTTCAACTGCCCCATTCATCTTTGGACGATACGGAGAAGAGTTGTGATGCTTAATCTTAAACTGCGTGCAGAGATCAGTAATCATAGTATTGTTCAGATTAGAGCCATTGTCAGTAATAATCCTTTCAGGGATGCCATACCTACATATGAGATTATTCTTAATGAACCGAGCCACAACATTCTTAGTCACAGATGCGTATGAAGCTTCCTCTACCCACTTCGTAAAATAATCAATAGCAACCAGGATGAAACGATGCCCATTAGAAGCAGTAGGCTTGATCTCACCAATCATATCAATGCCCCACATGGCAAAGGGCCAAGGAGCAGTCAACACATTCAATGGTGATGGAGGTACATGGACTTTGTCAGCATAAATTTGACATTTGTGACAAGTTCTGGAGTGTCGGTAGCAATCAGCTTCCATGGTAGACCAATAGTAACCTGCTCTCAAAATCTTCTTTGCCATGGTATGACCACTAGAGTGAGTGCCAAAGGTCCCATCATGCATCTCTTCCATAATCTCAGCTGCTTCTTTCTTATCCACACAACGAAGCATAGTTGAATCATGATTGCGCTTGTACAGAATCCCATTACTCAAAAAGAACTTAGCAGCAAACCTCCTCAGGAACTTCCTATCTTTGACAGATGCCCCTTCAGGGAATTCCTGAGCTTCAAGATATCTTTTCACTTCATAGAACCAAGGCTTCTCCTCTGCCCCTTCAGTGTCAATCTCATTGCAGTATGCAGGCTTTTCAAATCTATCAATAGTAATCTTGGGAGCTTCATCATCCCAGCTGATCTCAAACATAGATGCCATGGTGGCCAATGCATCTGCCAACTGATTCTCTCTTCGTGGAATATGTCCAAAGGTAATCTCTTTGAAATGTGGGATCAAAGACAACACATGCTCCCTGTAAGGAATGAGATTATCATGCTTGGTATCCCAATCTCCTTTAATCTGACTTACTACCAGGGCTGAATCTCCATACACATCAAGGAACTGAATCTTCATATCAACAGCAACTTTAATACCCATGATACATGCCTCATACTCAGCTATGTTATTGGTACAGTAGAAACAAAGTCTGGCAGTAATCGGGGTATGACAACCTTCAGGGGAACTAATCACAACACCAATACCATTACCATGTGCATTAGAGGCACCATCAAAAACCATAGTCCATCGGGATCCTTGTTCAGGTCCGTCATATTGTCCAGGTTCTTTGGTAACAGTCATAATGTCTTCATCAGGGAACTCAAAATTCATTGACTGGTAGTCATCTACTGCTTGATGAGCCAAATGATCAGCAACAACACTTCCTTTGATGGCCTTCTGAGTAGTATACTGTATATCATATTCTGTTAAGATCATTTGCCATCTTGAAATTCTTCCGGAGAGAGCAGGTTTCTCAAATATGTACTTGATTGGATCCATATTTGAAATCAACAAGGTAGTATGGGTCAACATATACTGTCTTAGTCGGCGAGCAGCCCATGCCAAAGCGCAGCAAGTTTTCTCGAGCAGTGAGTATCTTGTTTCACAGTCGGTAAACTTTTTGCTAAGGTAGTATATTGCCTGCTCTTTTCGACCAGACTCGTCATGTTGCCCCAACACACACCCCATTGAGTTGTCTAACACTGTTAAGTACATGATCAAGGGTCTTCCATCAACCGGTGGCATCAAAATTGGTGGCTCTAGCAGATATCTCTTGATTTCATCAAAGGCAGTTTGGCACTCATCATTCCATTCCATCACCTGATCTTTCTTTAATAACTTGAAGATTGGCTCACAGATGGTAGTTAATTGGGAAATAAATCTTGCAATGTAGTTCAGTCGTCCCAAGAAACCTCTAACCTCCTTCTCAGTACGGGGAGCTGGCATCTCTCGTATAGCTTTCACTTTTGCAGGGTCCACTTCAATACCTTTTCCACTGACAATGAAACCCAGGAGCTTTCCAGATCTAACTCCAAAAGTACACTTGTTTGGGTTCAATCTCAACTTGTATTTCTTCAACCTCTCAAACAACTTGTGCAGATGATCAAGATGTTGCTCTTCATTCTGAGATCTGGCTATCATATCATCCACGTATACTTCTATCTCATGATGAATCATATCATGAAACAAAGCCACCATAGCACGCTGATATGTTGCCCCTGCATTCTTCAAACCAAATGGCATCACCTTATAGCAAAAGGTGCCCCACTGTGTCACAAATGTTGTCTTCTCCATATCTTCAGGTGCCATCTTGATTTGATTGTAACCAGAGAAACCATCCATAAAAGAGAATACCTTATGCTGAGCAGTGTTGTCTACCAGAATATCAATATGAGGAAGTGGAAAGTCATCTTTAGGGCTAGCCTTGTTCAGATCCCTGTAGTCTACACACATACGTACCTTACCATCTTTCTTAGGAACTGGTACCACATTTGCAACCCACTGAGGATAAGAAGTCACTGCTAAGAACCCTGCATTGAACTGCTTCATTACCTCTGCCTTGATCTTTTCTGACATTTCAGGACGCATACGACGAACCTTCTGCTTCTTTGGACGACAATCTTCTTTCACTGGCAACCGGTGAACCACAATGTCTGTATCCAACCCTGGCATATCTTCATAAGACCAAGCAAAGATCTCCACATAGTCACATAACATCTGAATCAACCTGCTCTTGACACTGTCCTCTAAATCAGCCCCTACCTTGACCTCTTTTCTGTCTTCCTCAGTTCCCAGATTCACAACTTCGACTGGCTCTTCATGTGGCTGTATAGCTTTCTCTTCTTGTTGTAACAACCTAGCAAGCTCTACAGGTATTTCACAATCGTCCTCATTTCCGTCTTCAGTTTGATAGATCGGATTCTCGAAATTGTAATTGGCAATAGTAGAACTGTTATCAACAGGATCCAGAGTGGATGAGGATCTGCATTTAGTGATGTGGGTGTGTGTAAGAACACATAGCTGATAAAGCAAAAAGACAAGAAAAGAAAGACAAGGAACACAATATTTACGAAAACGAAACGTCCACTGATTTTATTGAATGAAGTATGCAAATGAAATGACAGCCCATAACAAGCACACCATTGTGCCCCGGGTAAGGCACATGGCTTGAAAGTTTTATTGTTCAGAAATTACAAATGTAAAAAAAACACAACACAGTAATAGTATTTACTCCTGACTAAAGGAGATAGGGATAACATCTTCAGCTTTCCAATTATTGAGTCCAGCACCCACAGTAGGAAAAATCCATGCATCCAAGTTGTAGTCTTCATCTTGATCTCCCACAGCATTGATGACCCCTTGATTGGTGATACGAGCAGCACGAGCACGACGAACAGCCTTCTGGGACTCTGCAGTGAAACCCAAACCAAACTTGTCAGACTTGTACGGAATATCAGGAAGCTGACCCCAAATAGTACAACCACCTTCATCCACTACAGCTCTAGCATCATTGAGGGAGGCCATTGCCATTGTTGGAGATTTCCTGATGACCACAGGAACTTTCTTCACAGCAGGAGGAGCCACACAATCATTACCAACCCAGGGAACCACTTCAAATGACTGACATGGAGTCTCAATGTATTCACCTTCTACTTCCAGATACTTGAAAGTGTTTACATGGCTGACAAAGTATTCTTCCTCTCCAAAGACAGTAACAACCTTTCCATTCACCGGATATCTCAACTTTTGGTGTAATGTAGAGGTCACAGCACCTGCCCCATGGATCCAGGGACGACCAAGCAGACAAGAGTACGAAGGACGAATATCCATCACATAGAATGTAGCAGTAAACACCTGAGAGCCAACCTTGATTGGAAGATCCATTTCTCCATGCACTACTCTTCTAGAACCATCAAAAGCCTTTACCACAATATTACTGGGCTTCAACACCATATCTTCAGGACTCAGCTTATTCAGGACTTCCTTGGGCAACACATTCAGAGATGAACCATTGTCTATCAGCACATGTGACAGGGTAGTGCCCCTGCATTCAATTGAAATATGCAAGGCCCTGTTATGATCCCTCTTGGCAGGGGTCAAATCAGCATCAGAGAATCCTAACCCGTTGTCATAGGTCAGGTGAGCAACACAGTTTTCAAATTGGTCTACAGAAATTGCACTGGGCACATGAGCAGACTTCAGAAACTTGATCAAGGACTTGGCATGAGCCTCAGAACACAGCAACAAGGATAACATAGAGATTTTTGAGGGAGTATGCCCCAATTGGTCAACAATGTCATAATCACTCTTGCGAATGATTTTCAATACTTCTTCCATCTGCTTAGAGAGATCATCAGCAGCTGGCACATCAGTAGATACAGGCTCAATAACAGGCCCTTTGCCCCGAGCATCAGTGGTGGAAGTAGCAGCAGGAGTAACTGCACTCTTAGAAGCAACTGGAGGAGAGAAGACTCTTCCACTACGAGTGATCTTGCTAGATCCAGCAATATTATCAATGTCAATAGGCACATCAGGTAAAGGCTCCTGCTTAACACCATGGATGTAGACATCAGACCCATAGTGCCAAGGCACAGCTTTGTCAGATGTATAAGGAATAGGACCAGGAGTGGTAATGATCAGAGGAGCCACTCTGGCTTCAGCAACAACTTTCACAGGACCTTCAGCAGTAATCTTGATTGGGCCCTGATGAGTGATTTTAATGGGACCCTTTGAAGTGATTCTTACCGGTACTTTGTCAACCATATCAACCTCTTCAATCTTCTTACCCTGAGTCAGATGATCCACCATATCTTCTACAGATGCTGGTCTTCTTTCAAACACTATAGTATACTTATCCATGAGACGTTGAATTCCATCTCTCAGAATGAAGCAACTATCTGGTTTATAGGTACAATACAGACAATCTTCACGACAACCTGGAAAGATCCCAGCTTGTACTAACCTCTTTTTGATAACGGACAATGGTGTGGTCAACTCCATAACTGAATAGACATGCAGATCTTCATCAATGTCTTCATCAATGGCATTGACAGTCTTCTCGTGATTTGGCAGTGGTGCTGTAATCACGTTTGGTGGATCAAATTCAATTTCTCCAGCATCAATCATATCTTGAATTTTGTTCTTCAAGACCCAGCAGTTATTAGTATCATGTCCTGGACAGTTTGAATGATATGCACATCGTGCATTGGGATTGTACTTGGGAGAGGTAACATTGGGATTCTGAGGAGCCTCTCTCAGGGTAATAAGTTCAGCCTTCAACAAGTGTTGCAATGCCTGAGCCATTGACATGTTGATCTTCGTGAACTGTCTTCTAGCCCTCTGTTGGTTGCCCTGAGGCTGCTCTGTTGTTGCAGGAGTTGGATTTGAAATATGAACTGCACTAACAGACTGATGCCTTCTGTTACGATCAGGTTGACCATAAACAGCATTGGATTCTTTCTTCCCAGTGGGAGGCTTCTTTGCAGCACCTGATGAAGAAGTGCCCACTTGGATCTTACCATTCTTGATACCATTCTCTACTCGCTCTCCTGTCATGATCAACTCAGTGAAGCCAGATGATGAGCTTCCAATGAGATGACTGTAAAACGGACCATTCAGCGTACACATGAACATATCAACTAGTTCCCTGTCAGTCAAAGGGGGTTGAACTCTTCCAGCTAAGTCTCTCCATTTCTGAGCATACTCCTTAAAACTTTCTTTGGCACCCATGGACATGCTCTGAAGCTGCATGCGAGTGGGGGCTAAGTCAGCATTGTATTGATACTGCTTGTAGAAAGCTTCAGCAAGGTCATTCCAATCTCTGATGTTGACACTCTCCAACTGATAATACCACTCCAACTGAGCTCCAGATAAGCTCTCTTGAAAGAAATGGATCCACAATTTCTTGTCAGCAGTGTGAGGTTGAATCCTTCTGACATAAGACCTTAAGTGCAGCTTGGGACAAGAGACCCCATCATAAACAACAAAGGTAGGAACTTTGAAACCAATGGGTATCACAACCCCAGATATCAGACTCAAATCTTCAAAATCCAGCCCAGATGATTTCTGCAATTCCATAGCATCCATCCTATCCACCAGCATCTTGAATTTGTCTTCATTAGGCTCATGGTAGTAATTAGCCTCAGAATCAGAGTCCCCTATAGTGTTGTGGAGACTGCCTCTCTCTTTCTCAGATTCCTCAGATTCATAGTCATCAATTTGTTCCTTGGTCTTGACAGGACCCTTGAACCTTCTTCCCATGTTGAGCAACCCAGCAGACCTTCTAGTCTTCTTAGTCTTCTTGGCCAGCAGTGCCTTCAAATCATCTTTCCCCTTGGACAGGTTCAAGATCAGCTCTTGGAACTGTGCATTTTGTGCCTGAAGATCCTTAACTGATTGTTCAAGAGCCATTGCTGAAATAAACAGCGAGAAGATGAGAAACCTGTGCACAATTATAAACCTGTGATGCAATGAAATGATATGGGAATGCATATGCAATGTTTTCAAGGACCGCAGAATTTAAATTTGCTTAAACAAACAAGAAAGTAACTTTTTATTAGTAATAACTTGTTTTGCCTTTTAGGCTTACAAAAATGGAAATGAAATTAGTACAAAAGATGGGATTTTAAGTCTCCCATGGACGTTTCCTCTTTGTGTTGAGGTATGAGTTGAGGTTTCGTTCCTCGTGAAGTTGCTTTGTGAGCTCTAGGATTCTTGCTTGGCTTGCTTTGTAATGAGCCTCGAAAGTATCCCTTTGCTCCTTCAGTTGGATCCAAGATCTCTGCAAATCTTCCATATCAGTAGGCATGTCTGGGTGAAGGATGGTATAAGCTGTGTCTCCTTCAGCAACAGGTTCCATGATAACTGGTAGGACGGCAGGATATGGCATCATGAGTGTCTGAGCACGAGATCGTACCCATCTGAGATAAGCCTCCATAGGAATAGTATACTTAGGCTCCAGTGTCTTGCTGTCAATCCTGTTTACCTTTCCCCAAGCTCGTATGAATCTCTGACGGTAACCCTGAAGATCGTTGTCGTAATCAAACACAATGCCCTGAATCAACATGTCATGTGGACCATCGCTCCGAGCGTAACCAAATTGTCGTAAAGCTAGAGAGGGGTTGTAGGTGATACCTCCTCTTATGCCTAGAAGTGGCACATTAGGAAACTCCCCACAACGGTCAATGATGGTGACATTCTCCATAGATCTGGAGCACCAATGGATATCTGAGTGAGAAAGTGACATGATCCTCTTGGACCATCTGAACCCTTGCTCATTCTTCATTACTGAGCGAGGAAGGTGAGAAATAAACCACCTAGAAAGTAAAGGTATGCAGAACATCAAAGTCCCTCTTGCCCTTGTAGTACGGGTATGAAGAGAATGTAAGATGTCTCCAAGCAATGTAGGCACTGGATTGTGACTCAGGAAAATGTTGATGGCATGAACATCTATGAACTGATCTGGATTGGGGAACAATACTAAGCCATATATCAGCAAGGCTAGGATCTCCTCAAAAGCATCATAGCTCATGGCCTTCAAGAACATTTGAGCCTTATCCATTAGTACTTTGGCAAGAATACCCTTGACTCCAGTTCTCGTTTCTAGAACAATATCAGACTTCTTCAGATGTAGGGCTGCAGCAATAATTTCTGGTTTAAGCTCCTTCTCCAAGCCTGTGAAGGGTCTTTGATCAAGAATAGGTATACCCAGAAGCTTAGAGAACTCCTCCATGGTTGGAACCAGCTGGTAGTCAGGGAATGTGAAGCAGTGGTGCTTAGGGTCAAAGAACTGAAATAGGACACTCATCATGTCTTCACTGAACCCTGAAGTGACTAGATCCAATAGGTGACCATGTCTCTTGATGAACTGGGAATGATCAGACACTTGAGAAACCAACTCTTTAAGCTTGGCAGGTATGCCCACAAAGTTGATCCTGATGGTGTTTCTACGAGCAGAAGCCATGACCTGCAACAAAGAACAAAGATAAATCCTTTGGTCCTTGAAATGGTTAGTGAAAATGCTATGCTTATGATGCATGATGATGTCATGATGTTATGCTCAATCACAAACATGTGGCACACACAAACAAGTCACACCATAGCCCTAGGTTTAAAGGCTTGCATGAGGTTTAAGGTAAGTACCCTCCCCTGAAGTTAGATGGTTCATCCTGTCCTACAAAAGTAACCGGGTTCTAAGGGATCTCAATATCATTGATCCTTCACAAGGGTGGTTGTTCAGAAGGCAACTTACTTGCCAACCAAAACCCTCCAAGTTTAAGATCTCAATGAGCGTAGTATCGAGTGTCAACCAACTTCAGTCTGCACCAAAGCCGGTTACCTCACTACTTTCTAAAGGCCAAGATGAGTTAACTAGGGTTCTAAAAGTTAGTTAGTGCATTGACAACATATGGCAGCCTCATATTATCCTCAACTTGACTTAAGGAACATAAGCACCAACCAAGAAGTCGCACTAACTATGGCCACCAGATCAACCGTATCGATATACGTCGTACAGTTTCCTTGGTCTATTGCCATTTACCTAAGGTACACTAGATCCGGGTTAGGACCTTTCACACATAAGAGCACCCCAACAAGTAATATAAATCAAACAAGGCAAGCAATTCAAAGTGATCTTAATTCCTAAGGGTACCCCTCTTTAAAATAGATCCCCAGCAGAGTCGCCAGTTCTGTAACACGGTGGGAGAACTGACTTTAAGCAATGTTGCGGATAGCAAGAGTCGCCACCGACTTTTATTTTATCCAAAGGAAAGGTTATAAAAGAACAGAAAAGACCTTAGAGAATATTTTGGGTCCGGGGGGTAGGTTATGAAAAGGGAAGGTATTAGCATCCTTTTCATCCATGGTTATCCATGGGCTCTTAGGTACTTAAGCTCACTTTAAATTGCTTTTTGAAAGTGTAGTGTGTGAATAGAAAATTTTCAGAATAGTTAATAAATAATCCATGTAAGGATGTGTTAAAAACTTGTTTGAAAATTTGTTTGAAATTTGTTTAAGTGTGAAAAAGTTTTGAAGTGAGCAAGTACCTAGGAGTAACCTACCCTAATGTTTAAAGTCTTTCTTGTTCTTTTTCCTTTCCTTGGTAAGACTATCCCTACTATTAAGAAGTAGGTAGTCCTTACTTTGGATGTAAAGGGACATGTGAGGGACAATTTGATTTTGAAGGCCATGGTGGGGTGTAATAAGCATAAAGAAGGGACTATCATCATTTATTTCGAATGGGACTCGATTCGTAAAGGCAACCATAAGGGACATTGATGATTTTCTTTCGAGGGACTTGCTTTATACACCCCACTTAACCATTATTCGTAGGCAACTTGAGGGATAACCTTAGAAAGTGAGACGGCGATTTAAAATCGACTTACGTGTGTGTCGTGTTTAATTTAATTATCTTATATTAAAAATTATCTAGATTTATTTTAATATTGCATACATGTTGTTACACTCCCTAATTACTAACCATAGTAAAAATAATTAAAATAGTTACAAAATTACAACCGAGAAACAATTACAAAATTATAATAATAATAAATAAAATAGCAAATTAAGCAATAAATAATAAAATATAAATAATAAAGGGGTTAGTGATAATAATAAATACGATTTAGCAAAATAAACATAATTGAATTATAAATAGGTTAGTGATAATAATAATAACAATTAGAAATAAGGTTAGAAATATAAGAATAATAAATAATAATATGGTTAGTAATAAAAATAAACAAAATTAATCAAAATATTATAATAATAAGGAATTACCAATTTTTAATATAAAAAACTATATATATAAAAAACAAATATGAATGAACAATTATTTTAATTCACAAATTATTAAGTTATATTTTAATTATAAAGTTACTACAAAAATCTAATTATTATAGACACAATTAGTTCTAAACAAAAGTTATAAAAGAAATGTTTATTTAATATATAAAGAGAAAAATAAATTATTTACAAAAAATTTAATTTTTAATAATATGAAATATATTTATATTTTAGATGATGGAAATAATTTATAATTATATTCATAATATTTACATGAATAATACTAAATAAATGTACATTATAATTACATTAGAAAATAAATTAAAGAAATAGAATTAGATTTGTATTTTTAAAAATATTTTTAGAGTTTTATAAAATTAGGTTTTTATTTTTTAGGATTTGTGAAAATTAGGGTTAACTTATATACAAAAAAATTATTTTTTAATAATCATATAAAGTTATCTTAATTAATATAAAACTATACAAAATAATAAAAAATAAAAAAAAACCAAGAGTTTTATATTTTTCTAGAAAAATTATTTTAAGAGTAATTAGACTATATAATATATATACATATTTTATAATATAAATAATAATGTGTTAATTATTTAAACCAATTGAATTAAACTAGAAAATAAAAGAAAATGAAAGAAAGGAAAAGAAAAGGAACCTGGTGGGATTTGATCCCAGGACTTCACCCTTGCAAGCAGCAACAACATCCACTGGACCAGCCAGGCGCAGGTGAGAAAGAATGAAGCATGGTTGCTTTTGTGCCTTGCTCTTGAAAATCCAGAAAAAAAAAAAATAAACCAAAAGGGCTGGGGTGGTTTTGAACCCAGGACCCTTCAGTTAAACATGTGCACGCTTTACCACCTGGCTGGGAGAGCCTTCCTGTTAACTTGTTAACCTTGAATCATTATATATTAAGCCTTCTATAATCCTGAAAATAAAACAAAAATAATGGCCCCAGCATGATTCGAACCATGGCCCTTTCATCAAATACACACGCACCCTTCCACTGGGACAAGAGACGTTCTTGTGAAACAAACAGAACATAAAACATTATAATATTAAAATAAAATTTGAATTCAAAAAAGGGCGCGCGCTGAGTCTTCTTCTTCCTTGAGATTTCGCAGGTTTTCCTGCGAAATTTCCTGGGAGTTTTCCTTCCAATTTTCCTGCGTACCAAAACCTGTGTATTCACAACCACCAAGCAAATAGCAAAATTTCTTAAAATTAAGGCAAGCAATGAATTCCTGGAAGTCCATACAACATCACCATGTTCCTGAAATTCATTTATATATGATAAATCGCAAAGCCCTAAATGAGGTTGATAAACCCTAGTTATGGCCGATTCCATTCTAAGCCCTGAATCTTCAATTAATTAGTCCAGAAAGCATCTATGGATCATCACAAACACGAATCAAGCATTAAACTTAAACAATGATGATTAATTGTATGAAAACGAAAAAATTCGAAAGTGAAAGAAAACATGATTCGGTTCATGCTGTTTATGGCATTATGAATGATTCTGATGATTGCTACATGATCACTGAAGGTCAAGGAAGCTATTGCAACCTTTGTGAAGCCTTGAAACTGCCTTATTCTCAAAATCCGAATCTCACTTTTCTTGTGAATTTTTGAACTATGAACTCACCTTGAAGCTGCTGGATTTCGTGAATGAGAACTAGGGTTATGCTTAGTATATATGTGTCATTGATTTAGGTCAGAAACATGGATGGGTTATGTGAAAGTTTGATCCAAAAAATATTCAAAAAGATCATAGTGTAAATTTCAAATATTTGATCATGAGTGCTTGCTATTTTGAGATAATTCACATGATTTCATTCCTCTTTGACTCTAATCAATAATTATGAATTTCTAGAAACAATATCTTCACCCAAAAATAGATTTTCATATTTTTTATTTATTTAAAATGATTTTTATGAATTAAATCAATAATAAATAAATAAAAAATAATAAAAATGATGAATTTTGGTCAATTGGGTCGTGCACAATATTATGAGATGGATTGGGTCATAAATTAGGCAGCCCATTTGGAAAGAAATACTTCTAAGCCTCCATTTTCAACATAAACCATCACAAAATTGCCCAACTTTGCAAGGTCCCCTTTCCCTCAATTTTAAAGGTATGAGGGTGTTCTTGGACTTTTTGGAAAGCTTGAAGAGTCCTCTAAACAACCCCATTGGTTTCAGGTCCATATCATTTACCAATCTCAAGTTATGCCCTTTTGAAGTTGTTGACTGTTTGTTGACTTTTGAAATGACCTATAATGTCTTAGATCATATCTTTCAAATGAAGCATTTTTGGGCTTAACTTTTAACATCAAAGTTGTAGGGAATTCAATTTCCTTAAAAATGAGCTTTGGATGGAGACTTGGTGATGAAGTATGTGAAAGTTATGCCTGGTCAAAGTTCAGTTGACTTTTACTGAGGAAACCCTAATTTAGAAACTCCTGATTATTGATGATCTGGAATCTCTTTGATGAATCATGATCAACCCTTGATCAAATGATGAATTTCACTTCATATACTTGATGTTGGCAAAAAATCATGAAGTTTGACTTTGGTTTGGCCACAGTTGACCTCAGTTTGACTTTTTGACTGTATTGACTGATTTTGACTTATCTGATCATCTGACTGAGCAAACTTTTGAGAAAAGTCTTGAAACTTGACATGGGGGTTCTTACACACATATAAGATGCTATGAAACTCACTTGAGGTATTGGAAGTCCATTTAGTCTGATTAAAGTCAAAACCCTAGTTTTGGATGCACTGCTTAGGAGGTGCATTGCCTGAGGGAATTGTCAACTTCTTTGACCAATTGTGAACTTTGTGAACCTTGTGAACCATCATAAGATGTCTTGTGAACCTTATGAACCTTCAAGAAGCAACCTATGGACTTCATGAACTTCATGAAAGGTCTTGTAAATGTTGAGAAGCTTGTGAACCTTGTGAACCTTCAAGAAGTGACTTGTAGACTTCATGAACCTCATGAAAGGTTATATAAGCATTGAGAAACTTGTGAACCTTGTGAACCTTCAAGAAGTGACTTGTAGACTTCATGAACCTCATGAAAGGTTATATAAGTGTTGGAGAACTTGTGAACCTTGTGAACCTTCTTAGAACACAAAGTCTTGTATTGTGAGGGCAAATTTTGGGGTGCAACACTTAGCAATCATATCGTCCACATAGAATTCTATCTCCCTGTGTATCATGTCGTGGAACAATGTGACCATAGCCCGCTGATATGTTGCCCCGACGTTATTCAAACCAAAGGGCATAACTTTGTAGCAGAATGTACCCCACGGGGTAATGAACGTTGTTTTCTCCATGTCTTTCGGTGCCATCTTAATTTGAATGTACCCGGAGAAGCCATCCATGAAGGAAAATACCAAGAATTGAGCAGTGTTATCTACCAGCACATCAATGTGAGGTAACGGAAAGTCATCTTTTGGGCTTGCTCTGTTTAGATCCCGGTAATCAACGCACATACGGACTTTGCCGTCATTCTTTGGTACAGGCATAATGTTAGCTACCCAAGGTGGGTAACTAGTTACGGCAAGGAATCCAACATCCCACTGCTTCTGAACTTCCTCCTTGATCTTCATCTCCATATCAGGACGAGTTCTCCTCAGCTTTTGTTTCACAGGAGGACAGTTTTCTCTCAATGGTAGCTTATGCATAACAATGTCAGTATCCAACCCTGGCATATCTTGATACGACCAGGCGAAGATATCCATATACTCACGCAGCATACCAATCAACTCTTTCTTTACCTCGGCCTGCAGACTGGCCCCAATCCTATCTCTTTCTTCACATCTTCAGTTCCGATGTTGATAATCTCTATTTCTTCCTGATGAGGCTGAATGACCCTTTCCTCTTGTTTCAACAACCTGACCAATTCTTCGGGAAGTTCACATTCTTCCTCAACCCCTTCATCAGCTTGGTAGATAGGATTGTCAAAGTCATGCGTGATCATAGCAGGAACGTTATCACTAGAATCCGGATGATCAACACTGCACAGATGATGTGCTTATTTCAGAATCTGTTTATTTTCAAAAGAGGCGTAAACACACAAACAAAATAAAAACACATTGCCATTTTTATTTTTTGTGAAAAATTTAAAACGAAAGAAAGAGAACGCAATTTGTCTGAAAAATGTCCGTTATTTCATGGTAAAATAAAAATGCATTAAAAGCATGGTGGCCCTACAAATGGATCCGTGCACCTTGGGCAGAGTACAGGATTGACAATGCAGCATGATAAAAAAGGAAACAAGTAAATTACTTTGGTTGCCAGGTAACTTGGACGATGTCTTCAGCAGACCAGTTCTTGAGCTCCTCTCCGGGTGCACACGGGTGAATCCAGTTGTCCCAGTCACCATCATTGTCTTCTTCTTCACTTGTTGCACATATATGGTTGCGATCGAGCATCCCAACGCTTGTGAAAGTAATAGCTTTGCCACTTTGAGGCCAGTTAGACCCACCAGGTTGGTAACCAAGCCCAAACTTATCATCCTTCTTCTCTAATTCCAGCAATTTGCCCTAGCCTTGGGCGCTTCCCGACTGAACCACTTCCTTAGCCTGCTTGTAGGAGTGAATGGAGGTACCTTCTTTCTCATTGTTCCTCTCTACTGGAGTCAAAATACTGACATTAACCGCTTCGAAGGCCTGACACAGCGTTTCATGGATCTCTCCGTCCATCTCCACATATTTGAAAGTTGATAGGTGGCTCACAAAGATATCTTCCTCCCTACACACAGTGATTACTTGGACATCAACCACGTACTTTAGCTTCTGATGCAAAGTGGAAGTTACTGCTCCGACAGCGTGAATCCAAGGACGTTCCAGCAAGCAACTATACGCGGGCTGAATATCCATGACGTAGAATGTGCTCTTGAATACTTGAGACCCTATTTTCACAGGTAACTCAACTTCTCCGAACACGGACCTTCTGGACCCATCAAAGGCTTTAACTATCAAATCACTGGGTCACAAGACGATACCATCGACATTCAACTTCATTAAGGCCTTCTTCGGGAGTACATTAAGAGAAGAGCCTGTGTCAACCAGGACATGCGACAAAACAACACCCTTACACTCCATAGTAATATGCAGTGCTTTGTTGTGGTTACGACCCTCTGAAGTAAGGTCTCTATCTGTGAAGCCCAATCCATGGCTTGCATTCACACTGCCCACCATAGCTTCCAATTGATTAACAGTTATCTCCTAAGGAACGTATGCCATCTGCAACACTTTCATCAAGGCTTCTCTATGTGCTGGAGAACACATCAGCAAAGACAGAATCGATATTTTGGACGGCGTCTGGTTCAACTGTTCAACTACCTTGTTGTCACTCTTCTTTATTATTCGCATAAATTCCTCCACTTCCTTCAAAAAGGTACCCTGTCCAGCAGCATGAGTTGTCATTTCTTCAGTCTCTGTTTGCTTTCCTTTAGCCTTTGCCACAGCCTCAGCTTCAGGATCTCCTCTCAAAACTGGGGGAGCAAAAAGACGACCACTTCTCGTAAAACCACCAACCCCTCCGACGTTCACTACAGTCGGGTCAATTGCTACTGACTTACTCTCCACTTTCTGTCCTTCCACGTACACATCTGAGCCGTAATGCCATGGGATGGCTTTATCATCAGTATAAGGAACAGGCCCAGGAACAGTAATAGTAACATGACTGACTTCAGGAGCATAAATAGTCACAGGTTCTCTTCTAGCAGGCATTTCAGATGGGTCATAATAGATGGTTATAGTGGACACACAATCACCTTCATTATCAACTTTATCAAACTGCAATGACCCTTCATCAATCAAATTCTGCAACCCCATCTTCAGGTCTTCACAACCGTTCACTGAATTCAAACATTTTTCACAATCAGAACCGCATCCCAGAAACACTTGTCCTTTTAACAACCTCTCCTTCACCACCAACAGCGGAGTCTTCACTTCTTCTATGCTCAGAATCAAACTTAACTTCTCACCACCATCAACAACATTTATTCTAGCCCCTCCATGATTCGGAATAGGGTTTGAAGTTACATTAGGCGGTGGTGCAAAGTTAATCGCCTTGGAGTCGATCAAATCTTGAACTTTATGCTGTAGCGCCCTGCACTTCTCAGTTGAGTGCCCGGGTTCCCCTGAATGGAAAGCGCATCTAGCATTTGCATCGTACCCCACTGGAAGCTCTCCAGGTGGTGGTGGTGCTAATGTCCTCAATTGTATCAAGTTCAGTTCTAGCAATCTCTGCAGCAATGCAGTGTATGTCATGGGAATTGCTTCAAGCACCCTATTAGTCGGACGAGCTTGTCTCGGCTGATAAGGTCTTTGTTGATAATTGTTACGTTGTGTCTGTTGTTGTTGTTGTTGTTGTGGAGGTTGTACCTGCTGCACATGACTTGAAGGAATAGTGACAGCTGCCACTTGCTCATATGATCTTCTATATCCTCGGCCCCGTCCTCGGCCATACACAGCATTGATTTCACCTTCCCTTCTTCTCGAGGGTCCGTTGAAAGCTTTTCTTATGCCACTCGAGCTGCTCGCACTGGTATCCTGAATCTTCCCCATCTTTAACAAAGTCTCGACCCTCTCTCCTGCTATTACTATATCATTGAACTTGGTTGCCGAACAGGACGCCAATCTTTCGATAAACACCCCTTGCAATGTTCCCATGAACATATCAGCCATCTCATTCTCCAGCAATGGTGGTTGTACTCTGGCAGCAAGCTGACGCCACCTTTGAGCATACTCTTTAAACCCCTCCTTAGCATTTTGAGACATGTTCTGCAATTGAGTGTGATTTAGAGCCATGTCCAAATTGTACTGGTATTGCTTCACGAACGCCTCTGCCAAGTCCTTCCAGCTCTTAATGTTGACCCTACTTAGCTTCATATACCATTCCAAGGAGGCCCCAACCAGGCTGTCCTGGAAATAATACATCCATAGCTTCTCATCGTCAGTATGGGCAGCAATCCTTCCTACAAAAGACAGGAGGTGAGTCTTTGGACACGCTGTGCCGTTGTACTTCTCGAAAGTCGGGACCTTGAACTTGTAAGGGATTCTAACCCCTGGAACCAAGCCCAATTCAGTAATGTCGAACCCCAAGGAGCTCTGAGATTGAATGGCCCTGATCTGTTCAGCCATCTCTTCAAATTTTCTGTTCATTTCAGCCCCTTGGCCTTCCGTTTCGTCCAGCAGAGTAAATTGTTCGTCTTGACCGTCCATTTGTACATAGTTCAGTCCATCATTGATAATGGTGACCCCTGGCTGTGCCACAGGGATCTCAACTTGACGGGCGCCCGCACCGTTACGATTACCTCCATCAGCAGCCCCGTTGTTCCTGGCTTGATTATTTTCAACCAACTCACGTAAACGTTCCTGATTCTGACCCATCCCTGCCATAAGGGTCATGAAATTGTCCATCTTCAGTCTCAAGTCAGCTAAATCAGCCTGCATTTGATCCATCACTCTTTCTCTATTGACTCTTGTGGGATATCTGTGTACGATCGGCTGTTCTCGAACCTTCCTGGGAGCTATAGTGCCTGAAACGAAATAAACGTTAGAAACTGAAGCACTACCTGCAAAACAAACAAACACGTTATATGCATGCAATGTAACTGCTCATGTTTCCAAGTTCAGGCATTTGTATGGCCCAATTCTGGTATTTGCTCCAAATAGCCACTTTGAGTATTAGTTTTCAAACTTTACCTTTGAAGAGTGTTCAGATCTTAGCAGTATCAGACAAACAAGCTTTGCATATTCAGAAATGGTAATTTGCATATTAACACCGCATAACATGGATAACCCACTGCCTGCCAAAAGTTAGAGCACAAACAAAAATTCCCCGAAGGGTTACAAGCTAATACATGAACAAAACAAAAGATAAAGCAAGACTCCTACAACAAGCCTGTAGGTAGTCTGAACAATAATAAATAAAAGCTAAACTGAAGACCCAGGTTCTTCTGCATTTGTCTTTGTCCTGCTCTTCTTCACACCCGCCCTCAGCTTGAGCTCTTCAATCTCTTTCAGTGCCTCCTCCAAGGCTGTCTGGCTTTGTGCCAACTGCTGAGTCTTTTCCCTTCGTATGTTGTGGACCCGTTCCACTTCTTCTTTCTTGAAGGCCATTTGTACCTCGAAAAACTCTTCTTTTTCCTTATACTTCTTCTGCTCCTGTTCCCTTTGGCCTTGCAACCAAACAATGGATTGGCGAGCTTCTTTAAAAGTCTTCAAAGTCTTTTTACGCTCCGCTTCTCTTTTTTCCTCCATCAGACCCAATCTCTGAAAGTGAGCTTCTCTTCCAGAAAACTCCTTCTCTTTGGATTCCAAGGAGGCTTGCATCTTCTGCAACTTTCCCTCTGCTTCATTTTTGGCCCGGTTGGCAAGATGGTACAAGTTAACCATTTCAGCATTCTCTACTCGGACTTCGTGCAACTGAGCTTCCAGTTTCTTATACTCTTCAAGGGAGAAAGTACTCTGACATGACACTTCTTTAGGATATAATGGAGCTTCTACTGAGAATGGCATGATAACTTCCTCTACACGTTTTTGCAACCATGTAGCAAAAGGAGGATATGTCTTGGGATCTACTCTGCCAAAGTCCTTCTTACCTTTCCTCCCTCTGTGAGCCCAAGCCTGAGATGCTTGCATAACTAACTCTTTGTTTCCCTCCACAGGAAAATACAAAGATTCAACAAATTCTTCCATATTTGGTGGATCTCTCAGAGGATAGCCAAATTGCTTCCTGGCTAATGTTGGATGATATCTGATCACACCCTTCCTTCCTAGCAAAGGCACTCCAGCAAATCTTCCACAACTGACCAACAACTCTTTTCCCAGCAGATCTCTGTCATATCCCCAAGCTACATCCTCAGAAGTTAGCCCCATTAGCCTCCTAGACCACCTCCATTCATCTCTCATCTCCTTGAAAGAGCCTGACTTTGGCAATTGCCTAGCAAACCACTCAGCAAACAATGAAGCACAACAGCCCACTGGTCCACCTCTGCCTTTCTCATTCCGGTAGTGAACGTTGTAGTAGAAATCTCCCAACAAAGTTGGCACAGGATTGCCTTTAGCAAAGATGGAGATCACTTCCAAGCTCACAAATTCCTTTTCTCCCGGGAAAAGACTAGACCCATACACCATTAAAGCCAGCACAACACCAAAATCTCCCCATTTACCCTCTTTGGCATATTCTTCAGCCTCTGGTATAAGCACATTCCAAGGGAGTCCTCTGCCTTCACTATCCTTCAAAGCCTTCTTAACCTTAGCAACTGGTAAACGATAGACTTTGGATATGTCTTCTTCCTTGAAAACCACCTCAGACCCATAATAAGGCAAAGTTTCTCTGATAGGAACACCCAAAATGCTGGAAATCTCCTCCAAGGTAGGAGCCAAGATGTAATCTGGAAACACGAAACACCGCAACAAGGGATCATAAAACTGAAGCAAGGTGTGCAAGCTGTCCTTCTGGTCTGCAATAGGTTTGTCCATGTACTTCAATATCTGGCCATACCTCTTTCTGAAATTCCCCAAGACTTGGTCATTCATCAACCCTGCTAATTTCTGAACACTCCTGACTTCTGGTTGAAGAAAAGTAAGTGAACATTCTTTTTCCTTGTGATTCTCTTAACTTCTGCCATCTGGAGAGCTTAAGATTACCAGAACTGGGTGCTAACCGTGAACAATAACCTGAAAAAATGGAAACATAAACAGTTAATGCAAGTATGATGCAATGCAAATGCAATGCAGGCATATGATCAATCTGGGACCATCTGGATAATGGACACTGAATATAAGGACCCTCTGAATAGCTGAAAACTAAGATCCTCTGAGCCACAACCCTCTGATAGAAATTCTTAGAACCATAAGACCAAGAAAACCAGAACCATAAGGACCAAATCTCAACAAGGACCACACTGATAATGAGGGTATGTATAGGCCAAGGGTTCCTGCAAACCTGTAAACCCCTCCCAATCTCACTGGTGTGCTCCGGGTCAAACATCACGGACTCTCAAAGCCGAATAGCAATAATACTTTCACCATTTCTGAGAAATGGCTCATGACCAAATCAGGGAATCGGTTTGGTATTATATACTACGCAGGGAGGCCTCAGCTGAGTCCGGGAAAACAAGGTCATCCTATGTAAGTCCCAGGTGGGCCCTCAGATGCGAATGGGTTTGCCACAAAATATGGTCTGCCATTGCCATCACTAGAGAGGGATGTTTCCACAAGGTTCTCAATGATCGGTCCCCAGCTGCACATAACTGTCAAGGTTATGAAATAAGAGAGGAAGATCCCCAAATCAAGACATTTCCAAGACGGTCACAAATCTGGGCGTGGAACTCACTACTACCCCCATGGCAAGATCTCATGAGGCCAAAGTGGAACCACCTTAAGTCCTAAGGTGCACTCGAGCCTTGGTAATGAGCTCATCTCTCAGAAATAGTATCACCCAAACCCACCAAATAGAAAATCCCGTCCAGACAGTCCAGTAATAATATGATGCAGAAAATAAATGCTGAAAACTGTAAATAAAGCTGTAAATAAAACTGTAAATAAACAACAGTAAAAAATACAACACAACAGCAAACAATCAACACCCAAAGAAAAAGAAACACGCAAACGCTGGGAGAGACTCTCAGGGGAACCATAGATAATCTGGTTAGGAAATCCCCAACAGATTCGCCAGCTGTCGCTCCCCGGATTTCCATCCTGGTACAAACGCGAAAGTGGCGCGGAAAAGAGTAGAGTCGCCAGCCAGACAATTTTATCCCGAAGGAACGAGAATGGTAATGCTGCACAAATCAGAAGAAAAGAAAATGAAGGACACGGGTCCTGCGAACCAAAGAGACTGAGTTCGAGAGTCGGTTACGACCTGGGAAGGTATTAGCACCCCAGATCGTCCGCCGTACCCAACGGGATCCACGCTTGCAAAGAAACTGTTTCAAAGGGTGAAGAAATGAAAGTTGTTGCCAAGAGAAAGAACTGAATTGAATAAAAGAAATGAAAAGGGAACTGAAAAAAGAAATGAAAAGGAAAAAATGTAGGGAAAATAAAGATTGTGCTCGAACGGGCCCTACCCCGCTGCCTACGTACCTCATCTGAACAATGAGGATCAGAGTCGCCGCAGTTCCCCTAACTAGGGGTGGAAAGGATTGCTTGTGTCTTAAGGCATAAACTACCTATGTCAATGCTCAGGTGTTGCAGGCTTGGACGACGAGTGCGTTACCGTCTTGCAAAATGACAAGTAGGAGCAAGTTCGCAGACGGAGCGAAGGAGGTGAGAAAAGAATTCCCGAAGGAAAGACGCTTATTGTTTGTTTGTGTTTTTTAAAGGCTTTTATGAGTGTGTCATAAGGAAGTGAACTCAAGCTCTTTTCCATGGAATGTGCACTTGTCACTACATTCCAAGATGGAATAATAGAACAAGCACACTCAAGTAAGGAGAAGATCCCCAAAACTTGATTCCAGAGATTAGGGCTTAGGCTCACTAACTCATTAAACTTATTAAGTGTTTTTGTATTTACAATGAAGAAGTGTGTTTTATGATTTTCTTGGTGAAGATGATATCCTGATCAGACTTGTGCATCACAAGACAAGCTTGTACTATCCCAAGATGGGAAGACTACAAGTGTCTCATGGGATAAGGCTATTGCTCAAGATATCACTTCAATCTTTATTAAGTGTCTTCTTTAGGGTTTTGATATGAGAAGAGAAGAGAAACAAAAGGATCACAAAGGTAAAAGTCTACTGGGGGACTAATGAATCCTAATTGTTATCATGCAAAGGTAATCCTAGGTTAGTGAGGTTTACTATCCTAAATAAGAAAGAAAGAAGAAGAGAAAGAGAAGAATAGAAGAGGGAGGAAGTAAGGCCTAAGCCCATCACAATCACAAATAAGAGCATTAATGAAGAAAAGAGAAGAGATTAGATTTGGAGATGTGGGAATCATATCCACACCTCCCACTTACCAAAGCCCCTGAAATGGTTAGTGACACAAACATAAATGCAATACAAAATGATCATAATGGCAAACTAAAGTCACACAACCAGAAGTGAAGTCATAAACACAAATGTCAAGTGCAAACTCAAAGCACAAGAATGAGAAAAGAAATACAACTCACAATGAAGCATTATGAATCACTATGGCAAAACAAAGGGAACATGAGAGAATACAAAGCAAGATAGTCAAAACACAACCTCAAGGTGCAAGACCAGAACCCTAATCATGTTAGAAAAGTGTCTATGGACCACATGAGATGAAGAGAAGAAGTGCACATAGTCAAACATTCACATCATGAGAAGAAAGAGGCAAAGGAAGTGAGGTGAGCATGCATAAGTGTGGGAGAACTTCAAGAGCAACCAAACACAAACTTCTCAAGGTACAAACCAAAACTCAAGACCAGAGGGGTATCAACAACCTAAGATGGCCCTAAACAACTTGAAGAAGTTGGCACAAGTTCCCTTCTAAGCTAAGGAGAGAACAAATGATCCAAAAGAAACAAAAAGGGTGATGGGCTAAAGACGTGTCTAATTATGTGTCTAGCGGTATCTTAACTGCAAGTGCACAGCCTATCGAAGTAATATTTAAGATTATCGATCCACAGGGACTCTATGGTTACTTAGTGCTAGATGGACTTCTAGTTTAGCTAAGGTGAAGGGTTGTCACGATTTTTTGTTGATTTTAAAATATTAAAGGCGGGAATTAAATTTAAGTTTTAATAAAATAATACTAAGGCGGTCGGTATGTAATTATACGAACTTAGGTGGGTCGATCTAACCTAGGCTTATAAATGTGTTTACTTAATCTATTCGGTAGAGATTACCAGTTTAAATACCCTCAACTCACACTCTCGTGGTCTTATCTCAGATCTTACCCCTAAAGCCCTATGCCTGCTCTCGCTAGCCCATAAGTGTTTAGAGATAATTTTTGGAAACTTAGTAGTTCTAATTTATTTTAAAGTGCTCTCGCTGTGTTTAATTTAAATGCCTAACTTTAGCTATCTGATTAAAATCTCACACTCTCGTGGTCTTGACCTAACCTAATACTCTTTTCTTACTCTCGTAACGAAAAGGTCGATTTTAATTAAAAAGTATCAGCCAGAATGTTAAGTTATTAATTATTTTAAGCCTATGATTAAATTTTACCGATTAAGTTTGTTTTAACTACATACCGCCCTAAGGTAATTAGCTACTCATTGATGTTGAACCAGACAGAGACAGAAAAACAAATAATAGAATACTCATGGCAGAAAAATAAATAAACATTATAAATATTAAATTTGCAATAAAATAAAAACCTGGTTAACAAATATTATAGCAGACTCCTTCTTCCACAGACCGGAAAGCTTGGAGTAATTGGCGGAAATCGAAAATAAAGCAAGTTCTGAAGGTTTAGAAACAAGTAAATGTATAACAATTTCCTGATGTTGGAAATTGTTATATGTTGGGTTTGGATACAATAAGAATGGAAAACTGAAAATAATATTGAAATAAAAGCAGGGTCGTAAAATAAATCGGCAGAGCTTCCGCAGAAAAAATGAATAATAAATGCTCTGTAGTTTCTTCATAAAACTTGAACTATTTATAGAACAATTAATGGGCTTGATATTTGGACTTTGTTGCATTGGGCCTTGCTGAAACAGTGGAGGAAATGCAGGAACGTGGCTAAAAAAATAGGCAAAAAGTCCTTCACGTAATGTTTTGACGTGGTCTCAGTCAATAACCTACGTTTCTACCTTGTCACGGTCGTGACAATGTGCTCACGCTCGTGTCCCTTGTATTTTAAGTGTCACGGTCGTGACAATGTGCTCACGGTCGTGATGGCTTCTTTTGGGGTGTCACGGTCGTGACAATGTGGTGACGACCGTGAGTGCAACAAATTATGCAGTTCTGCAGGCTTCTTCATTTCTTCATCTCTTTATGGTTGTTTTTGTTCCTTTTGCTCTTAATTCATGATTTAGCTCCATATATGATGTACCTGCAAAACGGTAAGGAAAACTCGAGGAATCGAGTGTTAAAACGATGATTATGCGATAAAACGTTAATGAAACTTAGCAATATAATCGATACGTTTTCTCGTTATCAAACTTCCCCAAACTTAAACCTTTGCTTGTCCTCAAGCAAATAGTCGGTTTGAAAATCGGCGGACAAGTTTTTATTGACGCATACACATAACAAACCGTACGAGGGATCATTTTGTCGGATAATCCGATACTTTGATAGAACACTACCGATACACCAATGACACAAGCAACAAGCTATGTCGTCGACTTTCCGTTAAACGAAACAATTGGTAATTTCTTTACGATTTCACCTAGAGTTTTTCGATCTTATTTCGCCCGGTTTCATTCTAGCACAATCACATTAAGCCCTTTGCCTTAGCACGCACGTAGTGGAGTAGCCGGTTAGCGACTTTGATCCTTTTTAAGCACGGGGTCTGGTACACGAGTGTGGTAACCCTACATATATTATCCGATTTGGAGGTTGTGGGGGATCGAGCCGTAGCACGCCCTACCAAGTTCAGAACCAGTACCTCTGAACCAACCCACAATGGACTCCTTCTCATATTTCTCGTTTCTTATATGCGACCGTGTACTTTGGTGCAATTTCTTTTCATTTTGCATCGAGATGTGAAGGATCATTATTGATTAGGCATCAAACGCTTATATTCATCGGCTCCCCACGTGGTTTGTGTTCAGACGGTGCTGACTGCTAGTATAAACTACTAGGGGTTACTTTTGAACTGAAACTTAAGGTGTACTCGTAATGATAATCGGAATGGGATCGCTTAAGTGGGAAGTCAAAGGTGTCAAGATTGTATTGGTCTTGTTTAATCGTTCTCAGCTTCCTAATTACGATTCCGTAGGTAGGTCGGGTAATGCGAATAATTAAAGATTTTTTTCTGGTATGGCTAAATAAATGGGAAAAGTTCGAAACTAAAGAAATTAGCACAAATATTGCTCGTTTCATTAACTTGCGAAAAGAAATACAACAGAATGGGAAAATGCGAAAAGGGAAAAATGCGGAAATGAAAGGTACCTCTCCCACACTATATCAGACATTGTCCTCAATGTTGTGATATAATAGCGGTAAAAGTACAGTACAAACTACAAAAATGAAAAACGAACATAAGCAAAACTAAAACTAAGGCTGCTGAGGACCGCGGGCTCGGCTTCTGGTGCGAGAGCGTCTGAAAGGAGTCGCTTCAGGATCAGAACCGGTACCGGTGACAGCAGTGATGTCAATGCGTAAGGCTTCTAGCTCACTGAAAATTTCGTCGAGTTTCTCATTAGTAGATGTCTGGTTGCTTGCAATAGTGCGGAGTAAAGCATCATACTGCTCCTTCTGCCTTTGCTCCAGTGCGGCGTTCATCTGGTTCTGTTGATGAATCGCACGGAGGACTTCCTCAAGTGTGATGTCCTGTGCAGGAGGCTGTCGGGTAGATGACTCTGGTATATCCTGGACAGGCTCAGCTGCATCCATAGCGTCCTGCATCTCATCCGCTGGAGGATCTGCCTGATCATCATGGATAGGGGCGTGATCGGCAGCATCTGGTAAAATAAAGAGCCAGTTGGCTCGGCTGGATGGGTCGATGCAGTCACGGGACGGCAGAATGATATGATGATAAATAGTGCCATGGACAACAGGGCTATACCTGTCATCCTCTCGCTGCGCAATCAAGTGAGCGGACCTGCAATAGCTCTTGGTGAGGAGTTCTGCGGCTATGCCAGGCAAATTGTCGAGCAAGTCACTGAGCCCTAACTGAAAGGCGAGGGTGGTGACAATGCCGCCAATGAAAAATGGGGTGGAGCCTCTTTGCGCAATAGCCTGGATGTGAGAAAGCATGAACGGGGCAGCGTTGATCGGCTCGTCATTGAGAGCGCAATGCAAGAATAGAAGCTCCTTGGAGTTGAGCTTATGGTTACTTTCTCGAGCGAATATGGTGTTGCAAATGACTCGGTGGAAATAACGGATTGCCGGGTTGTGGATGTGTGTAGCATTGAGGCTTTGGAAGGCTGAGGCACGGGTATTGGTTATGTCGTGCCATAAAGTGAAAGCGGTTTCACTAAAATTATCCGGCACACGGAGGTGAGCTTCATTCCCGTGAGCGAAGCCTAGCAACTCGGCTATCCTTGTTTGCGAAAGTTCAAACTCCCGGCCAAACAATCTGAATTTAGCAACGCCGGTAAGCTGACTCTGAGAACCGGAACCGGTGATGTAACAGAACGAGCTTAGGAACTCCAGTGTCAGCAACTCGAATGTGGGCTGAGGCTGACTGCATAGAACCCAAAGATTAACCTTCTTGAGCAGGTTCTTGACACTGTTGAGCATTCCGAGCTCTCTCAAACATTCAGTGTCGATATAACGCGTAGGTTGCACACCGCGGTTCTGGAATCGGATAAATCTTTCTCTCTGGGTTTCTCCAGCATCACCTTCTCTAAATTGAATGGCATCCATTGCATGCAAGAGCTTAGAGTGAGAGATGAAGATTTTTGATATTTGTGAAAAAATGATAAAATGAGAGAAATAATGATTCGGGTAAATATTGGAAGGTGAGAATGTGATAGGTGTGGTGATAATGGGAGGTTAATGAGTTTTAATTTGGTAATGGGAGGTTACGGAAGTTATGGAGAAAATGGGTGATTTTTGGAAGTTATGGAGGAAGAAGAAGAAGAGGTCACGAAAAGAAACAGTTCTGTTTCTCACGAATCCTATATTTAGGGTTGTCACGGTCGTGACAGGGAGGTGACGGTCGTGACAGGGAGGTGACGGTCGTGACACGCTAAATGAGCACGTCACGATCGTTAGGGGGTTGTGACGACCATGAGGGCTTGTTTCGTTGGATAATTTCCAGAAAACACTATCTCTTATGCTTCACATACTTTATAATAATTTATTTTTTTCACTTCTCACTCAATAATACATTTAAACACCATATAGTAATTTATTTCAACATAATACTTTGCTAACTTGCATGGCATGAGAGATTTTTATATGATAGGAGTAAATGCAAGCATAACAGTATATAGAATAAAATAGATAAATTGATAAAAATGGAGAAATTTTGGAACTAGAAGTGAATTGCATATTGTAATTAAAAATGAAATTACATAAATGAAAATACGATACGAAATTGTTTGCGAAAAATAAATCTAACTAGAAACGAAAACAATGAGAAAAATAAACTAAATCACTTATAGCATTTTCAAAAGCGTTTCTTCAAATCTTCGATCGCGGAGTTCAAGTGATAGAATTGTTCGCAGGTTATGTCAGTCAAACCTATAATGTCCAATCGCATGCTCTTAATGTCTTCCTTAAATGAATTTATATCAGTTTGGTAAGCTTCAAGAGTGTTCATGATGTTCTGTAAGTTGTTAGCATAATCTCCTTGATTCACTTCAGGGGTCTCAATAACTTCGTCAGTGTGGTCAATGTCATGGTAACCAGGAGGTGTCTCAGGGTCAGTTTCGACATCGGTCATTATATCATCTTTTATCTTGTAAGACTGAGGTGTTTCAGGAGTAGATGGATAATCAGGTGGGGTTAACTCATACAGCCAGTTATCCTTATTGTGAACACTTACTCTAGCATGGTTTGGCAGTGTGAACAGGGTTACTACCTCATTACGGATTAGGTACTCGAAAGGTGGATGTCCTAAATTCCTTATGATATGGCGATTAAAGCAGAAGTTAAGATTCATGGGACGGATGGTACCTAAACGGTTGCATCTGTGCAATTGGTATCTAAGTCCTATGGCATCAGCAATCATGGTTACAAGACCTCCTACTAATATAGGTAAATCAGGTTCTTCTTGGATACGGGTGAAGGTTTGCATCATGAAAGGTACACCATTAACAGGTTGTCCATTAGTGAAACAAGACATAATGAATATCTCATCTTTAGATACTCCGGTAATGTTTTCTTCTTTTCCAAAGAAGGTGTGGGCAAGGATTTTATGGAAGTAATGGAGAGCAGGGTTATGGATCTCATCATTGTTCATGCTATTTGGTTCAGGGTGGTAGTTTCCGGTTAAAGTTCCCCAAAAGAAATCTAGCTCAATATCCATCAATTCTACCTGTGTGGTGGTAAAAGCAAAGGGTCCACTAGGGAAACCTAACAAGTCAGCTAGTTCTTTATGGTTAAAGTCATATTCTATTCCAAACAGGCGGAAACTGATAAATCCTTTCCTAAATCCAAAACCGCGCTCAGGTAGGTAAACTAGGGAGCTAAGGAACTCAAGGGTGAGCTCGCGGTAAGTCACAAACTTATGTTGGATCAATGCATTCTCCCATCCAAGTCGGTTAAACAAGTACAGGATGCTATCATGTATACCTAGGGTTTCCATAGTCTGATCATCCGGATATAGGGTCAAATCCATTTGCCTCTGTGATAACTCTTCAAACTTCATTCTTTGGTTTCTACCTCTAAATTTGGTTTCCATATGGTTTATTGGTTGGTTAGCCATGGTTAGTGCAAATATGGAGGAAACAAATCAGGGGGGGAAAAAACTTTTAGAAATCTGTAAAAAGTGATTTAATATTAAAATAAGGAAATGAAATGCATAATTTAAAGGCAATACTAGTAACATGAAATAAAACTATAAAATGACAAAACAATTAAATAGTAAAATGATAGATAACAAAAATAATAGAATGATAAAGAAAATGATTTAAATAATTAAATGAGTAAATGGGTTGCCTCCCACTAAGTGCTGTTTTTATCGTCAAAAGCCTGACGTAATGCTTAGGTTTAGATTAATCAGGGGAATTAGTGGACAACTCTAAAAGCCTTAGATTATTTGCATAATCTCTATTTTCAACTTTATGATAATGTTTTAAACGTTGTCCGTTTACTATGAATGGTTCACTATTCCTACCCTTAATTTCTACTGCTCCACTTGGGAATATTTTAGTTATTTCAAAGGGTCCTGACCATCTAGATTTTAATTTTCCAGGAAAGAGCCTAAGTCTTGAATTAAAGAGGAGTACAGCGTCTCCCACACTAAATTCTTTCCTAGATAGGCGTTTATCATGCCATCGCTTAGTTCTTTCTTTATATATCTTAGCATTCTCATAAGCATCTAGCCTTAATTCTTCTAATTCGTTAATGTCTAGGATTCGCTTTTCTCCTGCAGCATTATAGTTTATATTGAGAGTTCTAATCGCCCAATAAGCTTTGTGTTCTAGTTCTACCGGGAGGTGACAAGATTTTCCATAAACTAGTTTGAAAGGTGTAGTACCTATGGGTGTCTTGTAAGCGGTCCTATAAGCCCATAAAGCTTCATTAAGTTTATATGACCAATCTTTCCGAGATATGGCGACAGTATTTTCTAAGATTTGTTTAATTTCTCTGTTTGAGACTTCGACTTGTCCACTGGTTTGTGGATGATATGGTGTTGCCACACGGTGTCTTACTCCATACTTAGATAGTAATTTGTCAAAGATTTTTGAAATGAAGTGCGAGCCACCGTCACTTATGACGAGTCTAGGCACACCAAATCTAGGAAAGATTATATTTTTGAAAAGCTTTATTACTACTCGTGCATCGTTTGTAGGAGAAGCTATAGCTTCAATCCATTTTGAAACATAATCAACAGCTACGAGTATGTAATTATTACCGAAAGATGATGGGAATGGTCCCATGAAATCTATTCCCCAGACGTCAAATATTTCTACTTCTAAAATTCCTTTTTGAGGCATTTCATCTCTTCTTGAAATATTGTCGGTGCGTTGACACCGATCGCAATTTATAACAGCGATGTGGACATCTTTCCATAAATTAGGCCAGAATAGGCCGGCTTGCAAGATTTTTGCACAAGTCTTGGAAGTACTTGCATGTCCACCATAAGGAGATGAATGGCAGTGAGCAATGACATCTTCTATTTCTTCTTCGGGAATACATCGACGAAAAATTCCATCGGGTCCTCTTTTGAACAATAATGGTTCATCCCAGTAATAATGTTTTAGACTGTGAAAGAATTTCTTTTTCTGCTGGTAGGTTAAATCAGGTGGAAGGGCTCCTGCAGCTAGGTAGTTGACAATGTCAGCATACCATGGCAGTCCTACAGTTGTCTGAATTGTTTCCACGGGTTCTGGTTCATTTAAATCTAACTGAGCTAGGTCGCTTCCTATTTGTGCTATCAGCTGTTCATACGGAAAATCATCGTTAATCGGCACTTGTTCGGGTTTAATACCTTCTATTCTAGATAAATGGTCCGCTACGACGTTTTCAGTACCTTTCTTATCTTTTATTTCGAGATCAAACTCTTGTAAGAGTAAAATCCATCTCAAGAGTCTCGGTTTAGCATCTTTCTTAGTTAATAGATATCGGATAGCAGCATGGTCTGTGTAAACGATTATTTTCGCTCCTACTAGGTAAGAACGGAATTTGTCAAGCGCAAAGACAACTGCTAACAATTCTTTTTCAGTAGTGGCGTAGTTCATCTGAGCAGAATCTAAGGTTCTACTGGCATAGTAAATCGCATGAAGTTTCTTTTCCTTCCTTTGGCCTAGAACTGCGCCTACAGCATAGTCACTCGCATCGCACATGATTTCAAAAGGTAATCTCCAGTCAGGGGGTTGCATGATTGGTGCGGTGATGAGGGCTGTTTTTAGAGCTTCGAATGCTTTAAGACAATCTTCATTGAATATGAACTCAGCGTCTTTCATTAATAAACCAGTAAGGGGTTTAGTGATTTTCGAGAAATCTTTGATGAATCGTCGGTAGAAACCGGCGTGTCCTAAAAAGCTCCGTATTTCTCGAACGGTTTTAGGGGGTTGAAGATCTTTTATGACTTCAATCTTAGCTTTATCAACTTCAATTCCCTTGTCGGATATTACGTGACCTAATACGATTCCTTCTTTGACCATAAAATGACATTTCTCCCAGTTAAGCACGAGGTTTACTTTTACACATCTTTCTAACACCATTTATAAGTTTAATAGGCATCCTTCAAAACTTTGCCCGCATACAGAGAAGTCGTCCATGAACACTTCCATGATGTTGTCTATAAAATCTGCGAAGATTGACATCATACATCTTTGAAAGGTTGCAGGAGCGTTGCATAATCCAAAGGGCATTCGTCTATAAGCGAACGTTCCATATGGGCAAGTGAATGTAGTCTTCTCTTGATCATCTGGATGGATAGGGATTTGGAAAAATCCTGAGTAACCGTCAAGATAACAGAAGTATGAATGCTTGGCTAATCGTTCTAACATTTGATCTATAAAGGGTAGCGGGAAATGATCTTTTCGAGTGGCTTTGTTTAGTTTACGATAATCTATGCACACTCTATGTCCTGTCACTACTCTTTGCGATATTGATTCGCCTTGAGCGTTTTTCACAACGGTGATACCTCCTTTCTTTGGCACTACATGTATTGGACTAACCCATTCACTATCAGAGATTGGATATATTATTTCGGCATCCAGTAGTTTCTTAACTTCTTCTTTCACTACAGTGCTAAGGACTGGGTTAATTCTTCTTTGAGATTCTCTGGAGGTTCTGCAATCTTCTTCTAGCAGAATACGATGCATACAGACTGAAGGGCATATTCCTTTGAGATCAGATATGTTATATCCTAATGCAGTTGGATATTTCTTCAAGACATCTAAAAGTTTTTTCGTTTCTATAGTTCCTAAACTGGAATTTATTATAACTGGTCTTTTACATTCAACGTCTAAGAATTCGTATCTGAGGTTATGAGGTAAAGTTTTTAATCCTAATGTAGGTTTATCTTTACTTGGCATGGGATCCGGTGTAAGTGCTAAACTTTCGCTTAGACTATCGTCTTGATACGGTGCACGCCAATTATCATCTTCGAAAATCGGAGGGATTTGAATTTTCATTATTTCAGAATAGGTAGTTTCTTTCAGTTCCATTTCTCTTACACATTCGTCAATTACGTCCAATAGATAGCATGTATCCTCTATAGCTGGTGATTGTAAGAATTGTGTTAAAATAAATTCAACTTTCTCTTCACCTACTTCAAAGGTTAGCTTTCCTCTTTTTACGTCTATTATAGTCCGGCGGTAGCTAAGAATGGTCTTCCTAGTATGATAGGTGTAGTGGAGTCTTCAGAGATGTCCATGATTATAAAATCAATAGGGATGTAGAATTGTCCTATACGCACTGGGATGTTTTCTAGTATGCCTACAGGATATTTAACAGAGCGATCGGCTAGTTGAACAGACATTTTAGTTGGTCTAAGGTCTCCCATGTCTAGCCTTTTGCAAATCTTTAAGGGCATAACACTGATACTGGCTCCTAATCGCATAGAGCTTTGTCAATGACGAATTTTCCTATTACACAGGGTATAGAGAAACTTCCTGGATCTTTTAGCTTAGGAGGCATATTATTCTGAATTATGGCGCTACACTCAGCAGTAAGTGTAACTGTTCCGTTATCCTCTATCTTTTTCTTATTGGATAAGATTTCTTTTAAAAACTTAGCGTACGAGGGTATTTGAGTGATTGCTTCTGTAAACGGAATAGTAATATTCAACTGTTTCAGAAGTTCAACAAATTTCTTAAATTGACCCGTCGTCTTGGAATTTGTTAATCTTTGAGGGTATGGAATTGGTGGTTTATAGGGTGGTGGAGGCACATAAGGTTTTTCTTTCTCCACTACCTCTTGATTATTTTCTTCCTTTTCTTCTGGATCATTCAGCACTTCAGTCGGCTTATCCGGTTTTTGGTACATGGCTGGATTGTCAAGTCTTGGATCGGTAGGTCCGTCAAGTTCCTTGCCACTTCTTAGTATTACGGCATTGGCATGTCCTTTCGGATTAGGTTGAGGTTGTCCAGGGAATACTCCAGCTGGTGCAGCAGTAGGTGCTTGTTGTTGAGCTACTTGTGAAATCTGAGTTTCAAGCATTTTGTTATGTGTAGCTAATGCATCTACTTTACTCACTAATTGTTTAATCTGCTCACTAGTGTGTATGTTTTGGTTTAAGAAGTCCTTGTTTGTTTGAGATTGGTTAGCTATAAAGTTCTCCATCATCAACTCAAGGTTCGATTTTCTAGGGACATTAGGAGCAGTCTTTTGATATCCTGGTGGTGTAGCTGGTGCTTGACCTGGTGCGTATAAAGCATTGTTATTCTTATAGGAGAAGTTCGGATGATTCTTCCAACCTGGGTTGTATGTGTTTGAGTATGGGTTTCCTTGAGCATAATTCACTTGATCAGTGGGAGTACCTGTCAATAGTTGACAATCAGAAACTTCGTGTCCTGGAACTCCACATAACTCACAGTTAGGTGCTACTGCAGCCACGGTGGCTGTTGGCGTTATGGCCAAGTTGTCGATCTTTTGGCTTAGTTGGTCAAACTTTGCATTGACTTGGTCCATACTACTCACTTCGTACATACCTCCTTTTGTTGGTTTCTCAGTTGCGACTCTCTCGTTTCCCCATTGGTAATGGTTTTGAGCCATACTTTCGATAAGTGCATAAGCATCATTATATTCTTTGTCCATCAATGCACCGCCTGCGGCAGCGTCAATTGTCATTCTTGTATTGTACAAGAGTCCATTATAGAAGGTATGGATGACCATCCATTCTACTAATCCGTGATGTAGACAAAGTCTCAGCATATCTTTATAGCGTTCCCAAGCTTCGAATAGTGATTCGCTTTCCCTTTGCTTAAATCCGTTGATCTGGGCTCTCAGCATAGCTGTCTTGCTAGGTGGGAAATATCTGGTCAAGAAAACTCTCTTTAGTTCTTCCCACGTGGTTACTGAGTTCGAAGGCAGAGATTGAAGCTAGGCTCTTGCTCTGTCTCGAAGTGAAAAAGGAAACAAACGTAGTCTAATAGCTTCTTGGGTAACTCCATTAGCTTTTACGGTATCTGCGTATTGCACAAAGATCGAAAGATGAAGGTTCGGATCCTCGGTAGGATTTCCGGCGAATTGATTTTGTTGCACGGCTGATATCAATGAAGGTTTTAGTTCGAAATCGTTTCGGTTGATAGTCGGTGCTGCAATGCTTGAATGCGGTTCAGCTTGCGAAGGACTGGCGTAATACTTGAGTGGGTGATTCTGTTCTTCAGCCATCTCTGCGTCCTTTGATGTTACGACTGGTTTAGGTGAATCTAAATGAAGATCTGGAATATTGTAACTTTTTTCGTAATCGAATATCCGTCTTCTTACGTGTAAGAAGCGTTCCGATTCAGGGATTAGAGGTTGCAAGTTTTCGCTTTTAGAGCGAGTACTTGGCATACACTCAGAAATTAAATTAAATAAATTAAATAGTTGATACCTTAGTCTAGACAATGCTACCTAAAGTGCACTAGTAACTAAATTAAGGTCCCCGGCAACGGCGCCAAAAACTTGATGGGCTAAAGACGTGTCTAATTATGTGTCTAGCGGTATCTTAACTGCAAGTGCACAGCCTATCGAAGTAATATTTAAGATTATCGATCCACAGGGACTCTATGGTTACTTAGTGCTAGATGGACTTCTAGTTTAGCTAAGGTGAAGGGTTGTCACGATTTTTTGTTGATTTTAAAATATTAAAGGCGGGAATTAAATTTAAGTTTTAATAAAATAATACTAAGGCGGTCGGTATGTAATTATACGAACTTAGGTGGGTCGATCTAACCTAGGCTTATAAATGTGTTTACTTAATCTATTCGGTAGAGATTACCAGTTTAAATACCCTCAACTCACACTCTCGTGGTCTTATCTCAGATCTTACCCCTAAAGCCATATGCCTGCTCTCGCTAGCCCATAAGTGTTTAGAGATAATTTTTGGAAACTTAGTAGTTCTAATTTATTTTAAAGTGCTCTCGCTGTGTTTAATTTAAATGCCTAACTTTAGCTATCTGATTAAAATCTCACACTCTCGTGGTCTTGACCTTACCTAATACTCTTTTCTTACTCTCGTAACGAAAAGGTCAATTTTAATTAAAAAGTATCAGCCAGAATGTTAAGTTATTAATTATTTTAAGCCTATGATTAAATTTTACCGATTAAGTTTGTTTTAACTACATACCGCCCTAAGGTAATTAGCTACTCATTGATGTTGAACCAGACAGAGACAGAAAAACAAATAATAGAATACTCATGGCAGAAAAATAAATAAACATTATAAATATTAAATTTGCAATAAAATAAAAACCTGGTTAACAAATATTATAGCAGACTCCTTCTTCCACAGACCGGAAAGCTTGGAGTAATTGGCGGAAATCGAAAATAAAGCAAGTTCTGAAGGTTTAGAAACAAGTAAATGTATAACAATTTCCTGATGTTGGAAATTGTTATATGTTGGGTTTGAATACAATAAGAATGGAAAACTGAAAATAATACTGAAATAAAAGCAGGGTCGTAAAATAAATCGGCAGAGCTTCCGCAGAAAAAATGAATAATAAATGCTCTGTAGTTTCTTCATAAAACTTGAACTATTTATAGAACAATTAATGGGCTTGATATTTGGACTTTGTTGCATTGGGCCTTGCTGAAACAGTGGAGGAAATGCAGGAACGTGGCTAAAAAAATAGGCAAAAAGTCCTTCACGTAATGTTTTGACGTGGTCTCAGTCAATAACCTACGTTTCTACCTTGTCACGGTCGTGACAATGTGCTCACGCTCGTGTCCCTTGTATTTTAAGTGTCACGGTCGTGACAATGTGCTCACGGTCGTGATGGCTTCTTTTGGGGTGTCACGGTCGTGACAATGTGGTGACGACCGTGAGTGCAACAAATTATGCAGTTCTGCAGGCTTCTTCATTTCTTCATCTCTTTATGGTTGTTTTTGTTCCTTTTGCTCTTAATTCATGATTTAGCTCCATATATGATGTACCTGCAAAACGGTAAGGAAAACTCGAGGAATCGAGTGTTAAAACGATGATTATGCGATAAAACGTTAATGAAACTTAGCAATATAATCGATACGTTTTCTCGTTATCAAAGGGACAAGTGAAGAATCAAAATTCAAATCAATTCAAGTAAGCATTCAAAAATTCCACAATCTTGCAAAAATGATCTTCAATCATACCATAACAACATGCCAAAAGGAGGGGATCAAGATCAGAAGCTTAACCATTCAAATGAGGATACAAACATGGATTAGGGTTAGAAAACTTTATGCACAAGTTAGAGACCAAAATCAATTAATAAAAATTCTAAAAATCAGAACAAAAATCACCAATAAACTACATCTCATCATGAATCCAGAGAAAAAAAATCACTTAAAAATTCCAAATAATAATCAAGATAGAAAATGGACAAGTCAGCATGCTTAAAAAAAGGAATAAAAACAATTAATTAAGAGAAACAATTAATTTCCACGTGACAATTAAAAATAAATGAAAAATAAAAATGCCAAAAATTAAAGAAAACTAAAAGGACCACTCATGAATTTTTTTATAATTTTTGGAGACCTATTACTATTTTTAAAAATTAAAAAGCAAACTGAAAATAAAAAGAAATAAAATAAAGAAAATAAGCCAGGGGGTGCACTCAGCAAGAAATTCCAGTTAAATCAATTGGGCTTCCACGCGGGGGGGGGGGGGGGGGGAATAGCAATCAAGGCCCACTAGGTCTCAGCGCATCTCACAATAATTATAATGGATATTCAAATAATTCAGGAAAAATGAAAAACCAATGGATCAGATGGACGCACAAGATCAAGTCATTCATTTAAACAAGTAATCACATTGATTGGCCAGGACAGTAAGCGCACACTAACTATGGTGAGGTGAGAAACAAAAGGATTAATTCAGATTATAATTTGAAATAGAAAACACGTGCAAGGGAGGGTGCGTTTTAATGTGCTGGCAGTGTGTGTAGCGTCCAGATTGTGGATCTAACGGCTATGCGTTCATCTTCTCCATTCAAACTCAGACGAACAAAATGTAGAATCCGGTGACCGGAGCTAGGGCTCCGGCACCGGAAACTTCAAACTAAGAACAAATCATCATGTAAATGTATCAAAATGTCCAGATCTGACCATTTAATCAAGCTAAACACGAATCCAACACTCAAATACACAGATATTCCATGAATTCATCAAATCGAAGCAAATAAAGTTTGACATCAAACTTTCAAATCCAGATTTCTCACTCATTATTCATGCATTTTCGAATCTAATTAGTGCAGCATACTCAGCAAAGTTCATAGATCACAATGCACATAAGAAAAACAAGTTCCAGATCCATGAATTTCAAGTCATACCTGAGATGGAACCACTTCAAAAGCACCAAAATAGAACTCCAGATGCTACAGATCTGTGTACTTTGATCTCCTTTTGCAAAATAAATGCAAGAGGAAGCTTGAGAGAGCCTGAATTTGAAGCTTCGAAGCAACCTGCTCTGAATGGAAACTCTCTAATTCTTCACTTTCAGCCTTGATTGATGAGAGAAATGTGATCCTTGGAGCTTGTAGAAGAAGAATATGAAGAGAAATGAGAGAGGTCTGGCTTGAAGAGAGGGATTCGAAAACTTTTTCTCTGGTGCAAGAAACTTTGAATCTGAGAAATGAGAGAGTGCTAGCTTGCATTTAGGGTTTGGTTAGCTTTTATATGAGGTGCTTATCATGCTGATTAGGGTTTGCAAGCAAAGGCACGTGAGAAGAGAGTGTGTGATCTGAATTTGCATTATGGCAAGAAGAGTGTGATCTTTTCTTTCACTCGTGCATCCCTCCCCTCCTTGGCACATGCTGACCTCATTTGATTCACTCATTCACCACTGCATAAATCCTGGCCCTTGGATGCTTGTATCATGCTTTTCCCATGACTTTGCAAAAAATGCATTTTATGAAATACCATGCACTCATGCACGAAATTGTTTGCTTACTTGGGCAACAAACCTTTTCATGCATTGCCTTGAGGCACTATGACCTTATTTTTCCCATAACATCACTTAAAAAACAAGTTTCATGACGTTTTGCATTTGTCGAAGGCTTGAAATTCATGTCATGCCCTAGATTTCAAGAGATTTTCGAAGGACATATCTCTCAAACCATGAGGGCTATGAAAAAGTACTTGTACTTTTCAAAAATGGGAGACTTTAATCTTAAATTTTCATGTTTGGTGGCAATTCATTTGAAGCTTTTTTCACCAAGTTATGTACACTTGAAAATTAGGGCAAAAGGTTACTAAAAATGGCAAATTCCATGACCTATCTTATGCCAAAAATGCAAAACACCTCAAAACCTCTTGATTCTTGATCTTTGACTTTGCCAAACCTCTTCTAAGGTTATAAGAACATCCCTTGACTAGAAAAATAGGGTTGGACCCTTTGAAATCTCACAGTTGACTTCTAGAATGCACAGTTGACCAATTTCTTCTTTTACAAGCAACTGAAGAAATACCTGACTTCCACAAGGAATTTTCTCACCAAATTTCATCCCTAGGATCCTCTTAACATATGAGAGACTTTGCCCAGATGAAATGGCCAAAGTCACAAAGTTTTCATGCTTGAAACTCAAACCCTAATTTGGGATCATTGTGTAGGAGCTTTGCCCTAGCTTGAATTCCCTGATGATCTTCCCACCTCCTGGGCTTTTGTGAATAATCTTAAGCTTGTGAATGCAATGTAGACTCCTCATAGGACTTGAGAAAATCCATTGGGCCTCTTGTTATAGCTTGAGGTGCCTCAAATCCCTCCACAGATGATCATATGCCTAATGCTAGGTCATGAGAATGTTATGCCTCATCTTTCCATGCTAAGATGCCAAGAATATGATATACTTATGATGACTATGGTATGATAATGATGCTTAAAAAGAAGAGGGAAAATTTGGGGTGTTACATTATCAAATCTATTTCTTTCCAAACCGTTGCTGGCGCTTTGTAAAACGAGAACCAAAACACCGGTAAACTAGTTAGAACTGATTTTGTAAGAATAACTCTCCCTGCCATATTCAACTAACGATTCCTCCAATCCTCCAATTTCTTCTTAAGTTTCGAAATAATAGGTTTCTAGGATTTCACCATTCTTGGATTTATCCCAATTGGGATTCCTAAAAAAGTGAAAGAAGCTTCTTCAATCCTACAACCCAGAAAATTAGTTGTTACCGAAATAAAGTGCGGGGAAATGTTTATACCAATAAGAAAAATCTTTTGATAATTTACACGAAGACCCGACACTAGCTCAAATCCCCTCAATTGTCTTAACTCCCCAAATATTCTCCCACCCTCCTTCCGAAATCAGAAGCGTATCATCTGCAAATTGTATCACCTCCACTGCTAAATTGTTCCCAACTTTAAAACCTTTGAAAATAGCTAAATTAGAAGCTCTATAGATCATTCTAGTTAAGGCCTCCGCCACCAAAACGAAGAGAAAAGGAGCTAACGAGCCCCATTGCATCAAACCCCTATTTGTTTCAAAATCATTCATTGGACTATCATTCACAAGGATAGAAATAAAGTTTCTGAACACACACGCGTCCATCTCAACCATAGCCCACCGAATCCCATTCTAATCAACAAAAACTTGAGGAATCCCCAGTTAACGCTATCGTAAGCCTTCTCAAAATCGACCTTGAATAAAATACATTCCTTATTCAACTTTTGCGTCGAATCTACCACTTCGTTAGCGACCAATACTCCATCCAACAAAGATCTTCCTGGAATAAAAGCGTTTTGATTGTAAGAGATTAAACCTCTCATAATGTTATGAAAATATTTATAATTAGAGTCTCCCTCTTTCTTCCATTTCACTCTAGATTTCTGCAGAAGTAAGTTATCTCTCAAATGAATATTTTTCCACATTTTCCTGCAAGCTTCAGTTCTGACATTCACCAAATCCGCAATATTCGCTTCTGCCGCCACACTTAGAGCTTCATCCGCCTCATTGATACCAGCCACGCCTTCCTCTACATTAACATCTAAAAACCCGAAAGCCTCTCTGCTCCAAATTATGATATCACCTCTCAGTCTCCTTAATTTTTCTTTGATAATAAAATCAAGTCTCCCTAAGACTTTGTATCTGTTCCATTTTTCCTTTACAAAATTGATAAACGACGAATCGTGAAACCACAAATCATTAGATTTAAATGGCTTGGGACCCTAATTCCTTTCCTCGATTTTCAACCATATTGGACAATGATCAGAAATGTCGCGAATACCAATCTTTTGTTCCAACAATCCCCATCTAACAAAGAAATTAGAATCCACCAAAAACCGATCTAGTCTACTCATCGACTTTCCATCTCCCCTAAACCAACTAAATTAATTACCAGAAAAAGGAAAATCCAATAAACCAGCTTCCCCTACAAACACTGCAAACTCCTCGTTTTCTTTTCTTCTAGATGCCTTGGAAATCCCTTTCCTCTCAGAACAATCCAAAACTGCGTTGAAGTCCCCTACAATAATCCAAATTCCATCTGTCCATCTTTTCTTAACTCTAATCAGCTCCTTCTAGAAAAATCGTTTTACCTCCAAAGAGCACCCATAATAAACATTCACCATAAAATAAGTTTCTTCTTTCCAAAGAATCTTCATACCAATATAAACACTTCCAAAAGAAAAAATAAGAACCACAATTTCTGAATTCGACATTGTAATAATCCCCCCTGAAAAGCCTAAAGAATCACAGTTTGACCAACCAACTTCGCTTTTGGTCAGATGACATGCTATACTCATTTGGATTCCTCATTGGAGTGCTATACTTTCAAACAAAGGTCGACATTGGTCAATTGAATCTCTTTCCCATGTGATAGAATGGAAAGCAAATATTATGCTCAAGAAACATTCACGTGGCTCCAAAGTTCTTTTTCATGGTCTTTAATTAGCAAATGGACAAATAACTAATGTCCCACCCTTGTAAAGTTATTTTTAGAAGCACTTTGCCATTCTCAAATGGAAAATTATTGGTTGTAAGTTGGGAAGACATTAGATGCTTTGAACTTTTAGGTTATTATTTTTGGAGCAATAACGTTTGTTCAGAATCATAAAGTAGTGAAAAGATTGAACCCTTATCTTGCTAACCCAATCTTGCCAATATCACTATCACTTGTCTCATCATGGTTGCTATTTTTCATTTATATATATACTTTTTGGAATGTGATACTTATTAGTCATTACATATATTGCTACTTATTAAATATAAGTTGAGGAGTTGGTGAATTTTAATGGAGACAGGAAGATAGAAGATAAATATTTAAAATAATTTATTTTTGGTTTCATGAAATGGTTAGAGAGATAATTTAATAATAAAATAACATAAAATTCTTATATATTTTTCTTTCTTTAGCTAAAAAATACATTTTTACTGATTCATGCATACTTTTTCCTCTTTTTAAGTCAAAAATATATTTTTCAAAATTTAAATAGTTTTTTAAGAAGAGAAACTAATTTTATTGATTTCCGTTTTTTTTCTTTCTTATCAACATATTTTTAATTATCATATTTTTATTAGGTAATATTAAACAAAATAAAACTCACACTTTTATTAGTTTTTATTTACTTTTAACTTACATTTCTTTCCTTTTTTATTAGTTTCATTTACTTTAAAAAATATTTTAAATTAAAAAAACATAGTTTTATTTATTCAAAATACTTTTCATTTATTTAAGGGTTAATGAAGTTTTTGTCCTCTTAAATATCTCATATTTCACTTTTAGTCCCTCCAAAAATTTCCTTCAAAGAATGGTCCTCATGAAATTTTAAATTTTAATTTTTGACTTCTCCTGCCAATTAGCGACGATTTTTATAACTTAGAGATGAAATTAACGACGGTTTTAGTGACGTTTTTTATTTAATGACAAAATTATCGACGATTTTAGTGATGATTTTGGTAGGAGGAACCAAAAGTTAAAATTAAAAATTTTATGAGGATCATTCTTTGAAGGAAAATTTTGAAGAAACTAAAAATGAAATATAAATATTTAGAAGGATCAAAAACTTCATTAATTTTTTATTTAATCAATTTTAAAAGATATTTTTTAAAAATATAAAAAAAGAATCTATTTTCAAAAATATAAAAAAGATCCATTTTTTTAAAGTTAAAACAAAATAGTTTAAAATTTTATCAAACCTTTTCATCTTCACAATTTTTTATAAACTCTTTGTGGCATTGTCAATAGTCTTCTGTTTGAGTAGATTTTCCACTATCCTTTCAAATATAGTATCGACTTTTTTTTTCTTTAACCACATTCCTTTATGTATTTTTTTCTTATGCATAACAAAAAAAAATAAAAAACTAATTTGGAGACATGGTTGAGTAGATCGATATTAAGAATGTTATCTCAAAAGTGAAAAAAATCAAACTCTTGAATTTGTATTGGGAAAAATCCAAGTTTAAATATATAACTTACAAAAGGTTTAAATAGAGTGATATTCTCCACCTTACCAACCTGTTTTGTAGGATGAGTTAAGTCAAACTCTAATTCTAACATGGTATCAAGAGCATATCGATTCGGACCACCCACCATTTAATATGCGCACCAAACCCAAGATGTGATGGGTGTAAGAGGGTGTATTGGGAAAAATCCAAGTCTAAATATATAACTCACAAAGGATTTAAATAGAGTGATATTCTCCACCTTACCAACCGGTTTTGTAGGGTGAGTTAGGTCAAACTCTAATTCTAACATAGTATCAAGAGCCTATCGATTCGGGCCACCCACTATTTAATACGCACATCAAGCCCAAGATGTGCTGGGCGTAAGGGGGTGTATTGGGAAAAACCCAAGTCTAAATATATAACTCACAAAGAGTTTAAATAGAGTGATATTTCTCATCTTATCAACCGATTTTGTTGGATGAGTTAGGTCAAACTCTAATTCTAACAACTTGCACTTCTAAGGATCTTGAGTAAATGCAAATATTTTCACTTTTTAACACCGATTATGCAGTTATTTATGAAATTAATTTTGTTATATATATATATATATATATATATATATATATATATATATATATATATATATATATATATATATATATATATATATATATATATATATATATATATATATATATATATATATATATATATATATATATATATTAGGAGTAATATGAAAATTTGTATTTGTGGGGTCATTTTGCTTAAGAAATAAATCATTGTCCGAAAGAAAAATGAGAAATCTTTCTTATCATAGTTATTGACAGAAATGTAGTTTTAAACATCAATTTCAATACCATGACTATTATATTTAGAGTTTCATGTATGCTTGTCTATGCTACTCATTCACATTTATAATTATTCATATCACATACATACTCAATTATTTTATAGTTTCATGTACATGTTACTATGGTGCAATACCTTGTTACTTGTATTCCAAACTTCTCTTCTAATACTCCCCCAAAAGATCATAGAGGGATGAAAACCACAACTTTGAGTTTGGTGTGAACTCTTAGAACGTAACAGGCCAAAAGGTTTAGGAAGAGTATCAACAACTTACAACAAACTTGGAATATATATTTTTATGCTTTTGAAAATAACACGTTTACGAATAAAATGATTGTGAAGTTCAATATGCTTGGTGGTGCATGGAGAATATGATTACGTGATAGAAGAAATGCGTTGAGGTTGTCACATAAGACTGTAGTGTTAGAACAAGATTTTTGTTTTGCTGTTTATCTCTTAGTTTTGATAATAACGAAGAAGTATTTGTGTGAAAATAATTTTGGTACTCTAAAATTTGTTGTTTTGAAGTTCTAGTTAACAAGTTCTGACTCTGATAGAGACCACATGCCAAGTCATTCTGATATGAAAAAATTCATTTCCACACCATTGAAGCAAGTTTGCTTCTGTATCTACTCACCTTCAGAAAGATCTTAAGAAGACACAATGTTGCTTCTGTAATATTTTCTGAGATTCTGACTCTGAGTGTGACTCTGATGTTTTAGTTTTGAAAACCAGGTGCTGAAGACTCTGAAGACAAGTTCTGACGACTCTGAAAACTTGAAGTTCTGAAGACCAAGGGTTCTTAAGACTAAGTGCTGAAGATTCTGAAGACAACTTCTGATGACTCTGAATACTTAAGATTCTAAAGACCCAGTGATCAACTCTTCTCATGCTTCAACCATCTCAGAACCAGAAGCATTTGATGTACAAAAGATAAGATAAATAAGGAAAAGAAAAATTACATAGTACAAATAAAAAACGTCCATTCCACTACCTCTCCACTACCTTGTTTTTGTGGTACAAAAGGACAATTGTATGTACTATTTTTCCCCCTTAGCAACGACATTCCTTCAGGCCAGCTGTCCTCCAATAGATCTTTTCAGTAGCTATATAAGGACATGTCTCATGAATAAAAATGCACAACAATATACTACTACGCACTTACGTTATTCTCTCATTTCAGTAGTGCATGATTTTGTAAGCAATTCATTGTGTTTATTTCCAGCTTGTGTAGAAGCATCATATTGTAAACACCTTTTTATTTACAAACTTTTGTTTGTATACCTTAAGGGATCAGTGTGATCAGTATCCTTAAGAAGACTTAGAAAGTTATTCTAAGTGGTTGTTAGTCATCAGTTGTTTCTAGTGCAAAGTGTAATCAATTAATTATATTAGATTAAGTCCTTGTGTATAAGGAAAAATCACCTTGGATAGTGGACTGAATTAGCTTGATAGTTTTCAAGTGAACTAGGATATATCGTGTGTCTTTCTCTCTTATTTTGTTGGGATTTCTTGTTTGTGTTTCACAAAATACTTTCATTTTTAAAACCCAATTCAAACCCCTCATTTATTGTGTTTTTCTCACACCTTCACGTAGAAGGAAAGGAATTACAAGTTCTGTGAGGAGTAATTCTAACCACATCAACTCAGATGTTGTGTGAACCAATGCACGATACCCAACCTCCGTACTCGATATGGAAACAAGGGTTCGTTTCTTGGAGCTCCATGAGACAAAATTTGGGCCAAAGAAGTTGCATGATCCTGATGTAGAGCGACGATCATTTGAATCACTCAACCAATCCCAATCACTATAGGCACATATGGATAATTTGCATGATGATGGAGCTAGAGACAACATGAAACTATGGTTTATAGTGCCACTCAAATATCTAATGATTCGGTTGAGAGCTGACTAATAAGATTCCATAGGGGAAGCCATGAACTAACACACTTTGTTGACACCGAAAGAAATGTCAAGTCTTATTAGAGTCACATATTGAGAGAGAGAGAGAGAGAGAGAGATAATGGGTGAGATAGAGGACAATCCATGTTTATTGAGTTTGCAATTGCTAAGCATAAGATTATTGACACCATTGACATTACACATGTTGGCTCTTGTGAGAAAATCTCAAATATATTTTATCTATGTGAGAAGTAGACTCCCCGTAGATAAATGCTTGATTTAAATACTTGAAAAGTATTCATAAATTCCCAATTTGATAAGAGAAGATGTCCCATGGATAGAATCTATGAGTTTTTGAACCAACGTATAAGAGGAACTCGTGATTAAAATACCATCTAAATACACCAATGCACAGAAAGTGATACGATGATGAGAGTAAATGAAGAAGGCGTTGGATGAGAATATGGATACAACAAGATCTAAAGGGGGGGTTGAATAGACCCTTTTCCTTTAAGACAATTTCAAAAATATTTTAGGTCTCATAAATAAAATCAGAGATTGTAAGAAGCGCATAAGTAAAACACCAAAAAACAAGAGAGCTTTGAAGCATTTCAATGAATTGTATCAAATGAAATAATATAAGTTGTTACTAAGTGCTTAATTTCTTATAATTCAAGTCAATCACAAGACAACCAAAGCCATTTTAAACAAAGTGATTTAAAAACTCTTCACATAGATATTCTATCAAGCCATAATTGGATTCATGATAATTCTATAAGACTTTTACACCACAGACCTAAGCTTATACATTAAATATCTATACGCATAGTCTAACTTATGTGGCATAAAATCAATGCAATTATGCAGTAACGATATTAATAGATGTTAGTAAAATAAAGGAGATATGAGAAGAATAAAAGATACACAAAAATATATAGTGGTTCAACATTCGTCCTTACTTTGACTACTCTAGTCTTCAATGATGTTAATTAATCACTCGAAAATAATTTGGATCTTCCACTATTTTGATAAGTTTGATGCAAGCATTTTGGTTATAACGAACTATCACATGATAATTGTCTCTGTTGATGCAGACACTTAAAGTGATAACAAAAAAAGATATCTAAAGGATATTGATCAAATAACCTTGCAATCCACAATAACCTAATTTAAGTATTTGTGTGTGGAAATCCACCTGATCCTACCAATATCTTGTCCGAGCGATTGACATTATCTAAGCGTTGCTTGGACAATTCCCAACTTTATTTGCGAGAATCTTTCTCCAACTCCACTAAATAAGGATAACTTCCAACTTCGCCTTACAGACAATTGATACTTGATCTCGCCAAAGCCTTCCTTGGAGTATATTGAAACTCTCCCTTTTATAGACAACAATAAAGACCAAACTACATTCAAGAAATGATACATACACCTGTTACGAATAACAAACTTCTCATAAAAACAATAGGATACCCCAATGTACCATAATCTTCTTCAACACTCAATATTTAGAGATGAAGTCACTTCAACAATATCCCGACAATGTATCTTAACATCAAAGAAGGAAAGTTAAGTCATTTTCACGACATTCTCTGTGTTGGTAAGGGCATTGCACAAAATAAAGTATTGTTAGTCTTCTTTGAAAAATGGTTTGGAGACCAAAATTGTAACAGCCCGGGTCCCTCACAAGGCAAACCCGACACTACCACCTCACGATCTTCTCTACCCTCTCACTAGTAGAGTTTTTGCCTTCTGTAGAAATCGAATCATGTACCCTGGAGTTCAAGTACATGTTTAATCTATTCCCACTACTAATTGAGCTATTATGGCCCAGGTTGTTACAAAAAAAGTCGCATAGCTCAATTGGTAGTGGGAATGGTTTGAACATGTACTTGAATGCTAGGGTATATGGTTCGATTCCCACGGAAGACAAAAACTCTATTAGAGGGGAGAGTTTGTAATAGCCCTTTCCCCTCGCAAAATCAAAATGAATCAAGACTTATTCAATATGTCATGGAATTTTCATATTCTTTCTATGCGTTATTAGATAAGTCTATGCAAATATTTTCTCAAAATTCAATTATATGTCAACGTTTGTGTTGTTTCCGTTTCATAAAAAATCGGTGCTTAAAAAAGTTCAATTTAATTAATCTCACATAGAAAAAAAATCAATTTTTGTGAGAGAGATCCTTGATAAACTATCGTACAAAAAGTCATAAAAAATTAAAGTATATCAACAATATTTTTACAACAAATAGGATTAAATATGTTGTTTAGTCTCTTAAATAATAGATTTATTTGTGTTTCAATCAAAAAATCAAAATTAAACGAGAGTTATTTGAAATACCGTGAAACTTTTCAAATCCTTTCCCTGTGTTATTAGATAAGTATCAGCAAGAGATTAACTTAAAATTCAATCAAATATCAATATTTGCATTGTATTCCTTTCATGAAAAATATTTATATTTATTCATCTCACATAAAAAAAATCAATTTTTGTAAGACAACCCCTTATAATGTCATTTTTTAAATTATATTTAATCATTTCAAACAAAATTTAAGATATCACTTTGCTTTCCTACTTTTTTTAATACATAATTAAAATATCAAAATAAATGTAATAATAAACTTTTTTTTTTCTTTCTAACAGATAAATATTTTTTAGCAAAAACAATCATTATTAATACTGTTATTTTTGTGAAATTTCAAATTCATATTGAAAACCATATTTTTTCTCAAAATATATCAATTTAAATATATAATAACCACTATATCATGTAAATAAAGAATAAATTAATGAGTTTATTATTATTAGAATAAATTAATGAGTTTATTATTATTATTATTATTATTATTATTATTATTATTGTTGTTGTTGTTGTTGTTGTTGTGATTTGACTTAATTCTATTAGACCCATCAATGCAGCTTCTTTTTTTATGAATGTAGATAAATTATTCTCTACCCACTCTTTGTTTTCGTTGGTAGAATCTTAGTACTATTTAATATTTATCCATTCCATATTTCCATCACTTCTGAATGCTACTTCTTATCTTCTCATTTATGTTAAACAGTTGACTTATCCATTCCGCCACTGCTCCTTTATTTACTTGAATCAACCAATCATATTAATTAGGATCGCCAAATAGTAGCACATAGAAAAATAATATACTTTTTCTAAAAATGGCAAATTTATAATATTATATATATAACTATAAAAGAATAAAATTATCAATTTTTTAAAATATTTTCTGTAAAATTATTTTTAAAATTAATATATAAAATTAATATATCAACTCTTTTTTCTATAAACAACCATTGATATTTTAGTTTTCTGAGTTTAAATTCATACATATCATTGTTTGAGTACCTCGTATCTAAAATTTAAATTCATAATATATAATTGTAGAATAATTTGAGTTAAGAGGAAGATGATGTTAACATACATATAACTATATGCTTGATGTCTATTTATTCTAGACGGTGAGATCTTATCTTATCTGGAATTGTGAAACCCACGTTACATTATTGTACCAATTATTCATCTAACAAATTTTGGCAACATCATTTTCTAAGCACGTGACATGACATGACTTAATCTAAGTCGTAGACTATATATCATCACCTAGAACAATACTTTTTTTTAACCAAAGATATTATAAAATTAATAAAAGGAAGACACAAAAGGGGACGTAAACCTAAACCCTCAACCTTAGCAAAAATGAAAAGACGGAAGACTTAAATGGTTACGGCTCAAAATATCAAAAACAGATATTGGAGTTTCATTCCACCAAACAAATCCTTGAATGGTAAGGCCTAATGAAGTTAGAATATCTGCACATTGATTTCCTTCTTTAAAAATATGAGAGATGTGAAAAACATGTTGTTAGTTTTGTGAATACAATTAGTCCATCTGATCTTTAACGATGCCGGAACAAACTGAGGATTAGAGATAGCTAAAGAAACTAATTTGGAGTCAGTTTCAATCCACAGATGATTCCAATTCCTATCAAAAGCAATTTCAATGGCTCTCATGACCCAATAAATTCAGCATCTAGGGCAGGTTTCTCACCCAAATTTTCTGCAAAATAACCAATAAGGGCGGCTGAATGATTCCTAAAAACACCTCCACAAGCAGCTCACCTAGGAAGACCAATGGAAACACCATCTGAGTTACACTTGATCCAAGATTGAAGAGGAGGAGTCCAAAAAACCTCAACTATTCTGGCTGAACTGGGATGAAAGAAGTTTACTTTAAAAGCTTTTAAGATGGGAAAATCTGAAATACTGTAGGAATTAGATCTTTTGACAAAGTTGCCAGTCAAGTTAACACTAGAAATCAACAAGTTAATAGTTGACTTCCAATGGGAATTACTATTGGAGAACCTTTTCAAATTTCTGGCCTGCCATATTAAGTTAAGAGATTTAATAATAACAGCCAAAACCACTACTCTGGCTTGATTGGAATTAGGTTGCAGACAACTCCTCCATATATAAAAAATATTGAGGGTAAATACCAAGTTTGTGGCAGAGGCCAACCAATTCCAAATGTGAGTGGCAAAAGCACAACTCCAAAAAAGGTGATCAAGTGATTCTTCCTGCAGACCACAGAGAGAACACTTTGAAGGACATAAAGCAATTCCCCTTCTAGAAATAGTGTCATCAATAGGAACCTTCAAAAGAATTAATTTCCAAACAAGAAAAGACTTGGAAGGAGAGATGAAAGGATTCCAGATAAGCTTAGCCCAATCAAGATTATTTCCAGAAGATTGCCTAAACTTGTAAGCATCTTTGAGACTGAAAGAGCCATCATGAAAATGGTTCCACCTAATTTTATCATTCCTAGGAATTAAAGGAATGTGAACCTGCTGAATAATCCCATCTAGGCCAGGAAAAAGATTAACTGTAAGGGTAATTGCCACTGATAATTACAAATGAAGTCTACAACTAAGGATGTCATACCAGCAACAATGGACGGGTGAATGTGAAGTCGCTCAACAATAGGAGGACCACACCAAGCATCCTATCAAAAACTTATTTTCCTTCCATCTCCCATAGACCAACAAGAGTTATCAATAAGAATATGAAAACTGCTCTTGATTCCCATCCAAATTGTGGATGAGATATGATAGTTGATATGGCCATTTTTCCTTAAATCCCTAAGTCTTAAAAGCTGAGTCCATTAGTTGGGAGAGTTGAAAATCTCCAAGCACAATTTGAGATTTTCTACATCATTGATGCAAGAAACTGATATAATGCCAAGACCACCTTGGGAGGAAAGCCTACAAACCTTTTTCTAAGCCACAGTTAGAAGTTTCCTTTTATCTAAGTCTCCACTCCACACAAAATTCCTCATGTAGCTTTCAATTTCTTTTATGAGACTGACAGGACAGTTATAAATGAGAAGTCTGTAGGTTAACATGGCATGGATAACACTCGTGACAATTTTCACTCTACCAGCCATACTTAGAAGGGAGATCTTCCAATTGGAGAGTTTAGCTTTAACTCTGTCCACTAATGATTGGAAGTATTTTGATTTAGGTTTTCCTTTGAAAATAGGAATACCTAGGTAGGAAAAGGGAAGAATCCCTTCTTGGAAACTAATGGTATGAGCCAGGCTAGAAAATCTAGCAGGAGAAATGGAACCAGCATACATAACTAACTTCTGATAATTGGCCAGCTGACCTGAGCATTGACCATATCTTAAAATATACCTTTGAGAGATTTTATATTGGATGTCCTAACTTTACAAAAGAGCATGTTTCCATCTGCATATAGAACATAAGAGGGAACAATAAATCCTTTAGGGCCTTTGATGAGGTCAAGTTTCCCTTGCTCCATAAGCTTTAAGATACCTCTATTAAGAACATCTTCAGCAATGCAAAATAAAAAAAGGGATAAGGAATCACCTTGTCTAACACCCCTTTTACAACCAAAACAACCAACTTGAGCTCCATTAATTGAGATGGAAAGCATGGAAGAAGATAAAATGGCTTGGATCCAAGAACATACCTTGTCAGAGAAACCAAATTTCCTCAAAACCTTAATCAAAAACTCCCAATCCAGAGTGTCAAAAGCTTTCCTAATGTTAATCTTAACTGCAATGTTCCCTCCAAAGGCCTTGTTATGAAGCATATTAATACCTTCAGATGTTAGACAAATACATTCAGCAATGGACCTACCTTTAATAAAACCTTTTTGCTCAGGAGAGATGAGAGTAAGCATAATGACAACAATTTTGTCAGCCAGAATTTTGGAAAAAAATTTGGACTTAAAGTTGGCAAGTGCAATGGGCCTGAACTGATCAATAGTGTGAGCATTGAGACTTTTGGGAAGGAGAGCAATTGTGTTAGCATTCCAATTAGGAAGAATCCAACCAGTGGAAAAGAACTGAGCAGTGGCATTAATGACAACTGATTTAATTATGTCCCAATAATTTTGAAAGAAAAAGCCCCCAAAACCATCTGGCCTTGGAGAACTATCTGTGCTCAGAGAAAAAACAACATTTTTAACTTCTTCTGGACTGGGAAGTGTCGCTCCCCCGAAAAGACACCTGGTCAGATAGGGTACATACGCGAACGGTCGGCAAAAGGAGAATATGAAGTGAAGTGAATAGAGTCTCCAGCTAGGCATTTTTATCCCGAAGGAAAGGTAATGCTGCATAAAACTAGAAAAGGATGGATAAGACGGTTATGAACCAGAGAAATTGAGAAAAGGGGTTGGTTACAACCTGGGAAGGTATTAGCACCCAGATTGTCTGTCGTACTCGACGGGATCCACACTTAAAAGATTTTGTTTAAATGGGTAGGTGTATGTGCTATCTGTGTGCAAAAGCTGGAAAAGAATATACAAGTGTCAGTGTAAGAGGGTGTATGCTCAGGAACTGAGGCTTAAAAGAGAAGGATGAAGGAGAGGGAAGACACAGAGACTTTTGTTCGATAACAATTAAGTTATGCCTACGTATCCTCTCGTGCAATGAGGAAGTCAGAACACCGTAGTTCGACTCAAAGAGACTGAAAGATAATTGACTGGTGAACTGCTTGCTTGTCTATGCTCAAGTGTACGACTTGTCTGGCTCGAGTGCTAACTGTCTTGCATTAGACGGAAGAAGCAAGTTCTCGTTTGTGAGTGAAGATGATGAGAAAAGAATCCCGGAGGAGACGATTATTGTTTATTTTCGTGTTTTCAATCTTTTATTTGTTTTTGGTGTTTGTCATAAGTTAATGAGCTTAAGCCTAAACCAAGAGTTAGTAAACTCATTATATCCTCCCTTTGATTAGGGATAATGAGAATACTTTAAGTATGAGATAGACATCTCAACTTAATTACCATGATGATGTAGGATTAAGATCATTAGCATACTTGTGATTATTTAGATGTTTTTGAGTTTTTGTTTAGTGTTAAGTAATGAGTTTAAGCCATAATCAAGGATTAGTGAACTCATTACACCATCCTAATAGAAAGATAATAGATGAGCACACTTAAGTTGAAGAAGATACCTCAACTTAATCCATGATTAGGGATTAACCTCATGACAAAACAAACCTTTATTAGAGTGGATTTTAATTAAGGGTGAGATTAAGAAATGAGTTTTATGGTTTGTAAGACAACTTGAGGGGGACTTGTCCATTAAACACTAGGATTAGTCCTTCTTAACCAATAATGGAAGAATTAGAACCCTAATGTAAGGCCCAAGTTACAAGTTAATGTCTTAGTGATTATTAAGATGGATTGATTAAGAGGTTTAAACAAATTAAGGTTTTAACACTTAGGATTAAAGTTATACACTCCATCCTAAGAGAAGGATGTAGGCATAACCCTAATTCCAAAGTCTTAAAACCTCAAAGGTTTAGTCTCTAATGATGAGATGAGAAGAAAGACACAAAGAAGATAGAAAGGTGAAAATAAAGGGGGACTAATCACAACCCTAATTATTGTCATGTTTGGGTGTTCCTATGGTTTGTGAGGCTTAAAAGAGATCTTCAAAGAAGCCACCAATGGAAGAAGCAGAAGGAAGGGGGGAGAAACAGATGAATAAGTTACTTACTTCACTGAAGAAGATAAGTAACTTAGAGAAATAAAGTGAGAGATGAACATGAATGAGAAAGCTCACTCTAAGACAATGAAAAATGCAGAAAGGATGCATATGAAGAAGATGAAGAGAAATGAGAAATGAAGGCAAATTCACTTCTCAAGTTAACTTACAACCTGAAATGTTAGCACAATATGCATAAGGAAAGAAATGAAATGGAATGAAGCATATGCAAAGGTAAAAACCAAAACCAGAAGAAAACACATGATGCAAATGATGCTATGAGATGATGTGAGAACATACAAGGTGCACATATGTGATCATATAAGAGAATGAATGCATATGAGGCATGTGGGAAGCATGAAAACACATGGATGTTTATGAAATGAAATGGATGCAAAACATGGAAAATGTATGAATAACTGACCAAGAAATGTTAAAGAAATGTCTTAATATGTCTAATATGGCATACAAGTGCTTATAATGTCATGGCAAGTTCATATGTTCATGCAATGCAATGTAAGATGCAAGTATGGATGCAAAATTAAGGTTACATGAAAGGATGAGATGCAAATGATCAAAACAGAAACAATTCACATGATAAAAAATTTCAAATGAGCTCAAACAAACCCTAACCCCATATGATATCTCACCCCAAAGGAGAAGGTTTAACTCTTAACCTAAAGGAAGTTATGATTTTTCTAAGTTAACTAGGGTTTTTGGGTACCTTAAGAGGAAAAATGAAAATCAATTTGAAAATGAAAGATAAATTTATGACAAAAATATCCTAGAAACTACATGCTATATGGAAAACAATGCAAAAAGAATCATTGTCAAACCCTTCATAGGTAGGCAGAAAAGAATTTTCAAAGTTAGGGTTCTAACAAGGGGATTTTATGAACCCTAAATTCAAAGAAAATGTCAAAGCATGTTCAAAACCAAAAAGAAATTTGTATGAATGGTTTGACAATGTTTCTAAATGTCTTAAGATGCAATATGATTTTTTTTGTGATTTTTAGAAACATAAATGGTATTTTAATTAATTAATTTTCATTAATTAATTAAAATAAACATTTAAATATTTTTAAAATGATTTTTTAATGCAAAAAATAAAAATAAAAATGTTTTTGAGTGAAGAAAAATATTTGGAATTAAAATGCAGAAGGAAATATTTTTGTGATTTTTCTAGGTATTTTAAATAAAATGATAAAGAAAATGCAATTTAAATGAAAATAAAATGAATTTTAGTGAAAGTATGACAATCCAGTGGCTAGGATTCAAAGCTGAGAGATGAGAGTTGACTGGCACGCAGATCAAATGCTGAGATTCAAACTGGCTTTTTTAATTTAATCCTAATTAATTAATCTAATTAATCACAATTATAATTAAATGGACACATCCTGGCCCTCCAACACACGCGGGAAACACTGATCCAACGCTCCTCATTCAAACTCACACTAACCCTAATTAAAACCCTAATTAATCTCAGGTGGCCGGAGAAGACTTCCGGTCGTCTTCTCTGGCGAGCTCCTCCCCTGAGCTTCCTCAAAACACCACCCCAGGCTCTCAAACTCTCCAGAAATGATCAACTCACTACCCTAAACAAGAATCTGACCCTAAAAATCATTTCTCATTCATCAATATGAAGATTCGAATCAAAACCTAAAAATGACAACTTTCAGACAACCATGAAATGCTTAATACGCAACCATTTTCAAAAATAAGGACATCAGCATGATCAACACATCACATAGATTCATTTAGGAACTTAAAATTACATTTCTGGAAAAAAAGTTCTTGATGATACCTGAGCTTGAGCTTTCTCAGTTTGAGCTATCTGGACCTCTCTCTTGTGAAAATGGCCTCCACTTGATCCCCTGATGATGTTGCAAAGCTTTGAATGAGCTGGTTTGAGTGGTTGCAACCCAACTGGTCTGAAATCGTGTTTTGCTTTCAGGAGCTTTCAAGCTTGTTTAATGGTTGGGAAAGGTTCTATTGATGATGGTAAGTTGAATGGTGAAGTTTGTTTGAGGTTTGAGTGGCTGAGCAGAGAGAATAGAAAGCTTGAATCTTGAGGGTGATTTTGTGAAACTTGGTGTATCTGATGATTCAGGCTTGTGTGTTGTGTGTTATAGCTTCCTTTGAGTCCACATAACAAGTCTTGATAGGTCAGAAAGTGGGTGGTGGCTGCAGCTGATTGGTATGGGCCAAGTTGCAAAATGTCAACAAATTGTGTACTCGAGGTTGTAAACACCCCAAATTTGCCCACACTTATTTCACCATGGCTTGTGATTCTTTTCATTTTGCATAGGTTCAATCATACCATCTCATATTGCATTTTTGCTTCATTGCTTTGATTCAAAGTCATCTGCATCTAGGGTTTGTGATCTGAGCAATCCAAGTGCCATCTGAGCCACTCCAAAGGTCTTCAATCATCTCAATAGGGTCCATGTATTTTCAAGCATCATATTATATCCTCCCAAGATCAAGGAAGTCATAGAATCACAAGAACTGGGAAAGGCATGGAAGCAGAGCCAAGCTTAACTGCACAGATGACCTAAAATTAGGATTTTGGTTTCAGAGGCCATAACTCCAATTTTTTTAGTCATTCTTGTTTCTATTGGTCTCTATATGTTATAAGGATCATACATACCAATTTTCATGAAGAAATTCAATGGAGAAGGCATCTGATCAAAAGATGACTTCTTGAGCAAGTCAGTGCAAAATCAGGGCATCTGAGGCCCCCAATCATGGGACCAAAGTGGATTTCTCATCAAAATGAGGTTATATGGTCTTTATTTGATCATTGAAGTGCTTGGAAGTTCACAAATTTGAAGAAAATTGGGCTAAACCAAAAGTTGCCAAATATGGAAATGACTTGTAATGTAAACTTTCCATTTTGGGAAAGTTTTTCAACCCCCTCTTTCTCAACCAAAAATGCTTCAAATGAAAAATTCTTGGTCATGAAAGTTGTAGATTGGATCATTCCCTTTTCAAAAAGTACAAGAACAAGATCTAATTCATTTTGGAACTCAAATTATGGCTTTCCAAAGTTGGCAAAAATCACAAATTTCAAGTTTCATGCCTAAGAGGGATTTTTGCAAAACCTCATGCCAAGCTATTTTATGACTTCAAATGGACTTCTACACTTCATAACATCATAATGCAATGCCTGAAAGTCAGATTTGTGCCAAGAATTCTCAAGTTTCATGACTTGTGCATGAAGAAATCAAGAAAGGGCCAAACTTCATGAAATTTGCAAAACCACCCACAAGCTTCAATCCACTTGCTAATTGGCCTCAATCTGAATTCCATGGTTGCCCTTGAATCAAGCTGCACAGGACATGCCCTTGTCCTTGGCCTGAACTTGCCCATACCTCAAGTACACCAACTCTTGACATTTTTGCAACTTGCCCATACCAATCAGCATAGGCCAGCACCCACTCTCTGACCTATCAAAGATTGATACATGGACCAAAAGCAACTCAACACACCACACAACACAAGCTGAATCCTCCCACAACTCAGCATTCACCAAAATCCCCTCTTATGCATTTTTCTTCGAAACTCAACACACAAGCCTCAAACCTCAAAACAAATTCCACAGAACAACTCACCATAACCCACTGATCATTTCCCAACCATCACTTTACCCTAAAAAGCCCAGAATCAAAAATACGATTTTCACACTTCATGAACTGAGCTTCTGCCATTTTCATTTTGGGGCCATTTAAACTCCAACCAAGCATTGCAAACTCTTGAGGGAGATCATTGGAGAAATTTTGAAGCAAAGAAGCAGCCAGACAGTGCTATTTTCGAAAGCTTCAGTTCAGGTAACCTCAAGAACAAATTTTCCAGAAACTTGATTTTAGGTTATAGATTTGTTCCTCATGTTGCACTGATCATGCTGATGCTTTTCTTTTTGAAAATGGTTGAGTTTTAAGGATTTTATGTTGCTCTGAAACTTTGCCCGTGAAATATGTTTTGATTCGATTCTCATGATTTACGAAAAATAAATGAGTTTTGTTGTGTGGTTTGTGTTTAATGATGTTCAAGGATTGATTCTGGAGGTTTGATGAGTTTTTGTGGCGTTTTGAGAGAGATTGAATGAGAGGCTGGCCGGAGAAGATGACCGGAACACTGTTCCGGTCACCTGAAGGTCATTAGGGTTCAGATTAGGGCTTAATTGCGTAATTAGTGAGTTTGAATGTGGGCCGTCCATTAGCGCGCGAAGTCAATTCCCTCCCTTTTCCTTTTGAACCACAGCCTTTGGATCTGATTACTTTCATTAATTCATATTTTAAATTCATTTTAATTGCATTTTCTTTATCATTTTCTTAAAAATAGTAAAACACTTTCTAAAAAATTTATTTTTTGCATCATGACTTAAAATATTTTTCTCATTCTGAAAATAATTATTATTTTATTTTTTGCATAAAATTCGTATTTTGAAAATATTTAAATGTTTATTTTAATTAGTTAATGAGAATTAATTAATTAAAATAGCATTTAAGTTTCTAAAAATCACCAAAAAAATCAAATTGTATTTTGATACATTTAGAAACATTATCAAACTCTTCAAACAAATTTCTTTTTGGTTCTTGACCTATTTTGACATTTTTCTTTGGAATTAGGGTTCTTAAAAGTCAATATTTTTGTCCTAACTTAGAAAAATCCTTTCTGCCTAACCATGAGGAGTTTGATGATGGTTCTTTTTGCATTGCATTCTTCATATCATTTAGTTCCTAGGATAAAATTGGTTTGAATTTATCTTTCATTTTCAATTTGTTGTGCATTTTTCCTTTTGAAGTGCCTTAAAACCCTAGCTAACTTGAGAAAATCATAACTCCCATTAGGTTAAGAGTTAGGTCCCCTCCTTTGGGCAGTGAACTTATGTAGGGTTAGGGTTCCTTTGATCCCATTTTCAATTTTTTATCTTGTCATTTGCTTCTGATTTTGAGTTTTTCTTTGAGCCTTGTGCATGAACCCTAATTTTTGCCTTCATTTGCATCCATCTTCCATATGCTTGCATACATGAACTTGCCATGACATTTTGTGTATTCACATGACTCCTAATACATACTAGGACACATTAGAATCATGATAAGTCATTTCTTCATCCATTTGTCATGTTATACCTCCATTGCATTTCATAAACTTTCATGAACTTTCATGGTTCAAAGCATGCTTCATTTGCATCCTCATGGCTTGTATGATCATCCACATCTCTTGACATGCTTTCATATAATCTCTTAGCATCATCAACATCTTGTTTATGCTTCTGGTTTTAGTTTGCATCATTGCATCTTTCTCATTTTCATTCCATTTCATTTTCTTGTTGCTAACATTTCAGGTGGTAAGTCATTGAGAAGTGAATTTGCCTTCACTTCTCATAACATCTCCTCATCTCTCTTATGCATCATTGCTTCATTTTACTTTTGTATTAGAGTGAGCTTGCTCATTCATGCCCCTTCTCCTCTTTCTTTCTTCAAGCAACTTATCTTCTTAAGTGAAGTAAGTTGTCTTGCTTCTTTCTGCTTAATCTCCTTCATCCTGCTTCTTCCTTGGTGGCTTTTCTCTTGAAGATCTTCTTGCAAGCCTCATAAACCCTAGGAACACCCAAGCATGATCACAATTAGGGTTTGATTAGTCCCCCATTAGTTTTACCTTTGTGTCATCTTTGAGTCTTCTCTTCTCATCTCTTAATCAAGGACTAAACCTTAAAGGTTTTAAGGCTTTGTGATTAGGGTTATGCCTGCATCCTTTTATTAGGATGGAGTGTATAACTTTAATCCTAAGTGTTAAAACCTTAATGTGTTTAAATCCTTTAATCAATCCACTTTAATAATCACTAAGACATCAAGCTTGTAACTTGGGCCTTGCATTAGGGTTCTAATTCTTCCTTAATTGGTTAAGAAGGACTAACCCTAGTGTTAATGGACAAGTCCCCCTCAAGTTGTCTTACAAACCCTAAAATCCATTTCTTAACCTCACCATTAACTAAAATCCATTTAATAAAGGTTTTGTTTTGTCATGAGGTTAATCCCTAATCATGGATTAAGTTGAGGAGCCTTCCTCAGCTTAAATGTTCTCATCTATTATCCTTATATTAGGATGATGTAATGAGTCCATTAAATCCTTGATTATGGCTTAAACTCATTACTTAACACTAAATAAAAACTCCAAAGACATCTAAATAATTGCAAGTAGGTTAATGATCTTAATCCTACATCATGGTGATTAAGTGTGAGGTGTTTACTTCATACTTAAGGCATTCTCATTACCCCTAATCATAGGGAGGATGTGATGAGTTTACTAACCTTTGATTTAGGCTTAAGCTCATTAACTTATGACAAACTCCAAAAGCAATAAAAGACTGAAAACCTCAAAAACAAACAATAATCGTCTCCTCTGGGATTCTTTTCTCACCCTATTCACTCACAAACGAGAACTTGCCTCTTCCGTCTAATGCAAGACAGTTTGCACCTGAGCCAGACAGGTCATACACTTGAGCATAGACAAGTAAGCAGTTCACAAGTCAATTTATCTTTCAGTCTCTTTGAGTCGAACTACGGTGTTCTGACTTCCTCATTGCACGAGAGGATACGTAGGCATAACTTAACAGTTATCGAACAAAAGTCTATGTATATTCCCCCCTCCTTCCAGCATTATTCTTTGAGCCTCATAGTTTTTTTGAGCTTTTCACTCTGTTCTTACATTGACACTCTCATATTTCACCTCATTTTCTTTTACACTGACACTTGCATTCTTTTCCAGCTTTTGCACACAAATAGCACAGACATTACCCCTTTAAAACACAAATTTTTCAAGTGTGGATCCCGTCGAGTACGGCGGACAATCTGGGTGCTAATACCTTCCCAGGTTGTAACCAACCCCCTTTCTCAGTTTCTCTGGTTCGCGACCGTCTTATCCATATTCTTTCTAGGTTTATGCAGCATTACCTTTCCTTCGGGATGAAAATGCCTAGCTGGTGACTCTTTTCTTTCCTTCCCTTTCGCCGACCGTTCACGTCTATACCCCTTCTGACCCGGGTGTCATTTGGTGGGAGCGACAGCTTGGCGACTCTGCTGGGGAGACCTTATATTGTAACCAGGGCTTCTGGTTCTTTTTGTGGGTTCCTCCTAGCGCTTGTTTGATTTGTGTTTACTGGGGTGTTATGTGCTAATTGTGTTTGTTTATCTGCTTTATTTATTGCTTCATGTACAACTTTATTTATTGCTTTCCTTTACGATTTTGCATATTTCATATTGTCATTGTCACTGTGCTGGATCTGGTTTTCTTTGATGGGTGGGGGTTCCATTGAGAGTTTAAGGTCCTATACTTGGGACCTGAGTGACACCTAGGCTAGAGTGGTTCATGTTCTTTCCCATTCCATTTAGGTCTGGTGCGGGAATATGAAACACGGTTCAGATGTGGGTTTCTTCTTTAGAACTCTGTGCTACAGATTTCCTGTAGTGCTAGGGCTATCTGGGAAGCCTGCTAAGTCTGGATGACCTTTTATTGTGACCTTCAGAAACTGAGGTGAATTAGAGGAGTATATTTTATGGTTATTGTAAACACTGTACCTCCGGGTTAGAAGTGTTTACACTTCTCATAATTGATCCAAATCTGAGGATCCTTGTTCTAGAACATTACATGTGAGGGGGTTAGTTTGTTTATAGGTTTGCAGGAACCCTTGGCCGCATCATACCTTGTTACTGTTTTGTTTAAGAATACTCCACTTTGGACAGTTCTTGTGATTAACCCTAGACATGTGACTCTTTATTTGAGTCCTCCACCCTGGTTACTGGATTTCTGAACCTCCAACTGGACTTTTTGAACATACATGGGCCTTATGTCAAGACAGATAATCAGATCCAGCTTGATCACAAACCCTTGCATATCATTTGCATATATCATCATTGCATCATTTAACATTTGTTTATTTGTTTTTCAGGGTATCCACATCATATCTGGTTTGGTTTTGACCCTTTCTTCTGCATAGACCTTTGCTTCATCAGTTATCTACTTCAGCTATTTTCATCATCACCAGTATCAGCCTGTCAGTGGCTCATTTCCAGTACCAGTCTGTGATCTTCATCAGCACCTATCTTCATCTTCTTCAGCATCACTTATGACTACTCCCAGGAAGAGTAACATATCCTACCATTTCTTTGAACCTGTGTTGACTGGTATCAGGCAGGTCCAGTCACTCATCACACCTGATCACATCCCTTTGTTTAGAGAGCACTATGGAGGTATCCTGGATATGGTTATGGACCTTGACCCTTCTCAGAGGAGCATGATCCACACATGCTTGCAGTTTTATGATCCTCCATTGAGATGTTTCACCTTTCCAGACTTCCAGCTAGGGCCTCTGCTGGAAGAGTTTTCTTCATTGACTGGGGTACCTATCAGGGGTGGAATCCCTTTCAACCCAGAAATGCCAGCTCCCAGAATTGGAGAAGTAGCAAAAGCAATGTACCTGGAGCCTGCCTTGATTGAGCAAAGTATGACAACAAAAGCTGGGATCCCTGGTTTGCACTTAGACTTCTTGATTTCTCAGGCCATCCTGAAGGCCTCATTAGGGGAGTGGAGGGCAGTCTGTGCACTGTTAGCCCTCAGCATATATGGGGCTATACTGTTTGCAGATGAGCCCAAATTTGTCAGCAAGAATGCCATCCATCTTTTTCTCCTGAAGAACCCAGTACCCACACTACTGGGAGACTTTTATTATTCCATCCATCAGAGGAATGAGAAACAGAGGGGGAAGTTGGTTAGATGTTGTGCTCCTTTGTTTTACTCCTGGCTGCTCAAACACCTGCCTAAGACAGATGCCTTCCTGAATCCTCACCAACAGAAGAATTGGGCCAAGAGGCTCATTGCTTTGACTCTAGATGATATTAGATGGTGCACCTAGAGCACCAAAGGCAAGGACATTATCACCAGCTGTGGACAATACCCAAATGTGCCTCTGATAGGAGTAAAGGGTTGCATCAACTACAATCCTTTGTTGTTTAAGAGACAACTGGGTTATGCTTTGGTTCACCCTCCCAGAGTGCAGGATTTAGCTGAGACCCTACATTGTGAAGTAAAACCTAATTCAGCTGCTGTCAGACAAGCATCCTGGGCTTGGGACAACATCCAGACAAAAGGGATGGATATTCTTGGAAGGTGTAACAATGTTGCTTCAACTCAATACTATGACTGGTCCCGTACTAGATCCCAGATTACTGGAATGCCTTTCACCTTGGAGGAAATACCTGGACCATCTACAATACAACCTGCAGCAACTGTCAGCCTAGAAGAATTTGAGAAGCTAAAGGAAAGAAATGAGAATCTATCTCAAGCTTTTAAGAAGACTCTTTGGGAAAGGAGTGATGGTCGTCTGGACATTGAGAGATTGGAGAAGCTCAAGGTGGAACATCTTGCCAAAATTGAGAAGACAGAGGATTACATAAGGAAAGCAAGGGTTGGGGAACAAATATTGAAGAATGCATGTAAAGAAGCCAAGATTCAGAAGGCTAGGACTGAGCTCTATCTGCAAGAGAGTCAGGCTAGGTGGGTCAGGATCACTGAAGCCCGTACACAAGAAGATCAAAAGACTCAGGCCAAGATTGAACAGCTAGAGGCCAATGAGAAAAAGCAGCAGGAAGCTTTGTTGGCAGCCCAGAAGGAGATTTCAGAATTGAAGCTCAGAGCAGGATTGAAGAGATCAAAGGACCAGGACAGGCATAAGAAGCTGACCACTGCCATTGCTACCAGGAACCTCCTCATTAGGACCATTACAGAGCATCCAGCTGGTCCAGTGACTGAGGCACTCCTGAAGGAGGTCAGAGAGGATGAGTTTGGACTGGATGTCTGATTCTTTGTTTGTTGTTGTTTCCATTTGATGTACTTTTCCTTTTATTGTATTTTGACCCTCCATGGGCGTGTGTTGTAAAACAGACTATGTATTGTTCACCATTTGTAATATATTAGTTTGCTTTCATTGGGCTTCTTTTCTCAGCAACATCAAGCATCTTCCTCGAGGTCTGGAAAGGTCAAAACCAAGAACCAAACCGGATACCTTGGAAAATAAATAAGCATACTGCATTGCATACTAACTTTGTTTTGTTTTGTAGGTTTTATTATTTTTGTTTCTAACTTTGTTGTGATCTCAGGAAACATTGCTCGTCGCCAAGTGTTCCCTGTCAACCGCGCGCACTGGTACCCGACTCGTAACAACCTTCCCGGTATTCAAATGGAACAAGTACAGCAGGATCTGACTGAGGTCAGAAATCAGATGGCTAATGAGAGAGTGGAGATGAGAAATCAGATGTCTCAATTCATGGCTGTGATGACTGGCTTGGCCCAGAGCCAAGAAAGGTTAAGAGAACTGGTGGAAAGACAAACTCCTGAAGAGCCTCATCTTGGAACAGGAGGAACTAGTAACAATGAGCGGGGCCAGCCTCGTATTGACCCACCAGTATTTGGACCTCATCTGGATCCAGAAGCTAACATCCCGAGGAATGTACAAGGTAATACTTTTGGAGGGAGAATCTTGCAAGAGGATCCCCAAGAAGAGCAGTTTACTGTTATGGGAGCTGGAGATGAAGTTTATGACCGGAGATTGGACGAAATTGCTGAGAAATTAAGATCTTTGGAGTCTCAGAATTCTTTGGGCTTCGATGTGATGAATATGGGACTGGTGGATTGGGTGAGAATTCCCCACAAATTCAAACCCCCATGCTTTGAGAAGTACAATGGTACCTCCTGCCCACGAACTCACTTGCAATCTTTCCTGGGAAGACTTAAAGCTTATACTATGGATGAAAAGCTGTGGATGTTCTACTTTGAAGACAATCTGACTAGAGCTTCAAGAGAGTGGTATTCACACTTGTCTAGAGCCACCATAAGATGCTGGAAGGATTTAGCTGAAGCTTTCATCAGGCAATATCAGTACAACCTGGACATGGCTCCCAACAGGACCCTTCTGATGGGAATGTCACAATCTTCTAGAGAGAGCTTTAGAGAATATGCCCAAAGGTGGAGACAGCTTGCTGCTGCTGTCCAACCACCCATGTCAGAGAGGGAAACGGCTGACATGTTCATGAATACTTTTCAAGGAACCTATATTGATAGATTGGATGCCTTCTCCTCCACCAGTTTTGCAGATGTGGTTATAGCTGGTGAAAGGATTGAAAGCCTCTTAAAGATGGGCAAAATTTCTGACAGTGGTGCAAGTTCATCTAGCAATCCCAAAAAGCCTTTTATGGGACCCCGAAGGGCCGGTGAAACAAACTCCATTCATGCAAGCAGGGGCAAGCCTCAATATGTGCACCGGTCAGTAGCAGCAGTTACTATTCCAGCTCCGATTCCTCAACAATCAGCATATCCTCAACAACAACAACCACAGTATCAACAACAAGTTTAGTATCCGCAACAGAGAACCTACAACAATAGCAATAACAACCAACAACAGCGTCCTTTCCAACAAAGACCATCACAAGCAAACAGGGTAATTGACCCAATCCCAACGCCGTATGTTGCACTCTTGCCACAACTCATGAAACTCAACCTAGTTGAGTTAAGGACATTGACACCTCCAGATCCCTCCAATATGCCAAAAAACTATGATGCCAATGCCAGGTGTGCATTCCACTCAAACGCACCGGGGCACAATACTGAAAAATGCAGGGCCTTACAGATGAAAGTCCAAGACCTGGTGGACTCAAAAGCTCTCAACTTTGAACCTCCCCCAAATGTCACAAGGAATCCAATGCCTAGTCACAACGGGCCTAGGATTAATGCTATTGAGGAAGGCAAACCATCCACCTTAATCACCAGTGTTGCACAAATTCGAACACCTTTGGTTGAAATCAAAGCTCAGCTTTTAGAATGCCAAGTGTTCCCCGGGTGTGAGCTCGGCTGTGGGTATTGCAATATTGTTGTCAATGGATGTGAGAGACTGAGAAATGGCATAAATGGTCTTATTAAGGATGGTATCCTTCAAATTACAACAACAACGACTACAACTCCAACAATCCCTTCACCAACAGTCACAGATACTCCTACAACATCAGCAACCATTGTTCCAACGGATTCTAATACAACTCCAACAACTGCTCAATCAATCACTTCAACGGATGCAAGTTCAGTCACCATTCCTGCTACAACTTCAACACTCATCCAGTCAACAGTGCCTTCTACAACATCAGCAACAATTAATGAAAGTGTCTCAACGGTTACAATATACTACGATCCTGCAAATGTTCCTTCCAACAATTCACAACAAAATGCTACTCCTGTCAGAGCACCAGTTACCATATACTATGATCCACACACCATTGTGGTCCCTTCTGCAGCTGTTATCAGTCCAGTCACTATCATAGTGCCTGGGCCAGTGCCTTACGAAAGCAATAATGCCATCCCTTGGCATTATGGCTCAGATCTATACTGCGAAGGGCAGAAAATCACTTTAGAATCATCAACTTCTTCACCTCAGATAGACAATGTGGGGGGAGGCGGAGGCTTCACTAGAAGCGGACGTCTCTTTGCCTCACAAATTCCAAGACCCGTTGCTGAAGCAGAGGCTGCTGCCAAGGCAAAAGGGAAGAGCATGGTGCAAGAAGAATCAGTCGCTAAAGAAGCTTCAAAGACTCCTTTTGATCAAGAGGTTGATGAATTCATGAGAATCATAAAGAAAAGTGATTACAAGGTGGTAGACCAACTTCACCAAACACCTTCCAAAATCTCCATACTATCGTTGCTAATGTGCTCCGAGGCTCATCGGAACGCACTATTGAAAGTCCTGCACGCAGCTTATGTGCCGGAGGAGATTACCGTCAATCAGTTAGAGGCCGTGGTTGGAAATGTTAACGCTATTCATGGACTAGGATTTACCAACACTGATCTGACAGCGGAAGGTCGCAATCACAACAAGGCTTTGCATATTACCTTGGAGTGTAAGGGTGCAGTTCTTTCTCACGTACTGGTGGACACAGGGTCATCCCTCAATGTCCTGCCCAAGAAAGCCCTTGTGAAGTTGGAGTATGATGGATTGGCACTACGCCCAAGTAACCTGGTAGTGAGAGCCTTTGACGGTTTTAAAAGATCAGTTCTGGGAGAGATAGAGTTACCAATAATGATTGGCCCACAGGTTTTCAAAACGACCTTCTTCGTGATGGATATACAACCTACCTACAGTTGTCTATTGGGTAGACCATGGATACACGCCTCCGGCGCTGTGACGTCAACCCTTCACCAGAAGTTAAAATTCGAGTGGGAGGGCCAAGTCATTACTATTTTTGGGGAGGAGGACATTTTTGTTATCCAGCTGGCTACTTTCAAATACATTGAGATGGATGGGGAGATCCATGAAACCATGAGCCAAGGGTTTGAGGCCCTTAATATTAATGAAACATCTGCTGTGCTTGGGACCTCCATCACATCATATCAGCAAGCCCGAAAGGTTTTTGAGGAAGGTACCGCCCAAGGCTGGGGCAAGTTGCTGCCCGTAGAGAAGAAAGAAGACCGATTCGGGTTGGGTTACAAACCAACTCGACAAGATCAACCAGAGGCTGCAAAGGAGCCCAAGTTTATTAGCGGGGGGATGCTCACCCCGGATGCTGTGAATAGCTTGGAAGATGAGTCAGAAGACGAGCGCAACCTGGAAATCTGGATACGTCCAAGGACCCCGGAGAGCCATGTCTCAAACTGGTCTTCCCAGGAAATTATAAGGGTTACTCCTGCAGAGTAATTATTATTTCCTGTATTTTAAAGCATGCATCAAGTCCTGCATCTTGCCCAAGATGTCAAGACTCATTTTGTAATCGGGCCATCTTGTATTTTGTGCAAAGATCAATTAATGAATATCAGGACATCTTTTGCAAATGAGTCGTTTCTTTTCCGCTCACTGTTTTTCATTTTTCTTTTTTGTACAAAAATAAAATGGCAATGTTTTTCAAAATAAAATGACTTCATTTTCACTTTTTTCTAAACAAGATAAAACTGATCACTAAAACGAACAAATTTAAACCCTTACAGAAAGTGCCCTCCAGATTGTACCGACAACAACACTGCTATGACGTCGTATGACTTTGACAATCCAATCAATCAAGCTGATGAAGAGGTTGAAGAAGATTATGAGCTACCTGAAGAGCTATCCAAGTTGTTGAGACAAGAGGAGAAGGTTATCACTCCTCATAAGGAGGAGGTCGAGACGGTTAATCTTGGTACGGAAGAAGACTTGAAAGAAGTCAAGATCGGGGCCTGCTTACAAGATTCAGTGAAAGAGCAACTGATTGACATGCTTCGGGAGTATGTGGATGTTTTTGCTTGGTCTTATCAGGATATGCCAGGGTTGGACACCGACATTGTAATGCACAAGCTACCTCTGAAAGAAGACTGCCCGCCAGTAAAATAGAAGCTGCGCCGTACTCGCCCAGATATGGCAATGAAGATAAAGGAAGAGGTACAAAAACAGTGGGACGCCGACTTCCTCGCTGTGACTAGCTATCCGCTGTGGGTTGCTAATATTGTACCTGTGCCCAAGAAAGATGGCAAGGTGAGAATGTGTGTGGATTACCGGGATCTGAACAGAGCCAGCCCGAAAGATGACTTCCCTCTACCTCACATCGATGTATTGGTGGATAATACGGCTCAGTTCTCGGTGTTCTCCTTCATGGATGGATTTTCAGGATACAATCAGATCAAAATGTCACCTGAAGATATGGAGAAGACAACTTTCATCACACCCTGGGGCACATTCTGTTATAAGGTGATGCCATTCTGACTGAAGAATGCTGGTGCCACTTATCAACGGGCTATGGTAACATTATTCCATGACATGATCCACAAAGAAATTGAATGTTATGTGGATGACATGATTGCCAAGCCCCTCACAGAAGAAGACCACCTGGTAAATCTGTTGAAGTTATTCAAGCGTCTGAGGAAGTACCAATTGAAGTTAAACCCCAACAAATGTACATTCGGGGTGCGATCCAGTAAACTGTTGGGATTTATTGTGAGTGAGAAAGGGATTGAAGTTGACCCTGACAAAGTCAAAGCCATTCAGGAAATGCTTGCACCGAAGACTGAAAAAGAAGTTCGAGGGTTCCTAGGTAGATTGAACTACATATCAAGGTTCATATCTCATCTTACTGCAACCTATGAACCCTTATTCAAATTGTTAAGAAAAGAACAAACGGTCAAGTGGAATGAAGACTGCCAGAGGGCTTTTGACAAAATCAAGGAATATTTACAAGAACCTCCGATCCTCATGCCTCCAGTTGAAGGAAGACCTCTAATCATGTACTTAACAGTATTAAAAGAATCAATGGGGTATGTGCTGGGCCAGCATGACGAGTCTGGTCGAAAAGAGTATGCAATATACTACCTAAGCAAAAAGTTTACCGACTGTGAACAACGTTATTCACTGCTCGAGAAAACTTGTTGTGCTTTAGCGTAGGTTGCTCGCCGACTGAGACAGTATATGTTGACCCACACCACTTTGTTGATCTCAAAGATGGATCCAGTTAAGTACATATTCGAGAAGCCAGCACTTACCGGACGGGTTGCAAGATGGCAAATGATCCTCACAGAGTATGACATTCAGTACACATCTCAAAAGGCCATCAAAGGCAGTGTATTGTCTGACTATCTGGTTGAGCAACCCATTGATGATTACCAACCTATGAGATTTGACTTCCCTGATGAAGATATCATGTTCATAAGAGAAAAAGATCATGAAGAGCCTGTTCACACTGAAGGGCCTAACCCAGAAGAAGAATGGACTATGATGTTTGACGGGGCTGTTAATATGAATGGTCGTGGTGTTGGTGCAATACTCATTACACCTAAAGGAGTTCACATGCCTTTCTCGGCAAAACTCACCTTTAACTGCACTAACAACGAAGCTGAATATGAAGCTTGTATTATGGGTCTTGAGGAAGCCATTGACCTCAGGATCAAGACGTTGACTGTGTTCGGAGATTCATCTCTGGTAATTAATCAAACCAACGGCAAATGGTACACTCACCAGGATCATCTGATACCTTACCGGGATTATACAAGGTGGTTATTGACTTTCTTCACAACAGTCAAGCTTGAGTATATCCCTCGAAATGAAAATCAGTTTGCAGATGCCCTGGCTATCATTTCATCCATGATCAAAGTTCAAGCTGCCAACTTTGTGCCTCGAATATCAGTATCCAGACTTGACAGACCAGCATACGTATTCTCAGCATATGTTGTTAAAGATGATAAGCCTTGGCTCCATGACATTAAGTGCTTCTTGGATGATCAAACATACCAACCTGGGGCATCTTCCAATGATAAGAAGACATTAAGAAGGCTAGCTGGTAGTTTCTTCCTGAATGCTGATGGTTCCTTGTACAAGAGAAATTTTGACATGGTACTTCTCAGATGTGTTGATAAGACAGAGGCAGACTTGTTGATGCACGAGGTACACAAAGGATCTTTTGGTACCCATGATGGAGGGCATGCTATGGCTAAAAAGATGCTAAGATCAGGTTACTACTGGATCACGATGGATGCAGACTGTTGTGCCTATGCCAGAAAATGCCATAAATGCCAGATTTATGCAGATAAAGTGCATGTGCCTCCAAATCCTCTGAATGTGATGTCTTCACCCTGGCCCTTTTCCATGTGGGGCATTGATATGATTGGCAAGATTGAACCGACCGCTTCGAATGGCCACAGATTCATCCTGGTAGCCATTGACTAATTTACCAAGTGGGTTGAAGCAGCTTCTTATGCCAATGTCACCAGGCAAGTGGTAGCCCGATTCCTGAAGAGAGACATCATCTGTCGGTATGGAGTTCCCGAACGAATCATTACTGATAATGGTTCCAATTTGAACAACAAAATGATGGCAGAACTGTGCCGGGACTTCAAGATCCAACACCACAACTCTTCTCCTTACAGGCCAAAGATGAATGGCGCTGTGGAAGCAGCTAACAAGAATGTCAAGAAGATTGTGCAGAAGATGGTGGTTACCTATAAAGACTGGCATGAAATGCTACCATTTGCTTTACATGGGTACCGAACGTCAATCAGAACATCCACTGGGGCAACACCGTATCAGCTTGTGTATGGTATGGAGGCAGTCCTACCTGTTGAAGTTGAGTTACCCTCTTTACGGGTATTGATGGATGTTAAGTTGAACGAAGTAGAATGGGTCCGATCCCGATACGAACAACTAAGTCTGATCGAAGAGAAGAGATTAGCTGCAATCTGCCATGGGCAGCTGTATCAGAAAAGAATGAAGAAAGCCTTCGATCAGAAAGTTAGGCTTCGGGAATACCAAGTAGGAGATCTAGTGTTGAAAAGACTCCTCCCTCCTCATACAGACCACAGGGGCAAATGGACTCCGAATTATGATGGTCCGTTCATAGTAAAGAAAGTTTTCTCTGGTGGAGCACTGATGCTCAGTACTATGGATGGTGAAGACTTCCTGTCCCCTGTGAATTCAGATGCAGTTAAAAAATACTTCGCATAAAAATGACCCGCTGGACATAAAAACAGAATGTAAGTCCAGGAAAAAATAGGGCATCCCGGCAAGTCAAAAACAGAATAAAAGACTCGGGCAAAAATAAGGGAAAATAAATAAAAAAAGTGTACACCCGCTGAGTTGAAAAGCCACATCGGACAACTCAGGCAAAAAAGGGTATGCCGGTGGATTGAAAACCCGAAAGGGCGATCCACGCAAAATAAGGGAATAAGCGAACAACTGCATTCTGAATTCGTCTGTATCACTTACAACACGGCAAAACTTCGAAAGTATAAAGCATCGGTCGGAACCAGCTTTCTTCAAAAAGCAAGATGAGAAGAACGTCAATGTCATACAAGTCATAGCAAAAGGGAAGCACTGAAGCGTCATCAACATTGCCAGCATCTTTTTGTTTCTCAATTTTGTAACAATCTCCTCATTTCAGGGGATTTATTTCTTTGACTGTACTTGCCAATTCAGGGCATACAAATCAATAAAATCAGATTTTCAGTTACGTTTCGTCTCGTACCTTCTATTTTCTTTTGCAAAAAAATGTCCGATATCCTTAATATAATGATTGCATAAATACAAATGCGTCTTTTCTAAAATTACATGCTTACAGGAAATATATTCGCTCCAGGAGTGTCTAAATTCCTATGATGGAATCCAGTAAGGGATAACCCAGGGGACTTGTACGTTTCTTTGACATAACAGGGTTGCAGGTAGTCAAAGTGCAACATGGGGGCATGAAAGCTTCTCCCTAGCAAGCTACCAAATCACTATTTGCTCATCCCATCTCCCAAAATAGCACCATGGGTGCCCTCTCCCCAGCTGAGTTGCCAGACATTATCTTCCTCAGCAGGATCCCCCACAGAAATCTCTAGGAAGATCGTCCAGTGATCATTCCTCCCCAGCCAAGTGTCAGGCAGGGAACCATCTCCCCGTAGAGCTCCAGCCTCTATCCAGAAGAGCAATCCCTGAGGATCTCACAACAAAGTGACAGAAGCTCCCGCAGACCCCCAGTTGGGCTCCTCCTTACCAAGATGGGTCTATCAGTGACCTATTTCCCCGAGCAGAGTCATATATATCAGATCTACCAATGATCTCATCCCTAGCTGGGGTTTCCTTTCAAAAAAAGATTAGTCGGAGATCTCCACCGCAACGGGATCCGAATCCCGGAGCGGTATCTTTGCATAAACATAGCATTCACATCATATTTCCCCCCAGAGTGTAGCATTCCGTCTAATACGGAGCATTACGGAAAATATCAAACATATTGCATAATCATAAGCCATGTGTCGAACCAAACACTTGTAAATACTGACATTCCATCAACAATATACAAAATACTTCCCAAACTCCCCGGCAGAAAGCCAAAGCATCCTCTTTGCACTCACAAATACAGATACATGCTCCTTTTTGCACTCGTCCGTGTCATGCTCTCCCCAGCAAGTTGAACACTCGTGTTTACTTATTTCAGATACTCATCCGTATCTTGTTTACACACTTATCTTTCCCAAAGATTCAACACTCGTCCGTGTTCTTTGTTAACCAGTTGATACTCGTACGTATCATCATCGCTGAACATGTGTCAGCGTTTGTTTCTACTGATACTCGTCCGTATCAAAGTCTTAAGGATGCTCGTCCGCATCTTTAATCTATACACAGCGTCAAACACTTATACCCTTTCTTACATGTAGACACTCGTCTATGTCTACCATTCCCCAGAGGAGTTCCCAGCAAATCGCCAGTAAAAAGCAAATTTCTTTTCTATCTGACATTCGTCCTGTGTCATGATACTTCCAGCAGCCGTACCCTACCAGGTGATCGTCCTTCACCTTTTGATGATCGTCCTTCATCAATCCTCCAGCGGAGTCTCCATTATTGGAACCCTTTTTTATCCGACATTCGTCCTATGTCGTGATATTTGAGCAGCCGTCCCCTGCTAGGTGATCGTCCTTCACCTTTTGATGACCGTCCTTCATCATTTTATCCGATGGCCGTCCCTATCGTCGATCTTGTTATCTGACATTCGTCCTATGTCGTGATATTTGAGCAGCCGTCCCTTGCTAGGTGATCGTCCTTCACCTTTTGATGATCGTCCTTCATCATTTTATCTAATGGCTGTCCCCATCGTCGATCTTGTTATTTGACATTCGTCCTATGTCGTGATAAACCCCGAGAGCAGCCGCACCCTGCTAGGTGATCGTCCTTCACCTCTTGATGATCGTCCTTCATCATGCTTATCCGATGGTCGTCCCCATCGTCGACCTCTTCTATCCGGCATTCGTCCTATGTCGTGATACTTTTGGCAACCGTATCTTGCTAGGTGATCGTCCTTCACCTTAGATGACCGTCCCTCATCTTATCCCAAACAGAGCAGCCGTCCCCTGCTAGTTGATCGTCCTTCACCTTTGATGACCGTCCCTCATCATTTATTTCTTCAACCTGATGGTCGTCCCCATCGTTGCCTTTACCTTTAATCCCCAGAGAGTCTTATTTCTTTGCCTGATGGCCGTCCCCATCATGATCCCGGTATTTCCCCAGCATGTCGGTCGTCCCCGTCATTGCTTCATCCCCAGTGGTCGTCCTCCGACACTCGCACTTTATAATCATAATTTACTTCCTTTTACAATCTATATCCCTTTTCTTCTTCATTCAGTGAGTGAAAATTTTGGACTGTCTTTGGTATTCAACCACAAATTATCTTTTTTGTCTGTTAAGCCAGGCGCTTACATCCTAAACAGCTAACTCATGTTTGAATAGGGGCAGCTGTAAACACCCCAAATTTTCCCTCACTTATTTCACCATGGCTTGTGATTCTTTTCATTTTGCATAGGTTCAATCATACCATATCATATTGCATTTTTGCTTCATTACTTTGATTCAAAGTCATCTGCATCTAGGGTTTGTGATCTGAGCAATCCAGGTGCCATCTGAGCCACTCCAAAGGTCTTCAATCATCTCAAGAGGGTCCATGTATGTTCAAGCATGATATTATATCCTCCCAAGATCAAGGAAGTTAGAGAATCACAAGAACTGGGAAAGGCATGGAAGCAGAGCCAAGCTTAACTGCACAGATGACCTAAAATTAGGGTTTTGGTTTTAGAGGCCATAACTCCAATTTTTTTGGTCATTCTTGTTTCTATTGGTCTCTATATGTTATAAGGATCATACATACCAATTTTCATGAAGAAATTCAATGGGGAAGGCCTCTGATCAAAAGATGACTTCTTGAGCAAGTCAGTGCAAAATCAGGGCCTCTGAGGCCCCCAATCATGGGACCAAAGTGGATTTCTCATCAAAATGAGGTTATATGGTCTTTATTTGATCATTGAAGTGCTTGGAAGTTCACAAATTTGAAGAAAAGTGGGCTAAACCAAAAGTTGCCAAATATGGAAATGACTTGTAATGTAAACTTTCCATTTTGGGAAAGTTTTTCAACCCCCTCTTTCTCAACCAAAAATGCTTCAAATGAAAAATTCTTGGTCATGAAAGTTGTAGATTGGATCATTCCCTTTTCAAAAAGTACAAGAACAATATCTAATTCATTTTGGAACTCAAATTATGGCTTTCCAAAGTTGGCAAAAATCACATAATTTCAAGTTTCATGCCTAAGAGGGATTTTTGCAAAACCTCATGCCAAGCTATTTTATGACTTCAAATGGACTTCTACACTTCATAACATCATATTGCAATGCCTAAAAGTCAGATTTGTGCCAAGAATTCTCAAGTTTCATGACTTGTGCATGAAGAAATCAAGAAAGGGCCAAACTTCATGAAATTTGCAAAACCACCCACAAGCTTCAATCCACTTGCTAATTGGCCTCAATCTGATTTCCATGGTTGCCCTTGAATCAAGCTGCACAGGACATGCCCTTGTCCTTGGCCTGAACTTGCCCATACCTCAAGTACACCAACTCTTGACATTTTTGCAACTTGCCCATACCAATCAGCATAGGCCAGCACCCACTCTCTGACCTATCAAAGATTGATACATGGACCAAAAGCAACTCAACACACCACACAACACAAGCTGAATCCTCCCACAACTCAGCATTCACCAAAATCCCCTCTTATGAATTTTTCTTCGAAACTCAACACACAAGCCTTAAACCTCAAAACAAATTCCACAGAACAACTCACCATAACCCACTGATCATTTCCCAACCATCACTTTGCCCTAAAAAGCCCAGAATCAAAAATACGATTTTCACACTTCATGAACTGAGCTTCTGCCATTTTCATTTTGGGGCCATTTAAACTCCAACCAATCATTGCAAACTCTTGAGGGAGATCATTGGAGAGATTTTGAAGCAAAGAAGCAGCCAGACAGTGCCATTTTCGAAAGCTTCAGTTCAGGTAACCTCAAGAACAAATTTTCCAGAAACTTGATTTTAGGTTATAGATTTGTTCCTCATGTTGCACTGATCATGCTGATGCTTTTCTTTTTGAAAATGGTTGAGTTTTAAGGATTTTATGTTGCTCTGAAACTTTGCCCGTGAAATATGTTTTGATTCGATTCTCATGATTTACGAAAAATAAATGAGTTTTGTTGTGTGGTTTGTGTTTAATGATGTTCAAGGATTGATTCTGGAGAGTTTGATGAGTTTTTGTGGCATTTTGAGAGAGATTGAATGAGAGGCTGGCCGGTGAAGATGACCGGAACACTGTTCCGGTCACCTGAAGGTCATTAGGGTTCAGATTAGGGCTTAATTGCGTAATTAGTGAGTTTGAATGTGGGCCGTCCATTAGCGCGCGAAGTTAAATCCCTCCCTTTTCCTTTTGAACCACAGCCTTTGGATCTGATTACTTTCATTAATTCATATTTTAAATTCATTTTAATTGCATTTTCTTTATCATTTTCTTAAAAATAGTAAAACACTTTCAAAAAATTTTATTTTTTGCATCATGACTTAAAATATTTTTCTCATTCTGAAAATAATTTTTATTTTATTTTTTGCATAAAATTCATATTTTTAAAATATTTAAATGTTTATTTTAATTAGTTAATGAGAATTAATTAATTAAAATAGCATTTAAGTTTCTAAAAATCACCAAAAAAATCAAATTGTATTTTGATACATTTAGAAACATTATCAAACTCTTCAAACAAATTTCTTTTTGGTTCTTGACCTATTTTGACATTTTTCTTTGGAATTAGGGTTCTTAAAAGTCAATATTTTTGTCCTAACTTATAAAAATCCTTTCTGCCTAACCATGAGGAGTTTGATGATGGTTCTTTTTGCATTGCATTATTCATATCATGTAGTTCCTAGGATAAAATTGGTTTGAATTTATCTTTCATTTTCAATTTGTTGTGCATTTTTCCTTTTGAAGTGCCTTAAAACCCTAGCTAACTTGAGAAAATCATAACTCCCATTAGGTTAAGAGTTAGGTCCCCTCCTTTGGGAAGTGAACTTATGTAGGGTTAGGGTTCCTTTGATCCCATTTTCAATTTTTTATCTTGTCATTTGCTTCTAATTTTGAGTTTTTCTTTGAGCCTTGTGCATGAACCCTAATTTTTGTCTTCATTTGCATCCATCTTCCATATGCTTGCATACATGAACTTTCCATGACATTTTGTGCATTCACATGACTCCTAAGACATACTAGGACACATTAGAATCATGATAAGTCATTTCTTCATCCATTTGTCATGTTATACCTCCATTGCATTTCATAAACTTTCATGAACTTTCATGGTTCAAAGCATGCGTCATTTGCATCCTCATGGCTTGTATGATCATCCAAATCTCTTGACATGCTTTCATATCATCTCTTAGCATCATCAACATCTTGTTTATGCTTCTGGTTTTAGTTTTCATCATTTCATCTTTCGCATTTTCATTCCATTTCATTTTCTTGTTGCTAACTTTTCAGGTGGTAAGTCATTGAGAAGTGAATTTGCCTTCACTTCTCATAACATCTCCTCATCTCTCTTATGAATCATTGCTGCATTTTACTTTTGTATTAGAGTGAGATTACTCATTCATGCCCCTTCTCCTCTTTCTTTCTTCAAGCAACTTATCTTCTTAAGTGAAGTAAGTTGTCTTGCTTCTTTCTGCTTAATCTCATTCATCCTGCTTCTTCCTTGGTGGCTTTTCTCATGAAGATCTTCTTGCAATCCTCATAAACCCTAGGGACACCCAAGCATGATCATAATTAGGGTTTTATTAGTCCCCCATTAGTTTTACCTTTGTGTCATCTTTGAGTCTTCTCTTCTCATCTCTTAATCAAGGACTAAACCTTAAAGGTTTTAAGGCTTTGTGATTAAGGTTATGCCTGCATCCTTCTATTAGAATTGAGTGTTTAACTTTAATCCTAAGTGTTAAAACCTTAATGTGTTTAAATCCTTTAATCAATCCACTTTAATAATCACTAAGACATCAAGCTTGTAACTTGGTCCTTGCATTAGGGTTCTAATTCTTCCTTAATTGGTTAAGAAGGACTAACCCTAGATTTAATGGACAAGTCCCCCTCAAGTTGTCTTACAAACCCTAAAATCCATTTCTTAACCTCACCATTAACTAAAATCCATTTAATAAAGGTTTTGTTTTGTCATGAGGTTAATCCTTAATCATGGATTAAGTTGAGGAGCCTTCCTCAGCTTAAATGTTCTCATCTATTATCCTTCTATTAGGATGATGTAATGAGTCCATTAAATCCTTGATTATGGCTTAAACTCATTACTTAACACTAAACAAAAAATCCAAAGACATCTAAATAATTTCAAGTAGGTTAATGATCTTAATCCTACATCATGGTGATTAAGTGTGAGGTGTTTACTTCATACTTAAGGTATTCTCATTACCCCTAATCATAGGGAGGATGTGATGAGTTTACTAACCTTTGGTTTAGGCTTAAGCTCATTAACTTATGACAAACTCCAAAAGCAATAAAAGACTGAAAACCTCAAAAACAAACAATAATCGTCTCCTCCGGGATTCTTTTCTCACCCCATTCACTCACAAACGAGAACTTGCCTCTTCCGTCTAATGCAAGACAGTTTGCACCTGAGCCAGACAGGTCATACACTTGAGCATAGACAAGTAAGCAGTTCACAAGTCAATTTATCTTTCAGTCTCTTTGAGTCGAACTACGGTGTTCTGACTTCCTCATTGCACGAGAGGATACGTAGGCATAACTTAACAGTTATCGAACAAAAGTCTCTGTATATTCCCCCCTCCTTCCAGCATTATTCTTTGAGCCTCATAGTTTTTTTGAGCTTTTCACTCTGTTCTTACACTGACACTCTCATATTTCACCTCATTTTCTTTTACATTGACACTTGCATTCTTTTCCAGCTTTTGCACACAAATAGCACAGACATTACCCCTTTAAAACACAAATTTTTCAAGCGTGGATCCCGTCGAGTACGGCGGACAATCTGGGTAATAATACCTTCCCAGGTTGTAACCAACCCCCTTTCTCAGTTTCTCTGGTTCGCGACCGTCTTATCCATATTCTTTCTAGGTTTATGCAGCATTACCTTTCCTTCGGGATGAAAATGCCTAGCTGGCGACTCTTTTCTTTCCTTCCCTTTCGCCGACCGTTCACGTCTGTACCCCTTTTGACCCGGGTGTCATTTGGTAGGAGCGACAGAGGTATGGGCTTGTGTAGCAGCTGTTTTTTGGCATGTCCTGGTTCAGCATTGATCAAGGAAAGCCATGGGATTCATTTTATGCAGCTGGATAGCTTAGAGGCATGGCTTTCATAGGTTTTGCAAGTGTTATGCAATTTGCCCCTTTTGAGAAATCTTGTGATGCAAGCCATAGAAACTTGTGATTCCTTGGGCAATTTTGATCACAAGGAGTTGTATTATGTTTGTATGATGCTTAGAGGTTTATTAGAGGTCACAAAATGACTTGGCATGTGGTTTTGCAAAAAATCCTCTTTGGTGTGAAAGTGAAAATTATAGGATTTTTGCCAACTTTGCAAGGCCATAACTTGAGTTCCATAATGAATTAGGACATGTTCTTGTACTTTTTGAAAAGGGAATGATCCAATCTACAACTTTCATGACCAACAATTTTTCATTTGAAGCATTTTTGGTTGAGAAAGAGGAGGTTGAAGAACTTTCCGAAAATGGAAAGTTTCCATTACAAGTCATTTCCATTTTTGGCAACTTTTGGTTTAGCTCAAATTTCTTCAATTTTTTGAACTTAGAAGCACTTACATGATCAAATAAAGATCATATAACTTAAATTTGATGAAAATTCCACTTTGGTTCCATTGTTGGGGGCCTCAGATGCCCTGGTTTTGCTCTGACTTGCTCAAGAAGTTACCCAGTGAACAGATGACTTCCACAATGAATTGCTTCATCAAACTTGGTACACATGATCCTTATAACATATTGAGACTATTAGAAACAAGAATGACCAAAAAAATTGGAGTTAAGGCCTCTGAAACCAAAACCCTAATTTTGGTCATCTGTGCAGTGAAAACCCTAGCTCTGCTTCCATGCTTTCCCAGTTCTTGTGATTTCTTGACTTCCTTGAACTTTGAGGGGTATAATATGATGATAGAACACACATGGACCCTCTTGGAATTATTGGAGACCTTTGGAGTGGCTCAGATGGATCCTTGGATTGCTCAGATCACAAACCCTAGATGCAGATGAACTTGAACTTATGCAGTGAAGCAAATATGCAATATGAGATGGTATGCTTATACTAATGCAAACATGAGAGATCACAAGCCAATGGTTTGACTTTAGTGAGGGAAAATTTGGGGTGTTTACAGCTGCCCCTATTCAAGCATGAGTTAGCTGTGCAGGATGTAAGCGCCTGACTTAACAGACAAACAAGATAACTTATGGTTGAATACAAGACAATCCAAAATTTGCACTCACTGCGGAGAAAAAGAAAAGGCATATAAATTGAAAAAGGTAGTATAGTATGATTATAAAATGCAGGCAATGGAGGACGACTATCGAGCAGAGGACGACTGTTGGGTATAAAGCGGTAAGTAAAGCAATGACGGGGACGGCCGACAAGCTGGGGAGATAAGAGATCATGACAGGGACGGCCATCATGCTCGGAAAGTAAAGTAAACAATGATGGTAATGGCCATCAGGTTAAAGAATAAATGAAATATTGATGAGGGACGGTCATCAAAGGTGAAGGACGATCACCTAGCAGGGGACGGCTGCTCTTTATCACGACATAGGACGAATGTCGGATAGAAAAAGGTCGACGATGGGGAGGACCATCGGATAAGCATGATGAAGGACGATCATCAAGAGGTGAAGGACGATCACCTAATAGGGTACGACTGCTCTCGGGGTTTATCACGACATAGGACGAATGTCAGATAAAAAAGTCAACGATGGGGATGACCATCAGATAAAATGATGAAGGACGATCATCAAAAGGTGAAGGACGATCACCTAGCAGGGGACGGCTGCTAAATATCTCGACATAGGACGAATGCCGGATAAAAAGGGTTCCAATAATGGAGACTCCGCTGGGGAAAGGATGAGGGACAGTCATTCGAAGGTGAATGACGATCACCTGGCAGGGGACGACTGCCGAAAGTATCCTGACATAGGACGAATGTCGGATAGAAAAAGTTGTTTTGCCGGGGAATGGTAAACACAGACGAGTATCTACGTTTTCCAAAATAAAAGGTATAAGTGTTTTTACGTTGTGTATAGATTAAAGATGCGGACGAGCATCCTTAAGACCATGATACGGACGAGTATCAGTAGAAAAAAAACGCTGACGCGTGTTCAGAGATGATGGTACGGACGAGTACCAACTAGTCAACAAAGAACACGGACGAGTGTCGAATCTGTGGGGAATAAATATACATACAAGATACGGACGAGTATCTCTATAAGTGTGAACAAGTATTGTGAAGTATGAGCAAGACACGGGCGAGTGTTCAACTTGCTGGGGAAAGTTTGACACGGACGGGTGTCAAAACGGTATATATGAACATGTATCCGTAGGAGAGTGCAAAAGGGGTAACTTTGGCTTTTATTTCTATATATATTACCAATGAAATACCGATGGCAATTGCAGGTGACTGGCTCGAACCTGACTTGTGATCATGCAAATGTTTGATTTTTGCCGTAATGCTCCGTATTAGACGGAATGCTACGCTCTGTGGGAAAAATGATGCGAATGCTATGATTATGCAAAAGAAACCGATCCGGGATTCGGATCCCGCTGTTGTGGAGATCTCTGGCTAATTTTCCTGAAGGAATATCCCAGCTGGGGGAAGATATCTTTGGTAGATCTGATAAGATGTACGACTTTGGTTGGGGAACTATATCATTGATAGACCCATCTTATTATGAGAAACCCAACTAGGGAGGAAGCAACTTTCGTCATTTTTTCGTGTGAGAGTTTCAGGCATTGCTCTTCTGGGGAGAGGTCGGAACTCTGTGGGGAGATAGTTATTTTATCTTTGAGAGATGTGGCACTCTTCTTGGGGAAGAAAAGATCACTGAACGATCTTCCTAAAGAAATCTGCGGGGATCCCGGCTGGGGATGCTCCTGTTGAATAAACTTATGTTGGGGACGAGGAGGCTTTGACAACTCCGCTGAGAAAAAGCACTCCAGATACTGCTTGGAAGAAGTATGCTGGGGAAATGTGCCTGGTATGCCCCATGCTGTGTATCGAATACCTGCAACCTGTTAAGAAAAAGAAACGCACAAGCATCCCGAGGTATCCCTTACCGGATTCCGTCATAGGAGTTAGATATTCCTGAGAGTAAATACATTTCCTGCAAGCACTTATTAAGAATGGCTCATTTGTTTTATGCAAATATTATATCATGGATATTGGACATTTTACAAACGGAACGAAAATGTACAAGACAAGATGTGACTGAAAATCTGATTTTATTAATCTGGGTGCCCTGAATTGGCAGATACAGTCAAAGAAACAAATCCCCTGGAATGAGGAGATTGTTACAAATTGAGAAAAGTAAAAGTGCTGGCAATGTTGACAATGTTCCGGTGAGCTTTCCTTGCTATGACCCGTATGACCTTGACGCTCATCTCATCTTGCTTTCTGAAGAAGGTTGATCCTGACCGATGCTTTATCCTTTCGAAGCTTTCCGTGTTGTAAATGATACAGATGAATTCTGAATGCAGTTGTTCGCTTATTCCCTGATTTTGCGTGGATCGCCCTTTCGGGTTTTCAATCCACTGGGATACCCATTTTTGCCTGAGTTGTCCAATGCGGCTTTTCAACTCAGTGGGTGTACATTTTTTTTTCAATTTTCCCTTATTTTTGCCCGAGTCTTTTATTCTGTTTTTGACTCGCCGGGATGCCCTATGTTTGCCTGGACTTACATTCTGTTTTTATGTCCAGCGGGTCATTTTATGCGAAGTATTTTTTAACTGCATCTGAATTCACAGGGGATAAGAAATCTTCACCATCCATAGTAGTGAGTATCAGTGCTCCACTAGAGAAAACCTTATTTACTATGAATGGACCATCGTAATTTGGAGTCCATTTGCCCCTGTGGTCTGTATGAGGAGGAAGAAGTCTTTTCAACACAAGATCTCCCACTTGGTATTCCCGAAGCCTGACTTTCTAATCAAAGGATTTCTTCATCCTTTTCTGATATAACTGCCCATGACAGATAGCAGCTAACCTCTTTTCTTCGATCAAATTGAATTGATTGTACCGAGATCGGACCCATTCTGCTTCATTCAGCTTGACATCCATTAGTACCCGTAAGGAAGGTAGCTCAACTTCAACAGGTAGGACAGCTTACAATTCCAAACTCATTTGAGTCTCAATGCATAAGTTAACTGAGTATAGGACTGAAGAACATCATGGAGAATGGGATGGGTACAAATAAAATTTGAGCCTTTATCCTTTGTTTCTTAAACCGTGAACCAGGCCACGTTATAACCCTTTAAAAGTCCTAACTGAAGCATGGTTAGTTCGAAAGCGTACTGCTACACAAAGGTATCCTGACTCCTTTAGGGCTTATTATAAAACTTGAGTTAATATCACAGTTTTCTAAAAAAAAAAAAAGTTTTAAAATAATTCTTTTTCAAAAGCTTCAAGACAAACATAAGCATTGCATTTTTGAATATATTTGTTTGCATATACCTGAGTGTTTGACAAATGGAGAAACTTACAGGATGAATGTTCAATGAACCAAAGTCCTTCCGATAAACAAAGTTGCTTCCTGTATCAAAGCCCATGTATACAAAGGGGCATAGTCATTATTTCCCAGTCAAGGGGGCAAGCCATGATACTACCTATCTCATGTGGGGCAATCAGGACAGGATTCAGTTATGTTTATGTATCCAGGGGCAGATCTCCACATCTGTCTAAATTACCGAGGGTAGCATTACAAAGTTCATAATGCCAGGGGCATAGTCACTGTTTCCCAATCAAGGGGCATACCAAGTTACTGTTCAATTCATTCGGGGAAATCAGGTCCAGATTCAACAATGCTTAATAGCCAGGGGCAGTTTTCCTCATACAGTTGAATTACCAAAGGTGACATTACAGAGTTCACAATACCAGGGGCATATGCTTATGGGGCATTCTGCTTGTTTCTCTTGAGGTAGCTCATTACATATACTTCCATTATGGGACAATTCATCCTCAACCAAGGGGCAATGCTTTCTCTTCAAATCTAATACCTGGAGCGTATATGGTCCATTACAGTTTGAAGACACATTCCTCTCATTGTATTACCTTGATATTGGATTCTCAGCTGAAACCATGATGGAAATTAATTTTCTACGCCAGTAGTATCAGATGGTGTCAGTATCATGTCTTCAGATCCAGCTATGAGGATTTCAGGGAAGGTATTCAGGAAAGTTGAAAATTTTAGGAGCTCCAAATCCAATTGGTTATACACTCTTGAAGTTGAAACGTTTCTGTTCTCAAGTTCAACTTTACTTTTCCCTCTGAATCCAGATTTACTTTTACCCTATTTTACATAAGCGAAACGTCCATTAGTTGGGCTTGAATGCATGTGTGCTTAATATGATTGATGTTTACCAGAAATGCATGAAAACGCAGTAATAGTATTTACCAAGGACAAACGAGGGAAGGATTTCAACGAAGCTTCGCCGGTTCATCTTTACAAAACAGCTACAAACCCTCAGTAGGACAAATCCATCTTTATAAGGTCACATCTCCCCTGGAATTTATATCCATCTCTTTTATCCTCATACGGATATACGGGAATTTACTTTCCAATAAGAGTACGACGAACGAAGACGGGAGGTTGTATCTACCCTACTATCAAACGAAGACAAAGGTTATGTATACTTTACTATCCCTAGCAGACGGGAGGTTATCTATACCTTGCTATCCCCAGCATACGGGAGGTTATGTATAATATATTATCAAACAAGATGGGAATAAGTTCCTCATATCCTTCAACAACGAATCGGGATTTATTTTCCCTGGCCAGCAGTTGTTATACGAAGATATCCAGACGCTTCAGGCATCATCATTTCATACATACATCATTTACATCATACCATAACATACATATCCATAAATACATAATACATTTACTTAGGTGCATCATACTATGCATGCATACATATAACATAAACTAACATTCTCCTTGCAGGAAGGTTATATGCAGATAAAGTTATATCAACAATTCACAACAGATCAGAAGTGATCCATACACTACTCAAGATGTCCTTGAATAGCAGGCAAACAGTCTGTAAAAAGATCCATTCCCTGGTTCAAGACATTCCTCAGAAGAACAAATCCTGATGTTCTTTTGACCCTTAAGAGCAAATCCTGACGCTCTTTTGGCCCCTTGTTCAAGACTTTTCAGAAGAACAAATCCTGACGTTCTTTTGACCCTTAAGAGCAAATCCTGACGCTCTTTTGGCCCCTTGTCCAAGACTTTTTCAGAAGAACAAATCCTGACGTTCTTTTGACCCTTAAGAGCAAATCCTGACGCTCTTTTGGCCCCTTGTTCAAGACTTTTTCAGAAGAACAAATCCTGACGTTCTTTTGACCCTTAAGAGCAAATCCTGACGCTCTTTTGGCCCCTTGTTCAAGACTTTTTCAGAAGAACAAATCCTGACGTTCTTTTGACCCTTAAGAGCAAATCCTGACGCTCTTTTGGCCCCTTGTCCAAGACTTTTTCAGAAGAACAAATCCTGACGTTCTTTTGACCCTTAAGAGCAAATCCTGACGCTCTTTTGGCCCCTTGTCCAAGACTTTTTCAGAAGAACAAATCCTGACGTTCTTTTGACCCTTAAGAGCAAATCCTGACGCTCTTTTGGCCCCTTGTTCAAGACTTTTTCAGAAGAACAAATCCTGACGTTCTTTTGACCCTTAAGAGCAAATCCTGACGCTCTTTTGACCCCTTGTCCAAGACTTTTTCAGAAGAACAAATCCTGACGTTCTTTTGACCCTTAAGAGCAAATCCTGACGCTCTTTTGACCCCTTGTTCAAGACTTTTTCAGAAGAACAAATCCTGACGTTCTTTTGACTCTTAAGAACAAATCCTGACGTTCTTTTGACCTTGGAGAGTAGGCAAACGGTCTGTATAAAGGTCCGCTCCCTAGTCCAAGATATTTCCAGAAGAGATAATTGCCACGAAGATTTATTTCTACTGGTCCATTCAACAAGTCAAATCATGTTGCATAAATGATTCAGAGACGGCCTATACAAAGACCTAGTACTGAGATCCAGTATCAACACAAAGCTATCATCATATCCAGTTCTTTAGATGGCATCTCTAAGCCCATCTCCAGTTCTTCCAAGTGGCATCTTTAAGCCCACTCAAGTATATTCAACTAGCCATCTGTATTACTCTACGCACTGGTGAGTGCAAATTTTTGGGCTTTTGTGTTCAATCCCCTTCAACCTTCCAGGTCACGACTGGCAAATATACCAATCTAACCCCTCAGGTTTCAGAAAATTGAACAGGGGCAGCTGTTGCACCCCAAAATTTGCCCTCACAATACAATATTTTGTGTGCTAAGAAGGTTCACAAGGTTCACAAGATTCACAATGCTTACAAAACCTTTCATGAGGTTCATGAAGTCTACAAGTCACTTTATGAGGTTCATAAGGTTCACAAGGTTCACAATACCTCCCATGAGGTTCACAAGACATTTTATGATGGTTCACAAGGTTCACAATACCTCCCATGAGGTTCACAAGACATTTTATGATGGTTCACAAGGTTCACAAAATTCACAATTGGTCAGAAGAGTTGACAATTCCCTCAGACAATGCACCTCCTAAGCAGTGCATCCAAAACTAGGGTTTTGACTTTAATCAGGCTAAATGGACTTCCAAGACTTCAAGTGAGCTTCATAACATCTTATATGTGTGTAAGAACCCCCATGACAAGTTTCAAGACTTTTCTCAGAAGTTTGCTCAGTCAGATGATCAGATAAGTCAAAATCAGTCAATGCAGTCAAAAAGTCAAACTGAGGTCAACTGTGGTCAAACCAAAGTCAAACTTCATGATTTTTTGCCAATATCAAGTATATGAAGTAAAATTCATCATTTGATCAAGGGTTTATCATGATTCATCAAGGAGATTCCAGATCATCAAGAATCAGGAGTTTCTAAATTAGGGTTTCCTCAGTAAAAGTCAACTGAACTTTGACCAGCCATAACTTTTACATACTTCATCACCAAGTCTCCACTAAAATCTCATTTTGAAGGAAATTGAATTCTCTACAACTTTGTGTCTCACAAGCCAAGCCCAAAAATGCTTCATTTGGAAGGTATGAGCTAAGACATTATAGGTCATTTCAAAAGTCAACAAAAAGTCAACAACTTGAAAAGGGCATAACTTGAGATTGGTAAATGATATGGACATGAAACCAATGGGGTTGTTTAGAGGACTCTTCAAGCTTTCCAAAATGTCCAAGAACACCCTCATAGCATTAAAATTGAGGGAGATGTGCCCTTGCAAAGTTGGGAAATTTTGTGATGGTTTATGATGAAAATGGAGGTTTAAAACCAATTTCTTCCAAATGGGCTTGCCAAATTGTGATCCAATCCATACATTATCATCATGCACGACCCAAATGATTAAAAATCAGAATTTTTATTATTTTATTTTTATTTATTTTGATTTAATTCATAAAAAATCATTTTAAATAAATATAAAATATGAAAATATATTATTTAATGGAGATTTGGTTTCTAGAAGGTCTTCAATATTGATTGAAGTTGAAAGGGAAGGAAATCATGAGATTGATCCAAAAATAGCAAGTCTTCATGCACAAATATTTGAATTTTAAGACATGATCAATTTCAATCTTTTCAAATCAAAATTTCCACATGATCAATCAATGTTATGACCTAAATTCCATCTCCTATAAGTACTAAACATAATGCCATCATCAAGAAAAAAAAAATTTCTGCCTCCCAAGAGTAAGTTTCATAAACCAAAAAACCTCTCAAAAACTCACATTCGGTTTCAATCTTCCAGGACATTTGAAGGTAATTTGAGAACACAGCCATGATCCTTGGACCTCATTGAGTGGAAACCAACACTTATTTGCATCCAAAACACTCCATAATGCATGAACCGAATCATCCATGTGCTTCATATATATTTTTTCGAATCATCATATTTACTTGTTGATAATGAATTTTAATGATATATTGATGTTTGTTATTGGCTATAGATGAAGTCTGGATAGTTTGGTGAAGAGTTATGGCCGAATCATGAGTATACCATGTTTAGGGTTTAAAGCTCTAAATTTGGGTTCTTCAATTTACACAATATAAATGAATTTGGTTGACATAATTGGATTGTACAGGTTGCAAGGAAGTTAAAGATGTTTTTAATTTGATAAAATTGTGTTGTTTGAATAGTGTTTGATGTTCGCAGGTTGTATTGGTAGGAATAATCGCAGGAAAAGTTGTAGATAAATTCGCAGGAAAACCTGCGAACCCAAGGTTGAAGATGAAGATCTTCGCGCGCTTCAGATTTTTGAATTTTGATTTGTATATTTATTGTGTTGTTTGTATATTATTTGAAGGATGATAAGTGGCCTGGTGGTTGGTACGCGCATGAAAGAAGCTAAGGACCCTGGTGGTATGGCATGGGTGTTGTCAAGCAAGGCATCCTGGGTTCAATCCCTGCCCCAGGTAAGTTTCAATTTTTTTTATTATTTCATTGTTTTGTTAATTATATTGTTATATAATCATATTTAGTATTTTTAGATAATTTTATAAAAAATAACATGTAAATGTTTTCTAATTCTAAACTTAGTTTTTATAATTATACATTTAAAATTAAAAACATGTATATAATAATAATTAGATTTATATTTTGTTGTATATAAAATTTAATTTATTTTTGCAAACTCTAATTTAATCATAATATCTTTTTAAAACCCTAATGCAATTTTATAAATTATTAAATCCTAATTATTTTCAAAACCCTAAAATATTTTTCTAAAAAAAACCTAATTGTAATTCTTGTTTATATTTTAATTAGTGAATAAAATTTTATTATAATCTTTAAATTTGTAAATATAATTGTATGATCATATCTTCATTCATGTATCTATCTTATTAAATTTTGTAAATATAATCATAATTGATCCTATTTTTATAATATGTAAATATGACCTACATTGTTTATAATTTAAAATTTTGTACATAAAATCTAAAAATTAAAATGTTTAATTTTTTTTTTATATAATATGTAAATATTCTATAATTGTTTATAATCTAGTTATGTATGTAAATAATTTTTTTAATATATGTTTTAAAAAATAATTAAAACTTGTTAATTTAATATAATTCATTTTCATAATATGTTTATAATTAACTTAATTTTTATAGCATTTAAGACTTTATGATAATTAATTGTTTATATTTTCTTCGCAATCTTAAATAATAATTGTTCATAAAAATTTGATCTTGTAATTATTATGCTAATATTCTTATTTATTTTATCATTAATGCTATTTATTTTCATATTTATTATTATTATTACTAACCCCATTTATAGATATTGTGATTTATTATTATTATTATTATTATTATTATTATTATTATTACTAACCCCATTTATAGATATTGTGATTTATTATTATTATTATTACTAACCTCATTAAATTTGATATTATTTTTATTATTATTATTTTCACTAACCCAATTATAATTATTTATTTATTTTGCTATTTATTTAATTTGCTTTATTATTATTATTGTAATTGCTCCTGGATGTAATATTTTGTAATATTTAAATTATTTATTTTTATGTCATGGTTAGTAAAAATAGGGAGTGTAAACATGTATGTTATTTAAAATTAATTTAGATCACTTAATTCAAAAGATAAATATTTAAAATTGTACACTCACACACGTAAGTCGATCTTTGATCGCCATCTCACTTCCTTAGGGATACCTCTCATGTTGCCTAATCAAAAAGGTCAAGTAGGGTGTATAAAGCAAAAGTCCCTCAAAATAAAGTCATCTAGTCCCTTAACAATAAAAGATCAAGTCCCTTTTCGAATGTTGCCTTCGTAATGATCTTGTCCCTTTCGAATAAAGATGACAGTCCCTCCAAAAGTGCTTAATACACCCTACAGTTGCCTTCATTAAACAGATGTCCCTTCATATGTCCCTCACATCCAAGGTAATGACTACCTATTCCTTAATAATAGGGATAGTCTTACCATTTAAAGGATAAAGAACAGAAAGACTTAAACTTTAGGGTAGGTTCCTCATAGTTACTTGCTCACTATTTCAAAACAAATTTCAAACACTTTACAATTTTCAAACAATTTTCAAACACAAGTTTTTTACGCATCCGTACATGGATCATTATCAAACTCTTATGAAAATTTCTATTCACACACTTCACCTTTTCAAAAACAATTTAAAGTGAGCTAAGTAACTAAGAGCCCATGGATAACCATGGATGTAAAGGGTGCTAACACCTTCCCTTTACATAACCTACCCCCCGGACCCAAAAATCTTTTTAAAAGGTCTTTCCTGTTCTTTTATGCCTTTCCTTTGGATAAAATAAAAGTCGGTGGCGACTCTTGCTATCCGCAACATAACTAAAGTCAGTTCTCCCACCGTGTTACAGAACTGGCGACTCTGCTGGGGATTTAATATAAAAGAGGGGTACCCTTAGGAATTAGATCACTTTAAATTGTTTGCCTTGTATGCTTTATATTATCTTGTTGGGGTGCTCTTATGTGTGAAAGGTCCTAACCCGGATCTAGTGTACCTTAGGTAAATGGCAATAGACCAAGGAAACTGTACGACGTATATCGATACGGTTGATCTGGTGGCCATAGTTAGTGCGACTTCTTGGTTGGTGCTTATGTTCCTTAAGTCAAGTTCAGGATAATATGAGGCTGCCATATGTTGTCAATGCACTAACTAACTTTTAGAACCCTAGTTAACTCATCTTGGCCTTTAGAAAGTAGTGAGGTAACCGGCTTTGGTACAGACTGAAGTTGGTTGACACTCGATACTACGCTCATTGAGATTCTAAACTTGGAGGGTTTTGGTTGGCAAGTAAGTTGCCTACTGAACAACCACCCTTGTGAAGGATCAATGATATTGAGATCCCTTAGAACCTGGTTACTTTCATAGGACAGGATGAACCAACTAACTTCAGGGGAGGGTACTTACCTTTGAACCTCATGCAAGCCTTTAAACCTAGGGCTATTGTGTGACTTGCTTGTGTGTGCCACATGTTTGTGATTGAGCATAACATCATGACATCATCATGCATCATAAGCATAGCATTTTCCCTAACCATTTCAAGGACCAAGGGATTTATCTTTGTTCTTTGTTGCAGGTCATGGCTTCTGCTCGTAGAAACACCATCAGGATCAACTTTGTGGGCATACCTGCTAAGCTTAAAGAGTTGGTTGCTCAAGTGTCTGATCATTCCCAGTTCATCAAGAGACATGGTCACCTATTGGATCTAGTCACTTCAGGGTTCAATGAAGACATGATGAGTGTTCTATTCCAGTTCTTTGACCCTAAGCACCATTGCTTTACATTCCCTGACTACCAGCTGGTTCCAACCATGGAAGAGTTCTCTAAACTTCTGGGCATACCTGTTCTTGATCAAAGACCCTTCACAGGCCTGGAGAAAGAGCTTAAACCAGAGGTTATTGTTGCAGCTCTACATCTGAAAAAATCTGACATTGTTCTAGAAACGAGAAGCGGAGTTAAAGGTATTCTTGCTAAGGTGTTAATGGATAAAGCTCAAGTGTTCTTGAAGGCCATGAGCTATGATGCTTTTGAGGAGATCTTAGCCTTGCTGATTTATGGCTTAGTATTGTTCCCCAATCCAGATCAGTTCATAGACGTTCATGCCATCAACATATTCCTGAGTCACAATCCAGTACCTACATTGCTTGGAGATATCCTACATTCTCTTCATACCTGTACTACAAGGGCAAGAGGAACTTTGATGTGCTGCATACCTTTACTATCCAGGTGGTTTATTTCTCACCTTCCTCGCTCAGTAATGAAGAATGAGCAAGGGTTCAGATGGTCCAAGAGGATCATGTCACTTTCTCACTCAGACATCCATTGGTGCTCCAGATCTATGGAGAATGTCACCATTACTGACCGTTGTGGGGAGTTTCCTAATGTGCCACTTCTAGGCATAAGAGGGGGCATCACCTACAACCCCTCTCTAGCTTTACGACAGTTTGGTTACGCTCGGAGCGATGGTCCACATGACATGTTGATTCAGGGCATTGTGTTCGATTACGACAACGATCTTCAAGGTTACCTTCAGAGATTCATACGAGCTTGGGGAAAGGTAAACAGGGTTGACAGCAAGACACTAGAGCCTAAGTACACTATTCCTATGGAGGCTTATCTCAGATGGGTGCGATCTCGTGCTCAGACTCTCATGATGCCATATCCTGCTATCCTGCCAGTTACCATGGAACCTGTTGCTGAAGGAGACACTGCTTATACCATCCTTCACCCAGGTATGCCTACTGACATGGAAGACTTACAGAGATCCTGGATCCAGTTGAAGGAACAAAGGGATACTTTCGAGGCTCATTACAAAGCAAGCCAAGAAAGAATCCTGGAACTAACAAAGCAACTTCATGAGGAACGGAATCTCAACTCATACCTCAACACAAAGAGGAAATGTCCATGGGAGACTTAAAACCCCATCTTTTGTATGCCCAAGAGGCAAAATAAAGTTATTACTAATAAAAGTTTACCTTCGTGTTTGTTTAAGCAAATTTAAATCCTGCGGTCCTTGAAAACATTGCATACGCATTTACATTCCATATCATTGCATCACAGGTTTATAATTGTGCACAGGTTTCTCATCTTCTCGCTATTTATTTCAGCAATGGCTCTTGAACAAACAGTTAAGGATCTCCAGGCACAAAACGCACAGTTCCAAGAGCTGATCCTGAACCTGACCAAGGGGCAGGATGAATTGAAGACACTGCTGGCTAAGAAGAAGAATCCTGAGAACAACAAGGATGATCAGCTGAAACAATTACGAGCTGAAATGACAGGAATGAGGACCCATATGAATGACCAGGTGGCTCTTATTCAAAGTTTAGCTCAGGGGCAAGAAGAGCTAAGAACCTTTGTCCACAAACTTCAAAGTAATAGAGTCAGGGATCTAATTGTCAGTGAACCTCCATTAAAACAAGCTGATTTGGTTGAAAGGAAGATGAGGGTAAAAGAAGGTAAGAAACCGGTTGTCACTGATTGTTCTTCAGTTAAAGAAAGAAGACCTGGTAAAGTTAATCCACCTCCACACAAGGGATGTAGAAGACAGTTTATCAAATTCATCACTCCAATGTCACAAGTTCTGCAATGTTTGTTGGAGATGAAACTAATTTCCTTGAAAAATCCTCCTCAAAATCCTAAAACTTCCTCTCCTCGCTATAATCCCAAGGCAAGGTGTGGGTATCACTCCAACTGTCCCGGACATGATACTAATAGTTGTTGGACATTGAAGAAGAAGATTCAAGATCTAATTGACGAAGGAATCCTAGAGGTTACTCCAGAAGGTCAAGTTGAATTTTACCATCGTCCATCAAACACCGAAGCTGCAAGACAAGTAGCCCAAAATAACAAGAAAGGAAGAATACCTATGCCTGTTGAGATATGGGGCACCTTGGGGCATCCAAGTGGAAAATTTGATTTCATGGTGAAGTATACTGCTCCTCAAAGTTCACAAATTGCAATTGAAGACATTCAACCAACTGGATGGGACAACATTTGAATTTTTTATTTGTAATTTCTTTTATTTGTTTGAACACTTACTATTATGTTAAACTTTTGTTTTCTTTAATGCATTGCATATGTTTGTCTTGAATTAATCCATTCGTTCCACTATATTTTGAATTATGCTTCTTATTTCTATCTTGTGATATTTAACTCCTGATAAAGCTATAAGCCTGTAGAGGGAGGATGACGAAAACAATACCATAATATTAGGCAGTATGCTTTTGAACAGACTATGCTGACGATGTACAGGCATTGTTTCAATTCCTAAACAGTGGAGATATAAGGAAGTTAATCCCTAGTCAACCCTTTTGAGCCTATGAAGTAGGAGTTTTTATTCTCGCACAAATTAAAACCCTTATTCATAACCCGGGGCAGGGTAGTTACTCGGTTAACTCAAATATGCCAATTATCTGTGTTGTACACGACTAATGATGGTTCTCTGTAATCATTAAACCTGACAGTCAATATCCAGCAAAAGAACAGTCTTGTTAAGTCAAAACCTATGAAGGAGACTTAGTAAAACATTAAGACATCCCGCTGACTGTAACCTTGAAATAAGCAGTTCAGGCAAAAAGAAGGGATAATAAAGTCAAAAGGAAAAAAAAAGAGGTCACTATGAATCCTCAACAAAGAAAGATGACTGAATGTTCAAATAAATTTTGGGTTTCTGAACCATCACAAATGTCAGTGTTACAATTCCAAACTTATTTGAGTCTCAATGCATAAGTTAACTGAGTATAGGACTGAAGAACATCATGGAGAATGGGATGGGTACAAATAAAATTTGAGCCTTTATCCTTTGTTTCTTAAACCGTGAACCAGGCCACGTTATAACCCTTTAAAAGTCCTAACTGAAGCATGGTTAGTTCGAAAGCGTACTGCTACACAAAGGTATCCTGACTCCTTTAGGGCTTATTATAAAACTTGAGTTAATATCACAGTTTTCTAAAAAAAAAAAAGTTTTAAAATAATTCTTTTTCAAAAGCTTCAAGACAAACATAAGCATTGCATTTTTGAATATATTTGTTTGCATATACCTGAGTGTTTGACAAATGGAGAAACTTACAGGATGAATGTTCAATGAACCAAAGTCCTTCCGATAAACAAAGTTGCTTCCTGTATCAAAGCCCATGTATACAAAGGGGCATAGTCATTATTTCCCAGTCAAGGGGGCAAGCCATGATACTGCCTATCTCATGTGGGGCAATCAGGACAGGATTCAGTTATGTTTATGTATCCAGGGGCAGATCTCCACATCTGTCTAAATTACCGAGGGTAGCATTACAAAGTTCATAATGCCAGGGGCATAGTCACTGTTTCCCAATCAAGGGGCATACCAAGTTACTGTTCAATTCATTCGGGGCAATCAGGTCCAGATTCAACAATGCTTAATAGCCAGGGGCAGTTTTCCTCATACAGTTGAATTACCAAAGGTGACATTACAGAGTTCACAATACCAAGGGCATATGCTTATGGGGAATTCTGCTTGTTTCTCTTGAGGTAGCTCATTACAGATACTTCCATTATGGGACAATTCATCCTCAACCAAGGGGCAATGCTTTCTCTTCAAATCTAATACCTGGAGCGTATATGGTCCATTACAGTTTGAAGACACATTCCTCTCATTGTATTACCTTGATATTGGATTCTCAGCTGAAACCATGATGGAAATTAATTGTCTACGCCAGTAGTATCAGATGGTGTCAGTATCATGTCTTCAGATCCAGCTATGAGGATTTCAGGGAAGGTATTCAGGAAAGTTAAAAATTTCAGGAGCTCCAAATCCAATTGGTTATACACTCTTGAAGTTGAAACGTTTCTGTTCTCAAGTTCAACTTTACTTTTCCCTCTGAATCCAGATTTACTTTTACCCTATTTTACATAAGCGAAACGTCCATTAGTTGGGCTTGAATGCATGTGTGCTTAATATGATTGATGTTTACCAGAAATGCATGAAAACGCAGTAATAGTATTTACCAAGGACAAACGAGGGAAGGATTTCAACGAAGCTTCGCCGGTTCATCTTTACAAAACAGCTACAAACCCTCAGTAGGACAAATCCATCTTCATAAGGTCACATCTCCCCTGGAATTTATATCCATCTCTTTTATCCTCATACGGATATACGGGAATTTACTTTCCAATAAGAGTACGACGAACGAAGACGGGAGGTTGTATCTACCCTACTATCAAACGAAGACAAAGGTTATGTATACTTTACTATCCCTAGCAGACGGGAGGTTATCTATACCTTGCTATCCCCAGCATACGGGAGGTTATGTATAATATATTATCAAACAAGATGGGAATAAGTTCCTCATATCCTTCAACAACGAATCAGGATTTATTTTCCCTGGCCAGCAGTTGTTATACGAAGATATCCAGACGCTTCAGGCAGCATCATTTCATACATACATCATTTACATCATACCATAACATACATATCCATAAATACATAATACATTTACTTAGGTGCATCATACTATGCATGCATACATATAACATAAACTAACATTCTCCTTGCAGGAAGGTTATATGCAGATAAAGTTATATCAACAATTCACAACAGATCAGAAGTGATCCATACACTACTCAAGATGTCCTTGAATAGCAGGCAAACAGTCTGTAAAAAGATCCATTCCCTGGTTCAAGACATTCCTCAGAAGAACAAATCCTGACGTTCTTTTGACCCTTAAGAGCAAATCCTGACGCTCTTTTGGCCCCTTGTTCAAGACTTTTCAGAAGAACAAATCCTGACGTTCTTTTGACCCTTAAGAGCAAATCCTGACGCTCTTTTGGCCCCTTGTCCAAGACTTTTTCAGAAGAACAAATCCTGACGTTCTTTTGACCCTTAAGAGCAAATCCTGACGCTCTTTTGGCCCCTTGTTCAAGACTTTTTCAGAAGAACAAATCCTGACGTTCTTTTGACCCTTAAGAGCAAATCCTGACGCTCTTTTGGCCCCTTGTTTAAGACTTTTTCAGAAGAACAAATCCTGACGTTCTTTTGACCCTTAAGAGCAAATCCTGACGCTCTTTTGGCCCCTTGTCCAAGACTTTTTCAGAAGAACAAATCCTGACGTTCTTTTGACCCTTAAGAGCAAATCCTGACGCTCTTTTGGCCCCTTGTCCAAGACTTTTTCAGAAGAACAAATCCTGACGTTCTTTTGACCCTTAAGAGCAAATCCTGACGCTCTTTTGGCCCCTTGTCCAAGACTTTTTCAGAAGAACAAATCCTGACGTTCTTTTGACCCTTAAGAGCAAATCCTGACGCTCTTTTGGCCCCTTGTTCAAGACTTTTTCAGAAGAACAAATCCTGACGTTCTTTTGACCCTTAAGAGCAAATCCTGACGCTCTTTTGGCCCCTTGTTCAAGACTTTTTCAGAAGAACAAATCCTGACGTTCTTTTGACCCTTAAGAGCAAATCCTGACGCTCTTTTGGCCCCTTGTCCAAGACTTTTTCAGAAGAACAAATCGTGACGTTCTTTTGACCCTTAAGAGCAAATCCTGACGCTCTTTTGGCCCCTTGTCCAAGACTTTTTCAGAAGAACAAATCCTGACGTTCTTTTGACCCTTAAGAGCAAATCCTGACGCTCTTTTGGCCCCTTGTTCAAGACTTTTTCAGAAGAACAAATCATGACGTTCTTTTGACCCTTAAGAGCAAATCCTGACGCTCTTTTGACCCCTTGTCCAAGACTTTTTCAGAAGAACAAATCCTGACGTTCTTTTGACCCTTAAGAGCAAATCCTGACGCTCTTTTGACCCCTTGTTCAAGACTTTTTTAGAAGAACAAATCCTGACGTTCTTTTGACTCTTAAGAACAAATCCTGACGTTCTTTTGACCTTGGAGAGTAGGCAAACGGTCTGTATAAAGGTCCGCTCCCTAGTCCAAGATATTTCCAGAAGAGATAATTGCCACGAAGATTTATTTCTACTGGTCCATTCAACAAGTCAAATCATGTTGCATAAATGATTCAGAGACGGCCTATACAAAGACCTAGTACTGAGATCCAGTATCAACACAAAGCTATCATCATATCCAGTTCTTTAGATGGCATCTCTAAGCCCATCTCCAGTTCTTCCAAGTGGCATCTTTAAGCCCACTCAAGTATATTCAACTAGCCATCTGTATTACTCTACGCACTGGTGAGTGCAAATTTTTGGGCTTTTGTGTTCAATCCCCTTCAACCTTCCAGGTCACGACTGGCAAATATACCAATCTAACCCCTCAGGTTTCAGAAAATTGAACAGGGGCAGCTGTTGCACCCCAAAATTTGCCATCACAATACAAGATTTTGTGTGCTAAGAAGGTTCACAAGGTTCACAAGATTCACAATGCTTACAAAACCTTTCATGAGGTTCATGAAGTCTACAAGTCACTTTATGAGGTTCACAAGGTTCACAAGGTTCACAATACCTCCCATGAGGTTCACAAGACATTTTATGATGGTTCACAAGGTTCACAATACCTCCCATGAGGTTCACAATACATTTTATGATGGTTCACAAGGTTCACAAAATTCACAATTGGTCAGAAGAGTTGACAATTCCCTCAGACAATGCACCTCCTAAGCAGTGCATCCAAAACTAGGGTTTTGACTTTAATCAGGCTAAATGGACTTCCAAGACTTCAAGTGAGCTTCATAACATCTTATATGTGTGTAAGAACCCCCATGAAAAGTTTCAAGACTTTTCTCAGAAGTTTGCTCAATCAGATGATCAGATAAGTCAAAATCAGTCAATGCAGTCAAAAAGTCAAACTGAGGTCAACTGTGGTCAAACCAAAGTCAAACTTCATGATTTTTTGTCAATATCAAGTATATGAAGTAAAATTAATCATTTGATCAAGGGTTGATCATGATTCATCAAGGAGATTCCAGATCATCAAGAATCAGGAGTTTCTAAATTAGGGTTTCCTCAGTAAAAGTCAACTGAACTTTGACCAGCCATAACTTTCACATACTTCATCACCAAGTCTCCACTCAAATCTCATTTTTAAGGAAATTAAATTCTCTACAACTTTGTGTCTCACAAGCCAAGCCAAAAAATGCTTCATTTGGAAGGTATGAGCTAAGACATTATAGGTCATTTCAAAAGTCAACAAAAAGTCAACAACTTCAAAAGGGCATAACTTGAGATTGGTAAATGATATGGACATGAAACCAATGGGGTTGTTTATAGGACTCTTCAAGCTTTCCAAAATGTCCAAGAACACCCTCATAGAATTAAAATTGAGGGAGATGTGCCCTTGCAAAGTTGGGAAATTTTGTGATGGTTTATGATGAAAATGGAGGTTTAAAACCAATTTCTTCCAAATGGGCTTGCCAAATTGTGATCCAATCCATACATTATCATCATGCACGACCCAAATGATTAAAAATCAGAATTTTTATTATTTTATTTTTATTTATTTTGATTTAATTCATAAAAAATCATTTTAAATAAATATAAAATATGAAAATATATTATTTAATGGAGATTTGGTTTCTAGAAGGTCTTCAATATTGATTGAAGTTGAAAGGGAAGGAAATCATGAGATTGATCCAAAAATAGCAAGTCTTCATGCACAAATATTTGAATTTTAAGACATGATCAATTTCAATCTTTTCAAATCAAAATTTCCACATGATCAATCAATGTTATGACCTAAATTCCATCTCCTATAAGTACTAAACATAATGCCATCATCAAGAAAAAAAAAAATTTCTGCCTCCCAAGAGTAAGTTTCATAAACCAAAAAACCTCTCAAAAACTCACATTCGGTTTCAATCTTCCAGGACATTTGAAGGTAATTTGAGAACACAGCCATGATCCTTGGACCTCATTGAGTGGAAACCAACACTTATTTGCATCCAAAACACTCCATAATGCATGAACCGAATCATCCATGTGCTTCATATATATTTTTTCGAATCATCATATTTACTTGTTGATAATGAATTTTAATGATATATTGATGTTTGTTATTGGCTATAGATGAAGTCTGGATAGTTTGGTGAAGAGTTATGGCCGAATCATGAGTATACCATGTTTAGGGTTTAAAGCTCTAAATTTGGGTTCTTCAATTTACACAATATAAATGAATTTGGTTGACATAATTGGATTGTACAGGTTGCAAGGAAGTTAAAGATGTTTTTAATTTGATAAAATTGTGCTGTTTGAATAGTGTTTGATGTTCGCAGGTTGTATTGGTAGGAATAATCGCAGGAAAAGTTGTAGATAAATTCGCAGGAAAACCTGCGAACCCAAGGTTGAAGATGAAGATCTTCGCGCGCTTCAGATTTTTGAATTTTGATTTGTATATTTATTGTGTTGTTTGTATATTATTTGAAGGATGATAAGTGGCCTGGTGGTTGGTACGCGCATGAAAGAAGCTAAGGACCCTGGTGGTATGGCATGGGTGTTGTCAAGCAAGGCATCCTGGGTTCAATCCCTGCCCCAGGTAAGTTTCAATTTTTTTTATTATTTCATTGTTTTGTTAATTATATTGTTATATAATCATGTTTAGTATTTTTAGATAATTTTATAAAAAATAACATGTAAATGTTTTCTAATTCTAAACTTAGTTTTTATAATTATACATTTAAAATTAAAAACATGTATATAATAATAATTAGATTTATATTTTGTTGTATATAAAATTTAATTTATTTTTGCAAACTCTAATTTAATCATAATATCTTTTTAAAACCCTAATGCAATTTTATAAATTATTAAATCCTAATTATTTTCAAAACCCTAAAATATTTTTCTAAAAAAAACTAATTGTAATTCTTGTTTATATTTTAATTAGTGAATAAAATTTTATTATAATCTTTAAATTTGTAAATATAATTGTATGATCATATCTTCATTCATGTATCTATCTTATTAAATTTTGTAAATATAATCATAATTGATCCTATTTTTATAATATGTAAATATGACCTACATTGTTTATAATTTAAAATTTTGTACATAAAATCTAAAAATTAAAATGTTTAATTTTTTTTTTTTATAATATGTAAATATTCTATAATTGTTTATAATCTAGTTATGTATGTAAATAATTTTTTTAATATATGTTTTAAAAAATAATTAAAACTTGTTAATTTAATATAATTCATTTTCATAATATGTTTATAATTAACTTAATTTTTATAGCATTTAAGACTTTATGATAATTAATTGTTTATATTTTCTTCGCAATCTTAAATAATAATTGTTCATAAAAATTTGATCTTGTAATTATTATGCTAATATTCTTATTTATTTTATCATTAATGCTATTTATTTTCATATTTATTATTATTATTACTAACCCCATTTATAGATATTGTGATTTATTATTATTATTATTATTATTATTATTATTATTATTACTAACCCCATTTATAGATATTGTGATTTATTATTATTATTATTACTAACCTCATTAAATTTGATATTATTTTTATTATTATTATTTTCACTAACCCAATTATAATTATTTATTTATTTTGCTATTTATTTAATTTGCTTTATTATTATTATTGTAATTGCTCCTGGATGTAATATTTTGTAATATTTAAATTATTTATTTTTATGTCATGGTTAGTAAAAATAGGGAGTGTAAACATGTATGTTATTTAAAATTAATTTAGATCACTTAATTCAAAAGATAAATATTTAAAATTGTACACTCACACACGTAAGTCGATCTTTGATCGCCATCTCACTTCCTTAGGGATACCTCTCATGTTGCCTAATCAAAAAGGTCAAGTAGGGTGTATAAAGCAAAAGTCCCTCAAAATAAAGTCATCTAGTCCCTTAACAATAAAAGATCAAGTCCCTTTTCGAATGTTGCCTTCGTAATGATCTTGTCCCTTTCGAATAAAGATGACAGTCCCTCCAAAAGTGCTTAATACACCCTACAGTTGCCTTCATTAAACAGATGTCCCTTCATATGTCCCTCACATCCAAGGTAATGACTACCTATTCCTTAATAATAGGGATAGTCTTACCATTTAAAGGATAAAGAACAGAAAGACTTAAACTTTAGGGTAGGTTCCTCATAGTTACTTGCTCACTATTTCAAAACAAATTTCAAACACTTTACAATTTTCAAACAATTTTCAAACACAAGTTTTTTACGCATCCGTACATGGATCATTATCAAACTCTTATGAAAATTTCTATTCACACACTTCACCTTTTCAAAAACAATTTAAAGTGAGCTAAGTAACTAAGAGCCCATGGATAACCATGGATGTAAAGGGTGCTAACACCTTCCCTTTACATAACCTACCCCCCGGACCCAAAAATCTTTTTAAAAGGTCTTTCCTGTTCTTTTATGCCTTTCCTTTGGATAAAATAAAATTCGGTGGCGACTCTTGCTATCCGCAACATAACTAAAGTCAGTTCTCCCACCGTGTTACAGTAACCACCATCTTTTGCACAATCTTCTTGATGTTTTTTTAGCTGCCTCAACAGTGCCATTCATCTTTGGCCTGTAAGGAGAATAGTTGTGATGCTGAATTTTGAAGTCCCGGCACAGCTCTGCCATCATTTTGTTGTTCAAATTGGAACCATTATCAGTAATGATTCGCTCGGGAACTCCGTATCGACAGATGATGTCTCTTTTCAGAAATCTGGCTACCACTTGTCTAGTGACGTTTGCATATGAAGCTGCTTTGACCCATTTGGTGAAGTAATCAATGGCTACCAGGATGAATCTGTGGACATTTGAAGCAGTCGGTTCGATCTTTCCAATCATGTCAATGCCCCACATGGAAAAGGGCCAAGGTGAAGAAATCACGTTCAAAGGATTTGGAGGCACATGCACCTTATCTGCATAAATCTGGCATTTATGGCACTTTTTGGCATAGGCACAACAGTCTGCATCCATTGTGATCCAGTAGTAACCTGATCGTAATAATTTCTTAGCCATTGCATGTCCTCCAGCATGGGTATCGAAAGATCCTTCATGCACCTCGTGCATCAGCAAGTCTGCTTCTTTCTTATCAACATATCTGAGAAGAACCATGTCAAAGTTTCGCTTGTATAATGAACCATCAGCATTAAGGAAGAAACTACCAGCCAGCCTTCTTAGTGTCTTCTTGTCATTGGATGATGCCCCAGGTGGGTATGTTTAATCCTCTAAGAAGCTTTTGATATCATGGAACCAAGGCTTTTCATCTTTAGAAATGTCCACAGAGAATACGTATGCGGGTCGGTCTAGTCTGGATACCGAAATCCGAGGCACATAATTTTCAGTCTAAACTTTGATCATGGAGGAAATGGTAGCTAAAGCATCTGCAAACTGATTTTCGTCCCGAGGGATGTACTCAAGTTTGACTGTTGTGAAGAAAGTCAATAATCTCCTCGTATAGTCACGGTATGGGATCAGATGCTCTTGGTGAGTATACCATTTGCTGTTGGTCTGATTGATTACCAAAGATGAATCTTCGAATACAGTTAATGTCTTGATCCTGAGGTCAATGGCTTCCTCAAGACCCATGATACATGCTTTGTATTCTACTTCGTTGTTAGTGCAGGCAAAGGTGAGTTTTGCCGAGAAAGGCATGTGAACTCCTTTAGGCGTAATGAGCACTGTACCAACTCCACGTCCATTCATATTGACAACCCCATCAAACATCATTGTCCATTCTTCTTCTGGGCCAGGCCCTTCAGTGTGAACAGGCTCTTCATGATCTTTTGCTTTTAGGAACATGATGTCTTCATCAAGGAAGTCAAATCTCATTGGTTGGTAATCATCAATGGGTTGCTTAGCTAGATAACCAGACAGTACACTGCCTTTGATGGCCTTTTGAGATGTGTACTGAATTTCATACTCTGTCAGAATCATTTGCCATCTTGCAACCCTTCCGGTAAGTGCTGGCTTCTCAAATATGTACTTGACGGGGTCCATTTTTGAGATCAACAAAGTAGTGTGAGTCAACATATACTGTCTTAGTCGGCGAGCAGCCCACGCTAAAGCACATCAAGTTTTCTCGAGCAGTGAATAACGTTGTTCACAATCGGTAAACTTTTTGCTTAGGTAGTATATTGCATACTTTTTTCGACCAGACTCGTCATGCTGGCCTAACACACACCCCATTGATCCTTCTAATACTGTCAGGTACATTATTATAGGTCTTCCTTCAACTGGAGGCATAAGAATTGGAGGTTCTTGTAGGTACTGCTTGATCTTGTCAAAAGCCTTCTAACAATCTTCGTTCCACATGACCATTTGTTCCTTTCCTAACAATTTGAACAGGGGTTCACAGGTTGCAGTAAGATGAGATATGAACCTCGATATGTAGTTTAATCTACCTAAGAACCCCCAAACTTCTTTTTTCGGTCCTTGGTGCAGGCATCTCCTTAATGGCTTGGACTTTGTCAAGATCAACTTCAATTCCCTTTTCACTTACAATGAATCCCAGTAGCTTACCGGAACGTACACCGAATGTGCATTTGTTGGGGTTTAGCTTCAGCTGATACTTTCTCAGACGCTTGAACAACTTCAGCAGATTCACAAGATGATCTTCTTCAGTGAGGGACTTGGCAATCATGTCATCCACGTAGCATTCAATTTCCTTGTGGATCATATCGTGGAATAACGTTACCATAACCCGTTGATAAGTTGCACCGGCATTCTTCAGTCCAAAAGGCATTACCTTGTAACAAAATGTGCCCCAAGGTGTGATGAAGGTTGTTTTCTCCATGTCTTCGGGTGACATCTTGATCTGATTATACCCAGAAAATCCATCCATGAAAGAAAATACCGATAACTGAGCTGTGTTGTCGACCAATACATCAATGTGAGGTAATGGGAAGTCATCCTTCGGGCTAGCTCTGTTCAGGTCCCAGTAATCCACACACATCCATACTTTTCCATCCTTCTTCGGCACTGGTACAATATTAGCGACCCACGGCGGGTAACTAGTTACAGCAAGGAAACTGGCGTCCCACTGTTTTTGTACTTCTTCCTTAATCTTCATGGCCATATCAGGATGAGTACGGCGTAGCTTTTGCTTCACTGGAGGGCAATCTTCCTTTAATGGAAGCTTGTGCATAACAATATCCGTATCTAGACATGGCATGTCTTGATAGGACCAAGCAAAGACATCGACGTATTCTCGAGGCATGTCAATGAGCTGTTCTTTTACTGAAGCTTGCAGACCGGCCCCAATCTTCACTTCTTTCAAATCCTCTTCGGTACCAAGATTAACTGTTTCAACCTCTTCCTGATGAGGAGTAATCACTTTCTCTTCTTGCCTCAACAACCTGGCTAACTCTTCAAGTAACTCATAGTCTTCTTCAACCCCTTCAACAACTTGATTAATTGGATTGTCGAAGTCATACAAGGTCATAGCAGTGCTGTTGTCGGTGCAATCTGGAGTATAATCTCTGCCAGGGTTGAGATTGGTTCGTTTTAGTGATCAGTTTTAATCTTGTTTAGAAAAAGTAAAAATGAAGTTATTTATTTTGAAAACATTGCCATTTTATTGTTTTGTACAAAAGTGAAAAATAAAAAGACAGTGAGCAAAAAAGAGACTCGTTTGCAAAAGATGTCTGATATTCATTGATTATTCCATTTGCACAAAATTACAATATGGACCTATTACAAAATGAGTCCCGACACCTTGGGCAAGATGCGGGACTTGATGCATGCTAAAAAGGACAGGAAATAATAATTACTCTGCAGGAGTAACCCTTATAATTTTCTGGGAAGACCAGTTAAGGACTTGATTCCACGGGATCCTTGGACGTATCCAGCTCTCTAGGTTGCGGTCGCTTTCCGCCTCGTCTTCTAGGTTGTTAACAGCATCTGGGGTGAGCATCCCCCCACTGATGAACTTGGGCTCCTTGGAAGCCTCTAATTGATCTTGTCGGAATGGTCTGTAACCCAAACCGAATCTATCTTCCTTTTTCTCCACTGGCAGCAGCTTGCCCCAGCCTTGGGCATTGCCATCTTCAACAACCTTTCGGGCTTGCTGATAGGAGACAATTGAAGTACCCATCCTGTCCTCCTAGGATGCAGCAAATACTTCATTTGTCACCTCATTGACTTTCAGGGCCTCGAACCCTTGACTCATAGTTTCATGGATTTCACCATCCATCTCAATATACTTGTATGTAGCCAGCTGGCTAACAAAGATGTCCTCCTCACCACAGATGGTGATAATTTGTCCTTCCTACTCATATTTCAGTTTCTGGTGAAGGGTTGACGTTACTGCTGTTGCACCCCAAAATTTGCCCTCACAATACAAGACTTTGTGTGCTAAAAAGGTTCACAAGGTTCACAAGACCTTTCATGAGGTTCATGAAGTTTAAAAGACACTTTATGAGGTTCACAAGGTTCACAAGGTTCACAATACTTACAAGACCTTTCATGAGGTTCATGAAGTTTACAAGACACTTTATGAGGTTCACAAGGTTCACAAGACCTCCCATGAGGTTCACAAGACATCTTATGAGGTTCACAAGGTTCACAAAGTTCACAATTGGTCAGAAGATTTGACAATTCCCTCAGACAATGCATCCTCCTAAGCAGTGCATCCAAAACTAGGGTTTTGACTTTAATCAGGCTAAATGGACTTCCAAGACTTAAAGTGAGCTTCATAACATCTTATATGTGTTTAAGAACCCCCATGTCAAGTTTCAAGACTTTTCTCAAAAGTTTGCTCAGTCAGATGATCAGATAAGTCAAAATCAGTCAAAGTAGTTAAAAAGTCAAACTGAGGTCAACTGTGGTCAAACCAAAGTCAAACTTCATGATTTTTTGCCAACATCAAGTATATGAAGTAAAATTCATCATTTGATCAAGGGTTGATCATGATTCATCAAGGAGGTTTCAGATCATCAAGAATCAGGAGTTTCTAAATTAGGGTTTCCTCAGGAAAAGTCAATTGAACTTTGACCAGCCATAACTTTCACATGCTTCATCACCAATTTTCCATCCAAAGCTCATTTTGAAGGAAATTGAATTCTATACAACTTTGTGTCTCACAAGCCAAGCCCAAAAATGCTTCATTTGGAAGGTATGAGCTAAGACATTATAGGTCCTTTTGAAAGTCAACAAAAAGTCAACAACTTAAAAAGGGCATAACTTGAGAATGGTAAATGATATGGACATGAAACCAGTGGGGTTGGTTAGAGGACTCTTCAATCTTTCCAAAATGTCCAAGAACACCCTCATAGCATTAAAATTGAAGGATGTGTGCCCTTGCAAAGTTGGGAAATTTTTGGTTGGTTTATGAAGAAAATGGAGGTTTAAAACCAATTTTTTCTAAATGGGCTTGCCATATGATGATCCAATCCATACAAACACTTCATGCACGACCCAAATCTCAAATATTCAGATTTTTTATTATTTTATTTTATTTATTTTGATTTTATTCATTTAAAATCATTTTAAATTAAAATAAAATAGAAAAATTAAATATTTAAATGAGATTGTGTTTCTAGAAAGTCATAAAAATTGTTTGGATCAAATTGATACAAAAATTATGGTGATTGGCTTGAAATAGAAAGGGTTTATACAAGAATATTTGAAATTTAAGCTTGAATCTTTTTCAATCTCATTGATCCAAATCTTCCACACAACAATCAATTCTTTTGACCTAAATCCACTCTACTATAAGTACACAACATAACTCCTTGCATTGGACAAATTTTCAGCCTCCAAGCATAAGAACAAGCTTCAAAATTTTGAAAGAAAACTCAAATTCGGTTTGCTATTTCCAGCCACTCTCAAATGATTTTGAAGGTTGCATTGTGTTCCTTAGGACTTGTAGAACATGAATACATCATCATCATCCTCAAAAGCACACAGAATCGCATAAACCGCATCCATGTTGTTGCTTGTTTTAAAAATTTTCGATTTCACTTATTTATGCGTTATAAATAACAATTGATCATATATTCTTGTTTGTAGTAACCTTCTGAATGTTTCTGGGTGATTTGATTTGAGTTTTGATGCAGGAATGAGGTTTCACCATTTTTAGGGTTTTAGAAATTTGAAATCGGGAACCATAGACAGAGGCGATTTCCCATGAAATTGATAAATTATTTGGACTCATAGGACTGTCATGGATTGATTTATGCCATTGGAATGAATTTATCTTGTATGCAATGCGTTTTTCAATTCGCAGGACTTGTAGCCACGGACATAAGCCGTCACTATAAGCTCTAGTGACGGAAGAGGTGTCACTAAAACCTAAGTGGACGGCTGGAGCTTGAAGATGAAGCTGCGCGCTAAATTCCCATTTCAAATTCTAATATTATATTGCATGTTATTGTTGTGATATATGTTTCAGAAAAACAAGTTGGCTCAGTTGGTTGGACGCGCATGTGGATGGCTTCAGTACATGGGTTCGAATCCCAGGTTTTTACGTTTTTTTGTTTTATTTATCACATTTACCAGCTTATATATTTAATAGTTGTTGTTCCTTTTGTGTTCGCTAGCACACGCTAGCCCAGTGGCTGGGTTTTAGGCATGGTAAGGGGGAGGTCCTGGGATCAAAACCACGCCTCCCCACTTTCTTTTTATCACTAGTTCTTTTATTTATTTTATATTAATTAACTTGTTTTTTTATATAATCATAATTTTATTTAAATGACTAATTAAGTTTATATTTTATATTAATCTTATAGTATTTTTGATAAATCACCTTAGTTAATTTAATAAACAACTTTGTATATAAAATATTATTTTCTTCTAAATTGTAAATAATTTATTCTAAATTTAAAAACTAACCCTAATTTTCTAAAACCCTAAAATGTTTTTTTTATAAAAAAAACCTAATTATCTCCATAAACCCTAATTGTGAATATTAGTTCATTAGTTTATTTTAATTTCATAATGCTTTTCAATTTAATCATAACTTTTAATTATTTATTTGTAAAACTTTAATTATGTACTTATTTTTTATAATAATTTGTTTATAATAATAATTTTTAATATATACTTAAAAATAATTCAAAATTTGCTAATTCTATTTATTATCATAATATGTTTATAATTAACCTAATTTATAACATGTATATAATTTAAAATTTTATAATAATTAATATATAATTGTTTATATTTTCTTATTAATCTTAAAATAATGATTGTTCATATAAATATTTATTATGCTAATATTTTTGTTTATATTATTAATGCTATTTATTTTCATATTTATTTTGTTATTACTAACCCCATTTATATTGTGATTTATTGTTATTATTTTTACTAACCCAATTACTTATTATTATTTATTTTGCCTATTTATTTATTATTATTATTTTTGCTTATTTATTTAATTTGTTAATTATTATTATTTTGTAATTGCTTCCTTTATGTAATATTGTAAATAGTAATATTTATTCTTAAATGCTATGGTTAGTAAAATAGGGAGTGTAACATGTTTGTATATTTAAAATTAATTTAGCTCACTAATTTAAAGATAAATATTAAAATTGTACACTCACACACGTAAGTCGATCCTGGATCGCCATCTCACTTCCTTAGGGATACCTCTCATGTTGCCTATTACAAAAAGGTCAAGTAGGGTGTATAAAGCAAAGTCCCTAAGTTCACATCATCTAGTCCCTTAACAGATAAAAGATCAAGTCCCTTTCGAATGTTGCCTTCGTAATGATCTTGTCCCTTTCGAATAAAGATGATAAGTCCCTTCGAATTGCTTATACACCCCACAGTGGCCTAAATAAACAGATGTCCCTTCACTTGTCCCTTACATCCAAGGTAATGACTACCTATTCCTTAATAATAGGGATAGTCTTACCATTTAAAGGATTCAAGAACAGAAAAGACTTAAACTTAGGGTAGGTTCCTCTTAGATACTTGCTCACTCTTCAAAACATTTCAAACTACTTCACATTTTCAAACAAATTTTCAAAACAAAGGTTTTATACGCATCCGTACATGGATCATTATAAAACTCTTAAGAAAATTTTTATTCACACACTTCACATTTCAAAAACATTTTAAAGTGATCTAAGTAACTAAGAGCCCATGGATAACCATGGATGTAAAGGGTGCTAACACCTTCCCTTTACATAACCTACCCCCCGGACCCAAAAATCTTTTAAAAGGTCTTTCCTGTTCTTTTATGCCTTTCCTTTGGATAAAATAAAAGTCGGTGGAGACTCTTGCTATCCGCAACATAACTAAAGTCAGTTCTCCCACCGTGTTACAGAACTGGCGACTCTACTGGGGAGTTAATACTAAAGAGGGGTACCCTTAGGAATTAGATCACTTTAAAATTGTTTGTCTTGTTTGCTTTATATTACTTGTTGGGCTTTATGTGTGAAAGATCCTAACCCGGATCTAGTGTACCTTAGGTAAATGGCAATAGACCAAGGAAACTGTACGGCGTATACCGATATGGTTGATCTGGTGGCCATAGTTAGTGTGACTTCTTGGTTGGTGCTTATGTTCCTTAAGTCAAGTTGAGGATAATATGAGGCTACCATATGTTGTCAATGCACTAACTAACTTTTAGAACCCTAGTTATCCCATCTTGGCCTTTAGAAAAGTAGTGAGATAACCGGCTTTGGTGCAGACTGAAGTTGGTTGATACTCGATGCTACGCTCATTGAGATTCTAAACTTGGAGGGTTTTGGTTGGCAAGTAAGTTGCCTACTGAACAACCACCCTTGTGAAGGATCAATGATATTGAGATCCCTTAGAACCTGATTACTTTTGTAGGACAGGATGAACCAACTAACTTCAGGGGAGGGTACTTACCTTTAAACCTCATGCAAGCCTTCAAACCTAGGGCTATTGTGTGACTTGTTTGTGTGTGCCACATGTTTGTGATTGAACATAACATCATGACATCATCATGCATCATAAGCATAGAATTTTCACTAACCATTTCAAGGACCAAAGGATTTATCTTTGTTCTTTGTTGCATGTCATGGCTTCTGCTCGTAGAAACACCATCAGGATCAACTTTGTGGGCATACCTGCTAAACTTAAAGAGTTGGTTTCTCAAGTGTCTGATCATTCCCATTTCATCAAGAGACATGGTCACCTATTGGATCTAGTCACCTCAGGATTCAATGAAGACATGATGAGTGTTCTGTTTCAGTTCTTTGACCCTAAGCACCATTGCTTTACATTCCCTGACTATCAGCTGGTTCCAACAATGGAAGAGTTCTCTAAACTTCTGGGTATACCTGTTCTTGATCAAAGACCCTTCACAGGATTGGAAAAAGAGCTTAAACCAAAGGTTATTGCTGAAGCTCTACATCTGAAGAAGTCAGACATTGTTCTAGAAACGAGAAGCGGAGTTAAGGGTATTCTTACTAAAGTGTTGATAGAGAAGGCTCAAGTGTTCTTGAAAGCTATGAGCTATGATGCTTTTGAGGAGATCTTAGCCTTGCTGATTTATGGCTTAGTATTGTTCCCCAATCCTGATCAGTTCATAGACATTCATGCCATCAACATATTTCTGACTCATAACCCAGTGCCTATATTACTTGGAGACATCTTACACTCTCTTCATACTCGTACTACGAAGGCACGAGGAACTTTGATGTGTTGCATACCTTTGCTATCTAGGTGGTTTATTTCTCACCTTCCTCGCTCAGTGATGAAGAATGAACAAGGGTTCAGGTGGTCCAAGAGGATTATGTCACTCTCTCATTCAGATATCCATTGGTGCTCCAGATCTATGGAGAATGTCACTATCATTGACCGTTGTGGGGAGTTTCCTAATGTGCCACTTCTAGGCATAAGAGGAGGCATTACCTACAACCCTTCCTTAGCTTTACGACAGTTTGGTTACGCTCGGAGTGATGTCCCACATGACATGTTGATTCAGGGTATTGTGTTTGACTACGACAACGATCTTCAAGGTTACCGTCAGAGATTCATACGAGCATGGGGAAAAGTAAACAAGGTTGACAGCAAGACTCTGGAGCCTAAGTATACTATTCCTATGGAAGCTTATCTCAGGTGGGTGCGATCTCGTGCTCAGACCCTCATGATGCCATATCCTGCTATCCTGCCAGTTACCATGGAACCTGTTGCTGAAGGAGATACATCTTATACCATCCTTCACCCAGACATGCCTACTGACATGGAAGATTTACAGAGATCCTGGATCTAGTTGAAGGAGCAAAGGGATACTTTCGAGGCTCATTACAAAGCAAGCCAAGAAAGAATCCTAGAACTAACAAAGCAACTTCACGGGGAGCGGAATCTCAACTCATACCTCAACACAAAGAGGAAACGTCCATGGGAGACTTAAAACCCCATCTCTTGTATTTATTTCATTTCATTTTTGTAAGCCCAAGAGGTAAAACAAATTTATTACTAATAAAAGTTTACCTTCTTGTTTGTTTAAGCAAATTTAAATCCTGCGGTCCTTGAAAATATTGCATACGCATTTACATTCCATATCATTGCATCACATGTTTATTGTGCACAGGTTTCTCATCTTCTCGCTGTTTATTTCAGCAATGGCTCTTGAACAAACAGTTAAGGATCTCCAGGCACAAAATGCACAGTTCCAAGAGCTGATCCTGAACCTGTCCAAGGGGCAGGATGAATTGAAGACACTGCTGGCCAAGAAGACTAAGAAGACTAGAAGGTCAGGTGGCCTTATCAACATGGGAAGAAGGTTCAAAGGTCTTGCCAAGACCAAAGAACCAGTTGAAGATTATGAGTCTGAAGAGTCTGATAAAGAAGGAGGCAGTCTCCACAACACTATGGGGGACTCTGATTCTGAAGCTAACTACTATCATGAGCCTAATGAAGATAAGTTCAAAATGCTGGTGGATAGAATGGATGCTATGGAATTACAGAAGTCTTCTGGGTTAGATTTTGAAGATTTGAGTCTGATATCTGGGGTAGTCATACCCATTGGCTTCAAGGTTCCTACTTTTGTTGTTTATGATGGTGTCTCCTGTCCCAAGCTGCATCTGAGGTCTTATGTCCGGAGAATCCAACCTCATACTGCTGATAAGAAGTTGTGGATCCATTTCTTCCAAGAGAGCTTATCTGGAGCTCAATTGGAATGGTACTATCAGTTGGAGAGTGTCAACATCCGTGATTGGAATGATCTTGCTGAAGCCTTCTACAAGCAGTATCAATACAATGCTGATTTAGCTCCCACTCGCATGCAGCTGCAAAGCATGTCTATGGGTGCTAAAGAAAGCTTCAAGGAGTATGCTCAGAAGTGGAGAGATTTAGCTGGAAGAGTACAACCCCCTTTAACTGACAGGGAGTTAGTTGATATGTTCATGTGTACGTTGAATGGTCCTTTTTACAGTCATCTCATTGGAAGCTCATCGTCTGGCTTCACTGAGTTGATAATGACAGGAGAGCGTGTGGAAAGTGGTATTAGGAGTGGCAAGATTCAAGTGGGTACTTCTTCATCAGGTGCTGCAAAGAAGCCTCCCGGTGGGAAGAAAGAATCAAATGCTGTTTATGGTCAACCTGATCGTAGTAGAAGGCATCAGTCTGTGAGTGCAGTCCATATCTCAAATCCAACTCCTACAACACCAGAGCAGCCACAGGGAAATCAACAGAGGGATAGAAGGCAGTTCACTAAGATCAACATGTCAATGGCCCAAGCATTGCAACACTTGTTGAAGGCTGAACTTATCACTCTGAAAGATGCTCCTCAGAATCCTAATGTTACCTCTCCCAGGTACAATCCTAATGCACGATGTGCATATCATTCGAATTGTCAGGGTCATGATACCAATAGTTGCTGGGTATTGAAGAACAAAATTCAAGATATGATTGAGGCTGGAGAGATTGAGTTTGACCCTCCGGGTACTCCAAATGTGATTACTGCTCCCATGCCAAATCATGAGAAGACTGTCAATGCAATTGATGAAGATTCACATATTTATTCAGTGGCAGAGTTGACCACACCATTGTCTGTCATTAAGAAGAAGCTAGTACAAGCTGGGTTCTTTCCAGGTTGTCGTGAAGATTGTTTGTATTGTACCTATAAGCCAGATAGCTGCTGGAGGTTGAGAGATGGAATTCAACGTCTCATGGATAAATATACCATAGTGTTTGAGAGAACTCCACCTTCCGTAGAGAGTATGGTTGATCATATAACCCAGCATACGAATAGTGAAGAGGTGGATATGGTTGATAAAGTGCCGGTAAGGATTACTTCCAAGGGACCTGTCAAAATCACTCATAAGGGTCCAATTAAGATTACTGCTGAAGGCCCTGTGAAGATTGTTGCTGAAGCTAGAGTGGCTCCTCTGGTCATTACCACTCCTGGTCCTATTCCGTATACTTCCGATAAAGCTGTGCCTTGGCATTATGGGTCAGATGTTTATATCCATGGTGTTAAGCAGGAATCCTTAGCTGATATGCCTGTTGATGTTGATAATATTGCTGGATCTAGTAAGATCACACGAAGCGGAAGAGTTTTCTCTCCTCCAGTTATCTCCAAGAATGCAGTTGCTCCAGCTGCTACTTCCACCACTGATGCTCGGGGCAAAGGTCCTGTTATTGAACCCATACCTACTGATGTGCCAGCTGCTGATGATCTCTCTAAGCAGATGGAAGAAGTATTGAAAATCATTCGCAAGAGTGATTACGACATTGTTGATCAGTTGGGGCATACTCCCTCCAAGATTTCTATGCTATCTTTGTTGTTATGTTCTGAGGCTCATGCCAAAGCTTTGATCAAGTTTCTGAAGACTGCTCATGTACCCAATGAGATTTCTGTTGACCAGTTTGAAAATTGTGTTGCCCACTTGACCTATGATAATGGGTTAGGTTTCTCTGATGCTGATTTGACTCCTGCCAAGAGGGATCATAACAGGGCTCTACATATCTCAATTGAATGCAGGGTCACTACCCTGTCACATGTATTGATAGACAATGGTTCCTCTCTAAATGTATTGCCCAAAGAAGTTCTGAATAAGCTGAGTCCTGAAGATGTTGTACTGAAGCCCAGTAACATAGTGGTGAAGGCTTTTGATGGCTCGAGAAGAGTAGTGCATGGAGAAATTGATCTCCCAATCAAAGTTGGTTCTCAGGTTTTCAATGCTACCTTTTATGTCATGGATATTCGTCCATCATATTCTTGTTTGCTTAGGCGTCCCTGGATCCATGGGGCAGGTGCTGTAACCTCCACTTTACACCAGAAGCTGAGATATCCGGTAGAAGGAAAGGTTGTTACTGTATACGGAGAGGAAGGATATGTTGTTAGCCATGTAAACACTTTTAAATATCTGGAAGTAGAAGGTGAATATGTTGAAACTCCGTGTCAGACATTTGAAGTGGTTCCTTGGATTGTTAATGATTATGAAGCTCCTCCTGTTATCAAGAAAGTTCCTGTGGTCACCAGAGTACCTCCAACAATGGCCTCCCTTAAAGATGCTAGAGCTGTGGTGGATGAGGGTGGTTGTACTATTTAGGGTCAGCTTCCTGATATTCCGTACAAGTCTGACAAATTTGGTTTGGGTTTCACTGCAGAGTCCCAGAAGGATGTTCGTCGTGCTCGTGCTGTCCGTATCACCAATCAGGGGATTATGAAGAACCAGATCTATGCTGTGGGTGACTATGATGAAGACTACAACCTGGATGCTTGGATTTTTCCTACTGTGGGTGCTGGACTCAATAATTGGAAAGCTGAAGATGTTATTCCTATCTCCTTTAGTCAGGAGTAAATACTATTACTGTGTTGTTTCTTTTTAAGTTTGTAATTTCTTGAACAATTGAACTTTTAAGCCTTATGCCTTGCCCGGGGCACAATGGTGTGCTTGTTACGGGATGTCATTTCATTTGCATACTTCATTCAATAAAAATCAGTGGACGTTTCGTTTGCGTAAATATTGTGTTCATTGTCTTTCTTTTCTTTTATTTTTGTTTTATCAGCTATGTGTTCTTACACACACCCACATCACTAAAATGCAGATCCTCATCCACTCTGGATCCTGTTGATAACAGTTCTACTATTGCCAATTATAATTTCGAGAATCCGATCTATCAAGCTGAAGACGGAAATGAGGACGATTGTGAAGTACCTGTAGAGCTTGCTAGGTTATTACAACAAGAAGAGAAAGCTATACAGCCACATGAAGAGCCAGTCGAAGTTGTGAATCTGGGAACTGAAGAAAACAGGAAAGAGGTCAAGATAGGGGCTGAATTAGAGGATAGTGTCAAGAGCAGATTGATTCAGATGCTACGTGACTATGTGGAGATCTTTGCTTGGTCCTACGAAGATATGCCAGGGTTGGATACAGACATTGTGGTTCACCGTTTACCAGTGAAAGAAGATTGTCATCCAAAGAAGCAGAAGGTTCGTCGCATGCATCCTGAAATGTCAGAAAAAAATTAAGGCAGAGGTAATGAAACAGTTTGATGCAGGGTTCTTAGCTGTGACTTCTTATCCTCAGTAGGTTGCAAATGTGGTACCGGTACCTAAGAAAGATGGTAAGGTACGTATGTGTGTAGACTACAGGGATTTGAACAAGGCCAGCCCCAAAGATGACTTTCCACTTCCTCATATTAATGTTCTGGTAGACAACACTGCTCAGCATAAGGTATTCTCTTTTATGGATGGTTTTTCTGGTTACAATCAGATCAAGATGGCACCTGAAGATATGGAGAAGACAACATTTGTTACACAGTGGGGCACTTTTTGTTACAAGGTGATGCCATTTGGTTTGAAGAATGCAGGGGCAACATATCAGCGTGCTATGGTGGCTTTGTTTCATGATATGATACATCATGAGATAGAGGTATATTTGGATGATATGATAGCCAGGTCCCAGAATGAAGAACAACATCTTGATCATCTGCATAAGTTGTTTGAGAGGTTGAAGAAATACAAGTTGAGATTGAACCCAAACAAGTGTACTTTTGGAGTTAGATCTGGTAAACTCTTGGGTTTCATAGTCAGTGGAAAAGGTATTGAAGTAGATCCTGCAAAAGTGAAAGCTATACGAGAGATGCCAGCTCCTCGTACTGAGAAGGAGGTTAGATGTTTCTTGGGACGATTGAATTACATTGCAAGATTTATTTCCCAATTAACAGCCACCTGTGAGCCAATCTTCAAGTTGTTGAAGAAAGATCAGGTGATGGAATGGAATGATGAGTGCCAGACTGCCTTTGATGAAATCAAGAGATATCTGCTAGAACCTCCAATTTTGATGCCACCAGTTGATGGAAGACCCTTGATTATGTACTTAACAGTGTTAGACAACTCAATGGGGTGTGTGTTGGGGCAACATGACGAGTCTGGTCGAAAAGAGAAGGCAATATACTACCTTAGCAAAAAGTTTACCGACTGTGAAACAAGATACTCACTGCTCAAGAAAACTTGCTGCGCTTTGGCATGGGCTGCTCGCCGGCTAAGACAGTATATGTTGACCCATACTACCTTGTTGATCTCGAAGATGGATCCAATCAAGTACATATTTGAGAAACCTGCTCTCTCCGGAAGAATTGCAAGATGGCAAATGATATTGACAGAATATGACATACAGTATACTACTCAGAAGGCTATTAAAGGAAGTGTTGTGGCTGATCATTTGGCTCACCAGGAAGTAGATGATTATCAGTCAATGAGTTTTGAGTTCCCTGATGAAGACATTATGATTATTACCAAAGAACCTGGACAATATGATGGACCTGAACAAGGATCCCGATGGACTATGGTTTTTGATGGTGCCTCTAATGAACTTGGTAATGGTGTTGGTGTTGTGATTAGTTCCCCTGAAGGTTGTCATACCACGATTACTGCCAGACTTTGTTTCTATTGTACCAATAACATGGCTGAGTATGAGGCATGTATCCTGGGTATTAAAGCTGCTATTGATATGAAGATTCAGTTCCTTGATGTGTATGGAGATTCAGCTCTGGTAGTAAGTCAGATTAAAGGAGATTGGGATACCAAGCATGATAATCTCATTCCTTACAGAGAGCATGTGTTGTCTTTAATCCCACATTTCAAAGAGATTACCTTTGGACATATTCCACGAAGAGAGAATCAGTTGGCAGATGCTTTAGCCACCATGGCATCTATGTTTGAGATCAGCTGGGATGATGAAGCTCCCAAGATTACTATTGACAGATTTGAGAAGCCTGCATACTGCAATGAGATTGGCACTGAAGGGGCAGAGGAGAAGCCTTAATGAAGGGGCAGAGGAGAAGCCTTTCTGCTAAGTTCTTTTTGAGTAATGGAATTTTGTACAAACACAATCATGATTCAACTTTGCTTCGTTGTGTGGACAAGAAGGAAGTAACAGAGATTATGGAAGATATGCATGATGGGATCTTTGGCACTCATTCTAGTGGTCACACTATGGCAAAGAAGATATTGAGAGCAGGCTACTATTGGTCTACCATGGAAGCTGACTGCTATCAACATTCCAGAACATGTCATAAGTGTCAAATCTATGCTGATAAAGTACACATACCTCCATCACCATTGAATGTGTTGACTGCTCCTTGGCCTTTTGCCATGTGGGGCATTGATATGATTGGTGAGATCAAGCCTACTGTTTCTAATGGGCATCGTTTCATCCTGGTTGCTATTGATTACTTTACAAAGTGGGTAGAGGCAGCTTCATTTGCATCTGTTACCAAGAATGTGGTGGCTCGATTCATTAAGAATAATCTCATATGTAGGTATGGCATCCCTGAAAGGATTATTACTGACAATGGCTCGAATCTGAACAACACTATGATTACTGATCTCTGCACGCAGTTCAAGATTAAGCATCACAACTCTTCTCCGTATCGTCCAAAGATGAATGGGGCAGTTGAAGCTGCTAATAAAAACATTAAGAAGATTCTACAGAAGATGACTGTTACTTACAAGGATTGGCATGAGATGTTACCGTTTGCTCTTCATGGTTATCGTACTACAATACGCACTTCAACAGGGGCAACCCCATTCTCCTTAGTCTATGGTATGGAAGCAGTTCTACCCATTGAAGTTCAGATTCCCTCCTTAAGACTTATGAAGGATGCAGGCTTGGATGAAGATGAGTGGATTCAGACTCGACTTGACCAGATAAACTTGATTGATGAGAAGAGGTTAGCAGCAGTTTGTCATGGCCAGATGTACCAGAAACGAATGATCAAAGCTTTTAACAAGAAGGTTAAGCCAAAGGTATATCAGGTTGGTGACTTGGTAATCAAGCGTATCATATTACCACAGGGTGATCCTAGGGGCAAGTGGACTCCTACATATGAAGGACCATTTTTAGTCAAGACAGTATTCTCAGGAGGTGCCATGATACTTACTACTATGGATGGTGAAGACTTCCCACAGCCTGTAAACGCAGACATAGTTAAAAAAATACTACGCATAAAAAGAGACCCGCTAGGTTGACTGGCCTAGGCAAAAATAAGGGCATCCCGGCAAACCAAAAGGGTTTGGGCAAAAATTAGGGATATACATAAAAAATGTACACCCGGCAAGTCGAAAACCTTAAAAGGCAGCTTGGGAAAAAAGGGTATCCCGATGGATTGAAAACCTGAAAGGGCAATCCAGGCAAAAGTTAGGGATTAAAGCGTATGACTATGTCTCGTTTGGATCACCCATGAAACTGCAACCAGTTGTGCTACTTACTCAAGTTCGAATAGATAAAGCTCAATCCAATTGTCTCCGTTTCAACAGTAGAAGATGAGATACTTGAAGATAATGGCAATAGTAGAATTGGAACTCAATAGGATTACTTCCCACATAGCTGATTTTCTTTGTTTTGTAAAAATTTTACGACGAATTTCTCTTATCAGGATTTCTGTCTCCTTGTACAAACTTACCCATGTATGGGTCATTTTTGATATAAATAAAATTCCATCTTTGAATCCAGATTTACTTTTACCCTATTTACATAAGCGAAACGTCCATTGGTTGTGTTTGAATGTATGTATGCTTTTGAATATGATTGATGTTTACCAGAAATGCATGAAAATGCAGTAATAGTATTTACTAAGGACGAACGAGGGAAGTATCTCAACGAAGCTTCACCGGTTTATCCCTACAAGACAGCTACAAATCCCCAGTAGGACAAATCCATCTTCATAAAGTCACATCTCCCCTGGAATTTATATCCATCTCTTTTATCCTCATACGGATAGTCGGGAATTTATTCTTCCAATAGGAGTACGACGAACGAAGACGGGAGGTTGTGTATACCATACTATCGAACGAAGACGGGAGGTAGTGTATACCCTACTATCGAATGAAGACGGGAGGTTATGTATACCCTACTATCAAACAAAGACGGGAGGTTATGTATATCCTACTATCGAACGAAGATGGGAGGTTGTATATACCCTACTATCAAACGAAGACGGGAGGTTATGTATACCCTACTATCAAACGAAGACGGGAGGTTATGTATACCCTACTATCAAACGAAGACGGGAGGTTATGTATACCCTACTATCGAACGAATACGGGAGGTTGTGTATACCTTACTATCGAACGAAGACGGGAGGATATGTATACCTTACTATCGAACGAAGACGGGAGGTTATATATACTATATTATCAAACAGGACGGGAACAAGTTCCTCATATTCTTCAGCAACGAATCGGGATTTATTTTCCCTGGCCAGCAGTTATTATACGAAGATATCCAGACGCTTCAGGATGCATGATGCATACATACATCATTTACATCATATCATACATATACATAGATACATAATACATTACCTAAGTGCATCATATTATACATGCATACATAATTCATAAACTAATATTATCTTGCAGAATGTTATAATCTTGTTTTTCAGATTAATTCTCCAGCAGACAGACTTCATCAACAACTTGTGACTTTGGGCCGTTGTTTATCTTCCCAAAGGTTACTTATACCTCAGGACGTTGTTTATCCTCCTGAAAGCATATGACGACCTTGGGCCGTTGTTTATCTTCCCAAAGGTTATCTCATTCCCTCAGGACGTTGTTTATCTTCCTGAAAGCTATTATTCCCTCAGGACGTTGTTTATCCTCCTGAAAGCTATCATGACCTTGGGTCGTTGTTTATCTTCCCAAAGGTTACCATTTCCTCAGGACTTTGTTTATCTTCCTGAAAGCTATCATTATACCTCAGAACGTTGTTTATCCTTCTGAAAGCATATCATTACCTCAGGACGTTGTTTATCCTCCTGAAAGCATATTATTACCTTGGGCCGTTGTTTATCCTCCCAAAAGTTATACTTATACCTCAGAACGTTGTTTATCCTTCTGAAAGCATATTATTACCTTAGAACGTTTTTTATCCTTCTGAAAGCATATCATCACCTTGGGCCGTTGTTTATCCTCCCAAAAGTTATACTTATACCTCAGAATGTTGTTTATCCTTCTGAAAGCATATTATTACCTCAGGACGTTGTTCATCCTCCTGAAAGCATATCATGACTATTGGGCCGTTGTTTATCCTCCCAAAAGTTATACTTATACCTCAGAACGTTGTTTATCCTTCTGAAAGCATATTATTACCTCAGGACGTTGTTCATCCTCCTGAAAGCATATCATGACTATTGGACCGTTGTTTATCCTCCCAAAAGTTATACTTATACCTCAGAACGTTGTTTATCCTTCTGAAATCATATTATTACCTCAGGACGTTGTTCATCCTCCTGAAAGCTATCATTATATCTTCATATTTTGGACTGCTTTATCCTACAAGAAATGTGTTTGAAGAACCTTTCTCCAAGTGGCATCTTTAAGCCCACTCAAGCATATACAACTAGTCATCAGTATCATTCTACGCACCGGTGAGTGCAAATTTTTGGGCTTTTGTGTTCAATCCCCTTCAACCTTCCAGGTCACGACTGACACATATACCAATCTAACCCCTCAGGTTTCAGAAAATTGAACAGGGGCAGCTGTTGCACCCCAAAATTTGCCCTCACAATACAAGACTTTGTGTGCTAAAAAGGTTCACAAGGTTCACAAGACCTTTCATGAGGTTCATGAAGTTTACAAGACACTTTATGAGGTTCACAAGGTTCACAATACTTACAAGACCTTTCATGAGGTTCATGAAGTTTACAAGACACTTTATGAGGTTCACAAGGTTCACAAGACCTCCCATGAGGTTCACAAGACATCTTATGAGGTTCACAAGGTTCACAAAGTTCACAATTGGTCAGAAGATTTGACAATTCCCTCAGACAATGCATCCTCCTAAGCAGTGCATCCAAAACTAGGGTTTTGACTTTAATCAGGCTAAATGGACTTCCAAGACTTAAAGTGAGCTTCATAACATCTTATATGTGTTTAAGAACCCCCATGTCAAGTTTCAAGACTTTTCTCAAAAGTTTGCTCAGTCAGATGATCAGATAAGTCAAAATCAGTCAAAGTAGTTAAAAAGTCAAACTGAGGTCAACTGTGGTCAAACCAAAGTCAAACTTCATGATTTTTTGCCAACATCAAGTATATGAAGTAAAATTCATCATTTGATCAAGGGTTGATCATGATTCATCAAGGAGGTTTCAGATCATCAAGAATCAGGAGTTTCTAAATTAGGGTTTCCTCAGGAAAAGTCAATTGAACTTTGACCAGCCATAACTTTCACATGCTTCATCACCAATTTTCCATCCAAAGCTCATTTTGAAGGAAATTGAATTCTATACAACTTTGTGTCTCACAAGCCAAGCCCAAAAATGCTTCATTTGGAAGGTATGAGCTAAGACATTATAGGTCCTTTTGAAAGTCAACAAAAAGTCAACAACTTAAAAAGGGCATAACTTGAGAATGGTAAATGATATGGACATGAAACCAGTGGGGTTGGTTAGAGGACTCTTCAATCTTTCCAAAATGTCCAAGAACACCCTCATAGCATTAAAATTGAAGGATGTGTGCCCTTGCAAAGTTGGGAAATTTTTGGTTGGTTTATGAAGAAAATGGAGGTTTAAAACCAATTTTTTCTAAATGGGCTTGCCATATGATGATCCAATCCATACAAACACTTCATGCACGACCCAAATCTCAAATATTCAGATTTTTTATTATTTTATTTTATTTATTTTGATTTTATTCATTTAAAATCATTTTAAATTAAAATAAAATAGAAAAATTAAATATTTAAATGAGATTGTGTTTCTAGAAAGTCATAAAAATTGTTTGGATCAAATTGATACAAAAATTATGGTGATTGGCTTGAAATAGAAAGGGTTTATACAAGAATATTTGAAATTTAAGCTTGAATCTTTTTCAATCTCATTGATCCAAATCTTCCACACAACAATCAATTCTTTTGACCTAAATCCACTCTACTATAAGTACACAACATAACTCCTTGCATTGGACGAATTTTCAGCCTCCAAGCATAAGAACAAGCTTCAAAATTTTGAAAGAAAACTCAAATTCGGTTTGCTATTTCCAGCCACTCTCAAAGGATTTTGAAGGTTGCATTGTGTTCCTTAGGACTTGTAGAACATGAATACATCATCATCATCCTCAAAAGCACACAGAATCGCATAAACCGCATCCATGTTGTTGCTTGTTTTAAAAATTTTCGATTTCACTTATTTATGCGTTATAAATAACAATTGATCATATATTCTTGTTTGTAGTAACCTTCTGAATGTTTCTGGGTGATTTGATTTGAGTTTTGATGCAGGAATGAGGTTTCACCATTTTTAGGGTTTTAGAAATTTGAAATCGGGAACCATAGACAGAGGCGATTTCCCATGAAATTGATAAATTATTTGGACTCATAGGACTGTCATGGATTGATTTATGCCATTGGAATGAATTTATCTTGTATGCAATGCGTTTTTCAATTCGCAGGACTTGTAGCCACGGACATAAGCCGTCACTATAAGCTCTAGTGACGGAAGAGGTGTCACTAAAACCTAAGTGGACGGCTGGAGCTTGAAGATGAAGTTGCACGCCAAATTCCCATTTCAAATTCTAATATTATATTTCATGTTATTGTTGTGATATATGTTTCAGAAAAACAAGTTGGCTCAGTTGGTTGGACGCGCATGTGGATGGCTTCAGTACATGGGTTCGAATCCCAGGTTTTTACGTTTTTTTGTTTTATTTATCACATTTACCAGCTTATATATTTAATAGTTGTTGTTCCTTTTGTGTTCGCTAGCACACGCTAGCCCAGTGGTCGGGTTTTAGGCATGGTAAGGGGGAGGTCCTGGGATCAAAACCAGGTCTCCCCACTTTCTTTTTATCACTAGTTCTTTTATTTATTTTATATTAATTAACTTGTTTTTTTATATAATCATAATTTTATTTAAATGACTAATTAAGTTTATATTTTATATTAATCTTATAGTATTTTTGATAAATCACCTTAATTAATTTAATAAACAACTTTGTATATAAAATATTATTTTCTTCTAAATTGTAAATAATTTATTCTAAATTTAAAAACTAACCCTAATTTTCTAAAACCCTAAAATGTTTTTTTATAAAAAAAACCTAATTATCTCCATAAACCCTAATTGTGAATATTAGTTCATTTGTTTATTTTAATTTCATAATGCTTTTCAATTTAATCATAACTTTTAATTTATTTATTTGTAAAACTTTAATTATGTACTTATTTTTTATAATAATTTGTTTATAATAATAATTTTTAATATATGCTTAAAAATAATTCAAAATTTGCTAATTCTATTTATTATCATAATATGTTTATAATTAACCTAATTTATAACATGTATATAATTTAAAATTTTATAATAATTAATATATAATTGTTTATATTTTCTTATTAATCTTAAAATAATGATTGTTCATATAAAAATTTATTATGCTAATATTTTTGTTTATATTATTAATGCTATTTATTTTCATATTTATTTTGTTATTACTAACCCCATTTATATTGTGATTTATTGTTATTATTTTTACCAACCCAATTACTTATTATTATTTATTTTGCCTATTTATTTATTATTATTATTTTTGCTTATTTATTTAATTTGTTAATTATTATTATTTTGTAATTGCTTCCTTTATGTAATATTGTAAATAGTAATATTTATTTTTAAATGCTATGGTTAGTAAACTAGGGAGTGTAACATGTTTGTATATTTAAAATTAATTTAGCTCACTAATTTAAAGATAAATATTAAAATTGTACACTCACACACGTAAGTCGATCCTGGATCGCCATCTCACTTCCTTAGGGATACCTCTCATGTTGCCTATTACAAAAAGGTCAAGTAGGTTGTATAAAGCAAAGTCCCTAAGTTCACATCATCTAGTCCCTTAACAGATAAAAGATCAAGTCCCTTTCGAATGTTGCCTTCGTAATGATCTTGTCCCTTTCGAATAAAGATGATAAGTCCCTTCGAATTGCTTATACACCCCACAGTGGCCTAAATAAACAGATGTCCCTTCACTTGTCCCTTACATCCAAGGTAATGACTACCTATTCCTTAATAATAGGGATATTCTTACCATTTAAAGGATTCAAGAACAGAAAAGACTTAAACTTAGGGTAGGTTCCTCTTAGATACTTGCTCACTCTTCAAAACATTTCAAACTACTTCACATTTTCAAACAAATTTTCAAAACAAAGGTTTTATACGCATCCGTACATGGATCATTATAAAACACTTAAGAAAATTTTTATTCACACACTTCACATTTCAAAAACATTTTAAAGTGAGCTAAGTAACTAAGAGCCCATGGATAACCATGGATGTAAAGGGTGCTAACACCTTCCCTTTACATAACCTACCCCTCGGACCCAAAAATCTTTTAAAAGGTCTTTCCTGTTCTTTTATGCCTTTCCTGTGGATAAAATAAAAGTCGGTGGCGACTCTTGCTATCCGCAACATAACTAAAGTCAGTTCTCCCACCGTGTTACAGAACTGGCGACTCTGCTGGGGAGTTAATACTAAAGAGGGGTACCCTTAGGAATTATATCACTTTAAAATTGTTTGTCTTGTTTGCTTTATATTACTTGTTGGGCTTTATGTGTGAAAGATCCTAACCCGGATCTAGTGTACCTTAGGTAAATGGCAATAGACCAAGGAAACTGTACGGCGTATACCGATATGGTTGATCTGGTGGCCATAGTTAGTGTGACTTCTTGGTTGGTGCTTATGTTCCTTAAGTCAAGTTGAGGATAATATGAGGCTACCATATGTTGTCAATGCACTAACTAACTTTTAGAACCCTAGTTATCCCATCTTGGCCTTTAGAAAAGTAGTGAGATAACCTGCTTTGGTGCAGACTAAAGTTGGTTGATACTCGATGCTACGCTCATTGAGATTCTAAACTTGGAGGGTTTTGGTTGGCAAGTAAGTTGCCTACTGAACAACCACCCTTGTGAAGGATCAATGATATTGAGATCCCTTAGAACCTGGTTACTTTTGTAGGACAGGATGAACCAACTAACTTCAGGGGAGGGTACTTACCTTTAAACCTCATGCAAGCCTTCAAACCTAGGGCTATTGTGTGACTTGTTTGTGTGTGCCACATGTTTGTGATTGAACATAACATCATGACATCATCATGCTGGTCCACAACTTGATCAAAGGATGATTTATAGTCACTTCTTTTAATTATTCTCATAAACTCATCCACATCTTGAACAAAGGATGATTTATGAGTCTCTTTTGGTGCAGATTCTTCAGGTATCACATTCTTTCCTTTGGCTTTGGTAGCTGCTTCTGCCTCAGTATTAATTTTGGGAGCTTGTGACGCGAAGAGATGCCCGCTTCGGGTGAAGCCTCCGCCTCCCCTGACATTGTCCACTTGGGGAGTGAGAACTGGAGAATCAAGAAGGACTTTTTCTCCGTTGCAGTAAAGGTCAGCACCATAATTCCATGGTACAACACTGTCTTTATCATATGGAATTGGCTCGGGCACCGTGATAGTGACTGGGCTTACTGCAGTAGATGTTGGGACCATAATTGTCTGTGGGTCATAAAAGATAGTAACAGGACTTCTTGTGGATATTGGTGGTGGTGAATTGAAGCTTGGTTGAAACTATTGTTGAGATTGTTGAAAATTGCTGGAGTTCGGGACCGTTTTCAGGTCATAATAAATTGTAACTGTGGAAACGTCATTATTGGTTGTTGCTGGAGTTGTAGAAGGAGATGAAATGGAACCGTCGTTTGTTGAAATGATGGAAGAAATGGTTTCTGAAGTTGTAGATGAATCAGTAGGAACAATTGTTGTTGCATTTGTAGAAGAAATACTTGTTGTTGACAAAAGAGTTGCTAGTGTTGTAGAAGCGGTTGTTGTAATTTGCAGAATGCCTTCTTTGATCAAATTATTGACGCCATTCCTCAAGCTTTCACACCCGTTCTCGGAAAGCCTGTATGATTCACAACAGGCCTCACAACCTGGAAACACTTGGCATTTCAAAAGCTGGGCTTTAACCTCTGCCAGAGGTGTCTGAATACATGCAATATCTTCTATCAAACTCACGGGTGAGCCTTCCTCTACAACATTAATCCTTGGCCCATTGTGGCTTGGCATATGATTTTTCATGACATTGGGAGGTGGTGCAAAGTTCAGGACATTTGAATCTACCAGATCCCGGACCTTCATATGCAGAGCTCTGCATTTTTCCGTAGAGTGACCCGGTGCGTTGGAATGAAAAGCACACTGTAATACCTCAAAATTTGCCCTCACATTTCTCCAACATTTTGCATAGCATTTTTTATACATAGCTTCATAAAATCACCAAAAACATTGCATCATGTGTAGCATGGCTGAGGCATGGGTATGTGATCAATGATTTGAGAAACCGAAGGCATTACAAAGGCAATCAAAGGGCCACAAAGCTTCTCATCCTGGTGCAAAGGGTTCACAACATCTCACAAGTCTTCACTTGAAGCCACGAGCCACGGAAAGATTAGGAGTTGATCACATGAAGCAAGCAGTGCAGTATCTCCTGATGAAAAGGGCCAAATTAGGGTTTCACTTCTACGAGGCTTCTGCATGAAGTTATAATTCAAAGAGGATTCCTTTGTATTATATATGATGTCAAATTCCTAGGGTTCAAATCTCGTCCACAAATTCATTTTGGAAGGGGTTCGACTGGCCAGACGACTGAAACTCGAGGAATCGGGGAAAAAGCAACTGATCTAGGTAAAAAGGGCCGACTCCTGACTTTTAAGACCGAGATCATGAAATTAGGGTTACAATGATCCTATGGTTCAAATTTGGTCAAGAAACGATGGAGGAATCATAAAAAAAATCAAAAGAAAAATCATTTGAAAAGTGGTTGATTTCATATTTCCCTCCACTTTTCCTTCCAATTTCATTCCACACTTCCTTTCATTCTTTCCCCCTTGTTTTTCCATTCCAATTCCACTCCATTTCCCTTGGAAGCTTCTACCATGTTCTACCATCTTCTAGAATGTTCCTTCTCCTAACCTAGCTCCATTGCTAAATCCTAACCTCATTACCAAACCATAATTTTGGATCCCAAGCCTAATTTTTGGGCCCCAAACCTAAGCCATATTTAATCCGTTTTCATCCAAAACAAAGAGGACACACACAATTTTCATTTCCAAATTTCTCATTCTCTCACAATCACCTTTTCTCTCTCTCAATTTTCCTCATTTTTCCCTCCTTTCACTAAAGCTTTTTGAATAAGCTCTTCAAGTTTCACATTGAAACTTGAAGATCTTAAAGCTTAGTCTCAACCTCCAATGATTTTGTGGATTGTGGAAGAAGAAGCTACTGAATTTTGGTGAAGGTTTCGACTTATCGGAAGCACACGAAGATTCAAGCATCAAGAACGCATTTATTTTGTGGTTTCGCGGTTTTCTTGGTTTTCTCTTCGATCAAGCTCCGATTCTTGCAACATTCACCGAAGCACTTCTCCACTTCGTAGGTTGGTGATCTAAATCACTTTTCCTTTAAGTTATTCTCTTATTCTCGCCATTTCGGTATTCTTTAAGTGCTTTTCGTATTGCTTATGTTTGATTACGTGTTCGTTAAGTTTTGCTTGCGATTTGTGGTTTTTGATGGATTAGAAGTTAAGATTGTAGCTTGTTATAGATTCTAGCATGTGTTAATAAGCCCTAATTGAGTAGAAATTCGTGTTAGCATGATTAGGTGGGGTTAGGGTTGTTTAGAAGGAAGATTGTGGCCAAAAGCACTTATTTCAAAAGCATTTTTCATTTTCTGTTCAGTGTTAACCGGTTAACAGTTTGGTTAACCGGTTAACGCATGCGTTTTTGGCCATTTTTAGTGTTGTCCAGGGTCCTTTAACAGGTTAACCGGTTAACGCTATTCATTTTTGGATTTTTAGCTTATTTGCTTGCTCAATATTGCTTCCTAGTGCTTCTAAGGTTCATGTATGTTTAGCTATTGATTTTAGGGAATTTTTGGGTCTATTTCCAGTAGCCAATTCATTTGTTTCGAGTCGTTTCGACATGATTCCGCTCACTTTTCCATGTTTTGTGTTAAATATGCAAATGTGATATAATTGATTCTTGATGTTGTTTTGCTACAATTTAATCATTTGTTTCACATGTTAATTGCTTGCTTAAATTCAACATATGCTTCATGATTATTGTCATTGCTTGCTTGATTGATAAAGTGATTAAATACCATGTTGATTTTTTTTGTTGCCAAAAGTGTTAAATGCTTCACATGTTCATGCAAGTTTCTTGTGCCTAATTGATCATATCTTAACATGATTTCAATTCTGATTTTTATGCCATGCGTGTGTAACAATTGATGCTTGTAGTGATACTTGTTCAATCTCATGATAAAATGCTCATTTGTGCAACATGAAAAAGTACGTTTGTTCTTGATAGATCATTGTCATTTTTAATCAAATAAATGATGTAAATAAATTCACATGTTTGAGTTCATTTTGTGATGCATGTAGATTCATGTTAAGTGACATTAATGTGTTGTTTATCATTCACTTTGTGCACAAAAATGAAAATAACCAAATCTGGATTTTGCATTTCATAGTTGTTTTTGCATATAGGTGTTGTAAAATACATGCTATTTGTTATGTTTGCATGTTGTTTGTAACCTTTTACACCTATCTTTTCATGCTGCATGATGGCTGTAAAAAGCTGCTTGGTATCATGCATTGTTTTCATGGCTGTTTGTGTATTAGGGACTGTAGTAGGTGCTGTATTTTTGTCTTAGCATGTTTTAGTCCTCTAGAATTAAGAGAGTCATTAGGATTTAACTAGGGTATGTTTGCCTTGTTATTTTAAATAAAAAAATGCACATTAATCTTTTTTTTGTAAAGGGGAAGATTGAGGTAAGTTTCTTTCAACTTATTCTTTTACTTCCTTTATGCATTTAATTTGCATTTAATTTCCTTTACTTTTCATAATGGTGTTTGGTAGGATTTCCCCCTCTTTTGTAGAATCAACTTAACTTCTCTAGTAAGTAAGTTGCATTCTATTCTTTTCTTCCTTAGGATTAGAAAACTTCACAAACCATTAGGATATCCCTTTTGTATATGATAACTAACTTAGGGTTGTGTCTTAGTCCCCTTAGTTTTTTCCTTTTACAACTTGAGTCTTTCTTTCTCACCTCACAAATAAAAATAATAAAATACCTAATAAAGGTTGAACGTTCTTATACGCCATGAGACTTTGTTGCGGAGTACTTATACGCGTCCTGTTTCGGGGAGAGGTGTAAGTATTTACCACGATGGATAGGTCTTAGTATGGGAATGTTCACAAACAAATTCAAAACATTTCTCATAAAACAGACAAAAACAAACAATAAGCAACTTTCATGCGGGAACTTATTTTCTCATCTCATTCACTCATAACACGAACTCGCGACGACTTGTCTCTTATGCAAGACGGTAAACGCACTCATACCAGACGAGCCTGCAACACCTGAGCATAGACATACGCAGTTCAAGCCATAAAAAACACAAACAAATAGTTCCCGCCTGGTTAGGCGAACTACGTCGACTCTGATCCTCATTATCCCGATGAGGTACGTAGGCAGCGGGGTAGGGCCCGTTCGAGCACATTCTTTATTTTTCCTACATTTCCCTCTTTCTTCCCATTCTCTTTTCCAGTTCCTTTCTCATTTCCATTCCCATTCCAGTTAGCAGTTCATTTGTTCAGCAGTACCTTATTTCTCACCCTTTGAAACAAACAAGCAAGCATGGATCCCGCCGGGTACGGCGGACGATCTGGGGTGCTAATATCTTCCCAGGTAGTAACCGACTCCCGAACCCAGATCTTTAGTTCGCATGACCTTATCCTTTCCTTCTTCCTCAGGTTTGTGCAGCATTACCTTTCCCATTCCTTTGGGATAAAAATGCATGGATGACGACTCTACCTTTTCCGCGCCACTTTCGCGTTTGTACTAGGATGAAAATCCCGGGAGCAACAGCTGGTGACTCTGCTGGGGATCGAACCCAGAATCTCTGGTTTCCCTTGTAGAGTCAATCCTAGCGCCTGTTTGGTTTTGTTTCTTTGGGTGTTTATCTGTTCGTTGTTGTGTGCTTTAGTTTAGCTTTACTGTTTTCATTTACAGTTTTTACATTACAACTTTACTTTACCGCATTTATTTACCGCTTTCAGTATTTATTTTCCATGCATCATATTATACTGGACTGTCTGGCTGTGCTGGTTTTCATTTTTTCTGTAGGATGGGAGTTACTGTGAGATAAGCCAAATACCCGGCTTGAGCGCACTATAGGATTAGTGTGGACAAACATTGTACTCCCTTGGTATCTCACCATGATGAGTGGCGATGTGTCCCACACCCAGATTGCGACCGTCTTGGAACTATTCTGTGTGGGGATTACCCCACTTCAGGGTACGACCTTGATAGTTATGTGCATCTGGTGACCGATCTTCGAGGACCTTAATGGGAACACCCCTCTCCAGTGATGACAGTGGCAGACCACATTTGTTGGCAAACCCACTCGCATCTGAGGGTCCATTGGGAACTCGCATAGGATGGCCTGGTTCTCTCATAGGAATCCAGTTAAAGCAAATTGTTCATATGACGGTAGTATTGCACCCTTCGAGATGAATGTACTATTGTTTCTCGATTCAGTGCTTGAAGCTGGGGACTTGTGAGGGATGCTTGTTTTTCCGGACTCAGCTGAGGCCTCCCTGAGTAGTACATAATGCCAAACCGATTCCCTGATTTGTTCATGAGCCATTTCTCGGAAATGGTGAACGTATTATTGCTATCCGGCTTTGAGAGTCCGTGATGTTGACCCGAGTAGAACACCCATGAGATTGGGAGGGGTTTACAGGTTTGCAGGAACCCTAAGACCTTCAGCATACCCGCTTTGCCTTTGGTTCAGTTTTGTGATATGGATTTCTGGTTCTAAGATATGGATCCCGGATCAGAGGGGTTGTTATTGTGACATGTGGATATTGTGACCTTGCACCGACACCTGATTATATGATCGACACATCACAGACACTTCACTGATCACATGCCTCGCCTTGCATAAGCATCATAGCATCATTAATCATTTGTGTTTCTTTTATTCTCAAGGTTTGCACTACTCCCAGTTCCTGGTCGTATACTTGCTTCAAAGATGGAAGATAGCAGAAAGAAGAATATTTTCTACAAAATTTTTGATACCAAGGTAGATTTGCTCAAGCAGATGGTGTCTCTTATTACCCCGGGTCATTTGGGATTTTTCAAAGAGCGATATGGTGATATTCTGGACATGGTGTTCAATCTGGATAGTTCACAAAGGAGTGTCATCCATACCTTGCTACAGTATTATGACCCTAGACTCCGATGTTTCACATTTCCTGATTTCCAGCTAGGTCCATTGCTAGAAGAGTATGTTGAGATTTTGGGGCTGCCTATCAAAGATCAAATTCCTTTCAATTCAGAAATGACAAGACCAACTCATGCTGACATCGCTAAAGCTCTTTATTTGAGCCCGTCAGAGATATCTGCTAATCTGGTTGCCACCAAGGCAGGAGTACTTGGTTTTCCCTTAGAATTTCTGGTCAGAAGAGCTAAAGAATGTGCCGTGGAAAAGCAGTGGGATTCAGTTTGCGCCATCTTGGCATTATCTGTGTATGGGATAGTTTTGTTTGCTGACATGGAGAAGTTCGTGGATATGAATGCCATTCATTTGTTCGTGATAAAGAATCCTGTACCCACTCTCTTGGGAGATTTTTATTATTCAGTACACTATAAGAATGAGAAGAGACGAGGTGGCTTGGTTAGATGTTGTGCCCTGTTATTCTACACATGGTTTATGAGGGACATCCCTATTACTGGAGTATTCACGGATCCCAAAGTAATCTGGTCGCAAAAACTAAGCACGTTGACCGCCAAAGACATTAGATGGTTCACCTTAAGGCTAAAAGGGAAAGAGCTCATCTCCAGTTGTGGAGGGTATCCTAATGTTCCCCTCTTAGGAGTAGCTGGGGGCATTAATTACAACCTCATACTTTTGAGAAGACAATTAGGATATGCTTTGAAGAATGTTCCCAAAGATTCGGAGTTGGATCAGAATTTTTATTTCCCTGTGAAGGACAATCTCCCATTGGTACGGGAAGCTGCAGGTGCTTGGAAATTGATTAATAGAAAGGGTATAGAACGCTTGGGCAGGAGTAATAACCAAATGTTTCCTGAATTTGAAGCTTGGGTAAGAGAGAAAGCTCAAGTGTCTCTAATCCCTTTCTCCGCACCGTTACCACCACCTACCACAGTTCCTTAGAAGATTATCAGAAATTGGAGGCTCTGGTCAAGCAACTTAGGGTTGAGAATCAAGAGGCTTACAATTCTTGTCAGAAATTGATGATTCAGAACCATCAGTTAGAAAATAGAGCCTACCGGGCTGAAGATACGGTTCGTCTTAAGCAGAAGGACTTTGAGGAAAGAGAGCTATACTTCAGGAAGAGAGGATTGGCTGAGATCCATAAGGCGAGTCAGCGCCGGAAGGATAAGAAAGAACTTAATGAGGCTAATGAAGCCATCACACTTTGGCAAGAGAAGTGGAGTGATAATCAGAAGAAGCAAAAGAAGGTAGAAGATGAATTCGAGTTGAAGATCAAGAACCTCCAGGATGCTTTAGTTGAGCAAGAGAAGCTAGTTCTGAGAGCACAAGAGAAACAAAGAGAGTATCTTCGTCGGATGACAAATAGTCAACAAATAGCTGAAGATGTCCAGAAAGAAGTTGAAGAACTGAAGCTTCGTGCTGATGTGAAGAGGTCAAGGGCCGAGCCAGATCCAAGCAAAGAGAATGAGATGACTTTCATGCAGCAGATTGAAGAGTTACATGCTTCCTTTGATCTAAGGGACCTCCTCATCCAGAGACTCATCCAGGAGCCTGATCATCCGGATATCGTTCAGTTGTTCTAGAATGTCAAGCGTCTTAGTTGGAGGCTGCAAGACTTAGAGCTCCCTAGGGTTTAGTTTCATGCTATTGTACTTGGATTACCCACAGGCTTGTTGTGGGATTCCTTTTATTTGATGTACTTTGTTATTCTTTTGATTGGCACCCTTCGGGGACTTTGGTGTTTCAAACTTCAGTTTATGTGATTGGCTTGCTTTGAATCTTTTGTTTGTTATTTGTTGCACCGACACGGGGTAATGAGCACCAATTCTCCACGGCCGTCACTGTATTTGAACATCACTTGGGTCTTCTTCCCAATTATTATTCTCCAAATACCCGGACCGGGAAAGGAAAAAGCCTTGGGAATAAAAGGAACACATTGCATTGCATACACATCATTTGCATTTCTTTTTGTTTTGCAGGTTTTCTACAGGATGCTTAATTTATCTGTGTTTCAGGCAAAGATTGCGAGAGCTGCCAAGACTCGGCATCTTCGGTAGAATATTCAACATCGATATGCAACTCGCAACAACCAGAGGACAGTCATGGACGATATGCAAACAGAGCTTAATGAGTTTCGCACCAGAATGGGAGAATTCATGGTGATGATGCAAGGGATGGCTCAGGGACAACAAGAGTTAAGGAATGCATTTCAGGGGCTCAACCCTCCTCAGACTAATATCCTTGTAACCATTCCTGACGTGCAAGTGACTCCTCCCAACACCAACAATGGCCCAGGCGGACCTCAAATTCCAGAACAGGTCACAACAACTTTCATTCCGGTACAAGAAAGGCGGGATTATCAGTTCCCTTCTTTCAACAATGACATCGGGTTCGGGAGAAAGAAATCTTCAAGACTTTTTGGTGCTTGCTGAGAAAGTCAAAGCCCTCGAGTGTAGAGACACTTTGGGGATAGACGTGTCTGAAATGAGCCTAGTCCCCGGGGTGGTTATTCCTCACAAATTCAGGCCACCGACTTTTGACAAGTATAACGGTAGCTCCTGCCCAGAGACTCACTTGCAGGCATTCTACCGAAAAATTACTGCCCATACTAGGGATGAAAAGCTCTGGATGTATTACTTCCAGGATAGTCTCTCCGGGGGGTCCTTGGAATGGTATATGAAGCTAGAGAGAAGCTTTGTAAGAAACTGGAAGGAATTGGGAGAAGCATTCCTCAAGCAGTATCAGTATAACATCGACATGGCGCCCAGTCGCACTCAACTTCAAAGTCTGACTCAGAAGAATTCCGAGAGCTTCAAAGATTACGCACAAAGGTGGCGTGAAGTGGCTTCTAGAGTGCAACCGCCTTTGCTGGAGAGAGAAATGGTAGACATGTTCCTGGATACCCTCCCTGGGCATTTCATGGAAAGGCTAGCTGGATGTTCTTCAAGTGGATTCTCAGATATCATCTTGACTCGCGAGAGGATAGAAAGTTGGATCAAGCAAGGGAAGATTCAGAACGGAGGCGCTTCAAGTTCTGGTATTAAGAAACCCTTCGTGAAAAGAAGAGAATGAGAGACTGGTGCAGTGTACGCGCAGAGGGGAGGAAGCAACATAGGGTTTTATCAGCAAGTGGCCCCTGTCACTATCTCAGCTCAACCTGTTCAACAACAAGTCCAACAACCATAACAACAACGCCAACAAGGGTATCAACAAAGAGCTCCTCGTCCATATTTCCCCCAGAAGCCCAGAGAAAGACATTTCGAAGCTCCGCCGATGTCCTATTCACAGCTTTTGAAGAATCTCCTACAACTCCAGATGGTTCAACTCCGAACTCTACAACCCCCGAAGCCGGGCCAACTTCCTGAAGGTTACGATATGAACGCTAGATGTGAATTTCATTCCGGATCCCCCAGACATACCATGGAAAACTGCAGAGCTTTGAAGTATGTAGTCCAAGACCTGGTAGATTCCAAAGCAATCAACTTTGCTCCTACTCCTAATGTGATACAGAACCTTATGCCTTCTCACGGAGGTACAGTTGGGGCAGTTGATGAAGGGGAGAATCTAAACTTGGTGTGTGATGTCAACGACCTGCAGACTCCGTTGAATGTTGTTAAAGTCTGCTTGTAAAAGAAAGGTATTTTTCCTGGGTGTGAAGAAGATTGTCCAGGATGTGAAGAAGCTACAAATGGGTGTGAGCAGTTGAAAATAGGGATCCAGAGTATGATTGATGAGGGAATGTTACAGTTTGACAAGGTTGTAAAGGAAAGTGAAGTCTCTACAATAACTATCTTCTACGATCCATCTCAAGTTCCTTCACGGGCCAGAGCGACACCGATAACCATCACCACTGCAGGGCCAGTATTGTATCAGAGCGATAGAGCCATTCCCTGGAATTATGGTGGTGAAGTATACTGTAACGGCCAGAAGCAAGAGTTGGCCACGTCTAGTACAACCCCAGCTCAAGTAGAAAGTGTTGGAGTAGGGGGCTTTACTAGAAGCGGAAGATTATTCGCGCCGGAAACACTAAGAAATAGTGTGATTCCACCCAGAGACAGCGTAGAAGCCCATGCTAAGGCAAGAGGGAAGCAGCCGGTGGTAAGCAATGAGCCCGCACCAGTAACTGATCCAGACCTTACTTTCGATAAAGAAGCTGAAGAATTTTTGAGGATTATCAAAAAGAGCGACTACAATATTGTGGACCATCTGCAGCAGACTCCGTCGAAGATTTCCATCTTATCCTTGCTCATGTGTTCTGATTCCCACAGGAAGGCTCTCCTGAATATTCTGAACAAGGCGTATGTTCCTCAGGATATTTCAGTAAATCAGTTGGAAGCAGTGGTATCTAGTGTCAATGCCAGTCACAGATTGGGATTTACAGACATGGATCTAACATCTGAAGGGCGTGCTCATAATCGGGCACTACATATCTCTTTAGAATGTAAAGGTGCAGTACTCTCTCATGTGTTGGTGGATACCGGATCGTCATTGAATGTTTTGCCCAAGAAAGCATTGATGAAGTTGGATTATGATGGATTAGTTCTAAAGCCCAACGACCTAGTAGTTCGAGCATTTGATGGGTCGAGGAGATCGGTGTTCGGGGAGGTGGAGTTACCAATTAAAGTAGGTCCAGAAATCTTCAATACCACGTTTTACATAATGGATATACAGCCTGCATACAGCTGCTTGCTTGGAAGACCTTGGATACATTCAGCAGGAGCCGTATCGTCCACACTTCATCAAAAGCTAAGGTTCATATGGGAGGGTCAAATTGTAACTATCAGTGGGGAAGAAGACATTTTTGTTAGTCATCTGGCTTCATTCAAGTATGTGGAGATGGACGGCGAAATAGTCGAAACTCCATGTCAGGCCGTGCAGGATGATGCAGTTGATAGTGACTGTGACCTAGATGAGTGGATCAGGCCTGCTGTTCCGGGGACTCAACTTAGCAATTGGACATTAGAAAGGCTTATCTCAGTCACCTCTTTCGAAGAGTAATAATTTTTGTTTCTGTTTTTCCTGTATTCAAGTACTAGGTCTTGCCTGGGGCATAATAGCTCTTTGTAAGGGTTCTTTTGTTCTTAACACAATACACAATCATAAATAAAGCTGACGTTTCACATTCATTCATGTTGTTCTTTGTCTTTCATTTTTGTTTTTGTTTTTCGAAAAGAAAGAAAGGTTTTAAAATGGCAATGTTTCTCATTTTCTCAAGTTTTTGCTAAAGCCTTGCATGAATCACCATTCATGCAGGTGCTCGTCACCGGATCTTATCAATGACGACCCTATTATGGCTGAGTATGACTTTGACAATCCAATTTATCAAGCCGATGAGGAAGGTGAAGAGGATTGTGAACTACCTGAAGAATTGGCCAGACTGCTTAAACAGGAAGAGAAGATGATTCAGCCGCACGAAGAAGTTGTCGAAGTAATAAACCTGGGTACTGAAGAAGACAAGAAAGAAGTCAAGATTGGGGTTGCATTAGAAGAATCTGTCAAGACTCGTTTGATTGCTATGCTTCGAGAGTATGTTGATGTCTTTGCATGGTCCTACCAAGATATGCCTGGTTTAGACACTGACATTGTGGTACACAAGCTGCCTCTCAAAGAAGATTGTCCTCCAGTGAAGCAGAAGTTGAGGCACACACGTCCTGATATGGCAATTAAAATAAAAGAAGAAGTACAAAAACAATTTGATGTTGGCTTCTTGGCCGTGACCAGTTACCCTCTGTGGGTTGCCAACATTGTGTCGGTTCCCAAGAAAGACGGTAAAGCCAGGATGTGTGTAGACTACAGGGATTTGAATAGGGCCAACCCCAAAGATGACTTCCCTCTACCTCACATAGATGTACTCGTCGATAATACTGCTCAGTTTTCCATGTTCTCCTTCATGGACGGATTTTCCAGTTACAACCAGATTAAGACGTCTCCCGATGACATGGAAAAGACAACCTTCATCACGCCTTGGGGCACCTTCTGGTACAAGGTCATGCCATTTGGCTTGAAGAATGCTGGAGCCACTTATCAACGGGCGATGGTGACGCTATTTCATGACATGATTCATCATGAAATTGAGGTTTATGTTGATGATATGATAGAAAAATCCCAAATAGGGGAAGAGCACTTGGTTAATCTAGCAAAGTTGTTTGACAGACTCCGGAAGTTCAGACTGAGGTTGAATCCGAATAAGTGTACCTTCGGGGTCCGTTCTGGAAATCTACTCGGCTTCATTGTTAGTGAGCGAGGAATTGAGGTCGATCCAGCCAAAGTGAAAGCCATCCAAGAAATGCCTGAGCCAAAGACTGAAAAGCAGGTGCGTGGTTTCTTAGGGAGACTAAACTATATTGCACGGTTTATCTCTCATCTAACGGCTACGTGTGAGCCCATCTTTAAGCTTCTGAGGAAGAATCAGGCCATTAAATGGAATGAAGACTGCCAGCAAGCCTTTGACCGAATCAAAGAATACCTGCTAGAACCTCCAATTCTTATGCCTCCAGTGCCAGGGAGACCTTTGATTATGTATCTTACCGTGCTTGAAGGATCGATGGGATGTGTGCTGGGTCAGCAGGACGAGTCTGTTCGAAAAGAGCACGTCATTTATTACCTTAGCAAAAAGTTTACCGATTGTGAGACGCGCTACTCACTACTCGAGAAAACTTGTTGCGCTTTGGCATGGGCTGCTCGCCGACTAAGACAGTACATGCTGACTCACACTACTCTCTTAATTTCCAAGATGGATCCTGTGAAATACATTTTTGAAAAGCCAGCTCTGACAGGAAGTGTATCCCGGTGGCAGATGATACTAAGTATGATATACATTACACTTCGCAAAAGGCAATCAAAGGAAGTGTGTTATCAGAATACTTGGCTCAGCAGCCAATCGATGATTATCAACCCATGAGGTTCGAGTTTCCGGATGAGGACATCATGTTCCTCAAGTCGAAAGATTACGAAGAACCACTTCCGGAGGAGGGGCCATACCCTGAATCCAAATGGAAGTTGATGTTTGACGGAGCTGTGAACATGAATGGAAGTGGAGTAGGTGTTGTTATCATCTCGCCGGAAGGAGTCCATACACCTTTAGCTGCTCGGTTGACTTTCGAATGCACTAACAATGAGGCAGAGTATGAAGCTTGTATCATGGGGATTGAAGAGGCCATCAACTTGCGAGTCAAAAACCTCGAGATCTTCGGATATTCTGCTTTGGTGGTGATTCAAGTCAATGGAAAATGGCTGGTTCATCAACCTCATTTGATTCCTTACAGAGATTATGTCAGGAGGCTGTTAACTTTCTTCACTAAAGTCAAATTAAATTATATTCCTCAAGATGAAAACCAATTCGCCGATGCTCTAGCAACTTTGTTGTCCATGATTAAAGTTTGTCAAGAGAATTTTGTGCCTCGAATTACGGTCTCCCGTCTTGAAAGACCTGCTTATGTCTTTGCAGTTGACAGTGGTGAAGATAACAAGCCTTGGTATTATGATATCAAGCAATTCCTGAAGGCTCAAGAATACCCGGCTGGGGCATCCAGTAAGGATAAGAAGACCCTTAGAAGACTGGCATGAGGTTTCTTCTTGAATCAAGATGGCGTGTTGTACAAGCGAAACTTCGACATAGTTCTGTTCAGATGCGTGGATAGACACGAAGCAGACCTGTTGATGCAGGAGGTTCACGAAGGTTCCTTTGGTATCCATGTTGGAGGACATGCTATGGCCAAGAAATTGTTGAGATCGGGATATTGTTGGATCACCATGGAATCCGATTGCTGTAAGTACTCCCGTAAATACCACAAGTGTCAGATTTATGCCGATAAGGTCCATGTGCATCCGAATCTGTTGAGTGTCATGTCTTCACCATGGTCGTTCGCTATGTGGGGCATTGATATGATTGGCAAGATCGAGCCGACAGCTTCTAATGGTCATCGCTTCATCCTGGTAGATATATATTATTTCACGAAGTGGGTCGAAGCGGCGTCTTACACCAATGTCACTAAACAAGTGGTAGCCCGATTTATTAAAAGAGACATCATTTGCCGGTACGAAATTCCCGAAAGGATCATTACTGATAATGGTTCTAATCTCAACAACAAGATAATGGCTGACTTGTGTCGAGATTTCAAAATAGAACATCACAACTCTTCTCCATATCGCCCGAAGATGAATGGCACCGTCGAGGCGGCCAATAAGAACATCAAGAAGATCGTGCAGAAGATGGTTGTGACATACAAAGACTGGCATGAGATGCTACCATTTGTGTTGCATGGGTACAGAACGTCAGTACGTACTTCAACTGGGGCAAACCCGTTCTCACTGGTGTATGGTATGGAGGCAGTCCTACCAATTGAAGTGGAAATCCCCTCATTGAGGTTGATGATGGACATTAAACTAGACGAAGCTGAGTGGCTCCGATCCAGATATAATCTGTTGAGCCTCATTGAAGAGAAACGTCTAGCAGCTGTATGCCATGGACAGTTGTATCAGCGACAGATGAAGCAGGCTTTTGACAAGAAGGTGCAATTACAGAGGTACAAGCCAGGTGACTTAGTACTGAAAATGATTCTTCCTCCTCTCAACAATCACATGGGAAAATGGACACCCAACTATGAATGACCGTTCGTGGTTAAAAAGGTTTTCTCAGGTGGAGCCCTGATGCTGACAACCATGGACGGAGAAGACTTCCAATCCCCTGTCAACGCAGACGCAGTAAGAAAATACTTCGTGTAAAAAGGATCCGCTGGATAAAAACAGAATAAAGATCCAGGCAAAAATGGGCATCCCGGCAAGCCAAAAAAAAAAAAAGGCTCGGGCAACTCAGGCAAAAAGGGGTATCCCGATGGATTGAAAACCTGAAAAGGCGATCCACGCAAAAGAGGGATTAACACGAACGACTGCGGTCTGCGAGCTCCGTAACTTATCTACAGTTGAGGCTATCCTAATGGTTGAAGATCAGTTCAATTACTTTTTCTCAAGAGGCAGAGCGAGCAGAGCGTCTTGAAGATATACGAGTCATAACCGGGTTGAAACTTGATGAGATCCACTTCTCACATTGCCAATAGGATAGTTTGTTTTCCTTTATGGCTGTTTCCTCTTTCCAGGGAACTGCTTCCTTTGTATTGCCTATTCGTGGCCATTTTTTCCGAATCAATAAAAATTCGACTTCAGTCAATTTGCGACTATTTGCTTCTTGTTTTTTCTTTTTCATCTAGCATTGATTGATTGCGAAAACGTCCATCAAATTGTGATTTACATTGTGTTGTGAGCATTTGAATGCTTTCTAACTCGTGCAGGAGGACAGAAACATTTAATACATCTCTGAAAGGGTGTCGAGATACCCAGATAATGATTCATACTACGAGCCTGGGGCAGGCAGGTCCCAAACTAACTCTCCATGTTGCAGGTACTATCGATTGTGTTCATGCAGGTACAGGTACCGGTGTTGATAACAGAGCCACAAGAAAATTCCCAGGAAGAGCATTTCTTTATGGATGAACAGGAGCAGGTGTCTCCCATGGTGTCTCCAATTATCCCTAGTAAAGTGGAAGTTGAAATTTCTCCCAGCAAGGTAGCAGAATGTGGGTGTCATCCCCAAGCAGAAGTTTCCCTTCAGACAGGGGAAATTCTCAGCAGTATAAGGAGTGTCTTTCCTCCCCAGCAGTTTGCTTCCTCAACAGTGACATGCCTTTAGTTCCCAGCCAAGTCAGGAGGTCCTCACTTCCCCCATCAGAGTTCAAGAAGGGTCCCTCTCCAGCAGGGTCTTGGCACTCCAATCTCAAAGTCCAATTTATTTTTGGCAATGGCGGCTGCTCAGAGCTGATGTATCATTGACAGCTTTCCCCGCAGAGTTGTCTCCTCCTTATCAGGATGGATCAAGATCAGTGCAGTGATCATCGTTTCTCCCCAGTCAAGCCAGTTGGGATACTTGCAGTCCCCTTATTAGGAGATCTCTTTGCATTTGCATATGCATAATCATCATTACATTTGCATCCTCTAAAGCGTAGCATTTCCATCTTCATGGAGCATTACGCCATAAATCCAACATGTGCATGCCAGCATGGGCCAGTTTTGAGGTGTTACATTCAACCTATAACATCATTTTCAACCTGAAGTATTCCCCGCAGAAGATACTTATGCCATTTGCCAGACATCTTGGTCCTTCCAAGTCAATGTTACTTTTCTCCCGTGGCTTGGTCCTGCCCAGCAGTCGCGTGTGTTTTCTTTATGGCTTGGTACTGCCCAGCAGTCATATTGATTGAGTTCCATTCCGCTAATGGTCTCGTTAAGTCATGTTTCGCCAACAGGCATCTTTCGTGGCTTGGTCCTGCCCAGCAGTCATGTGTTTTCCTTTATGGCATGGTCCTGCCCAACAGTCATATTGAGTGAGTTCCATTCCGCTAATGGTCTCGTTAAGTCCTGTTTCGCCAACAGGCATCTTCCGTGGCTTGGTCCTGCCCAGCAGTCGCATGTTTTCTTTATGGCTTGGTCCTGCCCAGCAGTCATATTGATTGCGTTCCATTCCGCTAATGGTCTCATTAAGTCCTGTTTCGCCAACAGGCATCTTCCGTGGCTTGGTCCTACCCAGCAGTCGCGTGTTTTTCTTTATGGCTTGGTCCTGCCTAGCAGTCATATTGATTGAGTTCCATTCCGCTAATGGTCTTGTTAAGTCCTGTTTCGCCTACAGGCATCTTCCGTGGCTTGGTCCTGCCCAGCAGTCGAGTGTTTTTCTTTATGGCTTGGTCCTGCCCAGCAGTCATATTGATTGAGTTCTATTCCACTAATGGTCTCATTAAGTCCTGTTTCGCCAACAGGCATCTTCCGTGGCTTGGTCCTGCCCAGCAGTCACGTGTTTTTCTTTATGGCTTGGTCTTGCCCAGCAGTCATATTTATTGAGTTCCATTCCGCTAATGGTCTCGTTAAGTCCTGTTTCGCCAACAGGCATCTTCCGTGGCTTGGTCCTACCCAGCAGTCGCGTGTTTTTTTTATGGCTTGGTCCTGCCCAGCATTCATATTGATTGAGTTCCATTCCGCTAATGGTCTCGTTAAGTCCTGTTTCGCCAACATGCATCTTCCGTGGCTTGGTCCTACCAAGCAGTCGCGTGTTGTCTTTATGGCTTGGTCCTGCCCAGCAGTCATATTGATTGAGTTTCGTTCCGCTAATGGTATCGTTAAGTCCTGTTTCACCAACAGGCACCTTTCATGGCTTGGTCCTGCCCAGCAGTCGCGTGTTTTCATTGTGGCTTGGTCCTGCCCAACAGTCACATTGTCGAGCTCCGTTTCGCTAACGATCTCGTTATGGTTTGTCGCGCTCAACGTTCATAGTGTAGTTTTTTGGCATTGGTCATATTCCACCTGATTCTATTTCTGATACCTATTCAAAGGTAAAAAAAAAGACGCAGATGGCATTCCTGCTATCCACCTAGTTCAAATTTCCAGGTTTTATTCAAGTATTCAATCACTCCATACCTTGAACGTCTAAAAGCTCTCGCAATTATTTGTTCAGGCATGCATATGATTGAATAGGGGTAGCTGTAATACCTCAAAATTTGCCCTTTCATTTCCCCAACATTTTGCATAGCATTTTGCATACATAGCTTCATAAAATAACCAAAAACATTGCATCATGTGTAACATGGCTGAGATATGGGTATGTGATCAATGATTGGAGAAACCGAAGATATTACAAAGGCAATCAAAGGGCCACAAAGCTTCTCATCCTGGTGCAAGGGGTTCACAACATCTCACAAGTCTTCACTTGAAGCCACGAGCCATGGAAAGATTTGGAGTTGATCACAGGAAGCAAGCAGTGCAGTATCTCCTGATGAAAATGGCCAAATTAGGATTTCACTTTTACGAGGCTTCTGCATGAAGTTATGATTCAAAGAGGATTCCTTTGTATTATATATGATGTCAAATGCCTAGGGTTCAAATCTCGTCCACAAATTCATTTTGGAAAGGGTTCGACTGGCCAGACGACTGAAACTCGAGGAATCGGGGGAAAAGCATTCGAGCTAGGTAAAAAGGGCTGACTCCTGACTTTTAAGACCTAGATCATGAAATTAGGGTTACAATGATCCTATGGTTCAAATTTGGTCAAGAAACAATGGAGGAATCATAAAAAATATCAAAAGAAAAATCATTTGAAAAATGGTTGATTTCATATTTCCCTCCACTTTTCCTTCCACTTTCTTTCCACACTTCCTTTCATTCTTTCCCCCTTGTTTTTCCATTCCAATTCCACTCCATTTCCTTTGGAAGCTTCTACCATGTTCTACCATGTTCTAGAATGTTCCTTCTCCTAACCTAGCTCCATTGCTAAATCCTAACCTCATTACCAAACCATAATTTTGGATCCCAAGCCTAATTTTTGGGCCCCAAACCTAAGCCATATTTAATCCATTTTCATCCAAACCAAAGAGGACACACACAATTTTCATTTCCAAATTTCTCATTCTCTCACAATCACTTTTTCTCTCTCACTTTTCCTCCTTTTTCCCTCATTTCACTAAAGCTTTTTGAATAAGCTCTTCAAGTTTCACATTGAAACTTGAAGATCTTGAAGCTTAGCCTTAACCTCCATTGATTTTGTGGATTGTGGAAGAAGAAGCTACTGAATTTTGGTGAAGGTTTCGACTTATCGGAAGCTATTGCACCCCAAAATTTGCCCTCCCCAAGACAAGACATTGTGTACTAAGAGGTTCACAAGGTTCACAAAATTCACAAGACATCTCATGAGGTTCACAAGGTTCATAAGGTTGACAATTAGTCAGAAAGTTTGGCAATTCCCTCAGACAATGCATCCTCCTAAGCAAGGCCTCCTAAACTAGGGTTTTGACTTTCATAAGGATAAATGGACTTCCAAGACTTCAAGTGAGCTTCATAGCATCCTATATGTGTTCAATAATCCCCATGTCAAGTTTCAAGACTTTCCCAAAAGATTTGCTCAGTCAGATGATCATATAGGTTAAAATCAGTCAAGGCAGTCAAAAAGTCAAACTGAGGTCAACTGTGGTCAAACTAAAGTCAAACTTCATGATTTTATTTCCAACATCAAGTATATGAAGTAAAATTCATCATTTGATAAAGGGTTTATCATGATTCATCAAGGAGATTTCAGATCATCAAGAATCAGGAGTTTCTAAATTAGGGTTTTCATAGGAAAAGTCAACTGAACTTTGACCAGCCATAACTTTCACATGCTTCATCAAATGTTTTCCATCCAAATCTCATTTTGAAGGAAATTGAATTCTCTACAACTTTGTGTCTCACAAGCCAAGCCCAAAAATGCTTCATTTGGAAGGTATGAGCTAAGACATTATAGGTCATTTTCAAAGTCAACAAAAAGTCAACATCTTCCAAAGAGCATAACTTGAGAATGGTAAAAGATATGGACATGAGACCAAAGAGGTTGGTTACAGGACTATATAAGCTTTCTAAATGTCCAAGAACACCTTCATAACATTAAAATTGAAGGATTTGTGCCCTTGCAAAGTTGGGAAATGTTTGGGAAGTTTATGAAGCAAATGAGGCCTTAAAACCAATTTTTGCTAAATGAGCCCACCAAATTGCCATCCAATCTTTATAATATCATCAAGCACGACCCAACCCATACCTTTTCTGATTTTTTACATTTTATTTAATATTTATTTGAATTTTATTCATTAAAATACAAATTAAAATTAAATAAAATATGAAAAGCATATATTTGGAAGAGATTGTGATTCTAGAAGGTCATAAACACCATTCAAGACTAATTGTTCACATCCAAATTCGTGCTAGACCAAGATAGTAAGAATATATTGGATTTTTTGATATTTTTGAATGAGAGATTTCTTCATAATCAAGCAATCAATTTTCATGATACAAAGCCCATTATTTTTGACCTAATGACATCCTTATATATACATGAACACACTGCAAGCACAAGGGGACGAATTCTCAGCCTCCGAGCATAAGAACAAACTTAAAACTTTTCAAGAAAAACTCCAATTCGGTTTACAACTTAGAGGCGTTTTCAAAGCGTTTTGAAGGTGGCATTAGCTTGCTTGAGCATCACTGAACACAATTCAATCATCATAAGCATCTAAAACATCACATAATTGTCCAACCGGATCATGCTTTGTTCTTGAATTTGAATTTTTCGATTTCATATATTTGTTGGTTTTAAATAATATTTGATGACTGCTTGATGTTTGTGAAGGTGCTAGGAATGTTTCTGGGTTCTTAATTTGAAGAATCGTGACCTTAATCTCCAAACGCCATTCTTAGGGTTTTAGAAACTTGAAATCGGGAACCATAGACAGAGACGATTTCCCATGAAATTGACAAGTTAATTGGACTCATAGGACTGTCATGAATTGATTTATGCTATTAGAATGAATTTATCTTGTATGCAATGTGTTTTTCAATTTGCAGGACCTATAGCTACGAACATAATCCGTCACTACAAGTTCTAGTGACGGAAGAAGTGTCACTAAACCCTAAGTGGACGGCCGGAGCTTGAAGATGAAGCTGCGCGCCAAATTCCAATTTCAAATTCTAATATTATATTATATTTTATTGTTGTTATATATATTTCAGAAAAACAAGTTGGCTCAGTTGGTTGGACGCGCATGTGAATGGCTTCAGTACCTGGGTTCGAATCCCAGGTTTTGCGTTTTTTTTGTTTTATTTTTCATATTTACCAGTTTGTATATTTAAGAATTGTTGTTCATCTTGTGTTTGCTAGCACGCGCTAGCCCAGTGGCAGAGTTTTAGGCATGGTAAGGGGGAGGTCCTGGGATCAACCAGGCCTCCCCACCTCTCTTTTTACCACTTATTTCATTTTCTTTATTTTTTATTAATTAACTTGTTTTTATAATTATTAATTTTATTTAAATATTGATTAAACCTTTATATTTTATATTAATCTTATAATATTTTTGATAAATCACTTTAATTAATTTAATAAACAATTTGGTATGTAAAATATTATTTTCTTCTAAGTTGTAAATAATTTATGCAAATATTATTTAATTTCTAAATTTAAAATCTAACCCTAATTTTTTATAAATATAATTAAAACCCTAGTTTTTTTAAAACCCTAACCCTAATTTTTATTTAACTTTAATATTAAAACTTAATTAATTTTTCTAGTATATAGTTTAACAATTAATCATTTGTTCAATTAACTATTATATTGTTTATTATTACACTTATTCTATTTCTTTTAATTCTTTTTTCTTTAAAATTGTTTATTTAACTTTAAAAAATATTTTCTTAAATCTTATATTCTCTATATTTGTTCTAACCTCTTTTTCTTATGATTATTATTGTTGCTAACCCTTTTTTTAATTATCATTTATTTATTATATAATTATTATTTAATTATTTATATTATAATGTAACTACGAAAGCCTTGTAATAGTCGTAGTCTATTATCGTTTTATTGTTTATAAATATTCTTGCCATGGTTAGTAATTATAGGGAGTGATAATATGTTTGTAAAATTAAAATTAATTTAGAATCACTAATTTAATAAGATAAATATATGAATATGAACACTCACACACGTAAGTCGATCTTTGATCGCCATCTCACACTTTCTAAGGGTATTCCTCATGTTTCCTAACTATAAGGTCAAGTAAGGTGTCTTAAAGCAAAGTCCCTTTTCATGAAATATCATTAAGTCCCTTTTAAGATTATAAGATCAAGTCCCTTCGATGTTGCCTACGGCAAATGATCTTGTCCCTTCGAATAAAAGATGATAAGTCCCTTTGTATTGCTGAGACACCTTATAGTTTCCTACACTCAGATGTCCCTTCTCATGTCTCTCATCACATCCAAGGTAATGACTACCTATTCCTTAATAATAGAGATAGTCTTACCATTGAAAGAACATATAAGAACAGTAAAGATTTAACATAGGGTAGGTTCCTCTTAAGTACTTGCTCACTTTTCTTCAAAATACTTCATTACACTTCACATTTCAAACAAGTTTTCAAAAACAAAGTCTTTATATACATCCATACGAGGATCATTATAAAGTACTTATAAAATTTTTAATCATACACTACACTTCTCAAAACAGTTTAAAGTGAGCTAAGTAACTAAGAGCCCATGGATAACCATGGATATAAAGGGTGCTAACACCTTCCCTTTGTATAACTTACCCCCCGAACTCAAAATCTATTTAAGGTCTTTCCTGTTCTTTTATGCCCTTTCCTTTTGGATAAAATAAAAGTCGGTGGCGACTCTTGCTATCCGCAACATTTAACTAAAGTCAGTTCTCCCACCGTGTTACAGAACTGGCGACTCTGCTGGGGATTTAATAAAAGAGGGGTACCCTTAGGAATTAGATCACTTTAAAATTGTTTGCCTTGTTTTCTTTATACTTACTTGTTGTGTGCTCTTATATGTGAAAGATCCTAACCCGGATCTAGTGTACCTTAGGTAAATGGCAATAGACCAAGGAAACTATACGGCGTATACTGATATGGTTGATCTGGTGGCCATAGTTAGTGTGACTTCTTGGTTGGTGCTTATGTTCCTTAAGTAAAGTTGAGAATAATATGAGGCTGCCATATGTTGTCAATACACTAACTAACTTTTATAACCCTAGTTATCCCATCTTGGCCTTTAGAAAGTAGTGAGATAACCGGCTTTGGTGAAGACTGAAGTTGGTTGATACTCGATACTACGCTCATTGAGATTCTAAACTTGGAGGATTTTGGTTGGCAAGTAAGTTGCCTACTGAACAACCACCCTTGTGAAGGATCAATGATATTGAGATCCCTTAAAACCTGGTTACTTTATTGAACATGATGAACCAACTAAACTTCAGGGGAGGGTACTTACCTTTAAACCTCATGCAAGCCTTCAAACCTAAGGGCCATTGTGTGACTTGTTTGTGTGTGCCACATGTTTGTGATTGAGCATAACATCATAGCATCATCATGCATCATAAGTATAGCATTTTCACTAACCATTTCAAGGACCAAAGGATTTATCTTTGTTCTTTGTTGCAGGTCATGGCTTCTGCTCGTAGGAATACTATCCGGATCAACTTTGTAGGAATACCTCCTAAACTTAAGGATTTGGTCTCTCAAGTTTCTGAAAACTCCCAGTTCATCAAGAGGCATGGTCACCTGCTGGATTTAGTCACTGCAGGGTTCAATGAAGACATGATGAGTGTTCTGTTTCAGTTCTTTGATCCTAAACATCATTGCTTTACATTCCCCGACTATCAGCTGGTTCCTACAATGGAAGAGTTTTCCAAGCTTCTGGGTATACCCATCCTTGATCATAAACCTTTCACAGGCTTAGAGAAAGAGCCTAAACCTGAAGTCATTGCTGCAGCCCTACATTTGAAGAAATCAGACATTGTCCTAGAAATAAGGAGTGGAGTTAAGGGTATTCTTGCTAAGGTATTGATGGAGAAAGCTCAAGTGTTCCTGAAGGCTATGAGTTATGATGCTTTTGAGGAGATCTTAGCCCTATTGATTTATGGTTTAGTGTTGTTCCCCAATCTAGACCAGTTCATAGACGTATACGCCATCAACATATTTCTGACTCGTAATCCAGTGCCTACATTACTTGGAGACATCTTACACTCTCTTCATACTCGTACTACGAAGGCACGAGGAACTCTGATGTGTTGCATACCTCTATTGTCTAAGTGGTTTATTTCTCACCTTCCTCGATCAGTGATGAAGAATGAACAAGGGTTCAGGTGGTCTAAAAGAATCATGTCACTCTCTCATTCAGATATTCATTGGTGCTCTAGATCTATGGAGAATGTTACTATCATTGACCGTTGTGGGGAGTTCCCTAATGTGCCACTCCTTGGCATAAGAGGGGGCATTACCTACGATCCTTACTTAGCTCTACGTCAGTTTGGTTACGCTCGAAGTGATGGTCCTCATGACATGCTTATTTAGGGTATTGTGTTCGACTACGACAACGATCTGCAAGGTTACCGTCAAAGGTTCATACGAGCATGGGGTAAAGTGAACAAGGTTGACAGCAAGACTCTGGAACCAAAGTACACTATTCCTATGGAAGCTTATCTCAGATGGGTGCGATCTCGTGCTCAGACTCTTATGATGCCATATCCTGCCATCCTGCCAGTTACCATGGAGCTTGTTGCTGAAGGAGATACTTCCTATATCATTATTCATCCAGACATGCCCACTGACATGGAGGAGTTACAGAGGTCCTGGATCCAGTTGAAGGAGCAAAGGGATACTTTTGAGACTCATTACAAAGCAAGTCAAGAAAGAATCCTGGAGCTGACAAAACAACTTCACGAGGAGCGGAATCTCAACTCATATCTCAACACAAAGAGGAAACGTCCATGGGAGACTTAAAACCCCATTCTTTGTATTCATTTCATTATATTGTAACCCCAAGGGCCAAACAAGTTTATTTGATTACTAATAAAAGTTTACTTTGTTTTTATTGTTTAAACAAATTTAAATCCCACGGTCCTTGAAAACATTGCATACGCATTTACATACCATATCATTGCATCACAGGTTTCTTATGTACAGGTATCTTATCTTCTCGCTGTTTATTTTTGAAGAAATGGCTCTTGAACAAACTGTCAAAGATCTCCAAGCTCAGAATGCACAATTCCAAGAATTGATTCTGAACTTGTCCAAGGGACAAGATGCGTTGAAGACACTGCTGGCTAAGAAAAGTAAGAAGACTAGAAAATCAGGAGGCTTTATTAATCTTGGAAGAAGGTTCAGAGGTCCTGTCAAGACAAAGGAACTGGTTGATGATTATGAGTCTGAAAATTCTGAGAAAGAGGGAGGCAGTCTCCATGATACTGTGGGAGATTCTGATTCTGAAGCCAATTATTATCATGATCCTAATGAAGATAAGTACAAGATGCTGGTAGACAGGATGAATGCCATGGAGTTACAAAAATCTTCTGGGCTTGATTTTGAAGATCTGAGCTTAATATCTGGAGTGGTTATACCTATTGGTTTCAAGGTTCCTGCTTTTGTGGTGTATGATGGTGTCTCATGTCCCAAGCTGCATCTAAGGTCCTATGTCCGGAGGATTCAACCACATACTGCTGACAAGAAATTGTGGATTCATTTCTTCCAAGAGAGCTTGTCTGGAGCTCAATTGGAATGGTACTATCAATTGGAGAGTGCCAATATTCGTGATTGGAATGATCTTGCTGAGGCCTTCTATAGGCAATACCAATACAATGCTGATTTAGCACCTACTCGCATGCAGCTCCAAAGCATGTCAATGGGTGCTAAGGAGAATTTCAAGGAGTATGCCCAAAAATGGAGAGACCTGGCTGGAAGAGTTCAACCTCCTCTGACTGACAGGGAGTTAGTGGATATGTTCATGAGTACGTTGAGTGGTCCTTTCTATAGTCACCTCATTGGAAGCTCATAATCCGGTTTCACTGAGCTGATAATGACTGAAGAACGTGTGGAGAGTGTTATAAGAAGTGGTAAAATACAGGTGGGTGCCTCTTCATCAAGCACTGCCAAGAAGCCCCCTAGTGGGAAGAAGGAGTCTAATGATGTGTATGGTCAACCCAGTCGTAACAGAAGTCACCAATCTGTGGGAGCAGTTCACATTTCCAATCCTACTCCTGCAGCACCAGAGCCACCTCAAAACCATCAACAAAATCCTAGAAGACAATTTACCAAGATCAACATGTCACTGGCCCAAGCCTTGCAACACATGTTGAAAGAGGAACTCATTACTTTGAAGGGCCCTCCTCAGAATCCTAATACTTCCTCTCCTCGATACAATCCTAATGCACGATGTGCCTATCATTCTAATTGTCTGGGACATGACACTAACAACTCCTGGATATTGAAAAACAAGATTTAAGATATGATTGAAGCTGGAGAGATTGAATTTGACCCTCCTGGGACTCCAAATGTGATTACTGCCCCCATGCCCAATCATGAGAAGACTGTTAATGTTGTTGATGAAGTTTCATATGTTTCCTCAGTTGCAGATGTGACTACTCCCCTATATATTATTAAAAAGAAGCTGGTACATGCTGGATTCTTTCCAGGTTGTAATGAAGATTGTTTTTATTGTGCCTACAAACCTGATAGTTGCTGGAAGTTGAAAGATGGTATTCAACACCTCATGGACAATTACACTATATTGTTTGAGAGGACACCATTTGTGGAAAGTATGTGTGAACATCTAACTCGAGGTGCGAAGGTTGAAGATGTGGATATGGTTGATAAAGTGCCAGTGAAGATTACCTCCAAAGGCCATGTCAAGATCACTTCCAAAGGACCTATCAAGATTACTGCTGAAGGTCTGGTGAAGACTATTGTTGAAGTTAGAGTGCCTCCAATGATTATTACTACTCCTGGTCCTATTCCCTATACTTCTGATAAAGATATACCCTGGAATTACGGTTATGATGTTTATATCCATGGTGTTACGTAGGAACCTTTGACTGATACCCTTGTTGCTGATAACAATCTTGATGTTGATAATATTGCGGGATCCAGTAAGATCACCAGGAGTGGAAGAATTTTCTCTCCTCCGGCTACCTCAAAAAATACAGTTACTCCAACTACTACCTCCACTTCTGAGCCAAATGCTAATGCTCGGGGAAAAGGTCCTGTGGTTGAACCTGTGCAAGCTGAGGCACCGACTGCTGAGAATCTTTCTAAACAGATGGAAGAAGTGTTGAAGATCATTCGCAAGAGTGATTATGATATTGTTGACCAATTGGGGCATACTCCCTCCAAAATTTCCATGTTGTCTTTGTTGCTGTGTTCTGAGGCTCATGCTAAAGCCTTGATCAAGTTCTTGAAGACTGCTCATTTCTGTAGATAAATTTGAGAATTGTGTTGCACATATGACTTATGATAATGGGTTAGGCTTTTCTGATGCTGACTTGACTCCTGCCAAGAGAAACCATAACAGAGCTTTGCATATCTCCATTGAATGTAGGGGCACTACCTTGTCTCATGTGTTGATAGACAATGGTTCTTCACTGAATGTACTTCCCAAAGAGGTTCTGAACAAGCTCAGTCCTGAAGATGATGTGTTAAGACCAAGTAATATAGGGGTAAGGGCCTTTGATGGTTCAAGAAGGGTGGTGCATGGAGAAATAGATCTCCCGATCAAAGTAGGCTCTCAAATCTTCAATTCTACCTTCAATGTAATGGATATTCGTCCTGCGTACTCTTGTTTGCTTGGACACCCCTAGATCCACGGGGCAGGTGTTGTGACCTCCACTCTACATCAAAAGTTGAGATACCCAGTAAAGGGAAAGATTGTCACCGTTTACGGAGAGGAAGAATATATGATCAGTCATGTGAATACATTTAAGTATGTTGAAGTGGAAGGTGAATATGTTGAGACTCCTTGCCATACATTTGAAGTAGTTCCTTGGGTCGTTCCTACTATTGAAGCTCCTCCTGTGGTTAAAAGAGTTCCTGTGGTTACCAGAGTACCTCCTACAATGGCTTCCCTCAAAGATGCTAGAGTTGTGGTTGAAGAAGGTGGTTGTACTATTTGGGGTCAGCTTCCCGACATTCCTTACAAGTCTGACAAGTTTGGTTTGGGTTTCATTGTAGAGTCCCAGGAGGCTGTTCGTCGTGCTCGTGTTGTTCGCATCACCAATCAAGGGATCATGAAAAATCAAATCAATGTTGTGGGTGATTGTAATAAAGACTACAACCTGGACGACTGGATTTTCCCTACTATGGGTGATGGGCTCAACAATTGGAAGGCCGAAGACGTTATTCCTATCTCCTTTAGTCAGGAGTAAATACTATTATTGTGTTGTTATTTTTAAGTTTGTAATTTTGAACAATTAAACTTTTAAGCCTTGTGTCTTACCCGGGGCACAATGGTATGATTGTTACGGTATGTCATTTCATTTGCATACTTCATTCAATAAAAATCAATGGATGTATCGTTTTCGTAAATATTGTGCTCTTTGTCTTTCTTTTATTTTATTTTTTGTTTTATCAGCTATGTGTTCTTACACACACCCACATCACTAAAATGCAGATCCTCATCCACTCTGGATCTTGTTGATAACAGTTCTACTATTGCCAATTATAATTTCGAGAATCCGATCTATCAAGATGAAGATGGAAGGGAGGAAGATTGTGAAGTACCTGTAGAGCTTGCTAGGTTGTTACAACAAGAAGAGAAAGCTATACAGCCACATGAAGAGACAGTCGAAGTTGTGAATCTGGGAACTGAAGAAAACAGGAAAGAAGCCAAGATAGGGGCTGAACTAGAAGATAGTGTTAAGAGCAGATTGATTCAGATGTTACATGATTATGTGGAGATCTTTGCTTGGTCCTATGAAGATATGCCAGGATTAGATACAGACATTGTGGTTCACCGTTTACCAGTAAAAGAAGACTGTCGTCCAAAGAAGCAGAAGGTTCGTCGCATGTGTCCTGAAATGTCAGAAAAGATTAAAGCAGAGGTGATGAAACAATTTGATGTAGGGTTCTTAGCTGTGACTTCTTATCCTCAATGGGTTGCAAATGTGGTACCGGTACCTAAGAAAGATGGTAAGGTACGCATGTGCGTAGATTAAAGGGATTTGAACAATGTCAGCCCCAAAGATGACTTTCCACTTCCTCATATTGATGTTCTGGTAGACAACACTGCTCAGCATAAAGTATTCTCTTTCATGGATGGGTTCTCTGGTTACAATCAAATGAAGATGGAACCTGAAGATATGGAGAAGACTACATTTGTTACACAGTGGGGTACTTTTTGTTATAAAGTGATGCCATTTGGTTTGAAGAACGCCGGGGCAACATATCAGCGTGCTATGGTGGCTTTGTTTCATGATATAATTCATCATGAGATAGAGGTATATGTGGATGATATGATAGCCAGGTCCCAGAATGAAGAACAACACCTTGATCATCTGCATAAGCTGTTTGAAAGATTGAAGAAATACAAGTTGAGATTGAACCCAAACAAATGTACTTTTGGAGTTAGATCTGGTAAACTCCTGGGTTTCATCGTCAGTGGAAAAGGTATTGAAGTGGATCCTGCAAAAGTGAAAGCTATACAAGAGATGCCAGCTCCCCGTACTGAGAAGGAAGTTAGAGGTTTCTTGGGACGATTGAATTACATTGCAAGATTTATTTCCCAATTAACTACTACTTGTGAGCCAATCTTCAAGTTGTTGAAGAAGGATCAGGTAATGGAGTGGAATGATGAGTTCCAGACAGCCTTTGATGAAATCAAGAGATATCTTCTAGAACCTCTAATTTTGATGCCACCAGTTGATGGAATACCCTTGATTATGTACTTAACAGTACTAGACAACTCAATGGTGTGTGTGTTGGGGCAACATGACGAGTCTGGTCGAAAAGAGCAGGAAATATACTATCTTAGCAAAAAGTTTACCGACTGTGAAACAAGATACTCACTGCTCGAGAAAACTTGCTGCGCTTTGGCATGGGCTGCTCGCCAACTAAGACAGTATATGTTGGCTCATACTACCTTGTTGATTTCAAAGATGGATCCAATCAAGTACATATTCGAGAAACCTGCTCTCTCTGGACGAATAGCGAGATGGCAAATGATCTTAACTGAATATGATATACAGTACACTACTCAGAAGGCCATTAAAGGAAGTGTTGTAGCTGATCATTTGTCTCATCAAGCAGTGGATGATTATCAGTCAATGAGTTTTGAATTCCCTGATGAAGACATTATGATTATTACCAAAGAACCTGGACAATATGACGGACCTGAACAAGGATCCCGATGGACTATGGTTTTTGATGGAGCTTCTAATGCACTTGGCAATGGTGTTGGGGTTGTGATCATTTCCCCTGAAGGCTGTCATACCCCAATCACTGCAAGACTATGTTTCTATTGTACCAATAACATGGCTGAGTATGAGGCATGTATCCTGGGTATCAAAGCTGCCATTGATATGAAAATTCAGTTCCTGGACGTATATGGAGATTCAGCCCTGGTAGTGAGTCAGATCAAAGGAGAATGGGATACCAAGCATGAAAATCTTATTCCATACAGAGAGCATGTGTTGTCTTTAATCCCACATTTTGAAGAGATTACCTTTGGACATAATCCACGAGGAGAGAATCAGTTGGCAGATGCATTAGCCACCATGGCATCTATGTTTGAGATTAGCTGGGATGATGAAGCTCCCAAAATTACCATTGATAGATTTGCGAAACCTGCATACTGCAATGAGATTGACACTGAAGAAGCAGAAGGGAAGCCTTGGTTCTATGAAGTGAAAAGATATCTTGAAGCTCAGGAGTTCCCTGAAGGGGCATCTATTAAGGATAAGAAGTTTCTGAGGAGGTTTTCTGCTAAGTTCTTCTTGAGTAATGAAATTTTGTACAAGTGCAATCAAGATTCAACTTTGCTTCGTTATGTGGATAAGAAGGAAGCAACAGAGATTATGGAAGATATGCATGATGGGATCTTTGGCACTCATTCTAGTGGTCATACTATGGAAAAGAAGATATTGAGAGCAGGTTACTATTGGTCTACCATGGAAGCTGACTGCTATCAACATTCCAAAACATGTCACAAGTGTCAAATCTATGCTGATAAAGTACATATACCTCCAGCTCCATTGAATGTGTTGACTGCTCCTTGGCCTTTTGCCATGTGGGGCATTGATATGATTGGTGAGATCAAACCTACTGCTTCTAACGGGCATCGTTTCATCCTGGTTGATATTGATTACTTTACTAAGTGGGTGGAGGCAGCTTCATTTGCATCTGTTACTAAGAATGTGGTGGCTCGGTTCATTAAGAATAATCTCATATGTAGGTATGGCATCCCTGAAAGGATTATCACAGACAATGGCTCTAATCTGAACAACACCATGATTATTGATCTCTGCACACAGTTCAAGATTAAGCATCACAACTCTTCTCCGTATCGTCCGAAGATGAATGGGGCAGTAGAAGCTGCTAATAAGAACATTAAGAAGATTCTATAGAAGATGACTGTCACTTACAAAGATTGGCACGAGATGTTACCCTTTGCTCTTCATGGCTATCGTACTACAATACATACTTCAACAGGGGCAACCCCATTCTCCTTAGTCTATGATATGGAAGCAGTTCTGCCCATTGAAGTTCAGATCCCTTCCTTAAGAATCATGAAGGATGCAGGCTTGGATGAAGATGAGTGGATTCAGACTCGACTTGACCAGATAAATTTGATTGATGAGAAGAGGTTGGCAGCTGTTTGTCATGGTCAGATGTACCAGAAACGGATGATCAAGGCTTTCAATAAGAAGGTTAAACAAAAGGTATATCAGGTTGGTGACTTGGTAATCAAGCGTATCATACTACCACAGGGTGATCCTAGGGGCAAGTGGACTCCTACATATGAAGGACCATTTGTGGTCAAAAGAGTATTCTCAGTAGGTGTCATGATGCTTACTACTATGGATGGTGAAGACTTTCCACAGCCTGTAAATGCAGACATAGTTAAAAAATACTACGCATAAAAAGAGACCCGCTAGGTTGACTGGCCTAGGCAAAAATTAGGGATATATATATAAAAAATGTACACCCGGCAAGTCGAAAACCTGAAAGGGCGGCTTGGGCAAAAAAGGGTATCCCGGTGGATTGAAAACCTGAAAGGGCAATCCGGGCAAAAGTTAGGCATTAAAGCGTATGACTATGTCTCGTTTGGATCACTCATGTAACTTCAACTGATGGTACTACCTAAATCAAGATTCGAACAGATAAAGATCAATCCAATCATTTCCGTCTCAACGGCAGAAGATGAGATACTTGAAGATAATGGCAATAGTAGAATTGAAACTCAATAGGATCATTTTTCACATAGCTGTTTTCTTTGTTTTGTAAAAATTTTACGACGAATTTCTCTTACTAGGATTTCTGTCTCCTTGTACAAACTTGCCTATGTATAGGTCACTTTGTAATATAAATAAAATTCCATCTTTGAATCCAGATTTACTTTTACCCTATTTACATAAACGAAAACGTCTGTTGGTTGTGTTTGAATGTATGTATGCTTTTGAATATGATTGATGTTTACCAGAAATGCATGAAATGCAGTAATAATATTTACTAAGGACGAACGAGGATAGTAGTTCAACGAAGCTTCGCCGGTTCATCCCCACAAGACAACTACAAATCCCTAGTAGAGCAAATTTATCTTTATAGATACTTCGAGTTACATCTTCCCTTGAATTTATGTCCATCTCTTTTATCCTCAGTCGGGATACTCAGGAACTTATTCCTTCAATAGAAGTACGACGAAAGAATACGGGAGGTTATAAATACTTTACTATCAAACAAAACGGGAACGAGGTTCTCATATTCCTCAGCAACAAGCCGGGATTTATTTTCCCTAGCCAGCGGTTGTTATACAAAGATATCCAGACGCTTCAGGCTACACGATTCATACATACATCATTTACATCATACCATAGCATATCCATAAATGCATAATACATTTACTTAGAAGCACCATGCCATGCATGCATACATATTGCATAAACTAACCTTTTCCTTGCAGGGTGGTTATATGCAGATAAAATAACAACTCACAACCGGTCAGAAACGATCTATACGAAGGTCTAGTGCTGATACTTAATCATTACTCAAGATGTCCTTGGATAGTAAGCAAACGGTCTGTACAAAGATCCATTCCCTAGTCCAGGATATTTTCAGGAGATTTGATCCTGACACTCTATTTATTCTTGGGTAATAGGAAAACGGTCTGTACAAAGATCCATTCCCTAGTCCAGGATATTTTCAGAAGATTTAATCTATTTGTTCTTGGATAGTAGGAAAACGGTCTATACAAAGATCCATTCCCTAGTCCAGGATATTTTCAGAAGATATTCTTTTGTCCTTGGATATTAGGCAAACGGTCTGTACAAAGATCCATTCCCTAGTCCAGGATATTTTCAGGAGATTTGATTCTGACACTCTATTTATTCTTGGGTAATAGGCAAACGGTCTGTACAAAGATGTATTCCCTAGTCCAGGATATTTTCAGAAGATTTAATCTATTTGTTCTTGGATAGTAGGCAAACGTTCTATACGAAGATCCATTCCCTAGTCCAGGATATTTCCAGAAGATATTCTTTTGTCCTTGGATATTAGGCAAACGGTCTGTACAAAGATCCATTCCCTAGTCCAGGATATTTTCAGGAGATTTGATCCTGACACTCTATTTATTCTTGGGTAATAGGCAAACGGTCTGTACAAAGATCCATTCCCTAGTCCAGGATATTTTCAGAAGATTTAATCTATTTGTTCTTGGATAGTAGGCAAACGGTCTATACAAAGATCTATTCCCTAATCCAGGATATTTCCAGAAGAGATAATCGTCACGAAGATTTATTTCTACTGGTCTATTCAACAATTCAAACCATGTTGCATAAACGATTCAGAGACGGCCTATACAAAGACCTAGTATTGATATCCAGTATCAACATCAAGATATTATCACCTCCTGATATTATGGATGGCATCTATAAGCCCATCTCCAGTTATTCCAAGTGGCATCTCCAATCCCACTCAGGCATATACAATTAGTCATCAGTGTTACTTTACGCACCGGCAAGTGCAAATTTTTGGGCTTTTGTGTTCAATCCCCTTCAACCTTCTAGGTCACGAATGGCACATATACCAATCTAACCCCTCAGGTTTCAGAAAATTGTACAGGGGAAGTTGTTGCACCCCAAAATTTTCCCTTCCCAAGACAATACATTGTGTACTAAGAGGTTCACAAGGATCACAAAATTCACAAGACATCTCATGAGGTTCACAAGGTTCACAATTAGTCAGAAAGTTTGGCAATTCCCTCAAACAATGCATCCTCCTAAGCAAGACATCCTAAACTAGGGTTTTGACTTTCATCTGGCTAAATGGACTTCCAAAACTTCAAGTGAGCTTCATAGCATCCTATATGTGTTCAATAATCCCCATGTCAAGTTTCAAGACTTTCCCAAAAGATTTGCTTAGTCAGATGATCAGATAGGTTAAAATCAGTCATGGCAGTCAAAAAGTCAAACTGAGGTCAACTGTGGTCAAACCAAAGTCAAACTTCATGATTTTTTGCCAACATCAAGTATATGAAGTAAAATTCATCATTTTATCAAGGGTTGATCATGATTCATCAAGGAGATTTCAGATCATCAAGAATCAGGAGTTTCTAAATTAGGGTTTTCACAGGAAAAGTCAACTGAAATTTGACCAGCCATAACTTTCACATGCTTCATCAAAATTTTCCATCCAAAGCTCATTTTTAAGTAAATTGAATTCTCTACAACTTTGTGTCTCACAATCCAAGCCCAAAAATGCTTCATTTGGAAGGTATGAGCTAAGACATTATAGGTCATTTTCAAAGTCAACAAAAAGTCAACATCTTCCAAAGAGTATAACTTGAGAATGGTAAACGATATGGACATGAGACCAAAGAGGTTGGTTATAGGACTCTCTAATCTTTCTAAATGTCCAATAACACCTTCATAGCATTAAAATTGAAGGATTTGTGCCCTTGCAAAGTTGGGAAATGTTTGGGAAGTTTATGAAGCAAATGAGGCCTTAAAACCATTTTTTGCTAAATGAGCCCACCAAATTGCCATCCAATCTTTATAATATCATCAAGCACGACCCAACCCATACCTTTTCTGATTTTTTACATTTTATTTAATATTTATTTGAATTTTATTCATTAAAATAGAAATTAAAATTAAATAAAATATGAAAATCATATATTTGGAAGAGATTGTGATTCTAGAAGGTCATAAACACCATTCAAGACTAATTGTTCACACCCAAATTCGTGCTAGACCAAGATAGTAAGAATATATTGGATTTTTTGATATTTTTGAATGAGAGATTTCTTCATAATCAAGCAATCAATTTTCATGATACAAAGCCCATTCTTTTTGACCCAATGACATCCTTATATATACATGAACACACTGCAAGCACAAGGGGACGAATTCTCAGCCTCCGAGCATAAGAACAAACTTAAAACTTTTCAAGAAAAACTCTAATTAGGTTTACAACTTAGAGGCATTTTCAAAGCTTTTTGAAGGTGGCATTAGCTTGCTTGAGCATCACTGAACATAATTCAATCATCATAAGCATCTAAAACATCACATAATTGTCCAACCGAATCATGCTTTGTTCTTGAATTTGAATATTTCGATTTCATATATTTGTTGGTTTTAAATAATATTTGATGACTGCTTGATGTTTGTGAAGGTGCTAGGAATGTTTCTGGGTTCTTAATTTGAAGAATCGCGACCTTAATCTCCAAACGCCATTCTTAGGGTTTTAGAAACTTGAAATCGGGAACCATAGACAGAGTCGATTTCCCATGAAATTGACAAGTTAATTGGACTCATAGGACTGTCATGAATTGATTTATGCTATTAGAATGAATTTATCTTGTATGCAATGTGTTTTTCAATTTGCAGGACCTATAGCTACGAACATAATCCGTCACTACAAGTTCTAGTGACGGAAGAAGTGTCACTAAAACCTAAGTGGATGGCTGGAGCTTGAAGATGAAGCTGCGCGCCAAATTCCAATTTCAAATTCTAATATTATATTATATTTTATAGTTGTTATATATATTTTAGAAAAACAAGTTGGCTCAGTTGGTTGGACGCGCATGTGAATGGCTTCAGTACCTGGGTTCGAATCCCAGGTTTTGCGTTTTTTTTTGTTTTATTTTTCATATTTACCAGTTTGTATATTTAAGAATTGTTGTTCATCCTGTGTTTGCTAGCACGCGCTAGCCCAGTGGCAGGGTTTTAGGCATGGTAAGGGGGAGGTCCTGGGATCAAAACCAGGCCTCCCCACCTCTCTCTTTACCACTTATTTCTTTTTCTTTATTTTTTATTAATTAACTTGTTTTTATAATTATTAATTTTATTTAAATATTGATTAAACCTTTATATTTTATATTAATCGTACAATATTTTTGATAAATCACTTTAATTAATTTAATAAACAATTTGGTATGTAAAATATTATTTTCTTCTAAGTTGTAAATAATTTATGCAAATATTATTTAATTTCTAAATTTAAAATCTAACCCTAATTTTTTATATATATAATTAAAACCCTAGTTTTTTTAAAACCCTAACCCTAATTTTTATTTAACTTTAATATTAAAACTTAATTAATTTTTCTAGTATATAGTTTAACAATTAATCATTTGTTCAATTAACTATTATATTGTTTATTATTACACCTATTCTATTTCTTTTAATTCTTTTTTCTTTAAAATTGTTTATTTAACTTTAAAAAATATTTTCTTAAATCTTATATTCTCTATATTTGTTCTAACCTCTTTTTCTTATGATTATTATTGTTGCTAACCCTTTTTTTTAATTATCATTTATTTATTATATAGTTATTATTTAATTATTTATATTATAATGTAACTGCGAAAGCCTTGTAATAGTCGTAGTCTATTATCGTTTTATTGTTTATAAATATTCTTGCCATGGTTAGTAATTATAGGGAGTGATAATATGTTTTTAAAATTAAAATTAATTTAGAATCACTAATTTAATAAGATAAATATATGAATATGAACACTCACACACGTAAGTCGATCTTTGATCGCCATCTCACACTTTCTAAGGGTATTCCTCATGTTGCCTAACTATAAGGTCAAGTAAGGTGTCTTAAAAGCAAAGTCCCTTTTCATGAAATATCATCAAGTCCCTTTTAAGATTATAAGATCAAGTCCCTTCGATGTTGCCTACAGTAAATGATCTTGTCCCTTCGAATAAAAGATGATAAGTCCCTTTGTATTGCTGAGACACCTTACAGTTGCCTACACTCAGATGTCCCTTCTCATGTCTCTCATCACATCCAAGGTAATGACTACCTATTCCTTAATAATAGAGATAGTCTTACCATTGAAAGAACATATAAGAACAGTAAAGATTTAACATAGGGTAGGTTCCTCTTAAGTACTTGCTCACTTTTCTTCAAAATACTTCATTAAACTTCACATTTCAAATTAGTTTTCAAAAACAAAGTCTTTATATACATCCATACGAGGATCATTATAAAGTACTTAGAAAATTTTTAATCACACACTACACTTCTCAAAACAGTTTAAAGTGAGTTAAGTAACTAAGAGCCCATGGATAACCATGGATATAAAGGGTGCTAACACCTTCCCTTTGTATAACCTACCCCCCGAACTCAAAATCTTTTTAAGGTCTTTCCTGTTCTTTTATGCCCTTTACTTTTGGATAAAATAAAAGTCGGTGGCGACTCTTGCTATCCGCAACATTTAACTAAAGTCAGTTCTCCCACCGTGTTACAGAAGCACACGAAGGTTCAAGCATCAAGAACGCATTTATTTTGCGGTTTTCTTTGTTTTCTCTTCGATCAAGCTCCGATTCTTGCAACATTCACCGAAGCACTTCTCCGCTTCGTAGGTTGGTGATCTAAATCACTTTTCCTTTAAGTTATTCTCTTCATCTCGCCATTTCGGCAATCTTTAAGTACTTTTCGTATTGCTTATGTTTGATTACGTGTTCGTTAAGTTTTGCTTGCGATTTGTGGTTTTTGATGGATTAGAAGTTAGGATTGTAGCTTGTTATAGATTCTAGCATGTGTTAATAAGCCCTAATTGAGTAGAAATTTGTGTTAGCATGATTAGGTGGGGGTTAGGGTTGTTTAGAAGGAAGATTGTGGCTAAAAACACTTATTTCAAAAGCATTTTTTCACTTTCTGTTCAGCTTTAACCGGTTAACGGTTTGGTTAACCGGTTAACACATGCGTTTTTGCCCATTTTTAGTGTTGTCTAGGGTCCGTTAACGGGTTAACCGTTTGGTTAATCGGTTAACGCTGTTCATTTTTGGATTTTTAGCTTATTTTCTTGCTCAATCTTGCTTCCTAGTGCTTCTAAGGTTCATGTATGTTTAGGTATTGATTTTAGGGAATTTTTGGGTCTATTTCCAGTAGCCAATTCATTTGTTTCGAGTCGTTTCGACATGATTCCATTCACTTTTCCATGTTTTGTGTTAAATGTGCAAATGTGATATAATTGATTCTTGATGTTGTTTTGCTACACTTTAATCATTTGTTTCACATGTTAATTGCTTGCTTAAATTCAACATATGCTTCATGATTATTGTCATTGCTTGCTTGAATGATAAAGTGATTAAATACCATGTTGATTTTTTGCCAAAAGTGATTAAATGCTTCACATGTTCATGCAAGTTTCTTGTGCCTAATTGATCATATCTTAACATGAGTTCAATTCTGATTTTTATGCCATGCGTGTGTAACAATTGATGCTTGTAGTGATACTTGTTCAATCTCATGATAAAATGCTCATTTGTGCAACATGAAAAAGTATGTTTGTTCTTGATAGATCATTGTCATTTTTAATCAAATAAATGATGTAAATAAATTCACATGTTTGAGTTCATTTTGTGATGCATGTAGATTCATGTTAAGTGACATTAATGTGTTGTTTATCATTCACTTTGTGCACAAAAATGAAAATAACCAAATCTGGATTTTGCATTTCATAGCTGTTTTTGCATATAGGTGCTGTAAAATACATGTTGTTTGTTATGTTTGCATGTTGTTTGTAACCTTTTACACCTATCTTTTCATGCTGCATGCTGGCTGTAAAAAGTTGCTTGGTATCATGCATTGTTTTCATGGTTGTTTGTGTATTAGGGGTTGTAGTAGGTGCTGTATTTTTGTCTTAGCATTTTTTATTCCTCTAGAATTAAGAGAGTAATTAGGATTTAACTTGGGTATGTTTGCCTTGTTATTTTAAATAAAAAAAATGCACATTAATCTTTGTTTTGTAGAGGGGAAGATTGAGGTAAGTTTCTTTCAACTTATTCTTTTACTTCCTTTATGCATTTAATTTGCATTTAATTTCCTTTACTTTTCATACTGGTGTTTGGTAGGATTTCCCCCTCTTTTGTAGAATCAACTTAACTTCTCTAGTAAGTAAGTTGCATTCTATACTTTTCTTCCTTAGGATTAGAAAACTTCACAAACCATTAGGATATCCCTTTTGTATATGATAACTAACTTAGGGTTGTGTCTTAGTCCCCTTAGTTTTTTCCTTTTGCAACTTGAGTCTTTCTTTCTCACCTCACCTCACAAATAAAAATAATAAAATACATAATAAAGGTTGAACATTCTTATACGCCACGAGACTTTGTTGCGGAGTACTTATATGCGTCCTGTTTCGGGGCGAGGTGTATGTATTTACCACGATGGATAGGTCTTAGTATGGGAATGTTCACAAACAAATTAAAAACATTTCTCATAAAAAAGACAAAAACAAACAATAAGCGAATTTCCTGCGGGAACTTCTTTTCTCATCTCATTCACTCATAACGCGAACTCGCGACAACTTGTCTCGCATGGAAGACGGTAAACGCACTCGCACTAGACGAGCCTGCAACACCTGAGCATAGACATACGCAGTTCAAGCCATAAAAAACACAAACAAATAGTTCCCGCCTGGTTAGGCGAACTACATCGACTCTGATCCTCATTATCCCGATGAGGTACGTAGGCTGCGGGGTAGGGCCCGTTCGAGCACATTCTTTATTTTCCCTACATTTCCCTCTTTCTTCCCATTCTCTTTTCCAATTCCTTTCTCATTTCCATTCCCATTCCAGTTAGCAGTTCATTTGTTCAGCAGTACCTTATTTCTCACCCTTTGAAATAAACAAGCAAGCGTGGATCCCGTCGGGTACGGCGGACGGTCTGGGGTGCTAATACCTTCCCAGGTCATAACCGACTCCCGAACCCAGATCTTTGGTTCGCAGGACCTTGTCCTTTCCTTCTTCCTCAGGTTTGTGCAGCATTACCTTTCCCATTCCTTTGGGATAAAAATGCATGGCTGGCGACTCTACCTTTTCCGCGCCACTTTCGCGTTTGTACTAGGATGAAAATCCTGATTGCGACACACACCTAGCGTTGACATCGTAGTTTCTTGGGAGGTTTTGAGGATCAGGTGGAGTCAATGTCCTCAATTCAACAAGATTGAGCTTTAGGAGTTGTGGCAGCAGTGTAGCATACGACATTGGAATGGGGTCAATCACCCTATTGATCTGAGATGGTCGCTGTTGAAAAGGGCGTTGTTGTTGATTGTTGTTATTGTTATATGATCTTTGTTGCGGAAACTGTTGTTGTTGCGGAAAGTGTTGTGGTTGTTGAGTATACTGAGGAGGTGGAGCAGGGATAATAACAACAGCAATTGTTCTGGGCAGATATTGGGGTCTCCCTCTTCCCATGTGCACAGAGTTTGTCTCACCAGATCTACGGGGCTCAGCAAATGGTTTCCTTGTACTACTTGAACTGGCACCGTTGTCGGAGATCTTCCCCATCTTTAATAGGCTCTCTATTCTTTCCCCAGCTATCACTACATCTGAAAAGTTGGTGGAAGAAAATACAGCCAATCTGTCAATGTAGGTACCTTGGAGAGTATTCATGAACATGTCTGCCATCTCCCTTTCAGACATAAGGGGTTGAACTGCAGTAGCCAGTTGCCTCCACCTTTGGGCATATTCTCTGAAGCTTTCACGGGAAGACTGAGACATTCCCATTAGAAGGGTCCTGTTTGGAGCCATGTCCAGATTATACTGATACTGACGGATAAAAGCTTCAGCCAAGTCTTTCCAGTTTCTTACTGTGGCTCTGGTCAGGTGAGAATACCATTCTCGATATGCCCTTGTCAGGCTATCCTCGAAGTAAAACATCCACAACTTCTCGTCCATGGTGTATGCTTTTAACCTTCCCAAGAATGATTGAAGGTGGGTGCGTGGGCAGGATGTGCCATTATATCTTTCAAAACATGGGGGTTTGAACTTGTGAGGAATTCTCACCCCTTCCACCAATCCCATGTCCATGAAATCAAAACCTAGAGAGTTTTGGGATTCAAGAGACCTCAGCTTCTCTGCAATCTCATCCAACCGACGGTCGTAAACTTCGTCTCCAGCCCCAACCACTGTAAACTGCTCTTCTTGAGGATCCTCCTGCAAGACCCTTCCTTCAGCAGTGTTACCCTGAGTATTCCTTATGGCATTGATTTCTGGGTTTAGATGAGGCCCAAATTCTGGTGGATCAGTGCGAGGCTACACGTGATCGTTATTACTGGTACCTCCTGTACCTGGATGGTGTTCTTCAGGAGTTTGCCTTTCAACCAACTCCCTCAGTCTTTCCTGGCTCTGAGCTAGACCAGTCATCACAGTCATGAACTGAGTCATCTGATTTCTCATCTCGGCCCTCTCATTGGCCATTTGGGTCCTCACTTCATTCAAGTCTTGCTGAACTTGATCCATCTGAAGTCCCAGAAGGTTGTTTCTTGTCGGGTACCAGTGTATTCTGTTGACAGGGAACACTCTTCTGCGAGCAATGTTTCCTGAAACCACAACAAAGTGAGAAACAACAATAAAACAAAAACCTACAAAACAAAGAAAATGTTAGTATGCAATGCAGGATGCCTATTTGTCTTCCAAGGGTATCCGATTTGGTTCTTTGGTTTTGACCTTTCCAGACCTCGAGGAAATGTTGATGATGTTGCAGAGAGAGATAAAGCCCACACAAAAAATAATAGAACCCATATATATATTACAAAGAGTGAAGATACATATTTTGATTACAATAAAGTTCCCATTGTGGGTCAAAATACAACAACAAAATCAAAAGTACAAACAAAAGGAAAGTACAAGTACAAGGAAATCAAACATCCAATCCAAAGTCATCCTCTCTGACTTCCTTCAGAAGGGCCTCAGTCACTGGACCTACTGGGTGCTCTGTGATAGTCCTGATGAGGAGGTTCCTGGTAGCAATGGCATTGGTCAACTTCTTATGCTTATCCTGATCCTTTGACCTCTTCAACCCCGCTCGGAGTTTCAACTCAGAGATCTCCTTCTGTGTTGCTATCAAAGCTGCCTGATTCTTCTTCTCACTAGCCTCAAGTTGCTCTATCTTAGCTTGAGTCCTTTGATCTTCTTGTGCAAGGGCCTCAGTGATCCTGATCCACCTATCCTGGCTCTCATCTAAATAATGCTCTGTCCTAGCTTTATGAGTCTTTTCTTCCTTGCAAGCATTCTTCAGCACTAACTCCCCTGCTCTAGCCTTTCTGATGTAGTCATCCGTCTTCTCAATCTTGGTTAAGTGCTCAATCCTGAGCCTCTCTAACCTCTCATTATCCAGACGGCTGTCATTCCTCTCCCAGAGGGTCTTCTTCAAGGCTTCAGAGAGTTGAGTATTCCTTTCTTTCAGTTTCTCAAACTCTTCCAAACTGACAGTAGCTGCAGGTTGCATTGTGGAAGGTCCAGGTACATATTTTAAAGTGAATGGCATCCGGGTGATCTGTGCCCTGGTACGAGACCAATCAAGATACTGTGCTGAAGCTATATTGTTTTAGTTTCCCAAAATGGTTGTCCCTTTGGTCTGGATGTTGTCCCAAGCCCATGCAGCTTGTCTGACAACAACAGAGTTGAGCTGGATTTCACAATAAAGGGTCTCAGTCAAGTCTTGCCCTCTTGGAGGATGAACCGAAGCATACCCTAATTGTCTCTTGAAGAGCAAAGGGTTGTAGTTGATGCAACCTTTCACTCCTATCAAAGGCACATTAGGATATTGCCCACAGCTAGTAATGATGTCTTTACCCTTGGTGCTCTGAGTGCACCATCTGATGTCTTCTGATGTCAAGGCAATAAATCTCTTAGCCCAGTTCTTTTGTTGATGAGGGTTCAGGAAAGTATCTGACTTTGGAAAATGTCTTAGTAACCAAGAGTAATAAAGGGGAGCACAGCATCTGACCAGTCTTCCCCTTTGCTTCTCATTTCTCTGGTGTACTGAGTAGTAGAAGTCTCCAAGCAAGGTAGGAACTGGGTTCCTCAGTAAGAACAGGTGAATGGCATTCTTGCTCACAAAATTTGGCTCATCTGCAAACAGGATAACCCCATATATGCTAAGTGCCAAGAGTGCACACACATCATCCCACTTCCCTACTGCAGCATGCAGGGTGGCCTGGGAGATCAAGAATTCTAGGTGAAGGCCTGGAACCCCAGCCTTGGTGGTCATGCTCTTATCAATGAGGGCAGGCTCCAAATGCAATGCCCTAGCTATGTCTTCATTCTTGGCAGCAACCATCTCAGGGTTGAAAGGAATCCCTCTCCTGATAGGAACTCCTAACAATATGGAAAATTCTTCTAGCAAAGGTCCCAACTGGAAATCAGAGAATGTGAAGCATCTGAGAGGAGGGTCATAAAACTGCAAGCAAGTATGGATCATTCTCCTCTGGGATGCATCCAGGTCTATGATCATGTCCAATATTCCTCCATAATTTTCTCTGAATAGTGGGACCTGATCAGGAGTAATGAGAGACTGGATCTGTCTGATGCCTGTCAGGGTAGGCTCAAAGAAGTGATATGTGATGTTGCTCTTCCTGGAAGTGTCCATGCTGATGATGGGTGCTGGTGAAGAAAAATGAGGGTGACTGCTGATGAAGGTCACTGAAGAGGTCTCTGATGAAGGCAAACTAGAGGGGAATCTCTGATGAAGACAAACTGATGAAGGTGCTGGAGAAGAAACTCTGATGAGGATGCTGGTGTAGATAACTGAAGAAGTCTGAGCAGCAGAACATGTCAAAACCAAACCAAAGATAATAAGGTGGATACCCTGTAAAACAAATAGGCAAATGTTAAATGATGCAAAAATGATGTATGCAGAATGATATGCAAAGGGTTTGTGATCATGTGCTGGATCTGTTATCTGCCTTGATAAGGTCCATGTGTGTTCATAAGTCCGGATGAAGGCTTAGAAATACAGTAACCAGGTGGGGGACTCAAATAAAGAGTCAAAAATCCAGGGTTTCACAAGAACTATCCAAAGTGGTGCATTCTTAAAACAAAACTAGTAACAGGGTATGATGAGGCCAAGGGTTCCTGCAAACCTGTAAACATCCCAACCCCCTCACATGTATTGTTCTAGAACAAGGATCCTCAGACTTGGATCAGTTATGAGAAGTGTAAACACTTCTAACCCGGAGGTACAGTGTTTACAATAACCATAAAAGATCCTCCTCTAATTCACCTCAGATGCTGAAGGTCATAAAAGGTCATCCAGACTTAGCAAGCTTCCCAGATAGCCCTAGTACTACAGGAAATCCGTAGCACAGTGTTCCCAAGAAGAAACCCATGTTTGAACCGTGTTTCATATTCCCGCACCAGACCGAAATGGAATGGGAAAGAATATGGAACCTTAATCACTCAACAACCCCACCCACCAAAGCAGACAGGAGATCCAACACCAATGATATGATAAAAACAGTATGAAATGCATAAAACTGTAAATGAAAGCAATAAATAAAGTTGTACAGAAAGCAATAAATAAAGCAATAAACAATAAGCACAAGTAGGACATAACACACCCATAAACACAAATCAAACAAGCACTAGTAGAAACCCACAAAAAGAACCAAAAGCCCTGGTTGCAAGATATGTTCTCCAGCAGAGTCGCCAAGCTGTCGCTCCCCCGAAAAGACACCTGGTCAGACAGGGTACAGACGCGAACGGTCTGCGAAAGGAGAATATGAAGTGAAGTGAATAGAGTCGCCAGCTAGGCATTTTTATCCCGAAGGAAAGGTAATGCCGCATAAACCTAGAACATGATGGATAAGACGGTTGCGAACCAGAGAAACTGAGAAAGGGGGTTGGTTACAACCTGGGAAGGTATTAGCACCCAGATTGTCCGTCATACTCGACGAGATCCACGCTTAAAAGATTGTGTTTAAAGGGGTAGGTGTATGTGCTATCTGTGTGCAAAAGTTGGAAAAGAATATACAAGTGTCAGTGTAAGAGGGTGAATGCTCAGGAATTGAGGCTTAAAAGAGAAGGATGAAGGAGAGGGAAGACACAGAGACTTTTGTTCGATAACAGTTAAGTTATTCCTATGTATCCTCTTGTGCAATGAGGAAGTCAGAACACCGTAGTTCGACTCAAAGAGACTGAAAGATAAATTGACTGGTGAACTGCTTGCTTGTCTATGCTCAAGTGTACGACTCGTCTGGCTCGAGTGCTAACTGTCTTGCATTAGACGGAAGAAGCAAGTTCTCGTTTGTGAGTGAAGATGATGCGAAAAGAATCCCGGAGGAGACGATTATTGTTTGTTTTCGTGTTTTCAATCTTTTATTTGTTTTTGGTGTTTGTCATAAGTTAATGAGCTTAAGCCTAAACCAAGATTTAGTAAACTCATTATATCCTCCCTTTGATTAGGGATAATGAGAATACTTTAAGTATGAGATAGACATCTCAACTTAATTACCATGATGATGTAGGATTAAGATCATTAACCTACTTGTGATTATTTAGATGTTTTTGAGTTTTTGTTTAGTGTTAAGTAATGAGTTTAAGCCATAATCAAGGATTAGTGAACTCATTACACCATCCTAATAGAAGGATAATAGATGAGCACACTTAAGTTGAAGAAGATACCTCAACTTAATCCATGATTAGGGATTAACCTCATGACAAAACAAGCCTTTATTAGAGTGGATTTTAATTAAGGGTGAGATTAAGAAATGAGTTTTATGGTTTGTAAGAAAACTTGAGGGGGACTTGTCCATTAAACACTAGGGTTAGTCCTTCTTAACCAATAATGGAAGAATTAGAACCCTAATGTAAGACCCAAGTTACAAGTTAATGTCTTAGTGATTATTAAGATGGATTGATTAAGAGGTTTAAACAAATTAAGGGTTTAACACTTAGGATTAAAGTTATACACTCCATCCTAAGAGAAGGATGCAGGCATAACCCTAATTCCAAAGTCTTAAAACCTCAAAGGTTTAGTCTCTAATGATGAGATGAGAAGAGAGACACAAAGAAGATACAAAGGTGAAAATCAAGGGGGACTAATCACAACCCTAATTATTGTCATGCTTGGGTGTTCCTATGGTTTGTGAGGCTTAAAAGAGATCTTCAAAGAAGCCACCAATGGAAGAAGCAGAAGGAAGGAGGAAGAAACAGATGAATAAGTTACTTACTTCACTGAAGAAGATAAGTAACTTAGAGAAGGAAAGTGAGAGATGAACATGAATGAGCAAGCTCACTCTAAGACAATGAAAAATGCAGCAAGGATGCATATGAAGAAGATGAAGAGAAATGAGAAATGAAGGTAAATTCACTTCTTAAGTTAACTTACCACCTGAAATGTTAGCACAATATGCATAAGGAAAGAAATGAAATGGAATGAAGCATATTCAAAGGTAAAAACCAAAACCAGAAGTAAACACATGATGCAAATTATGCTATGAGATGATGTGAGAGCATACAAGGTGCACATATGTGATCATACAAGAGAATGAATGCATATGAGGCATGTGGGAAGCATGAAAACACATGGATGTTTATGAAATGAAATGGATGCAAAACATTGCAAATGTATGAATAACTGACCAAGCAATGTTCAAGAAATGTATTAAGATGTATAATATGGCATACAAGTGCTTAGAATGTCATGGCAAGTTCATATGTTCATGCAATGCAATGTAAGATGCAAGTATGGATGCAAAATTAAGGTTACATGAAATGATGAGATGCAAATGATCAAAACAGAAACAATTCACATGATAAAAATTTGCAAATGAGCTCAAACAAACCCTAACCCCATATGATATCACACCCCAAAGGAGAAGTTTTAACTCTTAACCTAAAGGAAGTTATGATTTTTCTAAGTTAACAAGGGGTTTTGGGTACCTTAAGAGGAAAAATGCAAATCAATTTGAAAATGAAAGATAAATTCATGAAAAAATATCCTAGAAACTACATGCTATATGGAAAACAATGCAAAAAGAATCATTGTCAAACCCTTCATAGGTAGGCAGAAAAGAATTTTCAAAATTAGGGTTCCAACAAGGGGATTTTATGAACCCTAAATTCAAAGTAAATGTCAAAGCATGTTCAAAACCAAAAAGAAATTTGTATGAATGGTTTGAAAATGTTTCTAAATGTCTTAAGATGCAATATGAATTTTTTTGTGATTTTTAGAAACCTAAATGGTATTTTAATTAATTAATTTTCATTAATTAATTAAAATAAACATTTAAATATTTTAAAAATGATTTTTTAATGCAAAAAATAAAAATAAAAATGTTTTTGGGTGAAGAAAAATATTTGGAATTAAAATGCAGAAGGAAATATTTTTGTGATTTTTCTAGGTATTTTAAATAAAATGATAAAGAAAATGCAATTTAAATGAAAATAAAATGAATTTGAGTGAAAGTATGACAATCCAGTGGCTAGGATTCAAAGCTGAGAGATGAGGGTTGAGTGGCGCGCAAATTAAAGGCTGAGATTCAAACTGGCTTTTTTAATTTAATCCTAATTAATTAATCTAATTAATCACAATTATAATTAAATGGACACATCCTGGCCCTCCAACACACGCGGGAAACACTGATCCAACGCTCCTCATTCAAACTCACACTAACCCTAATTAATCTCAGGTGGCCGGAGAAGACTTCCGGTCGTCTCCTCCGGCGAGCTCCTCCCCTGAGCTTCCTCAAAACACCACCCCAGGCTCTCAAACTCTCCAGAAATGATCAACTCACTACCCTAAACAAGAATCTGACCCTAAAAATCATTTCTCATTCATCAATATCAAGACTCGAATCAAAACCTAAAAATGACAAAACTTTCAGACAACCATGAAATGCTTAATACGCAACCATTTTCAAAAATAAAGACATCAGCATGATCAACACATCACATAGATTCATTTAGGAACTTAAAATTACATTTCTGGAAAAAAAGTTCTTGATGATACCTGAGCTTGAGCTTTCTCAGTTTGAGCTATCTGGACCTCTCTCTTGTGCAAATGGCCTCCACTTGATCCCCTCATGATGTTGCAAGGCTTTGAATGAGCTGAGATGAGCTGGTTTGAGTGGTTGCAACCCAACTGGTCTGAAATCGTGTTTTGCTTTCAGGAGCTTTCAAGCTTGTTTAATGGTTGGGAAAGGTTTTATTGATGATGGTGAGTTGAATGGTGAAGTTTGTTTGAGGTTTGAGTGGCTGAGCAGAGAGAATCGAAATCTTGAAGCTTGAGGGTGATTTTGTGAAACTTGGTGTATTTGATGATTCAGGCTTGTGTGTTGTGTGTTATGGCTTCCTTTGAGTCCATATAACAAGTCTTGATAGGTCAGAAAGTGGGTGGTGACTACAGCTGATTGGTATGGGCTAAGTTGCAAAAAGTCAACAAATTATGTACTTGAGGTATGGGCTTGTGTAGCAGCTGTTTTATGGCATGTCCTGGTTCAACATTGATCAAGGAGAGCCATGGGATTCATTTTATGCAGCTGGATAGCTTAGAGGCATGGCTTTCATAGGTTTTGCAAGTGTTATGCAATTTACCCCTTTTGAGAAATCTTGTGATGCAAGCCATAGAAACTTGTGATTCCTTGGGAAATTCTGATCACAAGGAGTTGTATTATGTTTGTATGATGCTTAGAGGTTGATTATAGGTCACAAAATGACTTGGCATGTGGTTTTGCAAAAAATCCTCTTTGGTGTGAAAGTGAAAATTATAGGATTTTTGCCAATTTTGCAAGGCCATAACTTGAGTTCCATAACGAATTAGGGCATGTTCTTGTACTTTTTGAAAAGGGAATGATCCAATCTACAACTTTCATGACCAATAATTTTTCATTTGAAGCATTTTTGGTTGAGAAAGAGGAGGTTGAAGAACTTTCCCAAAATGGAAAGTTTCCATTACAAGTCATTTCCATTTTTGGCAACTTTTGGCTTAGCTCAAATTTCTTCAATTTTGTGAACTTCCAAGCACTTCAATGATCAAATAAAGATCATATAACTTCAATTTGATGAAAATGCCACTTTGGTTCCATTGTTGGGGGCCTCAGATGCCCTGATTTTGTTATGACTTGCTCAAGAAGTTACCCAGTGAACAAATGACTTCCACAATGAATTTCTTCATCAAACTTGGTACAAAAGATCCTTATAACATATTGAGACTATTAGAAACAAGAATGACCAAAAATTTTGGAGTTAAGGCCTCTGAAACCAAAACCCTAATTTTGGTCATCTGTGTAGTGAAAACCCTAGCTCTGCTTCCATGCTTTCCCAATTCTTGTGATTTCTTGACTTCCTTGAACTTTGAGGGGTATAATATGATGATAGAAAACACATGGACCCTCTTGGAATGATTGGAGACCTTTGGAGTGGCTCAGATGGATCCTTGGATTTCTCATATCACAAACCCTAGATGCAGATGAACTTGAACTTATGCAGTGAAGCGAATATGCAATATGAGATGGTATGCTTATACTAATGCAAACATGAGAGATCACAAGACAATGGTGTGAATTTAGTGAGGGAAAATTTTGGGTGTTTACAGGAAGAACAAAAAGGAGGGTATTGGTTTGGTCATTGATCAAGTGAGGAATAACCTCATCCACCAAGCCATTATCAAAACAGTCATTGTTAGAATTTAAAAGAGCTTCAAAATGATAGGTGAAATGTGAGAAATGTCTTCAGTCCTAGAGAACGTCACCCCCTCATGCTGAATGGATGAGATAGTTTTTGTGCAATTTCTAATTCTTGAAACTCTATGGAAATAGGCAGTATTTCTGTCTCCCACATTATGCTATCTGACTTTAGATTTTTCATGCCAAAACCAATCCTCAAATATGTACTTGACGGGGTCCATCTTTGAAATCAACAAGGTAGTGTGAGTCAACATATACTGTCTTAGTCGGCGAGCAGCCCACGCTAAAGCACAACAAGTTTTCTCGAGCAGTGAATAACGTTGTTCACAGTCGGTAAACTTTTTGCTTAGGTAGTATATTGCATACTCTTTTCGACCAGACTCATCATGCTGGACCAACACACACCCCATTAATCCTTCTAATACTGTCAAGTACATTATTAGAGATCTTCCTTCAATTGGGGGCATGAGAATTGGAGGTTCTTGTAGGTACTCCTTGATCTTGTCAAAAGCCTTCTAACAATCTTCGTTCTACCTGACCGTTTGTTCCTTTCTTAACAGTTTGAACAGGGGCTCACAGGTTGCCGTGAGATGAGATATGAACCTTGATATGTAGTTCAATCTACCTAAGAACCCCCGAACTTCCTTTTCAGTCCTAGGTGCAGGCATCTCCTGAATGGCTTTGACTTTGTCAGGATCAACTTCAATTCCCTTTTCACTTACGATAAATCCCAGCAACTTACCAGAACGTACCCTAAATGTGCATTTGTTGGGGTTTAGCTTCAGCTGATACTTTCTCAGGCGCTTGAACAACTTCAGCAGATTCACCAGATGGTCTTCTTCATTAAGGGACTTGGCAATCATATCATCCACGTAGCATTCAATTTCTTTGTGGATCATATCATGGAATAATGTTACCATAGCCCGTTGATAAGTCGCACCGGCATTCTTCAGTCCAAATGGCATTACCTTGTAACAAAATGTGCCCCAAGGCGTGATGAAGGTTGTTTTCTCCATGTCTTCGGGTGACATCTTGATCTGATTATACCCAGAAAAACCATCCATGAAAGAAAATACCGAGAACTGAGCTATGTTGTCGACCAATACATCAATGTGAGGTAATGGGAAGTCATCCTTCGGGCTAGCTCTGTTCAGGTTCCGGTAATCCACACACATACATACTTTGCCATCTTTCTTAGGCACTGGTACAATATTAGTGACCCACGGCGGGTAACTAGTTACAGCAAGGAAACTGGCGTCCCACTGCTTTTGTACATCTTCCTTAATCTTCATGGCCATATCTAGGCGAGTACGGCGTAAATTTTGCTTCACTGGAGGGCAATCCTCCTTTAATAGAAGCTTGTGCATAACAATATCTGTATCTAGGCCTGGCATGTCTTGATAGGACCAAGCAAAGACGTCGACGTATTCTCGGAGCATGTTGATAAGTTGTTCTTTTACTGAAGCTTGCAGACCAGCCCCAATCTTCACTTCTTTCAAATCCTCTTCGGTACCAAGATTAACTGTTTCAACCTCCTCCTGGTGAGGAGTAATCACTTTCTCTTCTTGCCTCAACAACCTTGCTAATTCTTCAGGTAACTCATAGTCTTCTTCAACTCCTTCATCAGCTTGATTAATTAGATTGTCGAAGTCATACAAGGTCATAGCAGTGCCGTTGTTGGTGCAATCTAGAGGATAATCTATGCAAGGGTTGAGATTTGTTCGTTTTAGTGATCAATTTTAATCTTGTTTAGAAAAAGTGTAAAATGAAGTTATTATTTTGAAAACAGTGCCATTTTATTGTTTTGTACAAAAGTGAAAAAATGAAAAGACAGTGAGCGAAAGAGAATTGTTTGCAAAAGATGTCCGATATTCATTGATATTCCATTTGCACAAAATTACAAATATGGCCCTATTACAAAATGAGTCCTGACACCTTGGGCAAGATGCAGGACTTGATGCATGCTGAAAAAAGCAGGAAATAATAATTACTCTACAGGAGTAACCCTTATAATTTCCTGGGAAGACCAGTTAAGGACTTGGTGACCTGGGATCCTTGGACGTATCCAGCTCTCCAGGTTGAGGTCGCATTCCACCTCGTCTTCCACGTTGTTAACAACATCTGGAGTGAGCATCCCCCCACTGATGAACTTGGGCTCTTTAGTAGCCTCTGCTAGATCTTGTCGGAATGGTTTGTAACCCAAACCGAATATGTCCTCCTTCTTCTCCACCGGTAGCAGCTTGCCCCAGCCTTGGGAATTTCCATCTTCAACAACCTTCCAGGCTTGCTGATAGGAGACAATTGAAGTACCCATCCTATCCTCCTGGGATGCAGCAAATACTTCAGTTGTCGCCTCATTGACGTTCAGTGCTTCGAACCCTTGGCTCATAGTTTCATGGATTTCACCATCCATCTCAATGTATTTGTATGTAGCCAGATGGCTAACAAAGATATCCTCTTCACCACAGATGGTGATAATCTGTCCTTCCCATTCATATTTCAATTTCTGGTGAAGGATCGACGTAACTGCACCAGCGGCATGAATCCATGGTCGACCCAACAAACAGCTGTAGGCCGGCTGAATGTCCATCACATAGAAAGTAGTCTGAAAGACCTGCGGACCGATTATCACATGCAAGCTCCACCTCTCCAAGAACAGACCTCTTGGAGCCATCAAAAGCTCTGACCACCAGATTGCTTGGTCGGAGAGCTATACCATCATATTCGAGTTTGACAAGAGCCTTCTTTCTCAAGACATTGAGTGATGATCCAGTGTTAACAAGAACATGAGAGAGCACAACCCCTTTACACTCCAAAGTAATGGGTAAAGCTTTGTTGTGGTGACGTCCTTCCGTTGTCAAGTCAGCATTGGTGAAACCTAGCCCATGGCAAGTATTAACATTGGACACCACGGTCTCAAGCTGATTCACTGTGATCTCCTCTGGCACGTAGGCAGCGTGCAAGACTTTAAGTAGTGCATCCCGATGAGCTTCGAAACACAACAACAGGGATAAGATGGAGATCTTGGAAGGAGTCTGGTGGAGCTGATCCACGAACTTGTAGTGACTTCTTTTAATTATCCTCATAAATTCATCCACATCCTGATCAAAGGATGATTTATGAGTCTCTTTTGGTGCAGGTTCTTTAGGTGCCACACTTTTCCCTTTGGCTTTGGCAGCAGCCTCTGCCTCAGTACTAGTTCTTGGAGCTTGTGACGCGAAAAGGCGTCCGCTTCGGGTGAAGCCTCCGCCTCCCCCGACATTATCTACTTGGGGTGTGTGATGGGCTAAAGACGTGTCTAATTATGTGTCTAGCGGTATCTGAACTGCAAGTGCACAGCCTATCGAAGTAATATTTAAGATTATCGATCCACAGGGACTCTATGGTTACTTAGTACTAGATGAACTTCTAGTTTAGCTAAGGTGAAGGGTTGTCACGATTTTTTGTTGTTTTTAAAATATTAAAGTCGGGAATTAAATTTAAGTTTTAATAAAATAATACTAAGGCGGTCGGTATGTAATTATACTAACTTAGGCGGGTCAATCTAACCTAGGCTTATAAAGGTGTTTACTTAATCTATTCTGTAGAGGTTACCAGTTTAAATACCCTCAACTCACACTCTCGTGGTCTTATCTCAGATCTTACCCCTAAAGCCCTATGCCTGCTCTCGCTAGCCCATAAGTGTTTAGAGATAATTTTTGGAAACTTAGTAATTCTAATTTATTTTAAAGCGCTCTCGCTGTGTTTAATTTAAATGCCTAACTTTAGCTATCTAGTTAAAATCTCACACTCTCGTGGTCTTGACCTAACCTAATACTCTTTCCTTACTCTCGTAACGAAAAGGTCGATTTTAATTAAAAAGTATCAGCCAGAATGTTAAGTTATTAATTATTTTTAGCCTATGGTTAATTTTACCGATTAAGTTTGTTTTAACTACATACCGCCCTAAGGTAATTAGCTACTCATTTTTGTTGAACCAGACAGAGACAGAAAAACAATAAACAAAATATTCATGGCAGAAAAATAAATAAACAACATAAATATTAAATTTGCAATATAATAAAAACTTGGTTAACAATAAAATGGCAGACTCCTTCTTCCACAGACCGGAAAGCTCGGAGTAATTGGCGGAAATCGAAAATAAAGCAAAAATCTGAAGGTTTAGAAACAAGTAATTTTTATAACAATTTCCTGATGTTGGAAATTGTTATAGGTTGGGTTTGGATACAATAAGAATGAAAAACTGAAAATAATGCTGAAATAAAAGCAGGGTTGTAAAATAAATCGGCAGAGCTTCCGCAGGAAATTGATAGAAAAAATGCTCTGTAGTTTCTTCATAAAACTTAAGCTATTTATAGAACAATTAATGGACTTGAAATTTGGACTTGTTGCATTGGGCCTTGTTGAAGCAGTGGAGGAAATATAGGAACGTGGCTAAAAAATAGGCAAAAACTTCTTCACGTAACGTTTTGACGTGGTCTCAGTCAAATAACCTACTTTTACACTTGTCACGGTCGTGACAAGGTCTTCACGCTCGTGTCCCTTGCATTTTAAGTGTCACGGTCGTGACAAGGTCATCACGGTCGTGATTGCTTCTTTTGGGGTGTCACGGTCGTGACACCTTGGTGACGACCGTGAGTGCAACAATTATGCAGGTTTTTGCAGGCTTCTTCATTTCTTCATCTTTTTATGGTTGTTTTTGTTCCTTTTGCTCTTAATTCATGATTTAGCTCCATATATGATGTACCTGCAAAATGGTAAGAAAAACTCGAGGAATCGGGTGTTAAAACGATGATTATGCGATAAAACATTAATGAAACTTAGCAATATAATCGATACATTTTCTCGTTATCAAACTTCCCCAAACTTAAACCTTTTCTTGTCCTCAAGCAAATAGTCGGTTAAAAATCGTCGGACAAGTTTTTATTGACGCATACACGTAACAAACCGTACGAGGGATCGTTTTGTCGGATAAACCGATACTTTGATAGAACACTAACGATACATTAATGACACAAGCAACAAGCTATGTCGTCGACTTCCCGTTAAACGAAACAATCGGTTATTTCTTTATGATTTCACCTAGAGTTTTTCGATCTTATTTCGCCCGGTTTCATTCTAGCGCAATCACATTAAGCCCTTTGCCTTAGCACGCACGTAGTGGAGTAGCCGGTTAGCGACTTTGATCCTTTTTAAGCACGGGGTCTGGTACACGAGTGCGGTAACCCTACATATATTATCCGATTTGGAGGTTGTGGGGGATCGAGCCGTAGCACGCCCTACCAAGTTCAGAACCAGTACCTCTGAACCAACCCGCAATGGACTCCTTCTCATATTTCTCGTTTCTTATATGCGACCGTGTACTTTGGTGCAATTTCTTCTCATGTGCATTGAGATATGAAGGATCATTATTGATTAGGCATCAAACGCTTATATTCATCGGCTCCCCACGTGGTTTGTGTTCAGACGGTGCTGACTGCTAGTATAAACTACTAGGGGTTACTTTTGAACTGAAACTTAAGGTGTACTCGTAATGATAATCGGAATGGAATCGCTTAAGTGGGAAGTCAAAGGTGTCAAGATTGTATTGGTCTTGTTTAATCGTTCTCAGCTTCCTAATTACGATTCCGTAGGTAGGTCGGGTAATGCGAATAATTAAAGATTTTTTCTGGTATGGCTAAATAAACGGGGAAAGTTCGAAACAAAAGAAAATATCACAAAGATTTGCTCGTTTCATTAACTTACGAAAAGAAATACAACAGAATGGGAAAATGCGAAAAGGAAAAATGCGGAAATGAAAGGTACCTCTCCCACACTATATCAGACATTGTCCTCAATGTTGTGATATAATAGCGGTAAAAGTACAGTACAAACTATGAAAATGAAAAACAAACATAAGCAAAACTAAAACTAAGGCTGCTGAGGACCGTGGGCTCGGCTTCTGGTGCGGGAGCGTCTGGAAGGAGTCGCTTCGGGATCAGAACCGGTACCGGTAACAGCAGTGATGTCAATGCGTAAGGCTTCTAGCTCGCTGGAAATTTCGTCGAGCTTCTCATTAGTAGATGTCTGGTTGCTTGCAATAGTGCTGAGTAAAGCATCATACTGCTCCTTATGCCTTCGCTCCAGTGCGGCGTTCATCTGGTTCTGCTGATGAATCGCACGGAGGACATCCTCAAGAGTGAATTCTTGTGCAGGAGGATGTCGGGTAGATGACTCTGGAATGTCCTGGACAGGCTCAGCTGCATCCATAGCGTCCTGCATCTCATCCGCTGGAGGATCTGCCTGATCATCATGAATAGGGGCGTGGTCGGCAGCATCTGGTAAAATAAAGAGCCAGTTGGCTCGGCTGGATGGGTCGATGCGGTCACGGGACGGCAGAATGATATGGTGAAAAACAGTGCCATGGACAACAGGGCTATACCTGCCATCCTCTCTCTACGCAATCAGGTGAGCGGACCTGCAATAGCTCTTGGTGAGGAATTTTGCGGCTATGCCAGGCAAATTGTCGAGCAAGTCATTGAGCCCTAACTGAAAGGCGAGGGCGGAGACAATGCCGCCAATGAAAAATGGGATGGAGCCTCTTTGCGCAATGGCCTGGATGTGAGAAAGCATGAACGGGGCAGCGTTGATCGACTCGTCATTTAGAGCGCAGTGCAAGAACAGAAGCTCTTTGGAGTTGAGCTTATGGTTACTCTCTCGAGCAAATATGGTGTTGCAAATGACTCGGTGGAAATAACGGATTGTCGGGTTGTGGATGTGTGTAGCATTGAGGCTTTGAAAGGCTGAGGCACGGGTATTGGTTATGTCGTGCCATAAAGTGAAAGCGGTTTCACTAAAATTATCCGGCACGCGGAGGTGAGCTTCATTTCCGTGAGCGAAGCCTGGAAACTCGGCTATCCTTGTTTGCGAAAGTTCAAACTCCCGGCCAAACAATCTGAATTTAGCAACGCCGGTAAGCTGACTCTGAGAACTGGAACCGGTGATGTAACAGAACGAGCTTAGGAACTTCAGTGTCAGCAACTCGAATGTGGGCTGAGGCTGACTGCATAGTGTCGCTCCCGACAAATGAAATGGATCAAATGAGGGTACAGACGCGAACGGTCGGCGAGAGGAACAATGAGAACACACAGCAGTGAACTCACTGGAGATGAATAGAGTCGCCAGCTAGGCATTTTTATCCCGGAGGAAAGGCAATGCTGCATAGGCCTAGAAAAAGATGGATAAGACGGTTGCGAACCAGAGAGACTGAGAAAGGGGGTTGGTTACAACCTGGGAAGGTATTAGCACCCAGATTGTCCGTCGTACTCGACGGGATCCACGCTTAAAAGATTTGTGTTTTAAAGGGGTAGTGTCAGTGCAATCTGTGTATAAAATAGCTGGAAAAGAATGTACAGGTGTCAGTGTAGGAGAAGTGAAGTGTATAAATGTACAGTGTCAATGTAAGGACAGGAGTAAGATGCTCATGATAATGAGGCTAAAGAATAAAGCTGGAAGGAGGGGGGATGTACAGAGACTTTTGTTCGATAACCGTTAAGTTATGCCTACGTATCCTCTCGTGCAATGAGGAAGTCAGAACACCGTAGTTCGACCCAAAGAGACTGAAAGATGAATTGACTGATGAACTGCTCGCTTGTCTATGCTCAAGTGTATGACCTGTCTGGCTCAGGTGCTAACTGTCTTGCATTAGACGGAAGAAGTAAGTTCTCGGTTGTGAGTGAATGAGATGAGAAAAGAATCCCGGAGGAGACGATTATTGTTTGTTTTTTTGTATTTTCAGTCTTTTATTGCTTTTGAGAACTTGTCATAAGTTAATGAGCTTAAGCCTAAACCAATGGATTTAGTAAACTCATCACATCTTCCCTCTGATTAGGGGTAATGAGAATACCTTAAGTGTGAAGTCAGATTCTCACACTTAATCACCTTTGATGCAGGGTTAAGATCATTAACCTACTTGTGATTAATTAGATGTTTTTTGTGTTTTTGTTTAGTGTTAAGTAATGAGGTTAAGCCATAATCATGGATTAAACAGACCCATTACACCATCCTAAAAGAAGGATGATAGATGAGAATGTTTAAGCTGAGGAAAGCTCCTCAACTTAATCCATGATTAGGGATTAAACTCATGACAAAACAAGCCTTTGATTAAGTGGATTTTATTTAATGATCTGATGATGAAGTGATTTTTATGATTTGTAAGACAACTTGAGGGGGACTTGTCCATTAACACTAGGGTTAGTCCTTCTTAACCACTTAAGGAAGAATTGGAACCCTAATGCAAGGCCCAAGTTACAAGTGTGATGTCTTGATACTTATTAAGTGAATTGATTAAGAGATTTAAACACCTTAAGGGTTCAAGACTTAGGATTAAAGTTATACACTCCATCCTAAGAGAAGGATGCAGGCATAAGCTTAGTCACAAAGCCTTAAAGCCTTTAGGGTTTAGTCTCTGATTATGAGATGAGAAGAGAAGACTCAAAGAGAGACACAAAGGTAAGACTATGGGGGACTAATCAAAACCCTAATTCATTATCATGCTTGGTTGATCCTAAGGTTTGTGAGGTTAAACAAGAACAGATCTTCAGAGGAACCACCAGGAAGCAGATGAACAAGATCAAGAGAAGCAAAGTGACTTGCTTCATTCAAGAAGTCAAGTCACTTGAAGAAAGAAGGTGGGAGGAAGAAGAATGAGCAAGCTCAAACTCAAACACAAACATAAATGCAGCAATGGATGCAAGAGAGATGAAAAGAAAGGTTATGAGAAGTGAAGGCAAATTCACTTCTCAAGTTACTTACCACCTGAAATGTTAGAAAGAAATGCAATGCAGTGCAAGATGACATGAAATGGCATGATGCTAGACCAAACCAGAAGCATGTTGATGATGATAATGATGCTATGAGGTGCTGCAAACAAGAGGCAGCACATGGAAATGTTCATACAAGAGCATGGATGCAAATGATGCAAGCTAAGGGGCATGAACAAGCATGAAATGTTATGAAGCATACAAGGCAAATGACATGGCAAATATGTAATGCAATGGTCAAACATGCTTTCTATATGTCTTAAGATGTCAAATGAATCACAAGAATGCACAAAATGCAAAGACAAGTCATGTTATGCAAGGAAATGCAAGAAGGATGCAAAAGAAAGCCCAAATTAGGGTTCAAGGATCAAACATCAAACAAAAACCCAAAACAGAAGCAAATCCTAAGATAAAAAATGGAAAATGGTACCCCAAAGAAACCCTAAACCTATAATGAGCCACTGCCCAAAGGAGAACTCTCAACTCTCAACCAAACTCAAGTTATGAATTTTCTAAGCTATTAGGGTTTTTTAGGGTTCTTAGCAAAAGAAATGCCAAACAATTAGAAAATGCAAGATCAAATCATGGCTATTTTACCCTAGAAACTACATGCTAAACATAAAACAATGCAAGAAGAATCAATGTCTCAACCTTCTCCAATAGGCAGAAATGAATTTTTGAATCCATGATCAAAATAATGCACAAAATATGATTTAATTCAATGAAAAATTCTTAAAGTGCATCAAGATCAAAAAAGAAATTTGGTTTGAAGGTTGGACAATGTTTCTAAATGTCTTAGAACATTTCATGAATTTTTTTTTTGTAATTTTTAAATACCTAAAAGTATTTTTAATTAATTAATTCCCATTAATCAATTAAAAATAATCTTTTAAATATTTAAAAATACTTTTTTAATGATAAAAAATAAAATAAAAATATTTTTGTGTCATAAAAATTATTAAAACTCAGAGGAAAAAGTTTCATAATTTTTATGTATTTTTTGCTATTTTAAAATAATTATGCAAATTAATTGAAATAAAAATGAATTAAAAATAAATTAAACTGAAGTATGCACAATGGAGGGATGAGATGCGCCCAGGGTTTGAATCTGTTGACTGGCGCGTGATCTTGTGGCCAGGATTGGTTCTGAGTTAATTACATTTAATTAAAACTAATAAAAGAATTAGGGCTAATCAAAGTGATCTGAGCCCTTCCCTCGCGCGCGAAGTCAACAAGTCAATGGCAATCAAAGGTCCAAATTCAAACTAACATTAATTACGTGATTAGGGCACAAATGACTCTCAGGTGGCCGGAGAAGACTTCCGGTCGTCTTCTCCGGCCAGCACCTCCCCTGAAAACTCCCAACTCTCTCAAATCGTATCAAAAATGAAAAATAAAAACTGGGAAATGATCCTCACATCCTCACGAATCAAACCCCTATCTCAAAACAAATTTATTCTTCCTAAACAAGCTGAATCGAAAGAAAGAAAAACTAGGGCACGCAAGCTTCAGAGACAAATTAAACTCTCAAATCTAAGCCATTTTCAAAACCAATGATACCAGGATGATCAGTGAAGCAAATAGAACAAGTTTGTAACAAGAAAAACAATTTCTGGAAAAATAAATTTCAGGCTACCTGAGATTCGAAGCTTTCAGTTTGAGGACTTTCTGGCCACCTCCCCTTGTGCAATCTACTCTACTTGATCCCCAGATGATGTTTGAATGCTCAATGAGAGTTTAAGTTGGCTGGATAGTGAGTTTCGAAAGCTCCTGCTCAAGCTTGGTCAGAAATGGCAATGGAGTTTCTGGAGGTTTCAGGCCATTGTGAATGATGGTTTGTGGTCCTGAGGATGAATGGAGAAGGTCTGTGGTGTTTGTTGGTGTGTTTGTGGTTTGTGGAAGGAGATTCGAAAGAAAATGCAGCTTGGTGTGAGAAATGGCTATGGAGTATTCTGGTTGTTTCAGGCTTGGGTTCTTGGTGCTGGGTGGTCTATGGAGCAAGGTGAGTTGAATGGTGAAGTTGGCTTGAGTGTTTGGTGGCTGTGCAAGCAGATTCGAAGGAACTTGCAAATGGGAGTGTTTTTGTGAATGTTGTGAATGAGGATGTTTCAGGCTGGCTTAGTACATGAAATGGCTTGCAAAATGATATGTTATTTTAATCCTATAGGTCAGATGATGTGACCTGGCCTATAGTGATTGGTAAGTTTACTTTTGCATAAAGTCCAACTTTTGTGTAAGGCAAGTATGGTGAGGTGCTAGGCAAGTACAATGGGCATGGGCTGCGCAGCATGATGAGTGTGTGAGGCTAGCTTGATTCAAGGACCAATGCAGCAAGTTGGTGAAGAGAAATGAGTGGTTTTGCAACTTGTTATAACTTTGGTTCACATGTGATTTTCTTGTTCCAAAAGTCATGAAACATGAGCAATGCCTAGTTCATTCTGAATTTTAGGACTTACATGATGTTTGTGTGCTGGTTTGTAGTGAATTAGAAGTCACATAATGCATTGGTTCATGACTTTGCAAAATTTCCATTTGAAGCATGCCTTGAAAAACAATGATTTTTGCCAACTTTGTCTTGCCATAACTTTTGATTAAAGAAGAGTTTGATCATGTTCTTGTACTTTTTGAAAAGGGAAAGATGAGATCTACAACTTTCATGACCAAAGTTTTTCCATTTGAAGCATTTTTGAATCATGAATCATGGCTTGAAAAATGACCTAAAATGATGCATTCTTGAAAAGTCAACTATGCCCAAAAAGTCAACATTTGCAAAAACCCTAAATTCTTGATTTCTATGAACTTCAACCTTCTTCCATGATCAAATAAAGATCATATACACTCAAAATGATGAAGATCACCCATTGGTTGGGTCATTGGGGGCCTCAGATGCCCTGATTTTACACTGACTTGTCTGAAAAGTCAACCCTTGATCAGATGACTTCCCCATGGAATTTCTTCATGAAAATTGATATGCATACTCCCTATACCATATAGAGACCAATGGAAACAAGAATGACCAAAAAAATTGGAGTTATGACCTCTGAAACCAAAACCCTAATTTTCAGTCAACTGTACAGTTCAACCTGGCTCTGCCTCCACTCAAACCCTAGTCCTTGTGATTCCTCTGCAATTTTGACTTTGAGGAGATGAAATATGATATAAGAACACACATGGGCCCCTTTGAGATGATTGGTGGCCTTTGGAGTGGCTCAAGAAGCTCTGGGATTGCTCAGATCACAAACCCTAGGTGCAGATGCCTTAGAAGCTATGCAGTGAATCAAAAATGAGATGTGAGATGATATGATTGTATTTATGCATATGAGGATGATCACAAGCCATGGTATGAAATGGGTGAGGGCAAATTTGGGGTGTTTACAGCTGCCCCTATTCAAACATGAGTTAGCTGTGCAGGTTGTAAGCGACGGCTTAACAGGCAAGCGAGATAACTTGTGGTTGAATACCAAAGACAGTCCGAAATTTGCACTCACAGAATGAAGAAGAAAAGGGATATAGATTGTAAATGAAAAATAAAGTATATTGTAAAGTGTGGGCGACGGAAGACGACCGTCGAGCAGAGGACGACTGCTGGGTAAATAGCAATGGCGGGGACGGCCGACACGCTGGGGAAGGTGAGGAAAATAAAGCAATGACGGGGACGGCCGACATGCTGGGGGATAAAAGGTAAAGCTAAGACGGGGACGGCCGACTAGCTGGGAAAAATAAAATATCATGATGGGGACGGCCATCAAGATAAAGTTGTAGCATTCTCTGGGGATTAATGAAACATGACGGGGACGGCCGTCAAGTTCATAAAGCAAAGTAACCGACGATGGGGACGGCCATCGGGCTAAAAGGAAAAGGGACCACGACGGGGACGGCCATCGGGTTAAAGAATGAATGAAATAAACAGATGATGGGGTACGGCCATCAAAGGTGAAGGACGATCACCTAGCAGGGGACGGCTGCTCTGTTGGGGATAAAAGAAATATGATGGGGACGGCCATCAAAGGTGGAGGACGACCACCTGGCAGGGTACGGCTGCCGAAGATATCAACGATGGGGACGGCCATCGGATAGAAAAGGTCAACGATGGGGACGGCCATCGGACGAGCATGATGGAGGACGACCATCAAGAAGTGGAGGACGACCACTCAGCAGGGGACGGCTGCTCTCGAGGTTTGTCATGGCATAGGACGAATGTCAGATAACCAAAATCAACAATGGGGACGGCCATTGGATAAAGTTGATGAAGGACGATCATCAAGAGGTGGAGGACGACCACCTAGCAGGGGACGGCTGCTAAATATCAACGATGGGGACGGCCATCGGATAGAAAAGGGTCAACGATGGGGACGGCCATCGGACGAGCATGATGGAGGACGACCATCAAGAAGTGGAGGACGACCACTCAGCAGGGTACGGCTGCTCTCAAAGGTATCATAACACAGGACGAGTGTTAGATAAAAAGAAAATTTGTTGGTGATCTACTGGGGATAATGTAAACACGGACGAGCGTTTACATCCAAGAAACAAAAGGTATAAGTGTTTGGTATTGTGTATAGATCAAAGATGCGGACGAGCATCCCTAAGACTACGATACGGACGAGTATCGGGTAGAAACAAACTGACACATGTTCAGAGATGATGATACGGACGAGTATCAACTGGTTAACAAAGAACATGGACGAGTGTTGCATCTGAAAGGACTCTTCTGGGGAATAGTAGACACGGACGAGTATCTATATCCAAGAAGACATAAGTGTTTGACACGGTGTATGGATTAAAGATGCGGACGAGCATCCTTAAGACTATGATACGGACGAGTATCATGTAGAAACAAACATTAGACGCAATTTTCTGAGATGATGGTACGGACGAGTACCAACTGGTTAACAAAGAACAAGGACTACCGTCGAATCTGTGGGGATATAGATGATGATGTATACAAGATACGGACGAGTATCTGTATAAGTGTACCAATGAGTAGTGAGTATTGTATAGATGAGTGTTTTAACTGCTGGGGAGAGTGACACGGACGGGTGTCAAAAGAGAAAAGTATAATATTAACAAGTGTATGGGTGATGAAGGTGTAAGCGACTGCGCTGGGGATATGACACGGACGGGTGTCCAGAAAGTGTATATAAGTATATGTGTGGGTGCAAAGAGGATGTCTTTGGCTTTCTGCCGAGATATGACACGGACGGGTGTCAGGAGGTATCTGTAATGCGGGTGATCTTGTTTGTAGAGAGAGTTCAGGCGACTTTACTGGGGAGTGATGACACGGACGGGTGTCAAAATGAGTATATACTGGTGTTTAGGTTGGAGAGGCAACTGCTTTTGCTGGGACCCTGGTGGGGATTTTTTTGTGTATTGTATTCTGTATGCCGACAGATTGTCAATATTTACAAGTGTTCAACTCACAGCATGACTTATGATTATGCTATGCATTTGATTTTTTTGCCGTAATGCTCCGTATTAGACGGAATGCTACGCTCTGAGGGGATAATATGATGCGAATGCTATGATTATGCCAAGGAGCAAAGATCCGGGATTCGGATCCCGTCGCTGCGAAGATCTCTGGCTGATCTGCTTGAAACGGACATCCCAGCTGGGGATGAGATCACTGGTAGATCCAAAGATGTATCTGTTTGGGGATACAGGTCATTAATAGACCTATCCTTATAAATGAGAGACCCAGCTGGGGTTTGTAGAAGCTTTCTTCACTCTGTTGTGATCTCTTCATGCGCTGCTCTTCTGGATAGAGGCTGAAGATTCTGTGGGGAGATGATTTCCTGACCCCCGTACTCAGCTGAGGATGAAATGGCAACTCGGCTGGGGAATGGTGAGAGGCAACTCAGCTGGGGAGAGCAACAAGCGGCGACTCAGCTGGGGATAGAGCATTTCAGATGCTGAGATTGAGTGTATGTTGATTTGGCAACTTTGCTGGGGAAATGGGCCCCTTCCAGCGCCACGTGGAAGATAGATCGAGTTGATAATGATTTGCCAGTTTGCCAAGACGTGACTTGCATGCCCCAGGTTGCGTTCTGGATACCTGCAATCCTGCAAAGATAAGGAGACGCACAAAGGGTCCCGAGGTATCCTCTATTGGATTCCGTCATAGGAGTTTAAGTACTTTCGAGAGTAATCATATTCCCTGCAAGCATGTGCTTTTATTTTCTTTCTTCTTAGTGAAAAACATCTGTACTTATGCAATTAGTTTTTTAGAGACATCAGACATTCTTTGCAAATAAAATGTACAAAACGAAACATGACTGAAAAATCTAATTTTATTAATTCGTATGCCCTGAATTGGCGAGATATAGTCAAAGAAACAAATCCCCTGAAATGAGGAGATTGTTACAAATTGAGAAACAAAATGCTGGCAGTGTTGGCGACGCTTTGAGGAGCTTCCTCTTCTGCTATGACTCGTATGACAATGACGTTCTTCTCGTCTTGCTTTCTGGAGAGAGTTGATTCTGATTGAAGCTTGATCCTTTGAAGCTTTCTAAGTTGTAAGCGATACGGACGAATTCAGAATGCAGTTGTTCGCTTATTCCCTTATTTTGCATGGATCGCCCTTTCGGGTTTTCAATCCATCGGGATACCCATTTTTGCCTGAGCTGTCCAATGCGACTTTTCAACTCAGCGGGTGTACGTTTTTTCATTTATTTCCCTTATTTTTGCCCGAGTCTTTTATTCTGTTTTTGACTCGCCGGGATGCCCTATTTTTGCCTGGACTCACATTCTGTTTTTATGTCCAGCGGGTCATTTTATGCGAAGTATTTTTTAACTGCATCTGAATTCACAGGGGACGGGATATCTTCACCATCCATGGTGCTGAGCATCAGTGCTCCACCAGAGAAAACTTTCTTTACAACGAATGGTCCTTCATAATTTGGAGTCCATTTGCCCCTGTGGTCTGTATGAGGAGGGAGGATTCTTTTCAGCACAAGATCCCCCACTTGGTACTCTCGATGCCTGACTTTCTGATCAAAGGCTTTCTTCATTCTCTTCTGATATAACTGTCCATGACAGATTGCAGCCAATCTCTTCTCTTCGATCAGACTCAGTTGTTCGAATCGGGACCGAACCCATTCTGCTTCACTCAGTTTAACATCCATTAATACCCGTAGGGAGGGTAATTCAACTTCAACAGGTAAGACTGCTTCCATACCATACACAAGCTGATACGGTGTTGCCCCAGTGGACGTTCTGATTGACGTGCGGTACCCATGCAAGGCAAATGGTAGCATTTCATGCCAGTCCTTGTAGGTGATTACCATCTTCTGCACAATCTTCTTGATATTCTTGTTTGCTGCCTCAACAGCGCCGTTCATCTTTGGCCTATAAGGAGAAGAATTGTGGTGTTGGATTTTGAAGTCCCGGCATAGCTCTGCCATCATTTTGTTGTTTAAATTGGAACCATTATCAGTAATGATTCGCTCGGGAACTCCATATCGACAGATGATATCTCTCTTCAGAAATCTGGCTACCACTTGTCTCGTAACATTTGCATATGAGGCTGCTTCAACCCATTTGGTGAAATAGTCGATGGCGACCAGGATAAATCTGTGACCATTTGAAGCAGTTGGCTCAATCTTGCCAATCATATCAATGCCCCACATGGCAAAGGGCCACGGTGAAGACATTATGTTCAGAGGATTGGGAGGCACATGCACCTTATCTGCATAGATCTGGCATTTGTGGCATTTTCTGGCGTAAGCACAACAGTCTGCATCCATTGTGATCCAGTAATAGCCTGATCTTAACAACTTTTTAGCCATTGCATGTCCCCCAGCATGGGTACCAAAAGATCCTTCGTGCACTTCATGCATCAACAAATCTGCTTCTGTCTTATCAACACATCTGAGGAGTACCATATCAAAGTTCCGTTTATATAAAGACCCATCAGTGTTCAGAAAGAAACTTCCAGCAAGCCTTCTTAAAGTCTTCTTATCATTGGAAGATGCCCCAGGTGGGTATGTTTGATCCTCCAAGAAGCACCTGATGTCGTGGAACCAAGGCTTATCGTCCTTGACAACTTCTGCCGCAAATACATATGCTGGTCTATCAAGTCTCGATACTGAAATCTGAGGTACAAAGTTAGCAGCTTGAACTTTGATCATGGATGAAATGGTAGCAAGAGCATCTGCGAACTGATTCTCGTCCCGAGGGATATACTCAAGCTTGACTGTTGTGAAGAAAGTCAGTAACCTTCTTGTATAATCCCTGTAAGGTATCAGATGATCTTGGTGGGTGTACCATTTTCCGTTGGTCTGATTGATTACCAAAGCTGAATCTCCGAATACGGTCAACGTCTTGATCCTGAGGTCAATGGCTTCCTCAAGACCCATAATGCAAGCTTCGTATTCAGCTTCGTTGTTAGTGCAGTTGAAGGTGAGTTTTGCCGAGAAAGGCATGTGAACCCCTTTGGGTGTAATGAGTACTGCACCAACACCACGGCCATTCATGTTAACAGCCCCATCGAACATCATAATCCATTCTTCTTCCGGGTCGGGCCCTTCAGCGTGAATAGGCTCTTCATGATCTTTTGATTTAATGAACATGATGTCTTCATCAGGGAAGTCAAACCTCATAGGCTGGTAGTCATCAATGGGTTGCTCAGCAAGATATTCAGATAGTACACTGCCCTTGATGGCTTTCTGAGAGGTGTACTGTATGTCGTATTCTGTAAGAATCATCTGCCATCTTGCAACCCGTCCGGTAAGCGCTGGCTTCTCGAAAATGTACTTGACTGGATCCATTTTTGAGATTAATAAGGTAGTGTGGGTCAACATATACTGTCTCAGTCGGCGAGCAGCCCACGCTAAAGCACAGCAAGTTTTCTCGAGCAGTGAATAACGTTGTTCACAGTCGGTAAACTTTTTGCTTAGGTAGTATATTGCATACTCTTTTCGACCAGACTCGTCATGCTGGCCCAGCACGCACCCCATTGATTCTTCTAACACTGTCAAGTACATAATCAGAGGTCTTCCTTCTACTGGAGGCATGAGGATTGGAGGTTCTTGTAAGTACTCTTTGATCTTGTCAAAAGCCTTCTGGCAATCTTCGTTCCACCTGACCGTCTGTTCTTTTCTTAACAGCTTGAACAAGGGTTCACAGGTCGCTGTAAGGTGAGATATGAACCGTGAAATGTAGTTCAATCGACCTAAGAACCCTCGAACTTCTTTCTCAGTTTTCGGCGCAGGCATTTCTTGAATAGCTTTGACTTTATCAGGGTCAACTTCAATCCCTTTCTCGCTTACAATAAAACCCAGCAGCTTACCGGATCGCACCCCGAATGTGCATTTGTTGGGGTTCAACTTTAGTTGGTACTTTCTCAGACGCTTGAACAGCTTGAGCAGATTCACCAGATGATCTTCTTCAGTAAGGGACTTGGCGATCATATCATCCACATAACACTCGATTTCCTTGTGGATCATATCGTGGAATAATGTCACCATAGCCCGTTGATATGTGGCACCAGCATTCTTCAGTCCGAATGGCATCACTTTGTAACAGAACGTGCCCCAAGGTGTAATGAATGTTGTCTTCTCCATGTCTTCAGGTGACATCTTGATCTGATTATATCCTGAAAATCCATCCATGAAGGAGAATACCGAGAACTGAGCCGTGTTATCCACCAATACATCAATGTGAGGTAATGGGAAGTCATCTTTCGGGCTGGCTCTGTTCAGATCCCGGTAGTCAACACACATTCTAACTTCTCCGTCCTTCTTAGGCACAGGTACTATATTAGCAACCCACGGTGGATAGCTGGTCACAGCAAGGAACCCGGCGTCCCATTGCTTTTGTACCTCTTCCTTGATTTTCATAGCCATGTCTGGGCGAGTTCGGCGCAGCTTCTGTTTGACTGGTGGGCATTCTTCCCTTAGAGGCAGCTTGTGCACAACAATGTCGGTATCCAACCCTGGCATATCTTGATACAACCAAGCAAACACATCAACATACCCTTGAAGCAGATCTATCAGTTGTCTCTTCACTGAGTCTTGCAGGCAGGCCCCGATTCTAACTTCTTTCACGTCTTCATCTGTACCAAGATTGATCACTTCGACCTCCTCCTGGTGAGGGGTAATAACCTTTTCCTCTTGTCTTAACAACCTGGCTAGCTCTTCAGGAAGCTCATATTCTTCATCAACCCCTTCATCAGCTTGATTGATTGGATTGTCAAAGTCATACGATGTCATAGCCGTGCTGTTGTCGGTGCTGTCAGGAAGGCACTCTCTGCAAGGGTTAAGTTGGTTCATTTTAGTGATTGATTTTAATCTTGCTTTTAAAGAAAGTGAAATGAAGTTATCATTTTGAAAACACCGCCATTTATTTTTGTACAAAAAGAAAAATGGAAAAACAGTGAACAAAAAGAAAAAAAAGACTCATTTGCAAAAAGATGTCTGATATTTCATTAATTTAATCTTGTTGCACAAAAGTACAGATGGCCCTGATTACAAAATGAGTCTTGTCATCTTGGGCAAGATGCAAGACTTGGATGCATGCTATAAAAATACAGGAAATAATAATTACTCTGCATGAGTAACTCTTATAATTTCCTGGGAAGACCAGTTCGAGACACTGCTCCCCGGGATCTTTGGACGAATCCAATTCTCCAGATTGCGCTCCTCTTCCAGCTCGTCTTCCAGACAGTTGATAGCATCGGGGGTGAGCATTCCCCCACTGACAAAACCAGGCTCTGCGGCAGCCTTTGCTTGATGTTGAGTTGGTTTGTAACCCAACCCAAATTTGTCCTTCTTCTCCTCCACAGCTAAGACCTTGCCCCAGCCTAGGGCAGTTCCTTCTTCAACAACCTTCCGGGCTTGTTGGTAAGATGACATTGGAGTACCAGATACAGCAGATGCTTCATTCACATTCAAAGCTTCAAACCCCTGGCTCATTGTTTCATGGATCTCTCCATCCATTTCAATGTACTTATAGGTTGCCAGGTGGCTGACAAAAATGTCCTCCTCTCCACAGATTGTGACAACTTGGCCTTCCCACTCAAATTTTAACTTTTGGTGAAGGGTAGACGTTATTGCGCCGGCGGCGTGAATCCAGGGTCTACCCAACAAACAGCTGTAGGCGGGCTGAATGTCCATCACATAAAAGATAGTTTTAAAAGTCTGTGGGCCAATTGTCACAGGCAGCTCAATCTCTCCCAGAACCGATCTCTTCGAACCATCAAAGGCTCTTACCACCAGGTTGCTGGGTCTCAATGCCAATCCATCATATTCTAACTTCACCAGAGCCTTCTTTGGTAAGACATTCAGGGAAGAACCTGTGTCCACCAGCACATGAGAAAGGACAGCTCCTTTGCATTCCATGGTTATGTGCAAGGCTTTGTTGTGGTTGCGGCCATCAGCTGTCAAGTCAGAATTGGTAAACCCTAGCCCATTGCTAGCAGTAACATTTCCAACCACGGCTTCCAACTGGTTGACAGTAATCTCTTCAGGCACGTAAGCTGCGTGCAGGACTTTAAGTAGTGCATTCCGATGGGCTTCGGAGCACATAAGCAGTGAGAGGATAGAGATTTTGGATGGCGTCTGGTGAAGTTGATCTACAATTTTGTAATCACTCTTTTTGATGATTCTCATAAACTCATCAACTTCCTGATCGAACGGTGTCTTCAAGGCTTCTTTAACAGTTTGATCTTCCTGCACAGGGCTCTTTCCTTTTGCCTTGGCAGCAGCTTCTGCTTCGACAGTAGGTCTTTGAACTTGTGAAGCAAAGAGACGTCCGCTTCGAGTGAAGCCTCCGCCTCCCCCCACATTGTCAATTTGTGGTGCAGGTGTTGATGTTTCAAGAGTGATTCTTTTTCCTTCGCAATACATGTCAGAGCCATAGTGCCAAGGGATGGCCCTGTTGCTCTCATATGGTACTGGTCCAGGCACCGTGACAGTGACTGGACTGATTGCTGCTGCTGAAGGGGCTGTTATTGTTTGTGGATCATAAAAGATTGTAACTGGTGCTCTGATGGGAGCAGCACCTTCTGAATGGTAGGCGGAGTTATTCTCAGGATCGTAGAATATGGTAACAGTGGAGACATCTTCATGATTGATTGCTGGTGTTGCAGGAGGTACTGTTGAAAAGACTGTTGTTGCTGTTGTTGATGGAGATTCGAAATGGAATGAAGCTGAAGTTGTAGCAGGAGAAACTGTTGAAAACTGATCATTTGGAAGGACAGGTGAAGTGCTTGTTGATGGTGCTGATGAATTGTCGGGAACAATAGTTGCTGCAGTTGTAGGAGGTTCTGAAACCGTTGTTGATGAAGTTGTTGGGTTTGTCGGAAATGATGTAGTGATTTGTAGCAAGCCACTCTGAATAAGGCTGTCAATGCCATTCCTCAGGTCCTCACACCCATTCCATGAAATATTACAATAGGGACACCCTAGTTCACACCCCGGAAATATTTGGTTTTCACGGAGTTGAGCTTTGATTTCCACCAATGGTGTCCTGATCTGATCCACACTAGTTATTAAATAAGACGGTCTGTCTTCTTCAATAGCGTTAATTCGGGGACCACCATGGTTTGGCATAGGGTTTTTATTGACATTGGGCGGAGGTGCAAAATTCAGAGCCTTGGAGTCTACCAAGTCTTGTACCTTCATATGCAGAGCCCTGCATTTTTCTGTACTGTGACCAGGTGCGTTTGAATGAAAAGCACACCTAGCATTGGAGTCATAGTTCCTTGGTAAACTGTTGGGATCCGGAGGTGCCAACGTTCTTAGCTCAACTAGGTTGAGTTTCAGAAGTTGTGGCAGCAAGGCAGCATACGGCATTGGGATCGGGTCGATCACTCGGTTAGCTTGGGATGGCCTTTGTTGGAATGGCCTCTGTTGATTGTTGTTGTTGGAGTTGTTGTTGAAGTTTCTTGGAGGATACTGATTCTGATGATACTGAGGTTGTTGTTGGAAGTTTTGTTGAGGAGGTTGATAGACTGGCTGTGGATGAGCTGGAGCAGGAACGGTGACTGCTGCTATTGTCCTTTGAACATATTGGGGCCTACCCCTGTTTGAATGGATGGCATTGGTCTCGCCAGTTCTTCTCGGGCCTGCAAAAGGCTTTCTTGTACTACTGGACGAGCTTGCACCGTTGTCTGAGATCTTTCCCATTTTTAACAGGCTTTCAATTCTCTCCCCAGCTATGACAACATCTGCGAAGCTAGTGGAAGAGAAAGCAGCCAACCTGTCAATATACGTTCCCTGGAGAGTGTTCATAAACATGTCTGCCATTTCTCTCTCAGACATAGGTGGCTGGACAGCAGCAGCAAGCTGTCTCCATCTTTGAGCATATTCTCTGAAGCTCTCCCTAGATGACTGTGACATTCCCATTAGGAGGGTCCTGTTGGGTGCCATATCTAGATTATACTGATACTGTCTGATGAAGGCCTCTTCCAGGTCCTTCCAGCATCTTACAGTTGCCCTTGTCAAATGGGAATACCATTCCCTCGATGCTCCAGTCAAGCTATCTTCGAAGTAAAACATCCAGAGTTTCTCATCCATTGTATAGGCCTTCAGCCTTCCCAGAAATGATTGTAGATGAGTCCGGGGGCATGAAGTCCCATTATACTTTTCGAAACAAGGAGGCTTGAACTTATGGGGGATCCTGACCCCGTCTACCAAACCCATGTCCATGACGTCGAAGCCCAAAGAATTTTGAGACTCTAAGGACCTCAACTTCTCAGCTATTTCCTCCAATCGTCTATCATAAGTTTCCTCTCCAGCACCCATTACTGTAAATTGGTCCTCCTGAGGATCTTCTTGAAGTACTCTGGCTGCAGTGGCTGTTCCTTGAACATTTGCAGGAATGTTAATCTCAGGATGTAGATGTGGGCCAAACACAGGAGGGTTAACATGGGGTTGCACCCGTTCTTTGTTACTTGTGCCAGCAGTCCCCACATGGGGCTCATCTTGATTCCTTCCTTCTACCAAAGCCCTGAGCCTCTCCTGGCTTTGAGCTAAATTGTTCATTACTTCCATGAACTGTGTTATCTGAGTTCTCATCTCCAATCTTTCGTTTGCCATCTGGTTTCTGACCTCTGTAAGGTCCTGCTGCATCTGATCCATCTGAATTCCCGGAAGGTTGTTTCTAGTTGGGTACCTGTGTGGCCTGTTGAGAGGAAATACCCGGCGGCGAGCAATAATTCCTGAGTATCACAACAGAAGTTAGCAACAACAAAACAAAAAACCTACAAAACAAACAAAAGGGTTAGCATGCAATGCAGTTATGCTTATTTGTTCTCAAGGTATCCGGCTTGGTCTTCAGTTTTGACCCTTCCAGACCCTTGAAGATGCTGCTGTTGAAGTTGCTTTTGAAGTAACCCAGATGGAAACTAACACAAATATATTACAAAGGTGAAATAATACAATTTGTTCATTTTACAACACAAGCCCTCAAAGGGGTCAAAATACATCACAAAAAACAAAAGTACATGAAAAGGAACAACAACAAGCAAATGATCAAACTCCAAGGCCAAACTCATCCTCACGAACTTCCTTAAGAAGTGCTTCGGTCACAGGATCAGCCGGACGCTCCGCGAGGTTCCTGATGAGAAGGTTTCTTGCTGCAACAGCTGCAGTCAATTTCTTGTTCTGACTTTGGTCTTTAGACCTCTTCACTCCTGCTTTGATTTTCAGATCTGATATTTCCTCCTGGGCTGCTGCCAGGGCTTTTTCCATCTGCTCCATCTTGTCCTGAACTCTCTTGTCTTCTAGAGTACGGGCCTCAGTGATCCGGACCCACCTGGCCTGACTTTCCTTCAAATACAAGTCTGTTCTTGCTCTTTGGAACTGGGCTTCTTTACAAGCATTCTTCAGAATCTGCTCACCAGCTTTAGACTTGTTGATATAATCTCCAGACTTCTCAATTTTAGTCAAGTGTTCCACCCTCAACTTCTCCAATCTTTCAATCTCTCTCATACCTTCACTCCTCTCCCGGAGGGTCTTCTGCAATGCTTGGGTTAGCTTCTCATTTCTTTCTTTCAAGCTTTCAAACTCCTCCAGGCTGACAGTTGCTGGAGGTGGTGCTGAAGATGACTCAGGCATGTCTTCTATGGTGAAGGGCATTCCAGAGAATTGGGCCCTAGCATGGGACCACTCATAATATTGGACTGATGCCACATTATTGCACTTCCCCAGAATGGTGATTCCCTTGGTTTGAACATTATCCCAGGCCCAGGCAGCCTGCCTAACAACAGTCAAACTAATCTTGTTCTCACAATAGAGGGTTTCAACCAAGTCTTGTGCCCTAGGAGTATGGACCAGTGCATAGCCTAATTGCCTCCTAAACAGCAGAGGGTTGTAATTGATACTTCCCTTAACTCCTATCAAGGGCACATTGGGAAAGTGCCCACAGCTTGTGATGATATCTCTGCCCTTGGTGCTCTGAGTACACCATCTGATGTCTGCTGAAGTGAGAGTAGTGAGCCTTTTAGCCCAGTTGCTTTGCTGATGAGGATTTAGGAATGCATCTGTCCTGGGTAGATGCTTAAGAAGCCAAGCATGGAATAATGGAGCACAACACCTCACTAGCCTTCCCCTCTGCTTCTCATTCTTCTGATGTACTGAGTAATAGAGATCTCCTAGCAAAGTTGGCACTGGGTTCTTCAGGATGAACAAATGGATTGCATTCTTGCTGATGAATCGAGGCTCATCTGCAAACAACACAATTCCATATACACTTAAGGCCAACAGAGCACAAACAGCTCTCCACTCCCCCAGGGAGGCCTTCAGACTAGCTTGGGAAATCAGGAAGTCAAGATGAAAACCAGGGATCCCAGCTTTAGAGGTCATATGCTGTTCAATCAAAACAGGTTCCAGGTGCAGAGCTTTTGCCACCTCTCCATTGCTGGGAAAGACCATTTCAGGGTTGAAAGGGATTTCTCTCTTGATAGGCAAACCAATCAATGATGAGTATTCTTCTAATAGAGGCCCCAACTGAAAGTCTTGAAAGGTGAAACATCTCAATGGGGGGTCATAGAACTGAATGCAGGTGTGGATGAGGCTTCTTTGTGAAGGGTCCAGATCCATAACCATGTCCAGTATATCCCCATAACTCTCCCTGAACAAGGGTATGTGATCTGGAGTGATCAGGGTTTGGATCCTCCTGATGTCTGATAAGTCTGGTTGGAAGAAATGATAGGTGATGTTGCTTTTCTTTGGAGCCATAATGCTGAAGACTGAGTGGGGTGCTGATGAAGATGTTGAGGAGTGGGCCACTGACTGGCTAGTGCTAGTAACTGAAGTATATGGCTGACAGGCTGAAGCAAGTGCTGGTGGAGATAGGTCAATGATGCAGATGGGGTCAAAACCAAAACCGGATGAAGGTGGATACCCTGAAACACAAATAAGCAAATGTTAATATGATGCAATGAGTATGTATGCAGATGATATGCAAGGGTTCGTGACTGAGCTGGATCTGATCAAAATGCCCTGGTATAAGTCCATGTGTGTCCAAGAATTCCAGATGGAGGTCTATAAATCCAGTAACCAAGGTAGGGGACTCAAATAAAGAGCCACAAGTCCAGGGTTTAAAATCACAAGAAACTGTCCAACATGGAGCATTCTTAACAAAGTCAAAGTAACAGGGTATTCTGAGGTCAAGGTACCTGCAAACCTGTAAACAGCCCAACCCCCTCACAGGTGGTGATCTAGAACAAGGATCCTCAGACTTGGATCAGTTATGAGAAGTGTAAACACTTCTAACCCGGAGGTACAGTGTTTACAATAACCATAACAATTCCTCCTCTAATTCACCTCAGTTTCTGAAGGTCAATACTAAAAAGGTCATCCAGACTTAGCAGGCTTCCCAGATAGCCCTAGCATTGCAGGAAATCTGCAACACAGAGTTCTCAAGAAGAAACCCATATCTGAACCGTGTTTCATATTCCCGCACCAGACCGAAATGGAATGGGAAAGAATATGATTCACTCTAGCCTAGGTGTCACTCAGGTCCCAGGTATAGGACCTTAACTCTCAATGAAACACCCACCCACCAAAACAAAAAACCAAATCCAGCCAGCAACAATGACAGTATGATATATATATAAATGCAATAAAGAAAGCAGTAAAGTAACTGTACATAAAGCAATAAACAAAAATAAATACAAGCACAAACAAGCACATAACACCCCAGTAAACACAAATCAAACAAGCGCTAGGAGGAACCCACAAAAAGAACCAGAAGCCCTGGTTGCAATATAAGGGTCCCCAGCAGAGTCGCCAAGCTGTCGCTCCCGACAAATGAAATGGATCAAATGAGGGTACAGACGCGAACGGTCGGCGAGAGGAACAATGAGAACACACAGCAGTGAACTCACTGGAGATGAATAGAGTCGCCAGCTAGGCATTTTTATCCCGGAGGAAAGGCAATGCTGCATAGGCCTAGAAAAAGATGGATAAGACGGTTGCGAACCAGAGAGACTGAGAAAGGGGGTTGGTTACAACCTGGGAAGGTATTAGCACCCAGATTGTCCGTCGTACTCGACGGGATCCACGCTTAAAAGATTTGTGTTTTAAAGGGGTAGTGTCAGTGCAATCTGTGTATAAAATAGCTGGAAAAGAATGTACAGGTGTCAGTGTAGGAGAAGTGAAGTGTATAAATGTACAGTGTCAGTGTAAGGACAGGAGTAAGATGCTCATGATAATGAGGCTAAAGAATAAAGCTGGAAGGAGGGGGGATGTACAGAGACTTTTGTTCGATAACCGTTAAGTTATGCCTACGTATCCTCTCGTGCAATGAGGAAGTCAGAACACCGTAGTTCGACCCAAAGAGACTGAAAGATGAATTGACTGATGAACTGCTCGCTTGTCTATGCTCAAGTGTATGACCTGTCTGGCTCAGGTGCTAACTGTCTTGCATTAGACGGAAGAAGTAAGTTCTCGGTTGTGAGTGAATGAGATGAGAAAAGAATCCCGGAGGAGACGATTATTGTTTGTTTTTTTGTATTTTCAGTCTTTTATTGCTTTTGAGAACTTGTCATAAGTTAATGAGCTTAAGCCTAAACCAATGGATTTAGTAAACTCATCACATCTTCCCTCTGATTAGGGGTAATGAGAATACCTTAAGTGTGAAGTCAGATTCTCACACTTAATCACCTTTGATGCAGGGTTAAGATCATTAACCTACTTGTGATTAATTAGATGTTTTTGGTGTTTTTGTTTAGTGTTAAGTAATGAGGTTAAGCCATAATCATGGATTAAACAGACCCATTACACCATCCTAAAAGAAGGATGATAGATGAGAATGTTTAAGCTGAGGAAAGCTCCTCAACTTAATCCATGATTAGGGATTAAACTCATGACAAAACAAGCCTTTGATTAAGTGGATTTTATTTAATGATCTGATGATGAAGTGATTTTTATGATTTGTAAGACAACTTGAGGGGGACTTGTCCATTAACACTAGGGTTAGTCCTTCTTAACCACTTAAGGAAGAATTGGAACCCTAATGCAAGGCCCAAGTTACAAGTGTGATGTCTTGATACTTATTAAGTGAATTGATTAAGAGATTTAAACACCTTAAGGGTTCAAGACTTAGGATTAAAGTTATACACTCCATCCTAAGAGAAGGATGCAGGCATAAGCTTAGTCACAAAGCCTTAAAGCCTTTAGGGTTTAGTCTCTGATTATGAGATGAGAAGAGAAGACTCAAAGAGAGACACAAAGGTAAGACTATGGGGGACTAATCAAAACCCTAATTCATTATCATGCTTGGTTGATCCTAAGGTTTGTGAGGTTAAACAAGAACAGATCTTCAGAGGAACCACCAGGAAGCAGATGAACAAGATCAAGAGAAGCAAAGTGACTTGCTTCATTCAAGAAGTCAAGTCACTTGAAGAAAGAAGGTGGGAGGAAGAAGAATGAGCAAGCTCAAACTCAAACACAAACATAAATGCAGCAATGGATGCAAGAGAGATGAAAAGAAAGGTTATGAGAAGTGAAGGCAAATTCACTTCTCAAGTTACTTACCACCTGAAATGTTAGAAAGAAATGCAATGCAGTGCAAGATGACATGAAATGGCATGATGCTAGACCAAACCAGAAGCATGTTGATGATGATAATGATGCTATGAGGTGCTGCAAACAAGAGGCAGCACATGGAAATGTTCATACAAGAGCATGGATGCAAATGATGCAAGCTAAGGGGCATGAACAAGCATGAAATGTTATGAAGCATACAAGGCAAATGACATGGCAAATATGTAATGCAATGGTCAAACATGCTTTCTATATGTCTTAAGATGTCAAATGAATCACAAGAATGCACAAAATGCAAAGACAAGTCATGTTATGCAAGGAAATGCAAGAAGGATGCAAAAGAAAGCCCAAATTAGGGTTCAAGGATCAAACATCAAACAAAAACCCAAAACAGAAGCAAATCCTAAGATAAAAAATGGAAAATGGTACCCCAAAGAAACCCTAAACCTATAATGAGCCACTGCCCAAAGGAGAACTCTCAACTCTCAACCAAACTCAAGTTATGAATTTTCTAAGCTATTAGGGTTTTTTAGGGTTCTTAGCAAAAGAAATGCCAAACAATTAGAAAATGCAAGATCAAATCATGGCTATTTTACCCTAGAAACTACATGCTAAACATAAAACAATGCAAGAAGAATCAATGTCTCAACCTTCTCCAATAGGCAGAAATGAATTTTTGAATCCATGATCAAAATAATGCACAAAATATGATTTAATTCAATGAAAAATTCTTAAAGTGCATCAAGATCAAAAAAGAAATTTGGTTTGAAGGTTGGACAATGTTTCTAAATGTCTTAGAACATTTCATGAATTTTTTTTTTGTAATTTTTAAATACCTAAAAGTATTTTTAATTAATTAATTCCCATTAATCAATTAAAAATAATCTTTTAAATATTTAAAAATACTTTTTTAATGATAAAAAATAAAATAAAAATATTTTTGTGTCATAAAAATTATTAAAACTCAGAGGAAAAAGTTTCATAATTTTTATGTATTTTTTGCTATTTTAAAATAATTATGCAAATTAATTGAAATAAAAATGAATTAAAAATAAATTAAACTGAAGTATGCACAATGGAGGGATGAGATGCGCCCAGGGTTTGAATCTGTTGACTGGCGCGTGATCTTGTGGCCAGGATTGGTTCTGAGTTAATTACATTTAATTAAAACTAATAAAAGAATTAGGGCTAATCAAAGTGATCTGAGCCCTTCCCTCGCGCGCGAAGTCAACAAGTCAATGGCAATCAAAGGTCCAAATTCAAACTAACATTAATTACGTGATTAGGGCACAAATGACTCTCAGGTGGCCGGAGAAGACTTCCGGTCGTCTTCTCCGGCCAGCACCTCCCCTGAAAACTCCCAACTCTCTCAAATCGTATCAAAAATGAAAAATAAAAACTGGGAAATGATCCTCACATCCTCACGAATCAAACCCCTATCTCAAAACAAATTTATTCTTCCTAAACAAGCTGAATCGAAAGAAAGAAAAACTAGGGCACGCAAGCTTCAGAGACAAATTAAACTCTCAAATCTAAGCCATTTTCAAAACCAATGATACCAGGATGATCAGTGAAGCAAATAGAACAAGTTTGTAACAAGAAAAACAATTTCTGGAAAAATAAATTTCAGGCTACCTGAGATTCGAAGCTTTCAGTTTGAGGACTTTCTGGCCACCTCCCCTTGTGCAATCTACTCTACTTGATCCCCAGATGATGTTTGAATGCTCAATGAGAGTTTAAGTTGGCTGGATAGTGAGTTTCGAAAGCTCCTGCTCAAGCTTGGTCAGAAATGGCAATGGAGTTTCTGGAGGTTTCAGGCCATTGTGAATGATGGTTTGTGGTCCTGAGGATGAATGGAGAAGGTCTGTGGTGTTTGTTGGTGTGTTTGTGGTTTGTGGAAGGAGATTCGAAAGAAAATGCAGCTTGGTGTGAGAAATGGCTATGGAGTATTCTGGTTGTTTCAGGCTTGGGTTCTTGGTGCTGGGTGGTCTATGGAGCAAGGTGAGTTGAATGGTGAAGTTGGCTTGAGTGTTTGGTGGCTGTGCAAGCAGATTCGAAGGAACTTGCAAATGGGAGTGTTTTTGTGAATGTTGTGAATGAGGATGTTTCAGGCTGGCTTAGTACATGAAATGGCTTGCAAAATGATATGTTATTTTAATCCTATAGGTCAGATGATGTGACCTGGCCTATAGTGATTGGTAAGTTTACTTTTGCATAAAGTCCAACTTTTGTGTAAGGCAAGTATGGTGAGGTGCTAGGCAAGTACAATGGGCATGGGCTGCGCAGCATGATGAGTGTGTGAGGCTAGCTTGATTCAAGGACCAATGCAGCAAGTTGGTGAAGAGAAATGAGTGGTTTTGCAACTTGTTATAACTTTGGTTCACATGTGATTTTCTTGTTCCAAAAGTCATGAAACATGAGCAATGCCTAGTTCATTCTGAATTTTAGGACTTACATGATGTTTGTGTGCTGGTTTGTAGTGAATTAGAAGTCACATAATGCATTGGTTCATGACTTTGCAAAATTTCCATTTGAAGCATGCCTTGAAAAACAATGATTTTTGCCAACTTTGTCTTGCCATAACTTTTGATTCAAGAAGAGTTTGATCATGTTCTTGTACTTTTTGAAAAGGGAAAGATGAGATCTACAACTTTCATGACCAAAGTTTTTCCATTTGAAGCATTTTTGAATCATGAATCATGGCTTGAAAAATGACCTAAAATGATGCATTCTTGAAAAGTCAACTATGCCCAAAAAGTCAACATTTGCAAAAACCCTAAATTCTTGATTTCTATGAACTTCAACCTTCTTCCATGATCAAATAAAGATCATATACACTCAAAATGATGAAGATCACCCATTGGTTGGGTCATTGGGGGCCTCAGATGCCCTGATTTTACACTGACTTGTCTGAAAAGTCAACCCTTGATCAGATGACTTCCCCATGGAATTTCTTCATGAAAATTGATATGCATACTCCCTATACCATATAGAGACCAATGGAAACAAGAATGACCAAAAAAATTGGAGTTATGACCTCTGAAACCAAAACCATTTGCATGCAGGAGCTAGAGTGAGAGATGAAGATTTTTGTGATTTTTGTGAAAAAGTGATAAAATGAGAGAAATAATGGTTCGGATAAATATTGGAAGGTGAGAATGTGATAGGTGTGGTGATAATGGGGAGGTTAATGAGTTTTAATTTGGTAATGGGAGGTTACGGAAGTTGATTGAGAAAATGGGTGGTTTTTGGAAGTTATGGAGGAAGAAGAAGAAGAGGTTTCGAAAAGAAACAGTTCTGTTTCTCACGAATCCTATATTTAGGGTTGTCACGGTCGTGACAAGGAGGTGACGGTCGTGACACGCTAAATGAGCACGTCACGATCGTTAGGGGGGTGTGACGACCGTGAGAGTTTGTTTCGTTGAATAATTTCCAGAAAACACTATCTCTTACGCTTCATATACTTTATAATAATTTATTTTTTTCACTTCTCACTCAATAATACATTTAAACACCATATAATAATCTATTTCAACATAGTACTTTGCTAACTTGCATGGCACGAGAGATTTTTATAGAACATGAATAAATTCAAGCATAACAGTACATAGAATGAAAATATGTAAATTGATTAAAATGGAAAAAAATTTGGAACTAGAAGTGCATTGCATATGAAATTACATGAATGAAAATACGGTACGAAATTGTTTGCGAAAAATAAATCTAACTAGAAACGAAAACAATGAGAAAAATAAACTAAATCACTTATAGCATTTTCAAAAGCATTTCTTCAAATCTTCGATTGCGGAGTTCAAGTGATAGAATTGTTCACAGGTTATGTCAGTCAAACCTATAATGTCCAATCGCATGCTCTTAATGTCATCCTTAAATGAATTTATATCAGTTTGGTAAGCTTCAAGAGTGTTCATGATATTCTGTAAGTTGTTGGCATAATCTCCTTGATTCACTTCAGGGGTTTCAATAACTTCGTCAGTGTGGTCAATGTCATGGTAACCAGGAGGTGTCTCAGGGTCAGTTTCGACATCGGTCATTATATCATCTTTTATCTTGTAAGACTGAGGTGTTTCAGGAGTGGATGGATAATCAGGTGGGGTTAACTCATAAAGCCAGTTATCCTTATTGTGAACACTTACTCTAGCATGGTTTGGTAGTGTGAACAGGGTTACTACCTCATTCCGGATTAGGTACTCGAAAGGTGGATGTCCTAAATTCCTTATGATATGGCGATTAAAGTAGAAGTTAAGATTCATAGGACGGATGGTACCTAAACGGTTGCACCTGTGCAATTGGTACCTAAGTCCTAAGGCATCAGCAATCATGGTTACAAGACCTCCTACTAATATAGGTAATTCAGGTTCTTCTTGGATACGGGTGAAGGTTTGCATCATGAAAGGTACACCATTAACAGGCTGTCCATTAGTGAAACATGACATGATGAATATCTCATCTTTAGAGACTCCGGTAATGTTTTCTTCTTTTCCAAAGAAGGTGTGGGCAAGGATTTTATGGAAGTAACTGAGAGCAGGGTTATGTATTTCATCATTGTTCATGCTATTAGGTTCAGGGTGGTAGTTTCCGGTTAAAGTTCCCCAAAAGAAATCCAGCTCAATATCCATCAATTCTACCTGTGTGGTAGTAAAAGCAAAGGGTCCACTAGGGAATCCTAATAAGTCAGCTAGTTCTTTATGGTTAAAGTCATATTCTATTCCAAATAGGCGGAAACTGATAAATCCTTTCCTGAATCCAAAACCGCGCTCAGGTAGGTAAACTAAGGAGCTAAGGAACTCAAGGGTGAGCTCGCGGTAAGTCACAGGATGCTATCATGTATACCTAGGGTTTCCATAGTCTGATCATCCGGGTACAGGGTCAAATCCATTTGCCTCTGTGATAACTCTTCAAACTTCATTCTTTGGTTCCTACCTCTAAATTTGGTTTCCATATGGTTTATTGGTTGGTTAGCCATGGTTAGTGCAAATATGGAGGAAACAAATCAGGGGGAGAAGGAAAGTGGAAAAGACTTTTAGAAAATCTATAAAAAGTGATTTAAGATTAAAATAAGGAAATGAAATGCATAATTTAAAGGCAATAATAGTAATATGAAATAAAACTATAAAATGACAAAACAAATAAATAGTAAAACGATAAATAACAAAAATAATAGAATGATAAAGAGAATAATTTAAATAATTAAATGAGTAAATGGGTTGCCTCCCACTAAGCGCTGTTTTTATCGTCAAAAGCCTGACGTAATGCTTAGGTTTAGATTAATCAGGGGAATTAGTGGACAACTCTAAAAGCCTTAGATTATTTGCATAATCTCTATTTTCAACTTTATGATAATGTTTTAAACGTTGTCCGTTTACTATGAATGGTTCACTATTCCTACCCTTAATTTCTATTGCTCCACTCGGGAACACTTTAGTTATTTCAAAGGGTCCTGACCATCTAGATTTTAATTTTCCAGGAAAGAGCCTAAGTCTCGAGTTAAAAAGGAGTACAACGTCTCCCACACTAAATTCTTTCCTAGATAGGTGTTTATCATGCCATCGCTTAGTTCTTTCTTTATATATCTTAGCATTCACATAAGCATCTAGCCTTAATTCTTCTAATTCGTTAATGTCTAGGATTCGCTTTTCTCCTGCAGCATTATAGTTTATATTGAGAGTTCTAATCACCCAATAAGCTTTGTGTTCTAGTTCTACCGGGAGGTGACAAGATTTTCCATAAACTAATTTGAAAGGTGTAGTACCTATGGGTGTCTTGTAAGCGGTCCTATAAGCCCATAAAGCTTCATTAAGTTTAGATGACCAATCTTTCCGAGATATGGCGACAGTCTTTTCTAAGATTTGTTTAATTTCTCTGTTTGAGACTTCGACTTGTCCACTTGTTTGTGGGTGATATGGTGTTGCCACACGGTGTCTTACTCCATACTTAGATAGTAATTTGTCAAAGATTTTTGAAATGAAGTGCGAGCCACCGTCACTTATGACGAGTCTAGGCACACCAAATCTGGGAAAGATTATATTTTTGAAAAGCTTTATTACTACTCGTGTATCGTTCGTAGGAGAAGCTATAGCTTCAATCCATTTTGAAACATAATCAACAGCTACGAGTATGTAATTATTACCGAAAGATGATGGGAATGGTCCCATGAAATCTATTCCCCAGACGTCAAAGATTTCTACTTCTAATATTCCTTTTTGAGGCATTTCATCTCTTCTTGAAATATTGCCGGTGCGTTGACACCGATCGCAATTTATAACAGCGATGTGGACATCTTTCCATAGATTAGGCCAGAATAAACCGGCTTGCAAGATTTTTGCACAAGTCTTGGAAGTGCTTGCATGTCCACCATAAGGAGATGAATGGCATTGAGCAATGACATCTTCTATTTCTTCTTCGGGAATGCATCGACGAAAGATTCCATCGGGTCCTCTTTTGAACAATAATGGTTCATCCCAATAGTAATGTTTTAGATTGTGAAAGAATTTCTTTTTCTGCTGATAGGTTAGATCGGGTGGAAGAGCTCCTGCGGCTAGCTAGTTGACAATGTCAGCGTACCATGGCAGTCCTACAGTTGTCTGGATTGTTTCCACGGGTTCTGGTTCATTTATGTCTAACTGAACTAGGTCGCTTCCTATTTGTGCTATCAGCTGCTCATACGGAAAATCATCGTTAATCGGCACTTGTTCGGGTTTAATACCTTCTAATCTAGATAAATGGTCCGCTACGACGTTTTCAGTACCTTTCTTATCTTTTATTTCGAGATCAAACTCTTGTAAGAGTAAAATCCATCTCAAGAGTCCTGGTTTAGCATCTTTCTTAGTTAATAGATATCGGATAGCAGCATGATCTGTGTAAACGATTATTTTCGCTCCTACTAGGTGAGAACGGAATTTGTCAAGCGCAAAGACAACTGCTAACAATTCTTTTTCAGTAGTGGCGTAGTTCATCTGAGCAGAATCTAAGGTTCTACTGGCATAATAAATCGCATGAAGTTTCTTTTCCTTCCTCTGGCCTAGAACCGCGCCTACAACATAGTCACTCGCATCGCACATGATTTCGAAAGGTAATCTCCAGTCAGGGGGTTGCATGATTGGTGCGGTGATGAGGGCTGTTTTTAGAGTTTTGAATGCTTTAAGACAATCTTCATTGAATATGAACTCAACGACTTTCATTAATAAACCAGTAAGAGGTTAAGTGATTTTCGAGAAATCTTTGATGAATCGTCGGTAGAAACCGGCGTGTCCTAAAAAGCTTCGTATTTCTCGAACGGTTTTAGGGGGTTGAAGATCTTTTATGACTTCTATCTTAGTTTTATCAACTTCAATTCCCTTGTGTAACACGGTGGGAGAACTGACTTTAGTTATGTTGCGGATAGCAAGAGTCGCCACCGACTTTTATTTTATCCAAAGGAAAGGCATAAAAGAACAGGAAAGACCTTTTAAAAGATTTTTGGGTCCGGGGGGTAGGTTATGTAAAGGGAAGGTGTTAGCACCCTTTACATCCATGGTTATCCATGGGCTCTTAGTTACTTAGCTCACTTTAAAATGTTTTTGAAATGTGAAGTGTGTGAATAAAAATTTTCTTAAGTGTTTTATAATGATCCATGTACGGATGCGTATAAACCTTTGTTTTGAAAATTTGTTTGAAAATGTGAAGTGTTTGAAATGTTTTGAAGAGTGAGCAAGTATCTAAGAGGAACCTACCCTAAGTTTAAGTCTTTTTTGTTCTTGAATCCTTTAAGTGGTAAGACTATCCCTATTATTAAGGAATAGGTAGTCATTACCTTGGATGTGAGGGACAAGTGAAGGGTCATCTGTTATTTAGGCAACTGTGGGGTGTATAAGCAATTCGAAGGGACTATCATCTTTATTCGAAAGGGACAAGATCATTACGAAGGCAACATTCGAAGGGACTTGATCTTTTTTAAACTGTAGGGACTAGATGATGTGAAATTGAGGGACTTTGCTTTATACACCCTACTTGACCTTTTTGTATTAGGCAACATGAGAGGTATCCTTAAGAAGGTGAGATGGCGATCCAGGATCGACTTACGTGTGTGAGTGTATCAATTTAAATATTTATCTTGATATTAAGTGACCTAATTTCAATTTTTAAATACAAACATGTTTTTACACTCCCTATTTTACTAACCATAGCATTTAAAATAAAAAAAAAATTACTACAACTATTACATATGAGATACAATTACATAATAATAATTAAAATAAATTAAATAAGCAAATAGATAATAATAAATAATTGGGTTAGTAATAAAAAAAATAAACAATCATGTAATATATAAATAAATAAATAAAGGGGTTAATAGTAATAACATAAATAAGAATAAGATGAAAGAAATAGCATAATGATAAATAATAAATTAAAAGTTCAATTTTGAATGAATAATTATTTTTTAGATTTTTTATAAAAAGAAATAAATAATAAGTATTAATAATTCTAATATTTTAATTTTGGGTACATACATATAAATAATAAATTAATTTACAAAAATAAAGTTAAGATTTTTTTAATTGTTTAGAAGAGAATAAATTAAAGTTAATTATTTAATCCAATCTTAATTATATAAAAACTATACATAATAATAATATAAACAAATCATAAAAAAAAAATAGACATAATTGGAAGTTATATACAAATATGTTAATAATTATAAAATAATTAAGGTTTATGAAGTGAATTAGGGTTTACAAAAATAATTAGGTTTTTACATATAAAATTTTTTAGGGTTAAGTATTTAAAACATAATTAAATTATTTATACAAAAATATATAATATTAATGATATACTATAAAATAAATATTAAATAATTTCACTAATAAAAATTTGAAATTTAAAATATAAGTTTTTGTTAAATTATATACAAGAAAATAATAGTAAACATTTTTTATTTTAATATTTATTCATTAAATTGATTAAATCAAAATATAAGCAAATTAAATGAAATAAAATAAGTGATAAAAAACTTACCTGGGGCTGGGATTCGAACCCAGGCCCTAGGCTTTGAATATCCAAGACCAAACAGCCAACCACTGGGACAAGCCATGCGTTTGTGCTATGGAATGAGAGCCAAGGCGTTTTGTTTCATAACCTGTGAAAATCATAAAAAAAGAGCAAAACAATACAAAAATGGCCTGGGGAGTATTCGAACCCAGGACCATTAACAACACGCATACGCACACAAACCAGCTGAGCCAACATTGTCTTTTGAAACAAATATCAACACAATAATATAAAATATAATATCAAATTTTAAAATATGAATTTGGCGCCAGATGATCATCTTCAACCTTGGTTCCTGCAAATTCACCTGCGAAATCTCCTACAAGTTTTCCTGCGAATTTATTTTTGTAGCTAAACCTGCGAATCTTAATCATCATTAAAACTGCAAAGTTTCATCAAATTAATTGTATAAATATGATCCAGAGGTTGATTGGCATTGATCCATGGTCTTAGAATTCATTTATAATTGATAAATCGTAAAACCCTAAAACGGCCGAAGAACCCTAGCCATGGTGATTTCTCCATCTTGAACCTAAAATCAAATTAACTTATCCAGAAAGTATCCAAGCATCATCATAAACACAAACCAACAGTTAGTTTTCGTTAATAACATGTAAATCATTCAAATCGAAAAAATTTAAAACATGAACAATGTACATTCGATTTTCACAATTTAGGGCATGAATGAATGATGTTATGATCCAGAATCAATCCATGAACTTCAAGGAACAAGTTGCAACCTTTGGTTTGTCTTGAAAAGGACTCTAAGTGCCAAACCGAATTGGAGTTTTTTGTGTGAATTTTGAAACTTTGCTCTTACCTTTGGAGGCTGAATTTTTTCGTCCCTATGCATTGTGATGAGTTTGTATACTTATAGAAGAATGGAATTAGGTCAAAATAACATGGATTTATGGGCCTTGATGGATACCTTGAGTGTGAAGAAATCTCCTTGCCAAATTAGTCAAAAAATCAAATATTTTCATGCTATAATGCCTTAGCACGAATTTGGATGGTTTTGAATCAACTTAAATGGTCATTAAGAGTTTCTAGAAGAAGAATCACTTTTAAATATTCAATTTTCATATTTTATTTTGATTTAAAATGATTTTAAATGAATAAAATCAAAAATAAATAAATAAAAATAATAAAAATCTGAATAAATGAGGATTGGGTCGTGCATGATGTCATATTGAAGTTTGGATCACAAAATTGCAAGCCCATTTGGAAGAAATTGGTTTTAAGGCCCTATTTGCTTCATAAACCTCCCAAAAATTTCCCAACTTTGCAAGGGCACAAATCCTTCAATTTTAATGCTATGAGGGTGTTCTTGGACATTTTGGAAAGCTTAAAGAGTCCTCTAACCAACCTCATTGGTTTCATGTCCATATCATTTACCATTCTCAAGTTATGCCCTTTTGAAGTTGTTGACTTTTTGTTGACTTTTAAAAGGACCTATAATGTCTTAGCTCATACCCTCCAAATGAAGCATTTTTGGGCTTGGCTTGTGAGACACAAAGTTGTAGAGAATTCAATTTCCTTAAAAATGAGCTTTGGATGGAAAAAATTTGATGAAGCATGTGAAAGTTATGGCTGGTCAAAGTTCAGTTGACTTTTCCTAAGGAAACCCTTAATTTAGAAACTCCTGATTCTTGATGATCTGAAATCTCCTTGATGAATCATGATCAATCCTTGATCAAATGATGAATTTTACTTCATATACTTGATGTTGGCAAAAAATCATGAAGTTTGACTTTGGTTTGACCACAGTTGACCTCAGTTTGACTTTTTAACTGCTTTGACTGATTTTGACTTATCTGATCATCTGACTGAGCAAACCTTTGAGAAAAGTTCTGAAATTTGTCATGGGGATTCTTAGACACATATAAGATGTTATGAAGCTCATTTGAAGTCTTGGAACTCCATTTAGCCTGATTAAAGTCAAAACCCTAGTTTTGGATGCACTGCTTAGGAGAATGCCTTGTCTGAGGGAATTGTCCAACTTCTGACCAATTGTGAACTTTGTGAACCTTGTGAACCATCATAAGATGTCTTGTGAACCTTGTGAACCTCATGGAGGGTCTTGTGAACCTTGTGAACTTCATAAAGTATCTTGTAGACTTCATGAACCTCATGAAAGGTCTTGTAAGTATTGTGAACCTTGTGAACCTTGTGAACCTCATAAAGTGTCTTGTAAACTTCATGAACTTCATGAAAGGTCTTGTGAACCTTGTGAACTTCATAAAGTATCTTGTAGACTTCATGAACCTCATGAAAGGTCTTGTAAGTATTGTGAACCTTGTGAACCTCATAAAGTGTCTTGTAAACTTCATGAACTTCATGAAAGGTCTTGTGAACCTTGTGAACATTCTTAGCACACAAAGTCTTGTATTGTGAGGGCAAATTTTGGGGTGCAACAGCTGCCCCTGTTCAATTTTCTGAAACCTGAGGGGTTAGATTGGTATATTTGCCAGTCGTGACCTAGAAGGTTGAAGGGGATTGAACACAAAAGCCCAAAAATTTGCACTCACCGGTGCGTAGGGTAGTATTGATGGCTGGTTGTATATGCTTGAGTGGGCTTAAAGATGCCACTTGGAGAAAAGTTCTTCAGATACATTTCTTGGAGGATAAAGCAGTCCAAAATATGAAGATATAATGATGATAGCTTTCAGGAAGATCAACAACGTCCCGAGGTAATAATATGCTTTCAGGAGGATAAAGCAGTCCTGAGGTAATAATATGCTTTCAGGAAGATAACAACGTCCTGAGGGAGTGATATGCTTTCAGAAAGATAAACAACGTTCTGAGGTAATAATATGCTTTCAGGAGGATAAAGCAGTCCTGAGGGATTGATAGCTTTCAGGAGGATAACAACGTCCTTAGGAAATGATATGCTTTCAGGAGGATAAACAACATCTTGAGGTAATGATAATATGCTTTCAGGAGGATAAACAACATCCTGAGGTGATGATATGCTTTCAGAAAGATGAACAACGTTCTGAGGTATAAGAAGCTTTCAGGAGGATAAACAACGTCCTGAGGAAATGATAACCTTTGGGAAGATAAACAACGGCCCAATTGTCACAATTTGTTAATGAAATTTGTCTGCTGGAGAATTAACCTGAAAACAAAGTAGCATTCTGTATGATAATATTAGTTTATACATTATGTATGCATGTATAATATGATGCACTTAAGTAATGTATTATGTATTTATGTATATGTATGGTATGATGTAAATGATGTATATATAATATGATGCTGCCTGAAGCGTCTGGATATCTTCGTATAACAACTGCTGGCCAGGGAAAATAAATCCCGATTTGTTGCTAAAGAGTATGAGGAACTCGTTCCCGTCTTGTTTGATAATAAGGTATACATAACCTCCCGTCTTCGTTTGATAGTAGGGTATACATAACCTCCCGTCTGCTGGGGATAGTAAGGTATATATAACCTCCCGTCTTCGTTCGTCGTACTCTTATTGGAAAGTGAATTCCCGAATATCCGTATGAGGATAAAAGAGATGGATATAAATTCCAGGGGAGATGTGACTTTATGAAGATGGATTTGCCCTACCGGGGGATTTGTAGCTGTCTTGTAGGGATGAACCGGCGAACCTTCGTTGAATTCCTTCCCTCGTTCGTCCTTAGTAAATACTATTACTGCATTTTCATGCATTTCTGGTAAACATCAATCATATTTAAAATCATACATACATTCAAACACAACCAATGGACGTTCCGCTTATATAAATAGGGTAAAAGTAAATCTGGATTCAGAGGGAAAAGTAAAGCTGAACTTGAAAACAGAATCGTTTCAACTTCGAGAGTGTATAACCAATTGGATTTAGAGCTCCTGAAATTTTTAACTTTCCTGCATACCTTCCCAGAAATCCTCATAGCTGGATCTGAAGACATGATACTGACACCATCTGATACTACTGTCGTAGACAATTAATTTCCATCATGGTTTCAGATGAGAATCCAATATGAACCATATACGCTCCGGGTATTAGATTTGGAAAGAGAGAGTTGCCCCTTGGTTGAAGATGAATTGTCCCATAATGGAAGTTTCTGAATGGAGCTACCTCAGGAGAACTAAGCAGAATGCCCCATAATAATATGCCCTTGACATCATGAACTTTGCAGTGTTACCCTTGGTAATTCAAATATATGAGAAGAGCTGCCCCTGGCTATTAAGCACTGTTGAATCTGGAACTGATTGCCCCGAATGATTTGAACAGTAACTTGGTATGCCCCCTTGATTAGGAAACAATGACCATGCCCCTGGCATTATGAATTCTGTAATGTTACCCTCGGTAATTTAGACAGATGTGGAGATCTGCCCCTGGATACTTAAACATAACTGAATCCTATCCTGATTGCCCCACATGAGTTAGGCAGTATCATGGCCTGCCCCCTTGATTGGGAGATTATGACTATGCCCCTTTGTATACATGGACTTTGATCCAGGAAGCCATCTTGTTTATCATAAGGACTTTGAACATTCATCCTGTAAGTTTCTCTGTTTATCAAACACTCAAGTATATGCAAACAAATATATTCAAAAATGCAATGCTTATGTCTGTCTTGAAATTTTGAAAAAAAGCTTCTTTTTTTTTTAGAAAAACAATTTTTTATGAAAACTGTGACATTAACTCTAGTTTTATAATAAGCCCTAAAGGAGTCAGGATACCTTTTTGTAACAGTACGCTTTCAAACTAACCATGCTTCAGTTAGGACTTTTAAAGGGTTGTAACGTGGCCTGGTTAATGGTTTAAGAAACAAAAGATAAAGGCTCAAATTTATTTGTACCCAACCCATTCTCCATGATGTTCTTCAGTCCTATACTCAGTTAACTTATGCATTGAGGCTCAAATGAGTTTGGAATTGTAACACTGACATTTGTGATGGTTCAGAAACCCAAAATTTATTTGAACATTCCGTCATCTTTCTTTGTTGAGGATTCATAGTGACCTTTTTTTTTCTTTTGACTTTATTATCCCTTCTTTTTGCCTGAACTGCTTATTTCAAGGTTACAGTCAGCGGGATGTCTTAATGTTTTACTAAGTCTACTTCATAGGTTTTGACTTAGCAAGACTGTTCTTTTGCTGGATATTGACTGTCAGATTTAATGATTACAGAGAACCATCATTAGTTGTGTACAACACAGATAATTGGCATATTTGAGTTAACTGAGTAACTACCCTGCCCCAGGTTATGAATAAGGGTTTTAATTTGTGCGAGAATAAAAACTCCTACTTCTTAGGCTCAAAAGGGTTGACTAGGGATTAACTTCCTTATATCTCCACTGTTTAGGAATTGAAACAATGCCTGTACATCGCCAGCATAGTCTATTCAAAAGCATACTGCCTAATATTATGGTATTGTTTTCGTCATCCTCCCTCTACAGGCTTATAGCTTTATCAGGAGTTAAATATCACAAGATAGAAATAAGAAGCATAATTCAAAATATAGTGGAACGAATGGATTAATTCAAGACAAACATATGCAATGCATTAATGAAAACAAAAGTCTAACATAATAGTAAGTGTTCAAACAAATAAAAGAAATTACAAATGAAAATTCAAATGTTGTCCCATCCAGTTGGCTGAATGTCCTCAATTGCAATCTGTGAACTTTGAGGAGCAGTATACTTCACCATGAAATCAAATTTACCACTTGGATGTCCCAAGGTGCCCCATATCTCAACAGGAATAGGTATGCTTCCTTTCTTGCTACACTGGGCAACTTGTCTTACAGCTTCGGTGTTTGATGGGTGATAGTAGAATTCAACTTGACCTTCTGGAGTAACCTCTAGGATTCCTTTGTCAATCAGGTCTTGGATCTTTTTCTTCAATGTCCAACAACTATTAGTATCATGTCCAGGACAGTTGGAGTGATACCCACACCTTGCCTTGGGATTATAGCGAGGAGAGGAAGTTTTAGGATTTTGAGGATAATTTTTCAAGGAAATTAGCTTCATCTCCAACAAGCATTGCAGAACTTGTGACATTGGAGTGCTGAATTTGATAAACTGTCTTCTACATCCCTTGTGTTGAGGTGGATTAACTTTACCATGTCTTTTTTCTTTAACTGAAGAACAATCAGTGGGAACCGGTTTCTTACCTTCTTTTATCCTCATCTTCCTTTCAACCAAATCAACTTGTTTTAACGGAGGTTGATTGACAATTAGATTCCTGACTCCGTTACTTTGAAGTTTTTGGACAAAGGTTCTCAGCTCTTCTTGCCCCTGAGCTAAACTTTGGATAAGAGCCACCTGGCCACTCATCTGGATCCTCATTTCTGTTATCTCAGGTTGCAATTGTTCCAACTGACCTTCCTTGTTGTCCTCAGGACTCTTCTTCTTAGCCAGCAGTGTCTTTAATTCATCTTGCCCCTTGGAGAAGTTCAGAATCAACTCTTGGAATTGTGCATTCTGTGCCTGGAGATCTTTGACCGTTTGTTCAAGAGCCATTGCTGAAATAAACAGCGAGAAGATAAGAAACCTGTGCACAAGAAACCTGTGATGCAATGATATGATATGCAATGTTTTCAAGGACCGCAAGACTTAAATTTGCTTAAACCAACAAGAAGGTAAACTTTTATTAGTAATAAATTTGTTTTGCCTCTTGGGCTTACAGAAAATGAAATGACATAAATACAAGAGATGGGGTTTTAAGTCTCCCATGGACGTTTCCTCTTTGTGTTGAGGTATGAGTTGAGATTCCGTTCCTCATGAAGTTGCTTTGTTAGTTCTAGGATTCTTTCTTGGCTTACTTTGTAATGAGCCTCGAAAGTATCCCTTTGCTCCTTCAACTGGATCCAGGATCTCTGTAAGTCTTCCATGTCAGTAGGCATGTCTGGGTGAAGGATGGTATAAGCAGTGTCTCCTTCAACAACAGGTTTCATGGTAACTGGAAGGATAGCAGGATATGGCATCATGAGAGTCTGAGCACGAGATCGCACCCGTCTGAGATAAGCCTCCATAGGAATAGTGTACTTAGGCTCTAGAGTCTTGCTGTCAACCTTGTTTACTTTTCCCCATGCTCGTATGAATCTCTGACGGTAACCTTGGAGATCGTTGTCGTAATCAAACACAATGCCCTGAATCAACATGTCATGTGGGCCATCACTCCGAGCGTAACCAAACTGTCGTAAAGCTAGAGAGGGGTTGTAGGTAATGCCTCCTCTTATGCCTAGAAGTGGCACATTAGGAAACTCCCCACAACGGTCAATGATAGTGACATTCTCCATAGATCTGGAGCACCAATGGATATCTGAATAAGAGAGTGACATGATCCTTTTAAACCATCTGAACCCTTGGTCATTCTTTATTACTGAGCGAGGAAGGTGAGAAATAAACCACCTAGATAGCAAAGGTATGCAGCACATCAGAGTTCCTCTTGCTTTTGTAGTACGAGTATGAAGAGAGTGTAGGATGTCTCCAAGCAATGTAGGCACTGGATTGTGACTCAGGAATATGTTGATGGCATGAACGCCTATGAACTGATCAGGATTGGGGAACAACACTAAGCCATAAATTAGCAAGGCTAAGATCTCCTCAAAAGCATCATAGCTCATAGCTTTCAAGAACACTTGAGCTTTATCCATTAATACCTTAGCAAGAATACCCTTAACTCCGCTTCTTGTTTCTAGAACAATGTCAGACTTCTTCAGATGTAGAGCTGCAGCAATGACTTCTGGTTTAAGCTCCTTCTCCAAGCCTGTGAAGGGTCTTTGATCAAGAACAGGTATACCCAGAAGTTTAGAGAACTCTTCCATTGTAGGAACCAGCTGATAATCAGGGAATGTAAAGCAATGGTGCTTAGGGTCAAAGAACTGAAACAGGACACTCATCATGTCTTCATTGAACCCTGAGGTGACTAGATCCAGTAGGTGACCATGTCTCTTGATAAATTGGGAGTGTTCAGACACTTGAGAAACCAACTCTTTAAGTTTAGCAGGTATCCCTACAAAGTTGATCCTGATAGTGTTTCTACGTGTGGAAGCCATGACCTGCAACAAAGAACAAAGATAAATCCTTTGGTCCTTGAAATGGTTAGTGAAAATGCTATGCTTATGATGCATGATGATGCTATGATGTTATGCTCAATCACAAACATGTGGCACACACAAACAAGTCACACAATAGCCCTAGGTTTGAAGGCTTGCATGAGGTTTAAAGGTAAGTACCCTCCCCTGAAGTTTAGTTGGTTCATCCTGTCCTATAAAGTAACCAGGTTCTAAGGGATCTCAATATCATTGATCCTTCACAAGGGTGGTTGTTCAGTAGGCAACTTACTTGCCAACCAAAACCCTCCAAGTTTAGAATCTCAATGAGTGTAGCATCGAGTATCAACCAACTTCAGTCTTCACCAAAGCCAGTTATCTCACTACTTTCTAAAGGCCAAGATGGGATGACTAGGGTTCTAAAAGTCAGTTAGTGTATTGACAACATATGACAGCCTCATATTATCCTAAACTTTACTTAAGGAACATAAGCACCAACCAAGAAGTCACACTAACTATGGCCACCAGATCAACCATATCGGTATACGCCGTACAGTTTCCTTTGTCTATTGCCATTTACCTAAGGTACACTAGATCCGGGTTAGGATCTTTCACACATAAGAGCCCAACAGATAAGTATGAAGCAAACAAGACAAACAATTTTAAGTGATCTAATTCCTAAGGGTACCCCTCTTTTATTAAAGCCCCAGCAGAGTCGCCAGTTCTGTAACACGGTGGGAGAACTGACTTTAGTTATGTTGCGGATAGCAAGAGTCACCACCGACTTTTATTTTATCCAAAGGAAAGGCATAAAAGAACAGGAAAGACCTTTTAAAAGATTTTTGGGTCCGGGGGGTAGGTTATGTAAAGGGAAGGTGTTAGCACCCTTTACATCCATGGTTATCCATGGGCTCTTAGTTACTTAGCTCACTTTAAAATGTTTTTGAAATGTGAAGTGTGTGAATAAAAATTTTCTTAAATGTTTTATAATGATCCATGTACGGATGCGTATAAACCTTTGTTTTGAAAATTTGTTTGAAAATGTGAAGTGTTTGAAATGTTTTGAAGAGTGAGCAAGTATCTAAGAGGAACCTACCCTAAGTTTAAGTCTTTTCTGTTCTTGAATCCTTTAAGTGGTAAGACTATCCCTATTATTAAGGAATAGGTAGTCATTACCTTGGATGTGAGGGACAAGTGAAGGGTCATCTGTTATTTAGGCAACTGTGGGGTGTATAAGCAATTCGAAGGGACTATCATCTTTATTCGAAAGGGACAAGATCATTACGAAGGCAACATTCGAAGGGACTTGATCTTTTTTAAACTATAGGGACTAGATGATGTGAAATTGAGGGACTTTGCTTTATACACCCTACTTGACCTTTTTGTATTAGGCAACATGAGAGGTATCCTTAAGAAGGTGAGATGGCGATCCAGGATCGACTTACGTGTGTGAGTGTATCAATTTAAATATTTATCTTGATATTAAGTGACCTAATTTCAATTTTTAAATACAAACATGTTTTTACACTCCCTATTTTACTAACCATAGCATTTAAAAAAAAAAATTACTACAACTATTACATATGAGATACAATTACATAATAATAATTAAAATAAATTAAATAAGCAAATAGATAATAATAAATAATTGGGTTAGTAATTAAAAAAAATAAACAATCATGTAATATATAAATAAATAAATAAAGGGGTTAATAGTAATAACATAAATAAGAATAAGATGAAAGAAATAGCATAATGATAAATAATAAATTAAAAGTTCAATTTTGAATGAATAATTATTTTTTTGATTTTTTATAAAAAGAAATAAATAATAAGTATTAATAATTCTAATATTTTAATTTTGGGTACATACATATCAATAATAAATTAATTTACAAAAATAAAGTTAAGATTTTTTTAATTGTTTAGAAGAGAATAAATTAAAGTTAATTATTTAATCCAATCTTAATTATATAAAAACTATACATAATAATAATATAAACAAATCATAAAAAAAAAATAGACATAATTGGAAGTTATATACAAATATGTTAATAATTATAAAATAATTAAGGTTTATGAAGTGAATTAGGGTTTACAAAAATAATTAGGTTTTTACATATAAAATTTTTTAGGGTTAAGTATTTAAAACATAATTAAATTATTTATACAAAAATATATAATATTAATGATATACTATAAAATAAATATTAAATAATTTCACTAATAAAAATTTGAAATTTAAAATATAAGTTTTTGTTAAATTATATACAAGAAAATAATAGTAAACATTTTTTATTTTAATATTTATTCATTAAATTGATTAAATCAAAATATAAGCAAATTAAATGAAATAAAATAAGTGATAAAAAACTTACCTGGGGCTGGGATTCGAACCCAGGCCCTAGGCTTTGAATATCCAAGACCAAACAGCCAACCACTGGGACAAGCCATGCGCTTGTGCTATGGAATGAGAGCCAAGGCGTTTTGTTTCATAACCTGTGAAAATCATAAAAAAAGAGCAAAACAATACAAAAATGGCCTGGGGAGTATTCGAACCCAGGACCATTAACAACACGCATACGCACACAAACCAGCTGAGCCAACACTGTCTTTTGAAACAAATATCAACACAATAATATAAAATATAATATCAAATTTTAAAATATGAATTTGGCGTCAGATGATCATCTTCAACCTTGGTTCCTGCAAATTCACCTGCGAAATCTCCTACAAGTTTTCCTGCGAATTTATTTTTGTAGCTAAACCTGCGAATCTTAATCATCATTAAAACTGCAAAGTTTCATCAAATTAATTGTATAAATATGATCCAGAGGTTGATTGGCATTGATCCATGGTCTTAGAATTCATTTATAATTGATAAATCGTAAAACCCTAAAACGGCCGAAGAACCCTAGCCATGGTGATTTCTCCATCTTGAACCTAAAATCAAATTAACTTATCCAGAAAGTATCCAAGCATCATCATAAACACAAACCAACAGTTAGTTTTCGTTAATAACATGTAAATCATTCAAATCGAAAAAATTTAAAACATGAACAATGTACATTCGATTTTCACAATTTAGGGCATGAATGAATGATGTTATGATCCAGAATCAATCCATGAACTTCAAGGAACAAGTTGCAACCTTTGGTTTGTCTTGAAAAGGACTCTAAGTGCCAAACCGAATTGGAGTTTTTTGTGTGAATTTTGAAACTTTGCTCTTACCTTTGGAGGCTGAATTTTTTCGTCCCTATGCATTGTGATGAGTTTGTATACTTATAGAAGAATGGAATTAGGTCAAAATAACATGGATTTATGGGCCTTGATGGATACCTTGAGTGTGAAGAAATCTCCTTGCCAAATTAGTCAAAAAATCAAATATTTTCATGCTATAATGCCTTAGCACGAATTTGGATGGTTTTGAATCAACTTAAATGGTCATTAAGAGTTTCTAGAAGAAGAATCACTTTTAAATATTCAATTTTCATATTTTATTTTGATTTAAAATGATTTTAAATGAATAAAATCAAAATAAATAAAATAAAAATAATAAAAATCTGAATAAATGAGGATTGGGTCGTGCATGATGTCATAGTGAAGTTTGGATCACAAAATTGCAAGCCCATTTGGAAGAAATTGGTTTTAAGGCCCTATTTGCTTCATAAACCTCCCAAAAATTTCCCAACTTTGCAAGGGCACAAATCCTTCAATTTTAATGCTATGAGGGTGTTCTTGGACATTTTGGAAAGCTTAAAGAGTCCTCTAACCAACCTCATTGGTTTCATGTCCATATCATTTACCATTCTCAAGTTATGCCCTTTTGAAGTTGTTGACTTTTTGTTGACTTTTAAAAGGACCTATAATGTCTTAGCTCATACCCTCCAAATGAAGCATTTTTGGGCTTGGCTTGTGAGACACAAAGTTGTAGAGAATTCAATTTCCTTAAAAATGAGCTTTGGATGGAAAAAATTTGATGAAGCATGTGAAAGTTATGGCTGGTCAAAGTTCAGTTGACTTTTCCTGAGGAAACCCTTAATTTAGAAACTCCTGATTCTTGATGATCTGAAATCTCCTTGATGAATCATGATCAACCCTTGATCAAATGATGAATTTTACTTCATATACTTGATGTTGGCAAAAAATCATGAAGTTTGACTTTGGTTTGACCACAGTTGACCTCAGTTTGACTTTTTAACTACTTTGACTGATTTTGACTTATCTGATCATCTGACTGAGCAAACCTTTGAGAAAAGTTCTGAAATTTGTCATGGGGATTCTTAGACACATATAAGATGTTATGAAGCTCATTTGAAGTCTTGGAACTCCATTTAGCCTGATTAAAGTCAAAACCCTAGTTTTGGATGCACTGCTTAGGAGAATGCCTTGTCTGAGGGAATTGTCCAACTTCTGACCAATTGTGAACTTTGTGAACCTTGTGAACCATCATAAGATGTCTTGTGAACCTTGTGAACCTCATGGAGGGTCTTGTGAACCTTGTGAACTTCATAAAGTATCTTGTAGACTTCATGAACCTCATGAAAGGTCTTGTAAGTATTGTGAACCTTGTGAACCTTGTGAATCTCATAAAGTGTCTTGTAAACTTCATGAACTTCATGAAAGGTCTTGTGAACCTTGTGAACTTCATAAATATCTTGTAGACTTCATGAACCTCATGAAAGGTCTTGTAAGTATTGTGAACCTTGTGAACCTTGTGAACATCATAAAGTGTCTTGTAAACTTCATGAACTTCATGAAAGGTCTTGTGAACCTTGTGAACCTTCTTAGCACACAAAGTCTTGTATTGTGAGGGCAAATTTTGGGGTGAAACACCTTGTCAGATATAACGTGACCTAATACGATTCCTTCTCTGACCATAAAATGACATTTCTCCCAGTTAAGCACGAGGTTTACTTTTACACATCTTTCTAACACCATTTATAAGTTTGATAGGCATCCTTCAAAACTTTGCCCGCATACAGAGAAGTCGTCCATGAACACTTCCATGATGTTGTCTATAAAATCTGCGAAGATTGACATCATACATCTTTGAAAGGTTGCAGGAGCGTTGCATAATCCAAAGGGCATTCGTCTATAAGCGAACGTTCCATATGGGCATGTGAATGTTGTCTTCTCTTGATCATCTGGATGGATAGGGATTTGGAAAAATCCTGAGTAACCGTCAAGATAACAGAAGTATGAATGCTTGGCTAATAGTTCTAACATTTGATCTATAAAGGGTAGTGGGAAATGATCTTTTCGAGTGGCTTTGTTTAGTTTACGGTAATCTATGCACACTCTATGTCCCGTCACTACTCTTTGCGATATAGATTCGCCTTGAGCGTTTTTCACAACAGTGATACCTCCTTTCTTTGGCACTACATGTACTGGACTAACCCATTCACTATCGGAGATTGGATATATTATTCTGGCATCTAGTAGTTTCTTAACTTCTTCTTTCACTACAGTGCTAAGGATTGGGTTAATTCTTCTTTGAGATTCTCTGGAGGTTCTGCAATCTTCTTCTAGCAGAATGCGATGCATACAGACTGAAGGGCATATTCCTTTGAGATCAGATATGTTATATCCTAATGCAGTTGGATATTTCTTCAAGACGTCTAAAAGTTTCTTTGTTTCTATAGTTCCTAAACTGGAATTTATTATAACTGGTCTTTTACATTCAATGTCTAAGAATTCGTATCTTAGGTTATGAGGTATAGTTTTTAATCCTAATGTAGGTTTATCTTTACTTGGCATGGGATCCGGTGTGAGTGTTAAACTTTCGCTTAGACTATCGTCTTGATACGGTTCACGCCAATTATCATCTTCGAAAATCGGAGGGATTTGAATTTTCATTATTTCAGAATAGGTAGTTTCTTTCAGTTCCATTTCTCTTACACATTCGTCAATTACGTCCAATAGATAGCATGTATCCTCTATAGCTGGTGATTGTAAGAATTGTGTTAAAATAAATTCAACTTTCTCTTCACCTACTTCAAAGGTTAGCTTTCCTCTTTTTACGTCTATTATAGCTCCGGCGGTAGCTAAGAATGGTCTTCCTAGTATGATAGGTGTAGTGGAGTCTTCAGAGATGTCCATGATTATAAAATCAGTAGGGATGTAGAATTGTCCTATACGTACTGGGACGTTTTCTAGTATGCCTACAGGATATTTAACAGAGCGATCGGCTAGTTAAACAGACATTTTAGTTGGTCTAAGGTCTCCCATGTCTAGCCTTTTGCAAATCGTTAAGGGCATAACACTGATACTGGCTCCTAAATCGCATAGAGCTTTGTCAATGACGAATTTTCCTATTACACAGGGTATAGAGAAACTTCCTGGATCTTTTAGCTTAGGCGGAATATTATTCTGAATTATGGCGCTACACTCAGCAGTAAGTGTAACTGTTCCGTTATCCTCTATCTTTTTCTTATTGGATAAGATTTCTTTTAAAAACTTAGCATGCGAGGGTATTTGAGTGATTGCTTCTGTAAACGGAATAGTAATATTCAACTGTTTCAGAAGTTCAACAAATTTCTTAAATTGACCCGTCGTCTTGGAATTGGTTAATCTCTAAGGGTACGGAATTGGTGGTTTATAGGGTGGTGGAGGCACATAAGGTTGTTCTTTCTCCACTACCTCTTGATTATCATCTTCCTTTTCTTTTGGATCATTCACCACTTCAGTCGGCTTATCCGGTTTTTGGTACATGGCTGGATTGTCAAGTCTTGGATCGGTAGGTCCGTCAAGTTCCTTGCCACTTCTTAATATCACAGCATTGGCATGTCCTTTCGGATTAGGTTGAGGTTGTCCAGGAAATACTCCAGCTGGTGCAGCAGTAGGTGCTTGTTGTTGAGCTACTTGTGAAATATGAGTTTCAAGCATTTTGTTATGTGTAGCTAATGCATCTACTTTGCTCACTAATTGCTTAATCTGCTCACTAGTATGTATGTTTTGGTTTAAGAAATCCTTGTTCGTCTGAGATTGGTTAGCTATAAAGTTCTCCATCATCAACTCAAGGTTCGATTTTCTAGGGACATTAGGAGCAGTCTTTTGATATCCTGGTGGTGTAACTGGTGCTTGACCTGGTGCGTATAAAGCATTGTTATTCTTATAGGAGAAGTTCGGATGATTCTTCCAACCTGGGTTGTATGTGTTTGAGTATGGGTTTCCTTGAGCATAATTCACTTGATCAGTGGGAGTTCCTGTCAATAGTTGACAATCAGAAACTTCGTGTCCTGAAACTCCACATAACTCACAGTTAGGTGTTACTGCAGCCACGGTGGCTGTTGGTGTTGTGGCCAAGTTGTCGATCTTTTGGCTTAGTTGGTCAAACTTTGCATTGACTTGGTCCATACTACTCACTTCGTACATACCTCCTTTTGTTGGTTTCTTAGTTGCGACTCTCTCGTTTCCCCATTGGTAATGGTTTTGAGCCATACTTTCGATAAGTGCATAAGCATCATTATATTCTTTGTCCATCAATGCACCGCCTGCGGCAGCGTCAATCGTCATTCTTGTATTGTACAAGAGTCCATTATAGAAGGTATGGATGACCATCCATTCTACTAATCCGTGATGTGGACAAAGTCTCAGCAAATCCTTATAGCGTTCCCAAGCTTCGAATAATGATTCGCTTTCCCTTTGCTTAAATCCGTTGATCTGAGCTCTCAGCATAGCTGTCTTGCTAGGTGGGAAATATCTGGTCAAGAAAACTCTCTTTAGTTCCTCCCACGTGGTTACTGAGTTTGAAGGCAGAGATTGAAGCCAAGCTCTTGCTCTGTCTCGAAGTGAAAAAGGAAACAAACGTAGTCTAATAGCTTCTTGGGTAACTCCATTGGCTTTTACGGTATCTGCGTATTGCACAAAGATCGAAAGATGAAGGTTCAGATCCTCGGTAGGATTTCCGGCGAATTGATTTTGTTGCACGGCTGATATCAACGAAGGTTTTAGTTCGAAATCGTTTTGGTTGATAGCCGGTGCGGCAATGCTTGAATGCGGTTCAGCTTGCGAAGGACTGGCGTAATACTTGAGTGGGTGATTCTGTTCATCAGCCATCTCTGCGTCCTTTGATGTTACGACTGGTTTAGGTGAATCTAATTGAAGATCTGGAATATTGTAACTTTTTTCGTAATCGAATATCCGTCTTCTTACGTGTAAGAAGCGTTCCGATTCAGGGATTAGAGGTTGCAAGTCTTCGCTTTTAGAGCGAGTACTTGGCATACACTCGGAAATTAAATTAAATGAATTAAATAGTTGATACCTTAGTCTAGACAATGCTACCTAAAGTGCACTAGTAACTAAATTAAGGTCCCCGGCAACGACGCCAAAAACTTGATGGGCTAAAGACGTGTCTAATTATGTGTCTAGCGGTATCTGAACTGCAAGTGCACAGCCTATCGAAGTAATATTTAAGATTATCGATCCACAGGGACTCTATGGTTACTTAGTGCTAGATGAACTTCTAGTTTAGCTAAGGTGAAGGGTTGTCACGATTTTTGGTTGTTTTTAAAATATTAAAGGCGAGAATTAAATTTAAGTTTTAATAAAATAATACTAAGGCGGTCGGTATGTAATTATACTAACTTAGGCGGGTCAATCTAACCTAGGCTTATAAAGGTGTTTACTTAATCTATTCTGTAGAGGTTACCAGTTTAAATACCCTCAACTCACACTCTCGTGGTCTTATCTCAGATCTTACCCCTAAAGCCCTATGCCTGCTCTCGCTAGCCCATAAGTGTTTAGAGATAATTTTTGGAAACTTAGTAATTCTAATTTATTTTAAAGCGCTCTCGCTGTGTTTAATTTAAATGCCTAACTTTAGCTATCTGGTTAAAATCTCACACTCTCGTGGTCTTGACCTAACCTAATACTCTTTCCTTACTCTCGTAACGAAAAGGTCGATTTTAATTAAAAAGTATCAGCCAGAATGTTAAGTTATTAATTATTTTTAGCCTATGGTTAATTTTACTGATTAAGTTTGTTTTAACTACATACCGCCCTAAGGTAATTAGCTACTCATTTTTGTTGAACCAGACAGAGACAGAAAAACAATAAACAAAATATTCATGGCAGAAAAATAAATAAACAACATAAATATTAAATTTGCAATATAATAAAAACCTGGTTAACAATAAAATGGCAGACTCCTTCTTCCACAGACCGGAAAGCTCGGAGTAATTGGCGGAAATCGAAAATAAAGCAAAAATCTGAAGGTTTAGAAACAAGTAATTTTTATAACAATTTCCTGATGTTGGAAATTGTTATAGGTTGGGTTTCGATACAATAAGAATGAAAAACTGAAAATAATGCTGAAATAAAAGCAGGGTTGTAAAATAAATCGGCAGAGCTTCCGCAGGAAATTGATAGAAAAAATGCTCTGTAGTTTCTTCATAAAACTTAAGCTATTTATAGAACAATTAATGGGCTTGAAATTTGGACTTGTTGCATTGGGCCTTGTTGAAGCAGTGGAGGAAATATAGGAACGTGGCTAAAAAATAGGCAAAAACTTCTTCACGTAACGTTTTGACGTGGTCTCAGTCAAATAACCTACTTTTACACTTGTCACGGTCGTGACAAGATCTTCACGCTCGTGTCCCTTGCATTTTAAGTGTCACGGTCGTGACAAGGTCATCACGGTCGTGATTGCTTCTTTTGGGGTGTCACGGTCGTGACACCTTAGTGACGACCGTGAGTGCAACAATTATGCAGGTTTTTGCAGGCTTCTTCATTTCTTCATCTTTTTATGGTTGTTTTTGTTCCTTTTGCTCTTAATTCATGATTTAGCTCCATATATGATGTACCTGCAAAATGGTAAGAAAAACTCGAGGAATCGGGTGTTAAAACGATGATTATGCGATAAAACGTTAATGAAACTTAGCAATATAACCCATTCACTATCAGAGATTGGACATTATAGGTTTGACTGACATAACCTGTGAACAATTCTATCACTTGAACCCCGCAATCGAAGATTTGAAGAAACGCTTTTGAAAATGCTATAAGTGATTTAGTTTATTTTTCTCATTGTTTTCGTTTCTAGTTAGATTTATTTTTCACAAACAATTTCGTACCGTATTTTCATTAATGTAATTTCATATGTAATGCACTTCTAGTTCCAAAAAAATTTCCATTTTAATCAATTTATATATTTTCATTCTATGTACTGTTATGCTTGAATTTATTCCTATTATATAAAAATCTCTCATGCCATGCAAGTTAGCAAAGTACTATGTTGAAATAAATTATTATATGGTGTTTAAATGTATTATTGAGTGAGAAGTGAAAAAAAATAGATTATTATAAAGTATATGAAGCGTAAGAGATAGTGTTTTCTGGAAATTATTCAACGAAACAAGCTCTCACGGTCGTCACACCCCCCTAACGATTGTGACGTGCTCATTTAGCGTGTCACGACCGTCACCTCCTTGTCACGACCGTGACAACCCTAAATATAGGATTCGTGAGAAACAGAACTGTTTCTTTTCGAAACCTCTTCTTCTTCTTCCTCCATAACTTCCAAAAACCACCCATTTTCTCCGTAACCTCCCATTACCAAATTAAAACTCATTAACCTCCCCATTATCACCACACCTATCACATTCTCACCTTCCAATATTTATCTGAACCATTATTTCTCTCATTTTATCACTTTTCCAAAAATCACAAAAATCTTCATCTCTCACTCTAGCTCTTGCATGCAAATGGATGCCATTCAATTTAGAGAAGGTGATGCTGGAGAAACCCAGAGAGAAAGATTTATCCGATTCCAGAACCGCGGTGTGCAACCTACGCGTTATATCGACACTGAATGTTTGAAAGAGCTCGGAATGCTCAACAGTGTCAAGAACCTGCTTAAGAAGGTTAATCTGTGGGTTCTATGCAGTCAGCCTCAGCCCACATTCGAGTTGCTGACACTGGAGTTCCTAAGCTCGTTCTGTTACATCACCGGTTCCGGTTCTCAGAGTCAGCTTACCGGCGTTGCTAAATTCAGATTGTTTGGCCGGGAGTTTGAACTTTCGCAAACAAGGATAGCCGAGTTGCTAGGCTTCGCTCACGGGAATGAAGCTCACCTCCGCGTGCCGGATAATTTTAGTGAAACCGCTTTCACTTTATGGCACGACATAACCAATACCCGTGCCTCAGCCTTTCAAAGCCTCAATGCTACACACATCCACAACCCGGCAATCCGTTATTTCCACCGAGTCTAATTATGTGTCTAGCGGTATCTGAACTGCAAGTGCACAGTCTAATAGTAATATGAAATAATAGACACGTCTTCTGCGTATTGCACAAGTAACCTACTTATGTGCACTTACATCTTCAGAACCAAAGAATCAAGAAGGACTCTTTCTCCGTTGCAGTAAAGATCTGAACCATAGTGCCATTGTACAACATTGTCTTTGTCATATGGAATGGGTCCTGGCACCGTAATGGTGACTGGGCTAACTGCAGCAGAGGTGGGAACCGTTATTATTTGTGGATCATAAAAGATGGTGACAGGACTTCTGGTGGATGCAGGTGGTGATTGATTGAAGCTTGGTTGTTGCTGAAACTGTTGCTGAGATTGTTGTTGATAATTGTTGGAAACAGGGACCGTTGCAGGGTCATAATAGATAGTGACCGTGGAGACGTCGTTGTTGGTGGTTGTTGTAGTTGTAGAAGTCGATGCGAATGAACTGTTATTTGTTGAAGTGATGGAAAAGGTGGTTGCTGATTTTGTAGACGAGTCTGTAGGAACAATTGTCTTTGCAGCTGCAGGAGGAGTACTTGTTGTTGAAAAATGAGTTGTTGGTGTTGTAGAAGCGGTTGTTGTTATTTGCATAATACCTTCTTTGATCAAGCCATTGATGCCCTTCCTCAAGCTTGCACACCCGTTCACGGAAACCTTGCAAGATTCACAACAGGCCTCACAACCTGGAAACACCTGGAATTTTAAAAGCTGAGCTTTAACCTCTGCCAGAGTGTCGCTCCCTGGACTTCCATCCTGGTGCAAACGCGAAAGTGGCGCGGAAAGAGATAGAGTCGCCAGCCAGGCATTTTTATCCCGAAGGAACGGGAATGGTAATGTTGCACAAACCAGAAGAAAAGGAAGGACACAGGTCATGCGAACCAAAGAAACTGAGTTCGGGAGTCGGTTACGACCTGGGAAGGTATTAGCACCCCAGATCGTCCGCCGTACCCGACGGGATCCACGCTTGCAAAGAAAACTGCTTCAAAGGGTGTAGGAAAGAAAGTTGCTGCAAAAGAAAAGGAACTAGAACTGGAAAATGAACTGAGAAAGAAAACAAAGGGAAAATGTATAGAAAATAAAGATTGTGCTCGAACGGGCCCTACCCCGCTGCCTACGTACCTTATCTGGACAATGAGGATCAGAGTTGCCGTAGTTCCCCTAACTAGGGGTGGAAAAGATTGCTTGTGTCTTAAGGATTGAACTGCCTATGTCAATGCTCAGGTGTTGCAGGCTCGGACGACGAGTGCGTTACCGTCTTGCAAAATGACAAGTAGGAACAAGTTCGCGGACGGAGCGAAGGTGATGAGAAAAGAAATCCCGAAGGAGAGACGCTTATTGTTTGTCCAGTGTTTTTTGAGTTTTCTATGAGTGTGGCACAAGAAAGTGAATTCAAGCTCTTTTCCATGGAATGTGTACTTGCTACTACATTCCAAGATGGAATAATAGAACAAGCACACTCAAGTAAGGAGAAGATCCCCAAAACTTGGTTCTAGAGATTAGGGCCTAAGCTCACTAACTCGTTGAATTTATTAAGTGTTTTTGTAATTTTTGTGAAGAAGTCTTTTTTATGATTTTCTTTGTGAAAGTAGTCTCATGATTAGACTTGTACGTCATGCTAGACAAGCTTGTACTATCCCAAGATGGGAAGACTACAAGTGCCCCATGGAATAAGTCCATACACACAAGGCTACCTCAACCATTATTAAGTGTTTTTTAGGTTTTGGTTTTGAGATGAGAAGAGAAAGAAACAAAATGATCTTAAAGATAAAATCTAATGGGGAAAGTCTAATCCTAAAGTTATCATGCAAAGGTGGTCCTAAGGTTAGTGAGGTTTGAACTATCCTAAAGAAGAAAAGGAAAGAAGAAAGAAGAACTAGAATACAACTTACTCCTCTATAGGAGATAAGTTGTTTCTAAAATGGGGGAAGAATGAAGTTGAGCAAAGGATGGCATAAGGAACATCATACATGAAAGCAAAAGAGCAATAAAGAAAAGAGATGACAGCTTGAAATGTGAATAACATTCACACTTCCTACTTACCTTATGCAATTACCTGAAAATTGTAAGAAATATAAACAAGAACGAATTGGAATATAAACAAGCAAGAGATCCCATCAATCTAACACAACCAGAAGTGAATCACACCTATTACATACTAGGATCAAGTCAAGCAACCAATAGGAGTTGGCACAAGTGCCCTCCTGAACTAATGAGCAATCAAACATCCAGAAAGTATTCAAAACTAAGCAAGCAAACATAAAATTCAAATTAAAATGGAAAACAATCCCAAAAATTCTACAATTAATCATGAGAACACTTTAATCACATATAAACCACATATTAAAATCTCAATCCAAAAGTCAGAAGAAAAGTTAGTCAAATAATTGCCTAAAGTCCAACTCGGGTTTAGTAAACTTCAACATAAAACTACATGGCAAAAAGCAATCAAATAAATCCTAAAAATCATGAAATAAATCCTAGGTGACCTTCCACATGTTAAGGATCAGTAACAAAAAGAATCGTGCTCATTACTATTTTAAAACTCAAATTATAAAATCAGCAAGGCAAAGTATGCATAAAAGAAATTAACATAAAAGAAATAAAGTCAAGAATTATTATCAAGCGCAAAAGTTAATAAAAATTGAGAAATAAAATATGGAAAATTAAATAAAATTAAAAAGAATTCTCATGATTTTTCTCAATATTTTTCAATGTATCCAACTATTTTTAATAATTAAAAATGAAACAAATAAATAAATTGGAAATAAGATGAGAAAGGAACAATATAGGGGTGCATCAGTAAAACAAAAATGAACATCACCAAGGCAATAGACGGATGGGCCGAAACAGAGGAGGGTGCGGATAGAATTCGCGCTAGGCCCACTCAAAAATGAAAAAAAAAAAACAATAATCAAATAATTATTATCATTCTTTTTTATTAAAAAAACAGAAATGAACAAAAGTTATGTGACTTGCTATCAATCGGACTAAAGCCAAGTTAGTCACTAACGGACAAAACTCATAACGGACCACTCAGGTATCGCCACCTCATCATCTTCAACCTCATGCATGAGGATTTCGCAGCACACAACTAGCAGAAGAACAAGGAAATCGCATCAAACATCCGTGGACACACCAACTTTAACTCACCATAACTTCTTCAATTCTCAGTGAAATTAAAAAATTCTAAAACCAAAATCAGTCTATGAAATTAGAGGAACAACATCATGCCATTATTTTTCACAGATACTCAAAATTCAGAGAGATTCGAAAGCAACAAGATCCAACACCAAAACTGCAATGAAATAACAGATCTCGAAGCTCTTATTCATCTCAAACATCACACATCAAGCTCATTCATCATGAAACAGGTACAAAAAGGACAAGATCAAGGCAAAATCAAAATGATGCTCGTACCTGATGCGAAGCTTTTCTCAAGTTTGAAAGAAAACCAGAGGCTGTGCAAGCTTCCTTGTGCTCTCTCAAGGCCAAATAAAGGCCTAACACTTGATGATGAGTGAATAAATGATGAAACTGAACGCTGCTGGTCTTCACAGATTCACACAAATCCTCCACTATTAGATTCAAAATGTTGAAGATGATGTTGTGAATGAAAAATGACGTTGATGATGATCTGCCAATCCTTATGTGTTTCAGGAGGAAGGAACTCAGATTTGATTTCTCAAAATGATAAAAATGGGAGAATAAACTCAGTGTCAAAGAGTGGTAGCATGAGCAAGAATCTCCCCCTCTTCAATTTTGTGACCTTTTTTCCTTTTATGGCAAGGGTGTGCGCCCAAAATGAAGGGTGTTGGCTGCCAAGTTTGTTACCCCCAAACTGCAGAGCAACCGTGTGTTCTCTTCTTCATTTTTTTTAAAAACATTCACCTGTAGGAGGTGCATGATTACTACTGTGTCCCTGCATGTGCTATCTTCTTAATATTGAATGGCGGAATGAGATGATAATCAGAGGGTGGGGTTGTAGGATAACATGAGGCCGCACGGAAACAAACTGCACCTGATTTTCTTTTCTCACTTGGTGTAATGTGCGTGTGTGATAGTGGTAAAAGGTGTGACTCCCTTTTGTGAAGAGGAAGGTGGGGTAAGGCGTGTGCTAGCATGATTGTACCATGTTGATCCCTCTCACACACATGTGCCTCACTCTTGTACTACTTTTCATGTAAAAAATCAACTAAAAACAAACAAAATGTAAAAGGTGATGGTGAAACTTTTTGGGCACGAGATTAGTAAACAAGTACTATTAAAAAAAGTATGGAAAAGAAACAATGACATAAAAATATGTGACACACAAAAAATAAAAGACACCAATAGTAATTTGACACATGTCACATAAAACCCTAAAATGCACCAAAACTTCCAAAAATCATAGCTTGGGTTCTAAAAATGCTATGAAAGTGTTCTATGCCTTTTTGGAATGGGAAAATCGTGCTCTACGACTTTCGTGTTCACTGGAAAATCATTCGGAGCCTTTTTTGCTCATGAAATAATAGCTCGAAGTTTAAGGACAGATATTTCCAAAAATGGAAACTTCTAAATTTCCAAATTTAGCAACTCTTTGCATATTCCCGATTTTTGACATTTAAACTCGACTGAATTATTCCTTGACATGGTATGACCTCAAAAATTGATGATCCTGATTAAAAAAACTCTGAAATCCTCATGTTGACTTTTTTGATTGCAAAGTTGACTTTCTTGCTTCGTCTTCAAGTAACTGGACAAATTCTTGACTTCTTCAATGAATTTTTGCCTCAAATTTCATACATAGGCCATGCAGATCATATGAGAGCCTTTGACCACAAGAATTGGTCAAAGCTAAGAGGATATGAGGATCTGGCCCAAAACCCTAATCAGGATTCCCTCACAAAGGAGAAAACTGCATTTTTGAACTCCTGATGAAATTTCTCTCTTCTGAACTTTTAATGATGACCTTGGGCTTCATGCAATGCTACTTGGCCAATGACTTGACTTTAAAATCCTGAATTGTCTGAAAATTGATCATATGCCTTATGCTAGAACATGTTATTATTATGCCTCATTTTCCTATGCCAGATGCTAAAACAAATGATATGTTGATGTTATGCTTATGATTAAATGCTGATAAAAAAAGAGAGGGCAAATTTGGGGTGTTACAGCTGCCCCTATTCAAGCAACTGTTAATCTGAACAGGACGAAAGCACGGGCTATCGACCGTTCAAGATGAACTGTGGTTGAATACCAAGAAAACCTGAAATTTGCACTCTGCCGGAGAATGCAGAAATGGGAAAATAAACCCAACCAAGTGACTCTTTGGTGACTACAGTGAGGAGAAAGCAGACGAGCTCCTTCCAAGTTGAACCGATACTTCGGATAGAAAAACATAGACAGACAAGTCTTCTTTGAACGAACCTGTTACGCCAAGAGCTGGACACATGAGCTCTCTTCAAGCAAACCTGTTACGCCAAGATATAGACATACGCTCCCTCTTCAAACAAACCTGTTATGCCAGGACATGGACATACGCGCCCTCTTCAAATAAACCTCCTTCGGATAACCTGTTACGCCAGGACTGGTAGTGTATTAAAGTCTGTGGGATAGACATGCATAATCAGGATAGATGAACCCTCTTCATATATTATTCGTGGATATATGGTCTAAGACAGACGAGTCTTATCAAATAACCTGTTACGCCAGGTGTGACATTAGGATTGGACGAACCCTCTTCACAAATCTTGCGTAGATAAGTGGTGTCTGAGACAGATGAACCTCCTTCGGATAACCTGTTACGTCAGGACCGGTAACCATTTTGACGTTTAATCCCACCGTCAGGACTTCAATCCTCTTCAACATAGACGAGTATTGGATGATCATCAAGAGAGCACAGACGAGTGCCATAAGTCAATGATACAAACGAATATCAGACGATGATCTAAGAAATGCAAACGAGCGCTTCAGGCAATGATACAGATGAATATCAGCCACTGATACAGACGAATACCAGAAACCCAACATAGACGAGCATTTGGAGTAGCAATACAGACGAGTACCAGAAATCCAACACAGACGAGCAATTGGAGTAGCAATACAGACGAGTACTAGAGTGATTATCAAATCAACACATATGGATATAAGCTAACATGGACGAGTGTGAGGGATGATACAGACGAGTATCCAAACAATGCAAACGAGCTTCAAATAGATAACAAACACAGACGAGCGTTGGGGAATACAGACGAGCAACATGCAAATATCAAACACAAACGAGTGATGGGGCGTGCATACGAGCAAAAGCAACTATCAAACACCAACGAGTGTTGGGGGTGCATATGAGAAAAAGCAACTATCAAACACAAACGAGTGATGGGTCGTGCATACGAGCATCAAACAAATGCCTGATTGGCAACAAGAATCACAACTCTGCAGAGGAGAACCAGGTCAAGAGGCTTTGACACTTAACTCTGGTTAGGGGGTGAATAACTATTTGTATCATCACATTGACCAAAAATAAATTGGCGACTTCGTTGGGGAATATTTCAATGATGGGAGTGAAACCCAAACATGAACTCTGTGGGGAAATCGGGCATTCAGCTGCCTGCTGGGCATACTTCACTTGTGGAAATATAATCTGCTTGGGGATGAAAGGTCTTCAATTAGCCTTGGAGTTCTGCTGGGGATTCCACCTGCTCTAACTCAGCTGGGGAACATCCTTTTTGCTTGGGAGAGTATGATACCAACCTGAAAATCCTGCGACAACAGTATATACATATGTGCCCCAGGGACTTGCATGGTATGATTTGTTCATCCATCGTCACCCGATACTCAAAGATGGTTTTAAATGTTTCCCTGCAATGTCATTATATTTAGAAAAATCAACATGTTTCAAATGCAATGTTCTTTTTGCCAAAAATGCAGGACATTTTTGCAAACAAGACACAACACAGCTTTTGACTGAATATTCATTTATTGAGAGGCCTCTAAATAGGCAGAGTTTTACATCAGGAAGCAACTACCTGGAAAGAGGTAGCTACCAAAAAATTGAGAAAATAAACTATCCTAATGGCAATGTGCACGACATTCCAATGAGTTTCCTTCTTGCTATTACCAGCATGTCTTTAAAACTTTCTGTTCTTGCCTTTGCTTTTTTGAAGAAGATGAGGGGACTGATTCCTATCCTTCCGATATTGTCAGGCTGTACGAAATGGTGATTGGTTCAGATTACCCGGATCGCAATTGTTCGCTTATTCCCTTGTTTTGCGTGGATCGCCCTTTCGGGTTTTCAATCCACCGGGATACCCTTTTTTGCCTGAGCTGTCCGATGTGGCTTTTCAACCCAGCGGGTGTACATTTTTTTATTTGTTTTCCCTAACTTTAGCCCGAGCTTTTTATTCTGTTTCTAGCTCGCCGGGATGCCCTTTTCTTGCCTGGACTTTAATTTTGTTTTTGTGTCTAGCGGGTCCTTTTATGCGAAGTATTTTTTAACTGCGTCTGAGTTAACAGGGGATTTGGAATCTTCTCCATCCATAGTGGTGAGCATCAGTGCTCCACCTGAGAAGACTTTCTTCACTATGAATGGGCCTTCGTAGTTTGGGGTCCATTTGCCCCTGTGATCTGAACCTGGAGGAACGATCCTTTTGAGCACAAGCTCGCCTACTTGATACTTCCGAGTACGTACTCGTTGGTCGAAAGCTCGCTTCATTCTTCTCTGATAAAGCTGACCATGACAGATAGCTGCTAATCTATTTTCCTCAATTAGACACATCTGATTGTATCAAGCATGTACCCACTCAGCCTCATCAAGCTTTATATCCATCATCACACGCAATGAAGGAATTTCCACCTCGACAGGCAAGACTGCCTCCATGCCATATACCAATGAGAAAGGAGTTTCCCCGGTTGATGTCCTGACTGACGTTCGGTACCCATGCAACGCAAATGGTAGCATCTCATGCCAATCCTTGTAAGTGACAACCATCTTTTGCACAATCTTCTTAATATTCTTATTTGCTGCTTCTACCGCCCCATTCATCTTTGGTCGGTAAGGAGAAGAATTATGATGCTGAATCTGGAAGTCCCGACACAATTCTTCCATCATCTTGTTATTTAAGTTGGAACCATTATCAGTAATGATTCGCTCGGGCACTCCGTATCTGCAAATAATGTCTCTTTTCAAAAATCTTGCTACCACTTGACGAGTGACATTGGCATAGGATGCTGCTTCAACCCACTTAGTGAAGTAATCAATCGCAACCAAGATGAAACGATGATCGTTTGAAGCAGTAGGCTCTATCTTCCCGATCATGTCAATGCCCCACATAGATAAGGGCCAAGGAGATGACATGACGTTGAGTAGGCTGGGAGGAACATGCACCTTGTCTGCATAAATCTGGCACTTGTGGCACTTACGGGCGTACGAACAACAGTCTGCATCCATTGTCAGCCAATAATACCCAGACCTCAACAACTTCTTAGCCATAGCATGTCCTCCTGCATGAGTACCGAAAGATCCCTCGTGGACTTCTTGTATTAACAGGTCTGCTTCGTGCATTTTTATGGTTCAAATCTTCATCAGAAAAGGATTTAGGCAGGACAGGTTTGTTTTGATAAAGAAGAGAGAGAGTTTTTTTTTAATACAACAAAGGTGTCTAGCACAAACCTCAGACATGATGTAGCAGAACCCCAGCCTGCTGTGGAAACAGAGTTGCAGTTTGCCACAAACAGAAATGGTATCTTTTTGAGTCAACAACAAAGACCTGCATATTTGTTTATACCAGAATGTGAAAGGGGCTCTGTTCCATAAGCAAAACCTGCACTTGAAAAGGACCTAGCATCAGGTATCAAACAAAATAAGTGATGATGAAATTTCAAACAAGTTTTGAGGACAGGATTCCAAAATCAAAGAAACCTAAATCTATCAGTATAAAAAGGGGCGGCCACGAATACAAGAAGGATAAAAAAAAAATCAGCAACAAATTTAAAAAAACACAAATTTTTTATTCACCCAAAAATCAGGATACCAAAAAATTACAGAGCAAAAGGAGAGACAAAGCCATAGAAGTAAAACACAAAACCTGAGTTTTTTCGACGGAGTCAAACTCCCCTTTAAGCCACGACCCGCCGCTGACCAAACACCACCACCATCGTCGGAGTCCGCGAATCATGAACCTTAATAGCTAGGATCATTCGGAAACCAGGACCTGAACCATCAAAGACCTCTGAATCGCGGCGAACCTCAACTAACTAACACCATCGTTCAGACGCCGAAACCTTGTCCTCTTCTCGGAATCGCGCCCCGACCTCAAACCATCCTCTTCTTCCACCGAACATCAACGCGCTCACCTCCACTGCATGTTAATTGGAAGCTACGAAAAGAACAAGACGACATCGCTTGGAAGGCCACAGATTCACGTCAATCCACAAGCGATTGGGGAAGAAACGTCGCAGATCTCTTCTCCCGGAGTAGGTCCGATTTTCGTAAGTTTTTATCTCTTCTTTTCACAGCGTTTTCATCCTTGGTAAACATGTTGAAGATCGAATGATTCGAGTTTGAGCGAGAGGACGTGATGATTTGAAGCTTTTGTGTTTCATTTTTGTTGCTTGCTGCGTTTCTTTTGGTCCTTGTTTTTCTTTTTTCTGCAAATAATTGAGGGGAAGTGGCTGATACAAACCCTAGCTTCTAAACTTTAAGTCAACCGAATCGGGTCGACCCATGACCCGGTCGGTTTCCCCTCCTCACCAGCTTCTTGGGCCTTACCCCGCCCAGTATTTTTTTGCTATTAACATACCTTTTCCTCTTTTATTATGTTGTTGTTTGTTTGCTCTTCTTTTAAAAAAATCAAACAATTTATTTTGTGATTCTAGTTTATTATCTTAATTTTTTTTATTTTGTCAAGTAATTTATGAAACATATTGTATTCAAATTAGTTAATTAGTTTTTATTTTTATTTTATTCATTTTTTTTCATCTTATTATTTGTTTTTTCACTTTATTTTATGTATTTGTATCATTTTAGTTAGTTGAACGGCGATAGTCTATTGATTTGTACGGATTTGTATTTTGTTCTCGCGTTACGACGATATATTATTAGGTAGAATAAGTATGATCATTTTAAGAATAACTGTTAAAAAAATAATAACAAATAAATTTCTTGGTCCAACGCCAAGTTAGCAAATCTCGTCTACATTTAGCACACACGTAAGTCGATCATTATGTGATCACCGTCTGCACGTTTTCGCGTATCTTAAATAATTTAACAAGGAATAGAGCCCCGGAGTCTAGCACTCCGCACGTTCTAGAACAAACTACAACTGGGCTAGCCCCACGCGTATCGTTTCGTTCACTCCTTTGTTATTAATTACATTAACCCTAAAAATGTCTAAAAACAATTATTCAAATTAATTTAACACGGAAATAAAACTCTGGAGTCCAGCACTCCGCACGTTCTAAAATGGACTGCAGCTGGGCTAGCCCCACGCAACGTGGTCCATTTGCCTTCCGTATTTCGAAATAAATAATTGCGTAAATTAACGTACGAAAATAAAACTCCGGAGTCCAGCACTCCACACGTTCTAAAATGGACTGCAGCTGGGCTAGCCCCACGCAACATGGTCCATTCGCCTTCCGTATTTCGAAATAAATAATCGCGTAAATTAACGTACGAAAATAGAACTCCGGAGTCTAGCATTCTGCACGTTCTAGTTTGGACCGCTACTGGGCTAGCCCCACGTGATGTGTTCAATCACTATTCGTATATCAAAATATTCTTATCTTTTTAAATTAAATTACGGAAACTGAACTCCGGAGTCCAGCACTCCGCACGTTCTAAAATGGACTGCAACTGGGCTAGCCCTACGCAACGTGGTCCATTCGCTCTTTCATCTCTTAAGAACAACTTAAAACTTACCAATCACTTTAAATCATTTTCATAATTAATCAGCGAAAGACAGAACTCCGGAGTCTAGCACTCCGCACGTTTTGGAATGCAATCGCTCCTGGGCTAGCCCCACGCGACGTGATTCATTCGCCCTTTCGTTTAAAACACCTTAACAAAAGTCAAACGCGTTTCTCTAAAACTAACATTGTTTAAATCATTCTATATCATAAACAAGCCAGCGCTTCAGCCTCCATCGCGAGTATAAGCCAATGCTTAGTAGATTAGAATGCGTTTTAAACAATCGTTCAATTAAAAAATCACAAACCGTAGTCGCACGAACTACGAAGCTCTGACTTTCCCATTGCACAAGGGAATACGTAGGCACGGAGATTTTAATCCTTCGCGAGCACCCTAATAAAAAAATTTAACTATTTCTCTGTTTAAAAACTTTAATCCTTTCTCCGTCTTAATATTAATTTAAAAACTTTTCTTTAAAAAACAAACATATTAACAATCATTTTAGAAGACAAAAACTTAAGATCAAACATTTAATCGCATAATTAGCTAAGAGGTTCCCGTTGAGTACAACGGACGTGAGGGGTGCTAATACCTTCCCCTTGCGTAACCGACTCCCGGACTTAGAATTTGGTTTCGTATACCATTTCTTATCCTTCCATTAGGTTGTATCTATATCTCCCTTTTCTCTCGTAGAATAAATAGAATTAGGTGGCGACTCTGTTATTTGTTTTAGGATCGTATTTAGTCTGAGGTACGACACAGATGTTGATTGAAGACTCAGGGCACCCAGATGTTGCCCAATTATTTGAAGTCGTTAAGCAGTTCAGCTGGAGGTTGAGGGATGTGGAATTCGGTAGGGCTTAGTCTCTTTTTATGTACTTGATTACCCACAAGCATGTTGTGGGAACGTTTGCTTTATTTCATTTTGTTTTTCATTGTTGTAAAAACTTGTAACCCTTTGGGGAGATCTTTTGTTGTTCTTGATCTTATTCTATGTTATTCGATCTTGCTTAATTTTGTGATTGTTGTCTATGCACCAACATTTGTTCATCCAGACTAACCATATATGGGCCTGGCGCAAATGTTTCTTCTCAAAAAGTCGGTTTCTAAAAGCCAAAATGGATTTCTCTATTGTTATTGAATACCGAAACTGGGACATAAACGACCTTGAGAATGAAAAGTACAACATTTGCATAGCATGCATGTTACCTACTTCTTGTTTTTGAAGGTACATGTACCGGATTTCTAACTTCTCTTTTGTTTCAGGCATTATTGCTGACAGGAGAGTTCACCGATACTTAACCCGAGAAAACAAAACAAGGATCATAGAACAAATGCAGGCAGAGCTGGCTGAGGACTCATATGGACCAGTTTATGACTTTGATGAGTGGGATGAACCATAATCAAGAGAGGTTCAGGGAAATGGTTGAGAGGATCTAAGAGATTCTAGAAGGCAATGCGGGAGGTAATAGTGCTCCCACCCCGCAGGGTAATCCTTTGGTCACTCCTAATGTGAATGCTAATGGCGCTCTGGGCGGAGACGTTGGTTGCAATGCTTACATGGATGGTCAAGAAGATCAATTTACTTTGGTTGAAGGGTATATGGATGCCCAGAATGCTATTATGAATCATAGGTTTGATGATATTGTTGAGAAGATTCGGGCTATCGAATCTCAGAACACCCTTGGCTTTGACGTATCTGATTTAGGTTTAGTTCACAGTGTAAGAAATCCTTACAAGTTTAAACCACCAAATTTCGATAAGTACAATGGAATAACTTGTTCGAAAACTCACTCGTAGTCTTACGTGGGAAGAATTGTTGCCACACGGATGATGGAAAGTTATGGATGTATTATTTCCAGGATAGTCTTCATGGGGCATCACAGGAATGGTACATGAAATTAAGCAGGACGTCTGTTAGAAGCTAGAAGGAGTTGGCTGAAGATTTTGTTAAGCAATATCAATACAACATGGATATGGCTATGAACCGTACTCAACTTCAGAGTATGGCTTAGACAGCTAAGGAGAGCTTCAAAGAGTATGCTCAACACTAGCGTCAACTTGATGTTAGAGTCCAACCTCCACTACTAGACTGTGAAATGGTTGACATGTTCGTGGGAACTTTTCAAGGGGCATTCCTTGATAGATTGGCTTTCTGTACGTCAACAGGTTTTGCAGATATCGTAGTTTCTAGGGAGAGGATTGAGAATTTGCTAAAGCTTGGAAAGATCCAAGATGTTACTGGAGCTAGCTCGTCAGGAGAAAGAAAACCTTTTGTTGGTCCTCAGAGAAGGAGAGAAGGGGAAGCTAATGTTGTGTATGGAAGAGACAGAGGCAGAGGCCGCCCTGATTATTACTCGCAAGTATCTATTGTTACCATTCCTACTCCACCTGCTCAGCAGCAACAGTAGCATCAGTCATATTATAACCAATAGCAAAATAATTGACCACAACAAATACCGTATCAGCAACGTCAACCTCGACATGTTGATCGTGTCATTGATCCTATTCCCGTGACCTAAACTGTATTGTTGCAAAGATTGTTAGAATTGAATATGGTTCATCTCAGAATGTTGGTGCTACAAATGGAGAATCCACCTGTTAGAAATGATGCTATTGTCCGTTGCACATTTCACTCGGGTGCTCCAGGGCACACAATAGAAAAGTGTGGGGCTTTATAGTTGAAAGTGAAAGAATTGATAGATTCAAAGGCCAGCAACTTTTCTCCTCCTCCAAATGTACTTCAGAATCCCATGCCAAATCATGGTGGATCCAGGGTTAATTCTATTGAAGACGGCAAAGTTTTGAACCTAGTAGCTAATGTGAATCAAGTAAGGACTTCTTTATTGGTGATGAAAATCAGGCTTCTGAAGGGGCATGTGTTCCTTGGTTTTGATGAAAATTGTATTAAGTGTACTAGTCAGAGCAATGGTTGTGTTAATCTGAAAATTGGTATCTAGAGTTTAATGGACGAAGGTTTGTTTACAGTTCGACCAATTGAATAAAGAGAATGATGATGTGTCAATTGTTACAATCTATTATACTCCTGTGGATATTTAAGTACTGGCAAGTCCGCCGCCTGTTAATATTTGTATGCCTAATGAGGTAAGTCCAATTACCATTATGGTGCCTAGACATGTTCCCTATACTAGTGAATGAGCAATCCCTTGGCATTACGGTGCAGACGTGTATGTTCAGGGGCAAAAACAGGAAGAGAAGCCTCCAGTTGTGAGTGGTTCAAGTGTTGATAATGTCGGTGGACTTGGTGGGTTTACAAGAAGTGGACGCTTGTTTGCTCCACAGACTTTGAGGACTAACATAGAGGCTGAAGCAGCAGCTAAGGTCAAGGGAAAACAGGCGGTAACTAAGGAAGTTGTTATTCCTGATGCTGATCAAAAGAGTACTTTTGCAAAGGAAGTAGAAGAGTTTATGAGAATTATCAATAAAAGTGATTACAAAGTGGTGGATCAATTAAATCAGACACCTTTGAAAATCTCCATATTATCGTTGTTGATGTGTTCCCAGGCCAATCGGGAGGCATTGTTGAAAGTACTGAACATGGTGTAAGTTCCTCTGGAGATTACCGTCAGCCAATTGGAATCTATAGTTGTCAATGCTAATGCTAGCCACGAGCTAGGTTTCACATATCATGACTTGACGTCTGAAGGTCGTAATCATAATAAGGCCTTGCACATCACTATGGAGTGCAAGGGTGTTGTTTTATCTCATGTGTTGGTGGACACATGCTCGTCTTTGAATGTATTACCAAAGAAAGCTTTGATGAAGGTGGATGCTGATGGGATTATCCTCAGACCGAGCGATTTGGTGGTACGAGATTTTGATGGGTCTAAGAGGTTGGTGTTAGGAGAGGTTGAACTTCCTGTGAAGATTGGTCTCCAGGTTTTCAAATGTGTATTTTATGTCATGGACATTCAACCAGCGTATAGTTGTCTTTTGGGCATGCCATGGATTCATGTTATAGGAGCAGTAACATCTACCATGCACCGTGGTTGACGGCTAAGTTGTCACGGTATGTGGAGAATAGGACATCTTTGTGAGTCACTTGTCGACTTTTAAGTATGTTGAAATGGATGGAGAGATACATGAAATTCTATGTCAAGTGTTAGAAGTTGTGAATGTCAGTGACGTTTCTCCTAAGGCAGTGGTACAGAGCAAAGAACATGTTGGTACTTCCATAGCTTCTTACAATCAAGCATTGGAAGTAGCCAAAGTTGGCAATGCCCAAGGCTGGGGAAAGGTGGTTGAGGTTTCAGTGAATGAAGATATGTTTGGCGTAGGCTATCAACCAGATCTGGCTGCTGCTTCAGAATGTCAAAGGCCGATTACCTTGTCCAGCAGAGGGATTATCAACCCCAACTAGATGTGTGCTGCTACAGAGGAAGACTTCGACAGTGATTGCGACCTTGATAATTGGGTGCGCCCATGTGTACCCGGGGAGGAGCTAAACAATTGGTTTGCTGAAGAAATTATCCAAGTTACTCTTCAGATAGAGTAATTTTATGTGTTTTTCTCATATGATTGCATGTTAAATCCTACACTCTGCCCAAGGAGTATGGATCCATTGTAGGGACACCTTTGCATTTGCAAGTTTATTTTATCATGAATAAATGACGTTTTTCATTCAAAATTGTATTCCTTTTCTTTCCTTTTTAAATTTTTCACCAAAAAAACAATAAAATGAAAATGTTTATTTTCTATTTCTTTTCAAAAAAATTGAACTCTAAAATAAAGCACATCACTCGTGCAGACTTAATCACCCAGATTTCAATAATAACGATTCTGCTATGGCCAAGTATGACTTTGATAATTCAATATATCAAGTCGATGATGAGGGTGAGGAAGACTGTGAACTCCCTAAAGAATTGGCTAGATTGTTGAGATAAGAGGAAAAGGTCATTCAGCCTCATCAGGAGGAAATCGAGGTTATCAACATTGGGTTTGAGGACGCACGAAAAGAGATAAAGATTAGGGCCAGTCTGCAGGCCAGTGTTAAAGATGAGTTGATCAGTATGTTACATGGGTATGTTGACATCTTTTCTTAGTCATATCAAGATATGCCAGGTTTAGATACCGACATCGTTGTGCATAAGCTTCCATTGAGAGAGGAATGTCCACCAGTCAAGCAAAAGCTTCACTGAACTCGTCCTGACATGGCCATGAAGATTAAAGAAGAAGTTCAAAAGCAATGTGATGCGGGATTTCTTGTTGTGACTAGTTATCCACCTTGGGTAGCTAACATCGTGCCCGTGCCAAAGAAGGACGACAAGGTCTGAATGTGTGTTGATTACCGAGATCTCAACAGAGCAAGTCTAAAAGATGATGTAGATGTTTAGAATTGGCAGAATTTTTGACCAACAAGAAGTGTTGAACTTAGTTTAGGATGTCACACCAGATGTTGTGACATTATCAAACAGAGTATAAGTTAATGAACTTAATTCAGGATGTCACTCCAGATGTTGTGACATTGTATAAGTTAATGAAGTAAGTTCAGATTTCAGGATGTCACACCAGATGTTGTGACATCTCAAACCTGCTACCAGAATTAAATAATGCTTAACAGAACTGAGTAAATTCAGGGAATTTATCTGGAATTAATTGTGAATGGATAAAACAGTAGAAGGCGCATCTGTAGGGAGATTGGTTATATGATTTCAGTATAACAGAAGAACTGACTCACCTAGAATCAAGGAAGTAACAAACCCTAATTCAAGGTGATGACAACATGCGTATCGGGATTGGATAACCTACAGAAAGCCCAAAATCCAAGCATCTATTTAAGCAACAGAAACTCTCAGAATAGAGTACGAAATCAAGAAGACTAAATAGGGTGTTTGTGTTTTAATAGCAGGTTTTATATGTGTATCACTTTATGAGCTTATAAGCAAAAAGTGTATTGTGTCTTGATTGAAACTGTGAAGTAAAATCAAGTTGTTGTGTTTGAAGTGTGACTTCAACTTTATTAAACTTGTAACATATCACTGGGTGATTGAGGGGGAGTGAGTTGATACTCATATCTAAGTTGTGTCTTAGGTAGAAATTGCCTTGGGTAGATATTAAGTGAAAGATTAAACGGAGTGGTTTAAGTCTAGAATTAATATTACTTATATTGGATTTCCTTCCTGGCTTGGTAGCCCCCAGATGTAAGTGTGGAGATACACTGAACTGGGTTAACAATTTCCTGTGTTGTTTAATTTACCTGCACTTTAAGTTTTGTTTAAGTCTTCAAGTGTTTAAACATCTCATTCGACATCACGTACCTGATCCCAGAATTTCAATTGGCATCAGAGCAGGCACCCTGCCTGTTTAACTGGGTGAGATCTAGGGACTGCAAATTTTGGGAACATGGACAGAGATGTAGGATCTGTGAATAGACCACCTATATTGGATGGATCAAACTATGACTACTGGAAGCCAAGAATGGTAGCATTCTTAAAATCACTTGATAATAGGGCTTGGAAAGCAGTCAACAAAGGATGGGAGCACCCTGTCCAAGACAACAAGGATGGGGCAAAAGTGTTGAAACCTGAAGAAGAATGGAGCAAGGAGGAAGAAGATTCAGCACTTGGAAATTCCAAGGCCTTAAATGCCTTATTCAATGGCATTGATAGGAACATATTCAGACTTGTGCATCACTGTGAGCTGGCTAAAGATGTTTGGGACACTCTCAAAATCACTCATGAAGGAACATCAAAGGTGAAGATGTCAAGACTTCAACTTCTCACCACCAAGTTTGAAAACTTGAGAATGAAGGAAGATGAGACAATTCATGAGTTCTACATGAACATCTTGGAAATAGCTAATACTTCTGGTGCTTTGGGAGAAAAGATGAGTGATGAAAAGCTGGTAAGAAAGATTCTCAGATCTTTACCAAAAAGATTTGACATGAAGGTTACAGCAATAGAAGAAGCTCAAGACATATGCACAATGAAGGTTGAAGAGCTCATTGGTTCCCTTCAAACATTTGAGATGGGAATGAATGATACAATTGTAAAGAAGAACAAACGCATAGCCTTGGTTTCAAATACTGATAAAGAAGAAGAAAATCATGAAGCAGACCCTGAAGAAAATTTATCATAAACAATTGCTATGCTTGGAAGACAATTCAACAAGATTCTCAAAAGAATGGATAGCAGATCCAGACTAAGTGGAAGAAACTCAAACTCTTCTGAGATTAAAAGACCTTATGATGCTAATAGAAGGTCAAATTATGATTAAAAGACCAATTAAGAAAAAGGGATTAAATGTCATGGATGTGAAGGATATGGACACATCAGAAATGAATGCCCTACCTATCTAAAGAAGCAGAAGAAAGGTCTCTCTGTGACCTGGTCTGATGAAGACTCAGGATGTGATTCAGAAGAAGAATCAGCAAAGCACATCACTGCTCTAGCTGGAGTATGTGAATCTGAAAGTGGATCCAGTGATGAGGAGCTGACTTTTGAAGAGCTTGAAGAATCATACAAAGAGCTGTGTAAAAGGAGCACTGAAGTATGCATGGAGAATATAAAGCAGAAGAAGCAGATTGAGGCATTAAAGGTTTAAAAGACAAGTAATCTAGAAATCATTGACACTTTGAAAAGTGAAGTAAGTCTTCTCAACTCCAAATTGGAACATATGTCCAAATCTGTTAGAATGCTGAACAGTAGCACAAACACACTGGATGTCATTCTCAACAACAATAAGCATTCAGGGGATAGAACTGGACTGGGATTTAACAAAGCTCAAAAGGTTGAGGCTAGCACCAACAAAACTACTTCAAATCCCATAAAGTCAAACAAGATGTCCCAACAGATGTCCCAACATCATGAAAAGAACATGATAAAAAAGAAGTATCAAAGATGGAGATGTCATCATTGTGGAAGGCTTGGTCACATCAAACCTTATTGCTACAAGTTGCATGGATATCCAAATCAGATGCATCAGCAACCTCCTAAGCAGAAGATAAAGGTCACCAAGAAAGTGCTGCATGGACATCAAAATCAAAGATATCAGCAACCCCCTAAGCAGAAGACAGAGGTCATCAAGAAAGTATGGGTACCTAAAGCTAGTCTTCATGCTGATCAAAGCTACATGCCTAAGAACAAGTTCAACAAACAACCTTGGAGCTCTAAAGATAGACACTATACAGGGCAGAGGCATCAAAGGAAACCTCACAACAAGCAAAAATGGTCAAAGAAGGGTGTTGCCTATATAGCTCATACATCTCTCAGAGTATCAGCTAAGGAAGACTGGTACTTTGACAGTGGATGCTCAAGGCACATGACTGGATTGAAGAATCTGCTGGTAAACTTAAAGTCACATTCTTCCAGATATGTAACCTTTGGAGATGGAGCTAAAGGAGAAATCAAGGGAGTTGGGACCTTGGACTTCCCAGATGTACCAAGACTAGATGATGTGCTGCTGGTAAAAGGATTGACTACTAACTTGATCAGCATAAGTCAATTATGTGATCAAGGTTACAGTGTAAACTTTACCAGAACTGAATGCATAGTGTCTGATAAAGAACAAAAGGTTGTTATAAGAGGAGCCAGATCTAAAGACAACTGTTATATGTGGGAACCTCAAAACTTCAGTCTCACTTCAACTTTCTCCTTAGCCAAAGAAGAAGAAGTAAAGCTTTGGCACCAAAGACTGGGTCATCTTCATCTCAGAGGGATAAAGAAAATCATATCTATGGAGGATGTAAGAGGTATTCCAAAACTGAAGATTAATGAAGGCAAAGTATGTGGTGAATGTCAAATAGGCAAGCAAACCAAGATGTCTCATCCAAAGCTCCAACATCTGACAACTTCCAAAGTTTTGGAGTTATTGCATATGGATCTTATGGGACCAATGCAGGTTGAGAGTCTTGGGGGAAAAAGGTATGCCTATGTAGTTGTTGATGACTTTTCAAGATATACATGGATAAATTTTATCAAAGAAAAGTCTGATGTGTTTGATGTATTCAAAGATCTGTGCCAAAGAATACAAAGAGAAAAAGCAAGCTGTGTGGTCAGAATAAGAAGTGACCATGGAAAGGAGTTTGAGAATCAAAAATTCTCAGATTTCTGTTCTTCAGAAGGAATCAATCATGAGTATTCTTCTCCTATCACCCCTCAACAGAATGGGATTGTTGAGAGGAAGAACAGAACTATCCAAGAGTCAGCAAGAGCTATGATCCATGCTAAAAAGTTACCACTGTACTTTTGGGCTGAAGCTATGAACACAGCTTGTTACATTCACAACAAAGTCACTCTAAGAAAAGGAACCTTGTCCACCATCTATGAAGTCTGGAAGGGCAGAAAACCTACAGTCAAGTACTTCCATGTGTTTGGAAGTAATTGTTACATTCTGAATGATAGGGATCAAAGAAGAAAGATGGATCCTAAAAGTGATGAAGGGATTTTACTTGGATACTCCATAAATAGCAGAGCCTATAGAGTATTTAACTCCAGAACCAAGGTTATAATGGAGTCCATAAATGTGATAATTGATGATGCCCTTGCAGATGTTGCAGATGATGTTGGAACATCTGCTGACAGTCAGACTGAAGCTGAACTAAAGAGTGATCATCTTGACTTCACTCTAACTGAGGCAAGGACAGAACAATCAAGCAAACCTCCCTCCATCAGAATCCAGAAGGATGATCCTAAATATCTGATAATTGGTGATCCCAACAGTGGTGTAATCACTAGATCAAGAGAGGTGATTTCAGGTTCTTGTTTTGTTTCAAAAATAGAACCTAAAAACATCAAGGAAGCTCTTAATGATGAGTACTGGATTTGTGCTATGCAAGAAGAATTAGGCCAGTTCACAAGGAATGAAGTGTGGGATCTTGTTCCTAGACCTGATGACATAAATGTGATTGGCACTAAATGGGTGTATAAGAACAAGTCAAATGAGAAGGGAGTTGTTACAAAGAACAAGGCTAGACTTGTAGCTCAAGGATACACACAAATTGAGGGAGTAGAATTTGATGAAACCTTTGCACCAGTAGCAAGGCTTGAATCAATCAGACTACTTTTAGGAATTGCTTGTATCCTGAAGTTCAAGCTATTTCAAATGGATGTTAAAAGTGCCTTTCTAAATGGGTATCTTAATGAGGAGGTATATGTGGAACAGCCTAAGGGATTTGTTGATCCAAGCTGTCCAAATCATGTATACAAACTAAGGAAGGCTCTTTATGGTCTGAAGCAAGCCCCAAGAGCATGATATGAAAGGCTGACTACTTTTCTCATAAAACAAGGGTACAGGAAAGGTGGAATAGACAAAACCTTGTTTGTGAAGGATGAAGAAGGAAATGTCATGATTGCTCAAATATATGTAGATGACATAGTCTTTGGTGGAATGTCATACAGGATGGTTAAACATTTTGTCACTCAAATGGAATCTGAATTTGAGATGAGCCTAGTAGGAGAACTAACCTACTTTCTTGGACTGCAAATCAAGCAGATGGAGGACTCCATGTTCATATCCCAAAGCAAGTATGCAAAGAACATTGTCAAGAAGTTTGGGATGGATAATGCTAGTGTTGCACCCCAAAATTTGCCCTCACAATACAAGACTTTGTGTGCTAAGAAGGTTCACAAGGTTCACAAGACCATTCATGAGGTTCATGAAGTTTGCAAGACACTTTATGAGGTTCACAAGGTTCACAAGACATCTTATGAGGTTCACAAGGTTCACAAGACATTTTATGATGGTTCACAAGGTTCACAAAGTTCATCATAGGTCAAAAGATTTGACAATTCCCTCAGGCAAGGCATTCTCCTAAGCAGTGCATCCAAAACTAGGGTTTTGACTTTAATCAGGCTAAATGGATTTCCAAGACTTCAAATGAGCTTCATAGCATCTTATATGTGTTCAAGAATCCCCATGACAAGTTTCAAGACTTTTCTCAAAGGTTTGCTCAGTCAAATGATCAAATAAGTCAAAATCAGTCAAAGCAGTTCAAAAGTCAAATTGAGGTCAACTGTGGTCAAACCAAAGTCAAACTTCATGATTTTTTGCCAAAATCAAGTATATGAAGTAAAATTCATCATTTGATCAAGGTTTGATCATGATTCATCAAGGATATTTCAGATCATCAAGAATCAGAGGTTTCTAAATTAGGGTTTCCTCAGGAAAAGTCAACTGAACTTTGACCAGCCATAACTTTCACATGCTTCATCACATTTTTCCCATCCAAATCTCATTTTGAAGGAAATTGAATTCTCTACAACTTTGTGTCTCACAAGCCAAGCCCAAAAATGCTTCATTTGGAAGGTATGAGCTAAGACATTATAGGTCCTTTTGAAAGTCAACAAAAAGTCAACAACTTCAAAAGGGCATAACTTGAGAATGGTAAATGATATGAACATGAAACCAATGGGGTTGGTTAGAGGACTCTTCAAGCTTTCCAAAATGTCCACGAACACCCTCATAGCATTAAAATTGAAGGATGTGTGCCCTTGCAAAGTTGGGAAATTTTTGGTTGGTTTATGAAGAAAATGGAGGTTTAAAACCAATTTTTTCTAAATGGGCTTGCCATATAATGATCCAATCCATACAAACACTTCATGCACGACCCAACCCTCAAATATTCAGATTTTTTATTATTTTATTTTATTTATTTTGATTTTATTCATCTAAAATCATTTTAAATTAAAATAAAATAGAAAAATCAAATATTTAAATGAGATTGTGCTTCTAGAAAGTCATAAAGATTGTTTGGATCAAATTGATATAAGAATTATGAAGATTGGCTTGAAATAGAAAGGTTGAATTCACAAATATTTGAATTTTAAGTCTTAATCTTTTTCAATCTTTTTCAATCAAATAATTCACACAACAATCAAGTCTCTTGACCTAATTGGACTCTATTATAAGTACACAACATAACCTAATGCACAAAGGACGAAATTCTGGCCTCCAAGAGTAAGTTCACATATTCAAAAAGTCACAAAAATTCAAGATTTGGATTCCAAGTTACAACCACTTTCAAGACAATTTGAAGGTTGCAATGTGTTCCTGGATATTCATAGAATGATTTTGGATCATAAACAACATCTAAAACACCTTATATTGCATAATCTGATTCATAATGTTCATCATATTCTTGATTTTCGATTCTGCATATTGACTGGATTTTAATGAGTTTTGATCATTGTTTTGTGTTTGTATTAAGTTGCTGATTGATTCTGGATAGTTTGATTGAAGTTTCATTGCAGGTTTGAGAAATCACCATGGCTAGGGTTTCGGCCATGAGATTAGGGTTTTGCTTTAAACCTAACATAAACAAATTCCAAGAACATAGAACAATCGTATGAAGCTTAAGGATCATAATGCACCAATTATTTTTGAGAAAATTTACTGTTTTGATGATCTTCCAATTTCGTAGGTTCCTGTATTTGAAAATTCGCAGGAAATTTCATAAGTAAAATCGCAGCAAAAAACGCAGGTACCAAGGAAGAAGAAGAAGACCTGCGCGCGTTTTTCAAATTTGAATTGTTGTTATATATTATAATGTATTTGTTCTGTTTATGTATCACACACAAGCGTGTGTCCCAGTGGTGAAGTGTGCGTGTATATTGCTTGCAGGCCTGTGTTCGAATCCTGGCTTCCACAAATTTTCTTGTTTTTCCATTTGAATTATTAAGCTTAATATATTATGTATTGTGATGAATATAATAACAGATGCGCCCTCCCGGCTGGAATGGTAAGAGTGTTTGTGTGCTGCGTAAAGGTCCTGGGTTCGAATCCCCCCCAGGCCTTTTGTGTATTTGTTTTGCATTGTTTTTTTCATGATTTTTTCCAGGTAGTGAACAAAAGGGATTAGTCCCTTGCTTCTAACGCCAGCGCGCGCGTGGCCCAGTGGATGGAAGGCTAGTCCTGGAGTTTGAAAGCTTAGGGATTGGGTTCAAATCCCAGCCCAAGCAGGTTTCTATTTTTTTCATCCTTTTCTTTAATTTTTGATTATTTAATTAATTTTCTATTTTAAACAAATTCAAATAATAAATAGGATGTACATATTATTTTAAAATTCATTCTTTTAATTTTAATTTTATAATAAAAACTTTTTTTTTTTGTAAACTATTAATATTATGAAATTATATATATAGTTATTTTATTATTCTAAAAATATGTATATAAACCCTAATTTTCTAAAAAACCTAAAATTTTGTAAAAAACCTAATTAATTTTTTATAAATCCTAATAATTTTCACAAACCCTAATTTTCTTCTATTTAACATTTAATTCTATTATAATTTTTTATTTTTGATTTATTATTTAATCATGTATATATATTATATAATTTGTTTATAACTTAATTCTTATATATAAATAATTTTTAATATATGCTTAAAAATAATTAACACTTGTTAATTTAATTTTTGTAAATATAATTTATTTTTATAATATGTTTATAATTAATTTAATTTTTTTATAATTTGCATATAACTTAAAATTTTATAATAATTAGTATAATTGCTTATATTTTCTTATTAGTCTTAAATAATAATTGTTTATAAAAAATTGATTTTTTTAATTATTATGTTAATATTATTAATTATGTTTATATGATATTTTATTATTACTAACCTCATTTATATTGCGATTTATTATTATTATTATTTTACTAACCCAATTATTATTATTATTTATTATTTTGCTTATTTATTTAATTTGCTTTAATTATTATTATTATGTAATTGTTTCTTTTATGTAATATTGTAATAGTAATATTGAATATTTATTTTATGCTATGGTTAGTAAAATAGGGAGTGTAACATTTTGTATGTTTAAAATTAATTTAGCTCATTAAAGTTAAAGATAAATATTAAAATTGTACACTCACACATGTAAGTCGATCTTTGATCGCCATCTCACTTTCTAAGGATTACCTCTCATGTTGCCTAAAACAAAAGGTCAAGTAGGGTGTATAAAGCAAAGTCCTTAATTCACATCATCTAGTCCCTTAAACAGCTAAAAAGATCAAGTCCCTTCGAATGTTGCCTTCGTAATGATCTTGTCCCTTTCGAATAAAGATGATAAGTCCCTCCGAATTGCTTATACACCCCACAGTTGCCTAAATAACAGATGACCCTTCACTTGTCCCTCACATCCAAGGTAATGACTACCTATTCCTTAATAATAGGGATACTCTTACCATTTAAAGGATTCAAGAACAGAAAAGACTTAAACTTAGGGTAGGTTCCTCTTAGATACTTGCTCACTCTTCAAAACATTTCAAACACTTTACAATTTCAAACAAATTTTCAAAACAAAGGTTTTATACGCATCCGTACATGGATCATTATAAAATACTTAAGAAAATTTGTATTCACACACTTCACATTTCAAAAACATTTTAAAGTGAGCTAAGTAACTAAGATCCCATGGATAACCATGGATGTAAAGGGTGCTAACACCTTCCCTTTACATAACCTACCCCCCGGACCCAAAAATCTTTTAAAAGGTCTTTCCTGTTCTTTTATGCCTTTCCTTTGGATAAAATAAAAGTCGGTGGCGACTCTTGTTATCCGCAACATAACTAAAGTCAGTTCTCCCACCGTGTTACAGCTAGTCACAAAAGAACACCAGCCCCCACTCATTTAAAGCTGACAAAGGATGACAAGGGTGAGAAGGTGGACCAAAGTCTATACAGAAGCATGATTGGAAGCTTATTATATCTGACTGCTAGCAGACCAGATATAGCCTTTGCAGTAGGTGTATGTGCAAGATATCAAGCTGATCCAAAAGTTAGACATCTAAACCAGGTTAAGAGAATTCTGAAATATGTCAATGGTACTTTTAACTATGGCATAATGTACTCCCATGGATGTGAACCAATTCTCACTGGCTTTTGTGATGCTGATTGGGCTGGAAGTGCTGATGATAGAAAGAGCACATCAGGAGGATGCTTCTTTCTAGGAAACAATTTGATTTCTTGGTTCAGTAAGAAACAAAATTGTGTATCCTTATCCACTGTTGAAGCTGAATATATTGCAGCTGGTAGCAGTTGTTCACAGTTGGTTTGGATGAAGCAAATGCTCACAGAATACAATGTCCCACAAGATGTCATGACATTGTACTGTGATAATTTAAGTGCTATTAACATATCAAAGAATCCTATCCAACACAGCAGGACCAAGCACATTGATATCAGGCATCATCTCATCAGAGATCTTGTGGAAGAGAAGGTGATCTCATTGGAACATGTAGCCACAGATCTGCAATTGGCTGATATATTTACTAAAGCTTTGGATGCTACCCAATTTAAAAACCTAAGGGGTAAATTGGGAATCTGCTTATGTGAAATATAGCAGTTATGGAGAAGTGCCAACATGTCCTATGACATCGTGTGGCATGATCACCAGATGGCAACACCAGTCTGGTCAAAAACTCTGTGTATTCCACTCTTTAAAATTCTCCAAGTAACGGCTTTTATAAAAAATCCAGCTTGCTCTCAGCTCTTCATCTCCTCACTATCCTCTCAAAATCATTTGCATGCTAAAGCTGTTTTTCTAAGATCATCAAAATCAATCAACCCTAAACTCTTCTTCCACCACATTCGAAAATGTCTCAACATCAAAACCCTAACATCATGGATGAAAATCTCAACCAAGAAGATGTGGTGCATGCAACCCCAATCTCCATAGTTCCAATGGATACTACTCCCATGGACGAAATCAGAGGAAGTGTTCCTCTAGCTCAAAAGCCTAGAACTCCAAATGTGAGAAGAGCAAAGGAACCTGTATTCAGCAAGAGCAAAGGGATTCATTCATCCTCAAACACCACCCCCAAAGCCTCTGAATATGTGGATGCTTCTATTAAGAATCTTGTGAACAAGATTCTATATGAACAAAGAGTTGTGAGTGGTATATCTGTTCCCCTGAACACCATGCCAGCTCCACAAGAAGAACAGAGCAATAAGGCTGAAGAGGACACTCCTGCTCAACAGGATGTCCCAATAGATGTTAAAACATCTGAGGACCAGAACAAGGCCTCAACTGATGATGATGATGAAGCCACTGATGACCAAGCTTCTGTTGATCCACCTGCTGAAGAGGAGACTACCCAACCTCCTCCTATTGTAGACATAGATCATGACTCTGACACAGAGATCATTGCATTTGTGGACCCTAGCATAGCCAGAAGGCTTAGGACTAGGAAGGAAAAGAAGACTTCAGGACATGCAACTCCTGAAAAGAAACAGCCTACTCCAAAGAAAGACAAGCCCAAAGTGGTATTTGGACCTACTAAACAATGGAGCAAGGTGAATACCCAAAAGAGGAAAGCTGTAACTCCACCAGATTCAGATGTTGAAGAGGATGTCCCAACATCCCAACCAAAGAAGAAACCAGCACCCTCAAGGTCTACATCTGCTGTTCCAGAAGCTCCTCTGGACAATGTGTCATTCCATCATGTGTCAAGTGTGAGCAGATGGAAATATGTATACCAAAGAAAGGTGGCACTTGAAAGAGAGCTGGGCAGCAATGCACTTGAGTGCACTGAGGTAATAGACCTAATATCTTCTGCTGGTTTATTCAAAACAGTTTCAAACTTTTCACCCTGCTATGAGCTGCTAGTCAAGGAGTTCATAGTCAACCTACAAGAAGATTGTGCTGATGGAAAGTCAGAAGAATTTAGAAAAGTTTATGTAAGAGGGAGATGTGTGGAATTCTCTCCTAGGGTTATCAATCATTACCTAGGGAGAGAATCTGATGGACCTAATGAGCTGGGGAAGACTGACAACCAGATTTGCAAGGTCATCACTGCCAATCAGGTCAAGACTTGGCCAGTCAAGGGCAAACTTTCTGTTAGCTTGCTAACAAGGAAGTATGCAATGCTGCATAGGATTGGTACTGTAAACTGGGTCCCTACCAACCATACCTCTTCAATAGCAATTGGATTGGGCAGATTCATTTATGTTGTGGGCACCCAAACAAAGCTGGACTTTGGGGCTTACATATTTGATCAAACACTGAAGCATGCAGGAACATCAGCAACAAAGCTTCCCATTGCTTTTCCATCTCTGCTATGTGGAATCATCCTCAACCAGTATCCAGGTATCCTCACTGAGAAGGATTCAGTCTGCAAAAGAGAAAGTCCTCTGGCATTCCACTACAAACTGTTCTTAAGCCATCATGCTGTTGATGTTGAAGCTCCCATTGGGACATTTGCTGGACCCTCAAAAGCAAAGACTCCCATATCCAAAGTTGCCTTGATTGCAGAACTGAAGAACACCTGCAAAGAGCTGGATGCCAGGAAGCAGAAGCTTGAGGAAATTATTCAAAGGCTGGAAATGGAAGAGAGTGCTCAAAAGGATGCTGACTCTGATGATGAATCTGAAGAAGAGGAAGATACTGAATATGAAGATTCTGAGTGAAAATGTGTGAGGAAAGTGTACTGTATCAGCATTGTAATTTTGATTTTGTATTTCTGTCTGCTTATGTAATTTGGCCCCAATTTATGTCTAACAAGGGGGAGAAGAGAACAGAACAACAACAATGTCTGCTGCAGTTTACATGATTAATGAACAAGCTATTTTTCTGTTTAGTATCTGCTTCTGAACTAAGTTTTTTAATTATGTTGAACAAGTCAGAATACATACAGGTTTGAGGGGGAGCAAACTCTCATATGATTAAAACAGAAAAGAACTCTGCTGCACTCTGATAAAACCAGAAGATTGTGTTAGCCAAAAATTAGCCAAAGGGGGAGTTTGTAGATGTTTAGAATTGGCAGAATTTTTGACCAACAAGAAGTGTTGAACTTAGTTCAGGATGTCACACTAGATGTTGTGACATTATCAAACAGAGTATAAGTTAATGAACTTAATTCAAGATGTCACACCAGATGTTGTGACATTGTATAAGTTAATGAAGTAAGTTCAGATTTCAGGATGTCACACCAGATGTTGTGACATCTCAAACCTGCTACCAGAATTAAATAATGCTTAACAGAACTGAGTAAATTCAGGGAATTTATCTGGAATTAATTGTGAATGGATAAAACAGTAGAAGGCTCATCTGTAGGGAGATTGGTTATATGATTTCAGTATAACAGAAGAACTGACTCACCTAGAATCAAGGAAGTAACAAACCCTAATTCAAGGTGATGACAGCATGTGTATCAGGATTGGATAACCTACAGAAAGCCCAAAATCCAAGCATCTATTTAAGCAACAGAAACTCTCAGAATAGAGTATGTAATCAAGAAGACTAAATAGGGTGTTTGTGTTTTAATGGCAGGTTTTATATGTGTATCACTTTATGAGCTTTTAAGCAAAATGTATATTGTGTCTTGATTGAAACTGTGAAGTAAAATCAAGCTGTTGTGTTTGAAGTGTGACTTCAACTTTATTAAACTTGTAACATATCACTGGGTGATTGAGGGGGAGTGAGTTGATACTCATATCTAAGTTGTCTTAGGTAGAAATTGCCTTGGGTAGATATTAAGTGAAAGATTAAACTGAGTGGTTTAAGTCTAGAATTAATATTACTTATATTGGATTTCCTTCCTGGCTTGGTAGCCCCCAGATGTAAGTGTGGAGATACACTGAACTGGGTTAACAATTTCCTGTGTTGTTTAATTTAGCTGCACTTTAAGTTTTGTTTAAGTCTTCAAGTGTTTAAACATCTTATTCGACATCATGTACCTGATCCCAGAATTTCAGATGACTTTCCATTACCTCACATTGATGTATTGGTTGACAACACCGCTCAATTCTCAGTATTCTACTTCATGGATGGCTTTTCTGAATACACCCATATTAAGATGGCGTCGGAAGACATGGAGAAGAGAATGTTCATTACCCCGTGGGGTACATTCTTCTATAAGGTGATGCCTTTCAGTCTGAAGAATGTCGGGGCAACGTATTAGAAGGCTATGGTAACATTGTTCCACGACATGATTCAAAGAGAGATTGAATGATATGTGGATGACATGATTTCCAAGTTGAGAGGAGAAGAAGAGCATATGGTTAATCTAAAGAAGTTGTTTGAAAGGCTAAGAATGTTCCGTTTGAGGTTGATTCCAAACAAGTGCACTTTCGGAGTGCGGTCCGATAAACTGTTGGGTTTCATTATGAGTCAAAAAGGAATAGAGGTTGATCTTGTTAAAGTAAAAGCCATACAAGACATGCTTATACCGAAAGCAGAAAAAGATGTATGTGGTCTCCAGGGTAGGTTGAACTACATTGCACAATTCATATCTTACCTCACAGCCACTTGTGAACCAATATTCAAGCTGCTAAGAAAAGAACAAGCGGTTAGGTGGAATGACGATTGCCAAAGGGCTTTCGAGAAAATAAAAGAGTATTTACAGGAACCTCCTATTCTAATGCCTCTAGTTCAAAGGAGGTCGCTCATCATGTATCTGACAGTACTTAAAGGGTCTATAGGTTGTGTTATCGATCAACACGATGAGATAGGTAGGATGGAGCATGTCATCTACTACCTGAGCAAGAAGTTTAATGATTATGAATCAAAGTACTCAATGCTTGAGAAGACATGTTGTGAACTTGCATGGGCTGCAAAGTGATTAAGGTAATACATGCTCATACATACAACCTTGTTAATTTCAAAGATGGATCTTGTCAAGTACATATTTGAGAAACTAGCATTAACTGGAAGGGTTGCTCATTGGCAAATGGTGCTGACTGAATATGACATACAATAAACTTCCCAGAAAGCCATCAAAGGAAGTATTTTTTTCCAGATTATCTTGCACAACAACCTTTTGATGATTATCAGCAAATGTGGTTTGACTTCCCTGATGAGGACATCATGTACCTCAAAGCTAAGGACTACAAGGAACCACTCCCAGAGGAGGGGCCTGACCCTGAATCCAAATGGAGTATGATGTTTGATGGGGATGTCAACGTGAATGGCCGTGGAGTTGGTGCAATACTTATCACTCTTGAAGGTGTCCATTTTCCCTTCACTTCCCGAATAACTTTTGGATGTACCAACAATGAAGCAGAGTATGAGGTTTGTATCATAAGAATAGAGGAGGCGATTAATCTGCAGATTAAGACCCTCGATATATTTGGAAATTCATCTCTCGTGATTAGCCAAATTACTGTCAAGTGGTACACTCACCAACCTCACTTAATTCCATATCGGGATTATGTAAGAAGATTGTCCACGTTCTTTACAATAGTGAAGCTGCATTATGTACCATGTGATGAGAACCAATTTGCCGATGCGTTGGCTACCTTGGCTTCAATGATCAAAGTGATGTGTTGGAATTATATTCCCAATATTGATGTATATCGGCTTGATATACATGTATATATGTTTACTATTGATGTAGTGTATGATGACAAGCCGTGGTATCATGATATCAAGTGCTTCCTGAAGAGTCAGAAATATCTGACTAGGGTATCTTCCAATGACAAGAAAACTTTGAGAAGGCTTGCTGCTAGTTTCTTCTTGAATTCTGATGATGTGTTATACAAGAGAAACTTTGACATGGTTTTTCTTAAATGTGTGGACAAGCAAGAAGCAAACATGTTAATGCAAGAAGTGCACGAGGGATCTTTCGGTACCCATGTTGGAAGACATGCAGTGGTAAAGAAACTATTGAGATCAGGGTATTACTGGATGATAATGGATTCAGATTATTGCTCATACGCCCGTAAGTGCCACAAGTTCGAAATTTATGAAGACAAGGTGCATGTGCCTCCGAGCCTGCTGAACGTCATGTCCTTTCCTTGGCCCTTTTCTATGTGGGGAATTGACATGATTAGAAAGATTGAGCCTATTGTTTCCAATGGTTATCATTTCATCTTTTTCGCTATCGATTACTTTACCAAATGGGTGGAAGCAGTATCTTATGTCAATGTCACCAAGCAAGTGGCTACCAGATTTCTGAAAAGAGATATTATTTTCCAATACGGAGATCCCGAGAGAATAATTACTGATAATGGTTCCAATCTTAACAACAAGATGATGGCAGAATTATGTCGGGACTTCAAGATTCAACATCACAATTCTTCTCCTTATCGTCCGAAGATGATTGGTGTTGTTGAAGCGGCCAACAAGAACATTAAGAAGATTATGCAGAAAATGGTTGTGACATACAAAGATTGGCATGAGATGCTACCATTTTCTTTGCATGGGTACCGAACTTTAATAAGGACATCTACTAGGGAAACACCTTTCTCGCTTGTGTATGGTATGGAAGTTGTCCTACCAATTGAAGACGAGATTATGTCACTGTGGGTGATGATGGATGTCAAACGTGATGAATCCGAATGGGTTAGTGCCAGGTGTTGCACCCCAAAATTTGCCCTCACAAAATAAGACTTTGTGTGCTAAGAGATTCACAAGGTTCACAAGACCTCTCATGAGATTCACAAGGTTCACAAGACCTCTCATGAGGTTCACAAGGTTCACAAGACATCTTATGAGGTTCACAAGGTTCACAAAGTTCACAATTAGTCAGAAGATTTGACAATTCCCTCAGACAATGCATCCTCCTGAGCAGTGCATCCAAAACTAGGGTTTTGACTTTAATCAGGCTAAATGAACTTCCAAGACTTCAAGTGAGCTTCATAACATATTATATGTGTTTAAGAATCCCCATGACAAGTTTCAAGACTTTTCTCAAAGGTTTGCTCAGTCAGATGATCAGATAAGTCAAAGTCAGTCAAAGTAGTTAAAAAGTCAAACTGAGGTCAACTGTAGTCAAACCAAAGTCAAACTTCATGATTTTTTGCCAACATCAAGTATATGAAGTAAAATTCATCATTTTATCAAGGGTTGATCATGATTCATCAAGGAGATTTCAGATCATCAAGAATGAAGAGTTTCTAAATTAGGGTTTCCTTAGGAAAAGTCAACTGAACTTTGACCAGCCATAACTTTCACATGCTTCATCAAATTTTTCCCATCCAAAGCTCATTTTGAAGGAAATTGAATTCTCTACAACTTTGTGTCTCACAAGCCAAGCCTAAAAATGCTTCATTTGGAAGGTATGAGCTAAGACATTATAGGTCCTTTTGAAAGTCAACAAAAAGTCAACAACTTCAAAAGGGCATAACTTGATAATGGTAAATGATATGGACATGAAACCAATGGGGTTGGTTAGAGGACTCTTTAAGCTTTCCAAAATGTCCAAGAACACCCTCATATCATTAAAATTGAAGGATTTGTGCCCTTGCAAAGTTGGGAAATTTTTGGGTGGTTTATGAAGAAAATAGGGTCTTAAAACCATAATTCTTCAAATGGGCTGAACTTTTTGTGACCCAAGGTGTTCCATGACATCATGCACGAAATTTATTTAATATTTTCATAATTTTATTTTATTTATTTTATTTATTATGATTTTTTATATTAAAAATCATTTTAAATTCAAATAAAATATAAAATATGAAGATTTAAAATATATTTTGATTCTAGAAGGTCATAAACATGAATTGGATTAGATTGATATGCCATTGATGATGATTGTCTTAAGATAGAAAGGTTTCATTCAAAAATATTTGAAATTCAAGCCATGATCTTTTTCAATCTTTTGAATCCAAAAAGTCCAAACAACCATCCAATTTTTTGACCTAATTTCATTTACTATAAGTACACAAACCTAACACAATGCACAGGGACGAAAAATTTCTGCCTCAAGAGTAAGTTTCCACTTTCAAAAATTCACCAAAAAACTTGGATTCAGATTCTTCATTACCAAGCCTTTCAAGGTATTTTAAGGACACTACAAGCTTCATTAAGCTTCCCTGAATCGAAACCAATACTCACATGCTTCTAAACCATGACATAATGCATAAACCGAATCATGTTCTTCAAGAATTTTTTATTTTTCGATTTCATTGATTGGCTGGATTTAAGTTGTTTTTGATTGCTTGATGATGTTTGTGATGAACCCTAGATTGATTCTGGGCAGTTTAATTGAGTTTTTCATGCAGGTATCAAAATCCACCATGGCTAGGGTTCTTCGGCCATTTTAGGGTTTTATGATTTATCCATTATAAATGAATTCTGGAAACGTGGTTATGTTGTGTGAACCTTGAGGATCATGATTCACTGATTAATTTTGAAAAATTGTACTGTTTTGTGGATGTTCCAATTTCGTAGGTTTTCTGTATATTCGCAGGAAAGTTTGTAGGAGAATTCGCAACAAAATTCGAAGGTAGCCAGGAAGAAGACGAAGACCTTGGCGCGCGTTCTGGAATTCAAATATTTGCCTTAATATTTTATTGTATTGTTGTTAATTTGTTTCACAGAAGCTTGCTTGGCCCAGTGGTGAGGGATGCGCGTGTATTGCTTCAAGGCTTGGGTTCGATTCCTGGAGGCAGCATTCTTTTTGCTACATTTTCTCATTTATTACAGGACTTGATATATTATTATTTGTGATGATTATACACACAGGTGCGCCCTTCTGGCTGGATGGTTGGAGTGTATGTTTGTTTGGTTGAGGGTCCTGGGTTCGAAATCCCCCCAGGCCCTTTTTGTGTTATTTTTTGTTTTGTTATGATTTTTTACAGGATGTGAAACAAAGGCTTGTGGATCTCAATCTCTATCACTAGTGCATGCTGGCCAGAGTGGTTTTGGTGTTGTGTTTGGAGGTAAGGGACCTGGGTTCAAATCCCAGGTCCTTTCTTTTTGAGCAATTTTTTCATTATTTTCTTATTTTAATTATTTCTATTTTATTAAATTATCAAAATACAATTTATAAATATTATTTAAAATGCTTTTATTCAAAATTCTTAAAACTTCATATTTTCTTTTATAAAAATATTTTTTATTTATAATATGTATATATATAATTTGTAAATAAATTTAGTTTGATTTAATTTGTAGAATAAATGAGTAAAACCCTAATATTTTCATAAACCCTAGTTTATTATGATTAATCCTAATAATATTTTCTAAAACCCTAAAAATATTTTTATAAAACCTATTTATTTTTATAAACCCTAATTGTAAATATTAATTTATTTGTTTATTTTAATTTCATAATTTTTGTTTATATTTTAATTAAGAAGTAAATCCTAATGTATTTTTCTAAATAATCAAACCCTAATTTTCTTTTACATAAAATCTAATCATATTATAACTTTTAATTTATTTATTTGTAAACTTTAATTATGTACATATTTTTATAATTTATTTATAATTATTATTTAATATAGTTTTTGCATGTAAATAATTTTAGATTATGTTTAAAACAATTAAGAACTCCTAATTTTGTCTTATTAATATAATTTATTTTTATAATATGTTTATTTAATTATAGTTAACCCTTATTTTTATAACATGTATATAAATTTAAATCTTTATAATAATTAGTATATAATATGAATTGTTTATTTTTCTTCTTGAAAATCTTAAAAAAATAGTTATTTATTAAATATTGAACTTTTAATTTGTTATTCATTATTATGCTAATTTCTTTTATTCTTATTTATTTTTACTAACTCCATTTATTTATATATTATATGATTTTTAATTTATTTTATTATTACTAACCCAATTATTTATTATTATTTATTTGCTTATTTAATTTATTTTAATTATTATTATTATGTAATTGTATCCCTTATGTAATATATGTAGTAGTGATTTTTATTATTTATTTTAAATGCTATGGTTAGTAAAATAGGGAGTGTGAAACATACTTGTATTTAAAATTAATTTAGATCATTAAATCTCAAGATAAATATTAAATTGTTACACTCACACACGTAAGTCGATCCTGGATCGCCATCTCACTTCTTAAAGGGTTACCTCTCAAGTTGCCTAAACAAAAGGTCAAGTAGGGTGTATAAAGCAAAGTCCCTCATATTATATCATCTAGTCCCTTAACAGATAGAAAAGATCAAATCCCTTAATGGTTGCCTTCGTAATGATCTTGTCCCTTTCAAATAAAGATGATAAGTCCCTTCGAATTGCTTATACACCTCACAGTTGCCTAAATAACAGATGTCCCTTCACTTGTCCCATACATCCAAGGTAATGACTACCTATTCCTTAATAATAGGGAAAGTCTTACCAGTTAAAGGATATTAAAGAACAGAAAAGACTTAACTTAGGGTAGGTTCCTCTTATGTACTTGCTCACTCTTCAAAACATTTCAAACACTTCACATTTTTCAAACAAATTTTCAAAACAAAGACTTTATATATATCCGTACATGGATCATTATAAAGGAAATTTTATTCACACACTACACTTTTCAAAACATTTTAAAGTGAGCTAAGTAACTAAGAGCCCATGGATAACCATGGATGTAAAGGGTGCTAACACCTTCCCTTTACATAACCTACCCCCCGAACCCAAAAATATTTTAAGGTCTTTCCTGTTCTTTTATGCCCTTTCCTTTGGATAAAATAAAAGTCGATGGCGACTCTTGCTATCCGCAACATAACTAAAGTCAGTTCTCCCACCGTGTTACAGAACTGGCGACTCTACTGGGGATTTAATAAAAGAGGGGTACCCTTAGGAATTAGATCACTTTAAAATTGTTTTCCTTGTTTGCTTTATACTTACTTGTTGGGTGCTCTTTGTTGCACCCCAAAATTTGCCCTCACAATACAAGACTTTGTGTGCCCAGAAGGTTCACAAGGTTCACAAGACCTTTCATGAGGTTCATGAAGTTTACAAGACACTTTATGAGGTTCACAAGGTTCACAAGACCTTTCATGAGATTCATGAAGTTTACAAGACACTTTATGAGGTTCACAAGGTTCACAAGGTTCACAAAGTTCACAAATAGTCAGAAAGTTTGACAATTCCCTCAGACAATGCATCCTCCTAAGCAGTGCATCCAAAACTAGGGTTTTGACTTTAATCAGGCTAAATGGACTTCCAAGACTTCAAGTGAGCTTCATAACATCTTATATGTGTCTAAGAATCCCCATGACAAGTTTCAAGACTTTTCTCAAAGGTTTGCTCAGTCAGATGATCAGATAAGTCTAAATCAGTCAAAGCAGTTAAAAAGTCAAACTGAGGTCAACTGTGGTCAAACCAAAGTCAAACTTCATGATTTTTTGCCAACATTAATTATATGAAGTAAAATTCATCATTTAATCAAGGGTTGATCATGATTCATCAAGGAGATTTCAGATCATCAAGAATCAGGAGTTTCTAAGTTAGGGTTTTCACAGGAAAAGTCAACTGAACTTTGACCAGCCATAACTTTCACATGCTTCATCACCAATTCTCCATCCAAAGCTCATTTTTACGGAAATTGAATTATCTACAACTTTGTGTCTCACAAGCCAAGCCCAAAAATGCTTCATTTGGAAGGTATGAGCTAGGACATTATAGGTCCTTTTGAAAGTCAACAAAAAGTCAACAACTTCAAAAGGGCATAACTTGAGAATGGTAAATGATATGGACATGAAACCAGTGGGGTTGGTTAGAGGACTCTTCAAGCTTTCCAAAATGTCCAAGAACACCCTCATAGCATTAAAATTAAAGGATGTGTGCCCTTGCAAAGTTGGGAAATTTTTGGTTGGTTTATGAAGAAAATGGAGGTTTAAAACCAAATTTTTCTAAATGGGCTTGCCATATGATGATCCAATCCATACAAACACTTCATGCACGACCCAACCCTCAAATATTCAGATTTTTTATTATTTTATTTTATTTATTTTGATTTTATTCATTTAAAATCATTTTAAATTAAAATAAAATAGAAAAATCAAATATTTAAATGAGATTGTGCTTCTAGAAAGTCATAAAGATTGCTTGGATCAAATTGATACAAAAATTATGGTGATTGGCTTGAAATAGAAAGGTCTTATTCAAGAATATTTGAAATTTAAGCTTGAATCTTTTTCAATCTCATTGATCCAAATTTTTCACACAATGATCCATTATTTTTAACCTAATCCATTGTACTATAAGTATACAACATAACCCTAATGCAAAGAGACGAATTTTCTGCCTCAAAGACAACTTTCAAACTTTCAAATTCATCAATTTTTTCAAATTCGGATTTTGATATTTTGTAACTTTTCAGGTGAAATAAGAACTTCAATCGTTTCCTTGATCATCACTGAATGCATCCCAATCATTATCATCATCAGAAACAGGCCCATATGCATAAACCGAATCACATTTGTTGTGTGTTTTTGAATTTTTCGAACACATAGATTTATGACCTTTCACTGGATTTTGTTGATTGTATAATGTTTGTTGTGCTATATACATTGTTTCTGGTTGGTTTGTTTGAAGCTTTTGTGCAGGTATCGAAGATCACCATTGTTAGGGTTTAAGCTCCCGATTTGGGGATTTATGATTAGAGTAATATAAATTAATTCTAACAACATGGTTGAATCGTATATGATGTAAGGATCACAATGGTGTAATCAATTTGCTAAGATTTTACAGGTTTCATGGTGATTGAGAAACCTAGGTTCTGTTGCGAAAATAAATCCGTAGCAAAAATCCCAGCAAAATTCGTAAGAAATTTCGCAGGTCTGAGGGAAGAAGAAGAAGTCCTGCGCGTGAAATATAATTTCAAATTTCTATCTTTATATTTTATTCATTTGTTTTATATTATTATCACCAACGCGCAGGTGCTCTGGTGGTTTTGACATGTACGCAGCGTGGTGTGAGACCTGAGTTCAAATCCTGAAGGCACCATCTTTTTATTGTTTTTTCATGATATTCATCAGTTTTAATATATAATTAATCATAGTCATTATACTATCAGAAGCGCCCTCCCGGCTGGATGGAAAGTATGCCTGCGTATTGTTTAAAGGTCCTGGGTTCGATCCCCCCCATGCCTTTTGTTTTGTTTTCTTTTTTTCATGATTTTCCAGGATTAAGCAACAAAACCAAATGAACTCCTTTCCTTAGCACCTGTGCACGCTGGACCAGTGGTTGATCTTGTTGGCTGGAGTTTGTGAGAGCAAAGGGGCTGGGTTCAACTCCCAGCCCAGGTAAATTTTTTTTCTTTTCTCCATTATTTGTTTCATTATTAAATTTAAATTAAACTATAATCCTAATTTAATTAGTCTTAATAATATTTTCTAAACCCTAAAACATTTTTATAAAACCTAATTTTCTATAAATCTTAATTGTAAATATTAGTTTATTTATTTATTTTAATTTCATAGTTCTTGTTTATATTTTAATTAATAAATAAATCTTAATGTTTTTTAATCAAACCCTAATTTTCTTCTATTTAAAACTTAATCCTATTTTATTTAATCATGTACATTTTTAATTTGTTTATAATTTAAATCTTGTATATAAATATGTTTAAAATTAAAATTCTTAATTTAATTTTGTTTATATGATAATATGATATAAATTGTTTATAATTTAATTTTGTATATAAATAATTTTTAATATATGTTTAGAAATAGTTAAAAATTGCTAATTTAATTTTGTAATTATAATTTAATTTTCATAATATGTTTATAATTAACTTAATTTTTATAATTTGCATATAACTTAAAACTTTATAATAATTAGTATAATTGCTTATATTTTCTTATTAATCTTAAATAATAATTGTTTATAAAAATTGAACTTTTAATTATTATAATATTCTTGCTTATTTCATTATTATTATTATTAATTATATTTATGTGATATTTATCATTACTAACCCCATTTAACTTCGTATTATTTTATTTTTTTTACTAACCCAATTATTATTATTTTTGCTTATTTATTTAATTTGTTAATTATTATTATTTTGTAATTGCTTCCTTTATGTAATATTGTAATAATAGTATTTAATATTTATGCCATGGTTAGTAAATAGGGAGTGTAACATGTTTGTATGTTTAAAATTAATTTAGCTCATTAATTTAAAAGATAAATATTAAAATTGTACACTCACACACGTAAGTCGATCTTTGATCGCCATCTCACTTCCTTAAGGATACCTCTCATGTTGCCTATTACAAAAAAGGTCAAGTAGGGTGTATAAAGCAAAGTCCCTAATTTCACATCATCTAGTCCCTTAACAGATAAAAGATCAAGTCCCTTTCGAATGTTGTCTTCGTAATGATCTTGTCCCTTTCGAAATAAAGATGATATGTCCCTTTCGAATTGCTTATACACCCCACAGTTGCCTAAATAACAATGTCCCTTCACTTGTCCCTCACATCTAAGGTAATGACTACCTATTCCTTAATAATAGGGATAGTCTTACCAATTAAAGGATTCAAGAACAGAAAAGATTTAAACTTAGGGTAGGTTCCTCTTAAGTACTTCCTCACTCATTCAAAAACATTCAAAAACACTTCACATTTCAAACAATTTTCAAAACAAAGGTTTTTTACGCATCCGTACATGGATCATTATAAAACTCTTAAGAAAATTTTTATTCACACACTTCACATTTCAAAAACATTTTAAAGTGAGCTAAGTAACTAAGAGCCCATGGATAACCATGGATGTAAAGGGTGCTAACACCTTCCTTTTACATAACCTACCCCCCGAACCCAAAAATCTTTTAAAAGGTCTTTCCTGTTCTTTTATGCCTTTCCTTTGGATAAAATAAAAGTCGGTGGCGACTCTTGCTATCCGCAACATTTAACTAAAGTCAGTTCTCCCACCGTGTTACAGAACTGGCGACTCTGCTGGGGATTTAATATTAAAGAGGGGTACCCTTAGGAATTAGATCACTTTAACTTTGTTTGCCTTGTTTGCTTTATACTTACTTGTTGGGCTCTTATGTGTGAAAGGTCCTAACCCGGATCTAGTGTACCTTAGGTAAATGGAAATAGACCAAGGAAACTGTACGGCGTATACCGATATGGTTGATCTGGTGGCCATAGTTAGTGTGACTTCTTGGTTGGTGCTTATGTTCCTTAAGTCAAGTTGAGGATAATATGAGGCTGCCATATGTTGTCAATACACTAACTAACTTTTAGAACCCTAGTTATCCCATCTTGGCCTTTAGAAAGTAGTGAGATAACCGGCTTTGGTGCAGACTGAAGTTGGTTGATACTCGAAGCTACGCTCATTGAGATTCTAAGCTTGGAGGGTTTTGGTTGGCAAGTAAGTTGCCTACTGAACAAACACCCTTGTGAAGGATCAATGATATTGAGATCCCTTAGAACCTGGTTACTTTTGTAGGACAGGATGAACCATCTAACTTCAGGGGAGGGTACTTACCTTTGAACTTCATGCGAGCCTTTAAACCTAGGGCTATGGTGTGACTTGTTTGTGTGTGCCACATGTTTGTGATTGAACATAACATCATGACATCATCATGCATCATAAGCATAGCATTTTCACTAAACATTTCAAGGACCAAAGGATTTATCTTTGTTCTTTGTTGCAGGTCATGGCTTCTGCCCGTAGAAACACTATCAGGATCAACTTTGTAGGGATACCTGCTAAGCTTAAAGAGTTGGTTTCTCAAGTGTCTGATCATTCCCAGTTCATCAAGAGACATGGTCACTTATTGGATCTAGTCACCTCAGGGTTCAATGAAGACATGATGAGTGTCTTGTTTCAGTTCTTTGATCCTAAGCACCATTGCTTCACATTCCCTGACTATCAGTTGGTTCCTACAATGGAAGAGTTCTCTAAACTTCTGGGTATACCTGTTCTTGATCAAAGACCCTTCACAGGCTTGGAAAAGGAGCTTAAACCAAAGGTTATTGCTGCAGCTCTACATCTGAAGAAGTCTGACATTGTTCTAGAAACGAGAAGCGGAGTTAAAGTTATTCTTGCTAAGGTATTAATGGATAAAGCTCAAGTATTCTTGAAGGCTATGAGCTACGATGCTTTTGAGGAGATCTTAGCCTTATTTATTTATGGCTTAGTGTTGTTCCCCAATCCTGATCAGTTCATAGATGTTCATGCCATCAACATATTCCTGAGCCACAATCCAGTACCTACTTTACTTGGGGACATCCTGCATTCTCTTCATACTCGTACTACAAAGGCACGAGGAACTCTGATGTGCTGCATACCTTTGCTATCCAGGTGGTTTATTTCTCACCTTCCTCGCTCAGTGATGAAGAATGAACAAGGGTTCAGATGGTCCAAAAGGATTATGTCACTCTCTCATTCAGATATCCATTGGTGCTCCAGATCTATGGAGAATATCACTATCATTGACCGTTGTGGGGAGTTTCCTAATGTGCCACTTCTAGGCATAAGAGGAGGCATCACCTATAACCCTTCCTTAGCTTTACGACAATTTGGTTATGCTCGGAGTGATGGCCCACATGACATGTTGATTCAGGGCATTGTGTTTGACTACGACAATGATCTTCAAGGTTACCGTTAGAGATTCATACGAGCATGGGGAAAAGTAAACAAGGTTGATAGCAAGACTCTGGAGCCTAAGTACACTATTCCTATGGAAGCTTATCTCAGATGGGTGCGATCTCGTGCTCAGACTCTCATGATGCCATATCCTGCTATCCTGCCAGTTACCATGGAACCTGTTGCTGAAGGAGATACTTCTTATACCATCCTTCACCCAGACATGCCTACTGACATGGAAGACTTACAGAGATCCTAGATCCAGTTGAAGGAGCAAAGGGATATTTTCGAGGCTCATTACAAAGCAAGCCAAGAAAGAATCCTGGAACTAACAAAGCAACTTCATGAGGAACGGAATCTCAACTCATACCTCAACACAAAGAGGAAACGTCCATGGGAGACTTAAAACCCCATCTCTTGTATTTATTTCATTTCATTCTCTTTAAGCCCAAGAGGCAAAACAAATTTATTACTAATAAAAGTTTACCTTCTTGTTTGTTTAAGCAAATTTAAATCCTGCGGTCCTTGAAAACATTGCATATGCATTCACATATCATATCATTGCACCACAGGTTTATTGTGCACAGGTTTCTTATCTTCTCGCTGTTTATTTCAGTAATGGCTCTTGAACAAACAGTTAAGGATCTCCAGGCACAAAATGCACAGTTCCAAGAGCTGATCCTGAACTTGTCCAAGGGGCAGGATGAATTGAAGACACTGCTGGCCAAGAAGACTAAGAAGACTAGAAGGTCAGGTGGCCTGATCAACATGGGAAGAAGGTTCAGAGGTCTTGCCAAGACCAAAGAAACAGTTGAAATTATGAGTCTGAAGAGTCTGAAAAAGAGGGAGGCAGTCTCCACAACACTATAGGGGACTCTGATTCTGAAGCCAACTACTATCATGAGCCTAATGAAGATAAGTTCAAAATGCTGGTGGATAGAATGGATGCTATGGAGTTGCAGAAGTCTTCTGGGCTGGATTTTGAAGATTTGAGTCTGATATCTGGGGTAGTCATACCCATTGGTTTCAAGGTTCCTACTTTTGTTGTTTATGATGGGGTCTCTTATCCCAAGCTGCATCTGAGGTCTTATGTTAGGAGAATCCAACCTCATACTGCTGATAAGAAGTTGTGGATCCATTTCTTCCAAGAGAGCTTATCTTGAGCTCAATTGGAATGGTACTATCAGTTGGAGAGTGTCAACATCTGTGATTAGAATGATCTTGCCGAAGCCTTCTACAAGCAGTATCAATACAATGCTGATTTAGCTCCCACTCGCATGCAGCTGCAAAGCATGTCTATGGGTGCTAAAGAAAGCTTCAAGGAGTATGCTCAGAAGTGGAGAGATTTAGCTGGAAGAGTACAACCCCCTTTAACTGACAGGGAGTTTGTTGATATGTTCATGTGTATTTTGAATGGTCCTTTTTACAGTCATCTCATTGGAAGCTCATCATCTGGCTTCACTGAGTTGATAATGACAGGAGAGCGCGTGGAAAGTGGTATTAGGAGTGGCAAGATTCAAGTGGGTACTTCTTCATCAGGTGCTGCAAAGAAGCCTCCCAGTGGAAAGAAAGAATCAAATGCTGTCTATGGTCAACCTGATCGTAGTAGAAGGCATCAGTCTGTGAGTGCAGTCCATATCTCCAATCCAACTCCTACAACACCAGAGCAGCCACAGGGCAACCAACAGAGGGCTAGAAGGCAGTTCACTAAGATCAACATGTCAATGTCCCAAGCATTGCAACACTTGTTGAAGGCTGAACTTATCACTCTAAAAGATGCTCCTCATAATCCTAATGTTACCTCTCCCAGATACAATCCTAATGCACGATGTGCATATCATTCGAACTGTTAGGGACATGATACCAATAGCTGCTGGGTATTGAAGAACAAAATCCAAGATATGATTGAGGCTGGAGAAATTGAGTTTGACCCTCCGGGTACTCCAAATGTGATCACTGCTCCCATGCCAAATCATGAGAAGACTGTCAATGCAATTGATGAAGATTCACATATCTATTCAGTTGCAGAGTTGACCACACCATTGTCTGTCATTAAGAAGAAGCTATTACAAGCTGGGTTCTTTCCAGGTTGTCGTGAAGATTGTTTGTATTGTACCTATAAGCCGTATAGTTGCTGGAGATTGAGAGATGGAATTCAACGTCTCATGGATAAATATACCATAGTGTTCGAGAGGACTCCACCTTCCGTAGAAAGTATGGTTGATCATATAACTCAGCATGCGAAGATTGAAGAGGTGGATATGGTTGATAAAGTACCGGTAAGAATTACTTCAAAGGGCCCTGTTAAAATCACTCACAAGGGTCCAATTAAGATTACTGCTGAAGGCCCTGTGAAGATTGTTGCTGAAGCCAGAATGGCTCCTATGGTCATCACCACTCCTGGTCCTATTCCGTATACTTCTGATAAAGCTGTGCCTTGGCATTATGGGTCTGATGTTTATATCCATGGTGTTAAGCAGGAACCCTTAGCTGATATGCCTGTTGATATTGATAATATTGCTGGATCTAGTAAGATCACACGAAGCGGAAGAGTTTTCTCCCCTCCAGTTACCTCCAAAAATGCAGTTATTCCAGTTACCTCCAAGAATGCAGTTACTCCAGCTGCTACCTCCACCACTGATGCTCGGGGCAAAGGTCCTGTTATTGAACCTATACCTACTGATGTGCCAGCTGCTGATGATCTCTCTAAGCAGATGGAAGAAGTATTGAAAATCATTCGCAAGAGTGATTATGACATTGTTGATCAATTGGGGCATACTCCCTCCAAGATTTCTATGTTGTCTTTGCTATTGTGTTCTGAGGCTCATGCCAAGGCCCTGATTAAATTTCTGAAGACTGCTCATGTACCAAATGAAATTTCTGTTGACCAGTTCGAAAATTGCGTTGCACACTTGACCTATGATAATGGGTTAGGTTTCTCCGATGCTGATTTGACTCCTGCTAAGAGGGATCATAATAGGGCTCTACATATCTCTATTGAATGTAGGGGCACTACCCTGTCACATGTATTGATAGACAATGGTTCCTCTTTGAATGTGTTGCCCAAAGAAGTTCTGAATAAGCTGAGTCCTGAAGATGCTGTGCTGAAACCCAGTAGTATAGTGGTGAAGGCTTTTGATGGTTCAAGAAGAGTGGTACATGGAGAAATTGATCTCCCAATCAAAGTTGGTTCTCAGGTTTTTAATGCTACCTTTTATGTCATGGATATTCGTCCGTCATATTCTTGTTTGCTTGGGCGTCCCTGGATCCATGGGGCAGGTGCTGTAACCTCTACATTGCATCAGAAGCTGAGATATGCAGTAGAAGGGAAAGTTGTTACTGTCTACGGAGAAGAAGGGTATATGATTAGCCATGTGAACACCTTCAAGTATCTTAAAGTGGAAGGTGAATACGTTGAAACTCCGTGTTAGACATTTGAAGTGGTTCCTTGGATTGTTAATGATTATGAAGTTCCTCCTGTTGTCAAGAAAGTTCCTGTGGTCACCAGAGTACCTCCTACAATGGCCTCCCTTAAAGATGCTAGAGTTGTGGTGGATGAAGGTGGTTGTACTATTTGGGGTCAGCTTCCTGATATTCCGTACAAGTCTGACAAATTTGGTTTGGGTTTCACTGCAGAGTCCCAGAAGGCTGTTTGTCGTGCTCGTGCTGTTCGTATCACCAATCAGGGGATTATGAAAGACCAGATCAATGTTGTGGGTGACTATGATGAAGACTACAACTTGGATGCGTGGATTTTTCCTACTGTGGGTGCTGGACTCAACAACTGGAAAGTTGAAGATGTTATTCCTATCTCCTTTAGTCAGGAGTAAATACTATTACTGTGTTGTTGTTTTATAAGTTTGTAATTTCTTGAACAATTAAACTCTTAAGCCTTGTGCCTTACCCGGGGCACAATGGTGTGTTTGTTACGGGATGTCATTTCATTTGCATACTTCATTCAATAAAAATCAGTGGACGTTTCGTTTTCGTAAATATTGTGTTCCTTGTCTTTCTTTTCTTTTATTTTTTGCTTTATCAGCTATGTGTTCTTACACACACCCACATCACTAAAATGCAGATCCTCATCCACTATGGATCCTGTTGATAACAGTTCTACTATTGCCAATTATAATTTCGAGAATCCGATCTATCAAGCTGAAGACGGAAATGAGGACGATTGTGAAGTACCTGTAGAGCTTGCTAGGTTGTTACAACAAGAAGAAAAAGCTATACAGCCACATGAAGAGCCAGTCGAAGTTGTGAATCTGGGAACTGAAGAAAACAAGAAAGAGGTCAAGATAGGGGCCGAATTAGAGGATAGTGTCAAGAGCAGATTGATTCAGATGCTACGTGACTATGTGGAGATCTTTGCTTGGTCCTATGAAGATATGCCAGGGTTGGATACAGACATTGTGGTTCACCGTTTACCAGTGAAAGAAGATTTTCGTCCAAAGAAGCAGAAGGTTTGTCGCATGCGTCCTGAAATGTCAGAGAAGATCAAAGCAGAGGTAATGAAACAGTTTGATGCAGGGTTCTTAGCTGTGACTTCTTATCCTCAATGGGTTGCAAATGTGGTGTCGGTACCTAAGAAAGATGGTAAGGTACGTATGTGTGTAGACTACAGGGATTTGAATAAGGCCAGCCCCAGATGACTTTCCACTTCCTCATATCGATGTTCTGGTAGAAAACACTGCTCAACACAAGGTATTCTCTTTTATGGATGGTTTCTCTGGTTACAATCAAATCAAGATGGCTCCTGAAGATATGGAGAAGACAACATTTGTTACACAGTGGGGCACTTTTTGTTATAAAGTGATGCCATTTGGTTTGAAGAATGCAGGGGCAACATATCAGCGTGCTATGGTGGCTTTGTTTCATGATATGATACATCATGAGATAGAGGTATATGTGGATGATATGATAGCCAGGTCCCAGAATGAAGAGCAACATCTTGATCATTTGCATAAGTTATTTGAGAGGTTAAAGAAATACAAGTTGAGATTAAATCCAAACAAGTGTACTTTTGGAGTTAGATCTAGTAAGCTCCTGGGTTTCATTGTCAGTGGAAAAGGTATTGAAGTGGATCCTGCAAAAGTGAAAGCTATACGAGAGATGCCAGCTCCCCGTACTGAGAAGGAAGTTAGAGGTTTCTTGGGACGATTGAATTACATTGCAAGATTTATTTCCCAATTAACTGCCATCTGTGAGCCAATCTTCAAGTTGTTGAAGAAAGACCAGGTGATGGAATGGAATGATGAGTGTCAGACTGCCTTTGATGAAATCAAGAGATATCTGCTAGAACCTCCAATTTTGATGCCACCAGTTGATGGAAGACCCTTGATTATGTACTTAACAGTGTTAGACAACTCAATGGGGTGTGTATTGGGGCAACATGACGAGTCTGGTCGAAAAGAGCAGGCAATATACTACCTTAGCAAAAAGTTTACCGACTGTGAAACAAGATACTCACTGCTCGAGAAAACTTGATGCGCTTTGGCATGGGCTGTTCGCCGACTAAGACAGTATATGTTGACCCATACTACCTTGTTGATTTCAAAGATGGATCCAATCAAGTACATATTCGAGAAACCTGCTCTCTCCGGAAGAATTGCAAGATGGCAAATGATATTGACAGAATATGACATACAGTATACTACTCAGAAGGCCATTAAAGGAAGTGTTGTAGCTGATCATTTGGCTCATCAAGCAGTGGATGATTACCAGTCAATGAGTTTTGAGTTCCTTGATGAAGACATTATGATTATTACCAAAGAACCTGGACAATATGACGGACCTGAACAAGGATCCCGATGGACTATGGTTTTTGATGGTGCCTCTAATGCACTTGGTAATGGTGTTGGTGTTGTGATTAGTTCCCCTGAAGGTTGTCATACTCCGATTACTGCAAGATTGTGTTTCTATTGTACCAATAACATGGTTGAGTATGAGGCATGTATCCTGGGTATTAAAGCTGCGATTGATATGAAGATTCAGTTCCTTGATGTGTATGGAGATTCAGCCCTGGTAGTAAGTCAAATTAAAGGAGATTGGGATACCAAGCATGATAACCTCATTCCTTACAGAGAGCATGTGTTGTCTTTGATCCCACATTTTAAAGAGATTACCTTTGGACATATTCCACGAAGAGAGAATCAGTTGGCAGATGCATTAGCCACCATGGCATCCATGTTTGAGATCAACTGGGATGATGATGCTCCCAAGATTACTATTGATAGATTTGAGAAGCCTGCATACTGCAATGAGATTGACACTGAAGGGGCAGAGGAGAAGCCTTGGTTCTATGAAGTAAAAAGATATCTTGAAGCTCAGGAGTTCCCTGAAGGGGCATCTGTCAAAGATAGGAAGTTTCTGAGAAGGTTTTCTGCTAAGTTCTTTTTGAGTAATGGGATTCTGTACAAGCGCAATCATGACTCAACTATGCTTCGTTGTGTGGATAAGAAGGAAGCAACAGAGATTATGGAAGATATGCATGATGGGATCTTTGGCACTCATTCTAGTGGTCATACTATGGCAAAGAAGATATTGAGAGCAGGTTACTATTGGTCTACTATGGAAGTTGATTGCTATCAACACTCCAGAACATGTCACAAGTGTCAAATTTATGCTGATAAAGTCCATATACCTCCATCACCATTGAATGTGTTGACTGCTCCTTGGCCTTTTGCCATGTGGGGCATTGATATGATTGGTGAGATCAAACCTACTGCTTCTAATGGGCATCGTTTCATCCTGGTTGCCATTGATTACTTTATGAAGTGGGTACAGGCAGCTTCATTTGCGTCTGTTACCAAGAATGTGGTGGCTCGATTCATTAAGAATAATCTCATATGTAGGTATGGCATCCCTGAAAGGATTATTACTGACAATGGCTCTAATTTGAACAACACTATGATTACTGATCTCTGCACGCAATTCAAGATTAAACACCACAACTCTTCTCCGTATCGTCCGAAGATGAATGGGGCAGTTGAAGCTGCTAATAAGAACATTAAGAAGATTGTACAGAAGATGATTGTTACTTACAAGGATTGGCATGAGATGTTACCATTTGCTCTTCATGGTTATCGTACTACAATACGTACTTCAACAGGGGCAACCCCATTCTCCTTAGTGTATGGTATGGAAGCAGTTCTGCCCATTGAAGTTCAGATTCCCTCCTTAAGAATTATGAAGGATGCAGGCTTGGATGAAGATGAGTGGATTCAGATTCGACTTGACCAGATAAATTTGATTGATGAGAAGAGGTTAGCAGCAGTTTGTCATGGCCAGATGTACCAGAAATGGATGATCAGAGCTTTTAACAAGAAGGTTAAGCCAAAGGTATATCAGGCTGGTGACTTGGTAATCAAGCGTATCATATTACCACAGGGTGATCCTAGGGGCAAATAGACTCCAACATATGAAGGACCATTTGTAGTCAAGACAGTATTCTCAGGAGGTGCCATGATACTTACTACTATGGATGGCGAAGACTTCCCATAGCCTGTAAACGCAGACATAGTTAAAAAATACTACGCATAGAAAGAGACCCGCTAGGTTGACTGGCCTAGGCAAAAATAAGGGCATCCCGGCGAACCAAAAGGGTTCGGGCAAAAATTAGGGATATATATATAAAAAAAATGTACACCCGGCAAGTCGAAAACCTGAAAAGGCGGCTTGGGCAAAAAAGGGTATCCCGGTGGATTGAAAACCTGAAAGGGCAATCCAGGCAAAAGTTAGGGATTAAAGCGTATGACTATGTCTCGTTTGGATCACCCATGAAACTGCAACCAGTTGTGCTACTTAATCAAGCTCGAACAGATAAAGCTCAATTCAATCGTTTCCGTCTCGACAGTAGAAGATGATATACTTGAAGATAATGGCAAATAGTAGAATTGGAACTCAATAGGATTACTTCCCACATAGCTGATTTTCTTTGTTTTGTAAAAATTTTACGACGAATTCCTCTTACTAGGATTTCTGTCTCCTTGTACAAACCTACCTATGTATAGGTCATTTTTTTCGATATAAATAAAATTCCATCTTTGAATCCAGATTTACTTTTACCCTATTTACATAAGCGAAACGTCTATTGGTTGTGTTTGAATGTATGTATGCTTTTGAATATGATTGATGTTTACCAGAAATGCATAGATGCTTAATATGATTGATGTTTACCAAAAATGCATGAAAATGCAGTAATAGTATTTACTAAGGACGAACGAGGGCAGGATTCCAACGAAGCTTCACCGGTTCATCCTTACAAGACAGCTACAAATCCCCCGGTAGGGCAAATCCATCTTCATAAGTACTTAAAGTCACATCTCCCCTGGAATTTATATCCATCTCTTTTATCCTCATACGGATAGTCAGGAATTTATTTTTCCAATAGGAGTACGACGAACGAAGAAGGGAGGTTATGGACACCTTACTATCAAATGAAGACGGGAGATTATGGACACCTTACTATCGAACGAAGACGGGAGGTTATGTATACTATATTATCAAACAAAACGGGAACGAGATCCTCATAATCTTCAGCAACGAATCGGGATTTATTTTCCCTGGCCAGCAGTTATTATACGAAGATATCCAAGACGCTCCAGGCTGCATGATTCATATATACATCATTTACATCATATCATACATATACATAAATACATAATACATTACTTAAGTGCATCATATCATACATGCATACATAGTGCATAAACTAATATTATCATACAGAATGTTATAATCTTATTTTTCAGATTAATTCTCCAGCAGACAGACTTCATCAACAACTTGTGACTTTGGGCCGTTGTTTATCTTCCCAAAGGTTACTTATACCTCAGGACGTTGTTTATCCTCCTGAAAGCTATCACTTCCTCGGGACGTTGTTTATCCTCCTGAAAGCATATCACGACCTTGGGCCGTTGTTTATCTTCCCAAAGGTTATCTCATTCCCTCAGGACGTTGTTTATCTTCCTGAAAGCTATTATTACCTCAGGACGTTGTTTATCCTCCTGAAAGCTACCATGACCTTGGGCCGTTATTTATCTTCCCAAACGTTACCATTTCCTCAGGACATTGTTTATCCTCCTGAAAGCATATCATGACTATTGGGCCGCTGTTTATCCTCCCAAAAGTTATACTTATACCTCAGAACGTTGTTTATCCTTCTGAAAGCATATCACTACCTCAGGACGTTGTTTATCCTCCTGAAAGCATATCTTGACCTTGGGCCGTTGTTTATCTTCCCAAAGGTTACATTATTTCCTCAGAACGTTGTTTATCCTTCTGAAAGCATATCATTTCCTCGGGACGTTGTTTATCTTCCTGAAAGCTATCACCATTACCTCAGGACGTTGTTTATCTTCCTGAAAGCTATCATTATATCTTTATATTTTGGACTGCTTTATCCTCCAAGAAATGTACCTGAAGAATTTTTCTCCAAGTGGCATCTTTAAGCCCACTCAAGCATATTCAACTAGTCATCAGTATCACTCTACGCACCGGTGAGTGCAAATTTTTGGGCTTTTGTGTTCAATCCCCTTCAACCTTCCAGGTCATGACTGGAAAATATACCAATCTAACCCCTCAGGTTTCAAAAAATTGAACAGGGGCAGCTGTTGCACCCCAAAATTTGCCCTCACAATACAAGACTTTGTGTGCCCAGAAGGTTCACAGGGTTCACAAGACCTTTCATGAGGTTCATGAAGTTTACAAGACACTTTATGTGGTTCACGAGGTTCACAAGACCTTTCATGAGATTCATGAAGTTTACAAGACACTTTATGAGGTTCACAAGGTTCACAAGGTTCACAAAGTTCACAAATAGTCAGAAAGTTTGACAATTCCCTCAGACAATGCATCCTCCTAAGCAGTGCATCCAAAACTAGGGTTTTGACTTTAATCAGGCTAAATGGACTTCCAAGACTTCAAGTGAGCTTTATAACATCTTATATGTGTCTAAGAATCCCCATGACAAGTTTCAAGACTTTTCTCAAAGGTTTGCTCAGTCAGATGATCAGATAAGTCAAAATCAGTCAAAGCAGTTAAAAAGTCAAACTGAGGTCAACTGTGGTCAAACCAAAGTCAAACTTCATGATTTTTTGCCAACATTAATTATATGAAGTAAAATTCATCATTTGATCAAGGGTTGATCATGATTCATCAAGGAGATTTCAGATCATCAAGAATCAGGAGTTTCTAAGTTAGGGTTTTCACAGGAAAAGTCAACTGAACTTTGACCAGCCATAACTTTCACATGCTTCATCACCAATTCTCCATCCAAAACTCATTTTGAAGGAAATTGAATTCTCTACAACTTTGTGTCTCACAAGCCAAGCCCAAAAATGCTTCATTTGGAAGGTATGAGCTAGGACATTATAGGTCCTTTTGAAAGTCAACAAAAAGTCAACAACTTCAAAAGGGCATAACTTGAGAATGGTAAATGATATGGACATGAAACCAGTGGGGTTGGTTAGAGGACTCTTCAAGCTTTCCAAAATGTCCAAGAACACCCTCATAGCATTAAAATTGAAGGATATGTGCCCTTGCAAAGTTGGGAAATTTTTGGTTGGTTTATGAAGAAAATGGAGGTTTAAAACCAAATTTTTCTAAATGGGCTTGCCATATGATGATCCAATCCATACAAACACTTCATGCACGACCCAACCCTCAAATATTCAGATTTTTTATTATTTTATTTTATTTATTTTGATTTTATTCATTTAAAATCATTTTAAATTAAAATAAAATAGAAAAATCAAATATTTAAATGAGATTGTGCTTCTAGAAAGTCATAAAGATTGCTTGGATCAAATTGATACAAAAATTATGGTGATTGGCTTGAAATAGAAAGGTCTTATTCAAGAATATTTGAAATTTAAGCTTGAATCTTTTTCAATCCCATTGATCCAAATTTTTCACACAATGATCCATTATTTTTAACCTAATCCATTGTACTATAAGTATACAACATAACCCTAATGCAAAGAGACGAATTTTCTGCCTCAAAGACAACTTTCAAACTTTCAAATTCATCAATTTTTTCAAATTCGGATTTTGATATTTTGTAACTTTTCAGGTGAAATAAGAACTTCAATCGTTTCCTTGATCATCACTGAATGCATCCCAATCATTATCATCATCAGAAACAGACCCATATGCATAAACCGAATCACATTTGTTGTGTGTTTTTGAATTTTTCGAACACATAGATTTATGACCTTTCACTGGATTTTGTTGATTGTATAATGTGTGTTGTGCTCTATACATTGTTTCTGGTTGGTTTGTTTGAAGCTTTTGTGCAGGTATCGAAGATCACCATTGTTAGGGTTTAAGCTCCCGATTTGGGGATTTATGATTAGAGTAATATAAATTAATTCTAACAACATGGTTGAATCGTATATGATGTAAGGATCACAATGGTGTAATCAATTTGCTAAGATTTTACAGGTTTCATGGTGATTGAGAAACCTAGGTTCTGTTGCGAAAATAAATCCGTAGCAAAAATCCCAGCAAAATTCGTAGGAAATTTCGCAGGTCTGAGGGAAGAAGAAGAAGTCCTGCGCGCGAAATATAATTTCAAATTTCTATCTTTATATTTTATTCATTTGTTTTATATTATTATCACCAACGCGCAGGTGCTCTGGTGGTTTTGACATGTACGCAGCGTGGTGTGAGACCTGAGTTCGAATCCTGGAGGCACCATCTTTTTATTGTTTTTTCATGATATTCATCAGTTTTAATATATAATTAATCATAGTCATTATACTATCAGAAGTGCCCTCCCGGCTGGATGGAAAGTATGTCTGCGTATTGTTTAAAGGTCTTGGGTTCGATCCCCCCAGGCCTTTTGTTTTGTTTTCTTTTTTTCATGATTTTCCAGGATTAAGCAACAAAACCAAATGAACTCCTTTCCTTAGCACCTGTGCGCGCGCTGGCCCAGTGGTTGATCTTGTTGGCTGGAGTTTGTGAGAGCAAAGGGGCTGGGTTCAACTCCCAGCCCAGGTAAGTTTTTTTTCTTTTCTCCATTATTTGTTTCATTATTAAATTTAAATTAAACTATAATCCTAATTTAATTAGTCTTAATAATATTTTCTAAACCCTAAAACATTTTTATAAAACCTAATTTTCTATAAATCTTAATTGTAAATATTAGTTTATTTATTTATTTTAATTTCATAGTTCTTGTTTATATTTCAATTAATAAATAAATCTTAATGTTTTTTAATCAAACCCTAATTTTCTTCTATTTAAAACTTAATCCTATTTTATTTAATCATGTACATTTTTAATTTGTTTATAATTTAAATCTTGTATATAAATATGTTTAAAATTAAAATTCTTAATTTAATTTTGTTTATATGATAATATGATATAAATTGTTTATAATTTAATTTTGTATATAAATAATTTTTAATATATGTTTAGAAATAGTTAAAAATTGCTAATTTAATTTTGTAATTATAATTTTATTTTCATAATATGTTTATAATTAACTTAATTTTTATAATTTGCATATAACTTAAAACTTTATAATAATTAGTATAATTGCTTATATTTTCTTATTAATCTTAAATAATAATTGTTTATAAAAATTGAACTTTTAATTATTATAATATTCTTGCTTATTTCATTATTATTATTATTAATTATATTTATGTGATATTTATCATTACTAACCCCATTTAACTTCGTATTATTATTTTTTTTTACTAACCCAATTATTATTATTTTTGCTTATTTATTTAATTTGTTAATTATTATTATTTTGTAATTGCTTCCTTTATGTAATATTGTAATAATAGTATTTAATATTTATGCCATGGTTAGTAAATAGGGAGTGTAACATGTTTGTATGTTTAAAATTAATTTAGCTCATTAATTTAAAAGATAAATATTAAAATTGTACACTCACACACGTAAGTCGATCTTTGATCGCCATCTCACTTCCTTAAGGATACCTCTCATGTTGCCTATTACAAAAAAGGTCAAGTAGGGTGTATAAAGCAAAGTCCCTAATTTCACATCATCTAGTCCCTTAACAGATAAAAGATCAAGTCCCTTTCGAATGTTGCCTTCGTAATGATCTTGTCCCTTTCGAAATAAAGATGATACGTCCCTTTCGAATTGCTTATACACCCCACAGTTGCCTAAATAACAATGTCCCTTCACTTGTCCCTCACATCCAAGGTAATGACTACCTATTCCTTAATAATAGGGATAGTCTTACCATTTAAAGGATTCAAGAACAGAAAAGATTTAAACTTAGGGTAGGTTCCTCTTAAGTACTTGCTCACTCATTCAAAAACATTCAAAAACACTTCACATTTCAAACAATTTTCAAAACAAAGGTTTTTTACGCATCCGTACATGGATCATTATAAAACTCTTAAGAAAATTTTTATTCACACACTTCACATTTCAAAAACATTTTAAAGTGAGCTAAGTAACTAAGAGCCCATGGATAACCATGGATGTAAAGGGTGCTAACACCTTCCCTTTACATAACCTACCCCCCGAACCCAAAAATCTTTTAAAAGGTCTTTCCTGTTCTTTTATGCCTTTCCTTTGGATAAAATAAAAGTCGGTGGCGACTCTTGCTATACGCAACATTTAACTAAAGTCAGTTCTCCCACCGTGTTACACTCTTATGTGTGAAAGATCCTAACCCGGATCTAGTGTACCTTAGGTAAATGGCAATAGACCAAGGAAACTGTACGGCGTATACCGATATGGTTGATCTGGTGGCCATAGTTAGTGTGACCTCTTGGTTGGTGCTTATGTTCCTTAAGTCAAGTTCAGGATAATATGAGGCTGCCATATGTTGTCAATACACTAACTAACTTTTAGAACCCTAGTTATCCCATCTCGGCCTTTAGAAAAGTAGTGAGATAACCGGCTATGGTGCAGACTGAAGTTGGTTGATACTCGATGCTACACTCATTGAGATTCTAAACTTGGAGGGTTTTGGTTGGCAAGTAAGTTGCCTACTGAACAACCACCCTTGTGAAGGATCAATGATATTGAGATCCCTTAGAACCTGGTTACTTTTGTAGGACAGGATGAACCAACTAAACTTCAGGGGATTGTATTTACCTTTGAACCTCATGCAAGCCTTTAAACCTAGGGCTATTGTGTGACTTGTTTGTGTGTGCCACATGTTTGTGATTGAGCATAACATCATAGCATAATCATGCATAATAAGCATAGCATTTTCAGTAACCATTTCAAGGACCAAAGGATTTATCTTTGTTCTTTGTTGCAGGTCATGGCTTCTGCTCGTAGAAACACTATCAGGATCAACTTTGTAGGGATACCTGCTATGCTTAAAGAATTGGTTTCCCAAGTTTCTGAAAACTCTCAGTTCATCAAGAGACATGGTCACCTATTGGATCTAGTCACTTCAGGGTTCAATGAAGACATGATGAGTGTTCTGTTTCAGTTCTTTGACCCTAAGCATCACTGTTTCACATTCCCTGACTATTAGCTGGTTCCTACAATGGAAGAGTTCTCTAAACTTCGGGGTATATCTGTTCTTGATCAAAGACCCTTCACATGCTTGGATAAGGAGCTTAAACCAGAGGTTATTGCTGCAGCTCTACATCTGAAGAAGTCTGACATTGTTCTAGAAACGAGAAGCAGAGTTAAAGGTATTCTTTCTAAGGTGTTGATAGAGAAGGCTCAAGTGTTCTTGAAGGCTATGACCTATGATGCTTTTGAAGAAATCTTAGCCTTGTTGATTTATGGTTTAGTGTTGTTCCCCAATCCTGATCAGTTTATAGACGTACATGCCATCAACATATTCCTGAGTCACAACCCAGTGCCTACATTGCTTGGAGACATTCTACATTCTCTTCATACTCGTACTACAAAGGCACGAGGAACTCTGATGTGTTGCATACCTTTGCTATCTAGGTGGTTTATTTCTCACCTTCCTCGCTCAGTGATGAAGAATGAACAAGGGTTCAGGTGGTCTAAAAGGATCATGTCACTTTCTCATTCAGATATCCATTAGTTCTCCAGATCTATGGAGAATGTTACTATCATTGACCGTTGCGGGGAGTTTCCTAATGTGCCACTTCTAGGCATAAGAGGAGGCATTACTTACAACCCATCCTTAGCTTTACGACAGTTTGGTTACGCTCGGAGTGATGGTCCTCATGACATGTTAATTCAAGGTATTGTGTTTGACTACGACAACGATCTGCAAGGTTACCGTCAAAGGTTCATACGAGCATGGGGAAAAGTGAACAAGGTTGATAGCAAGACTCTGGAGCCCAAGTACACTATTCCTATGGAAGCTTACCTCAGATGGGTGCGATCTCGTGCTTAGACTCTTATGATGCCATATCCTGCCGTCCTGCCAGTTACTATGGAGCTTGTTGCTGAAGGGGATACTTCTTATACCATCCTTCACCCAGACATGCCCACTGACATGGAAGACTTACAGAGATCCTGGATCCAGTTGAAGGAGCAAAGGGATACTTTCGAGGCTCATTACAAAGCAAGTCAAGAAAGAATCCTGGAACTAACAAAGCAACTTCACGAGGAGCGGAATCTCAACTCATACCTCAACACAAAGAGGAAACGTCCATGGGAGACTTTAAACCCCATCTTTTGTATTTATTTCATTTCATTTTTATTGTAAGCCTAAGGGGCAAACAAATTTATTACTAATAAAAGTTTACTTTCTTGGTTGTTTAAGCAAATTTAAATCATGCGGTCCTTGAAAACATTGCATATGCATTTATATACCATGTCATTGCATCACAGGTTTCTTGTGCACAGGTTTCTTATCTTCTCGCTGTTTATTTCAGCAATGGCTCTTGAACAAACAGTTAAAGATCTCCAGGCACAAAATGCACAGTTCCAAGAGCTGATCCTGAACTTGTCCAGGGGCAGGATGAATTGAAGACACTGCTGGCCAAGAAGACTAAGAAGACTAGAAGGTCAGGTGGCCTGATCAACATGGGAAGAAGGTTCAGAGGTCCTGTCAAGACCAAATAACAGGTTGAAGATTATGAGTCTGAAGAGTCTGAGAAAGAGGGAGGCAGTCTCCATAATACAATGGGGGACTCTGATTCTGAAGCTAACTACTATCATGAGCCTAATGAGGACAAGTTCAAGATGCTGGTGGATAGAATGGATGCTATGGAATTGCAAAAGTCTTCTGGGCTGGATTTTGAAGACCTGAGTTTGATATCTGGGGTGGTTATACCCATTGGTTTCAAGGTTCCTACTTTCGTGGTTTATGATGGTGTCTCTTGTCCCAAGCTGCATCTGAGGTCTTATGTCAGGAGAATCCAACCCCACACTGCTGATAAGAAGTTGTGGATCCATTTCTTCCAAGAGAGCTTATCTGGAGCTCAATTGGAATGGTACTATCAATTGGAGAGTGTCAACATCCGTGATTGGAATGATCTTGCTGAAGCCTTTTACAAGCAATATCAATACAATGCTGATCTAGCACCTACTCGCATGCAGCTACAAAGCATGTCTATGGGTGCTAAAGAAAATTTCAAGGAGTATGCCCAGAAGTGGAGAGATCTGGCTGGAAGAGTACAACCTCCTCTAACTGACAGGGAGTTAGTTGATATGTTCATGTGTACGTTGAATGGTCCTTTTTACAGTCATCTCATTGGAAGCTCATCATCTGGCTTCACTGAGTTGATAATGATGGGAGAGCGCGTAGAAAGTGGTATAAGGAGTGGCAAGATTCAAATGGGTGCTTCTTCATCAGGTGCTGCAAAGAAGCCTCCCAGTGGGAAGAAAGAGGCAAATGCTGTTTATGGTCAACCTGATCGTAGTAGAAGGCATCAGTCTGTGAGTGCAGTTCATATCTCCAATCCAACTCCTGCAACACCAGAGCAGCCACAGGGAAATCAACAGAGGAATAGAAGGCAGTTCACTAAGATCAACATGTCACTGGCCCAAGCCTTGCAACACTTGTTGAAGGGTGAACTTATCACTTTGAGAGACCCTCCTCAGAATCCCAATGCTACCTCACCTAGGTATAATCCTAATGCACGATGTGCATATCATTCGAATTGTCAGGGACATGATACCAATAGTTGTTGGGTATTGAAGAACAAAATTCAAGATATGATTGATGCTGGAGAGATTGAGTTTGACCCTCCGGGTACTCCAAATGTGATCACTGCTCCCATGCCAAATCATGAGAAGACTGTCAATGCCATTGATGAAGATTCACATATTTCCTCAGTTGTAAAGTTGACTACACCATTGTCTGTTATTAAGAAGAAGTTGGTGCAAGCTGGGTTCTTTCCAGGTTGTCGTGAAGATTGTTTATATTGTACCTATAAGTCGGATAGTTGTTGGAGGTTGAAGGACGGAATTCAACGCCTCATGAATAATTACACCATAGTGTTTGAGAGGACACCACCTTCTGTGGAGAGTATGGTTGATCATATAACTAAGGGTGCGAAGGTTGAAGAGGTGGATATGGTTGATAAAGTGCCGGTAAGGATTACTTCCAAGGGTCCTGTCAAAATCACTCATAAGGGTCCAATTAAAATTATTGTTGAAGGCCCTGTGAAGATTGTTGCTGAAGCTAGAGTGGCTCCTATGATCGTTACCACTCCGGGTCCTATTCCATATACTTCTGATAAAGTTGTACCTTGGCATTATGGGTCCGATGTTTATATCTATGGTGTTAAGCAGGAATCCTTGGCTGATGCACCTATTGTTAGTGAAAATCTGGATGTTGATAATATTGCTGGATCTAGTAAGATCACACGAAGTGGAAGAGTCTTCTCTCCTCCAATTACCTCCAATAATACAGTTACTCCAATTACTACCTCTACTGCTGATGTTCGGGGCAAAGGTCCTGTTATTGAACCCATACCAACAAATGTGCCAGCTTCTGATGATCTTTCTAAGCAGATGGAAGAAGTACTAAAGATCATTCGCAAGAGTGATTATGACATTGTTGACCAATTGGGGCATACTCCCTCCAAGATTTCTATGTTGTCTTTGTTGTTGTGTTCTGAGGCTCATGCCAAGGCCTTGATTAAATTTTTGAAGACTGCTCATGTACCAAATGAAATTTCTGTTGACCAGTTTGAAAATTGTGTTGCACACTTGACCTATGATAATGGGTTAGGTTTCTCCGATGCTGATTTGACTCCGGCCAAGAGAGATCATAATAGGGCTCTACATATCTCTATTGAATGTAGGGGCACTACCCTGTCTCATGTGTTAATAGACAATGGTTCCTCGCTGAATGTGTTACCCAAAGAAGTGCTGAATAAGCTTAGTCCTGAAGATGCTGTGTTAAAGCCCAGTAATATAGTGGTGAAGGCTTTTGATGGCTCGAGAAGAGTGGTGCATGGAGAAATTGATCTCCCAATCAAAGTAGGTTCTCAGGTCTTCAATGCTACCTTTTATGTAATGGATATCCGTCCGTCGTATTCTTGTTTGCTTGGGCGTCCCTGGATCCATGGGGCAGGTGCTGTAACCTCCACTTTACATCAGAAGCTGAGATATCCGGTAGAAGGAAAAGTTGTCACTGTTTATGGAGAGGAAGGACATATAGTTAGCCATGTAAACACCTTTAAGTATCTGGAAATGGAAGGTGAATATGTTGAAACTCCGTGCCAGACGTTCGAAGTGGTTCCTTGGTTTGTTAATAATTATGAAGCTCCTCCTGTTGTCAAGAAAGTTCATGTGGTCACCAGAGTACCTCCAACAATGGCCTCCCTCAAAGATGCTAGAGCTGTGGTGGATGAAGGTGGTTGTACTATTTGGGGTCAGCTTCCTGATATTCCTTACAAGTCTGAAAAATTTGGTTTGGGTTTCACTGCAGAGTCCCAGAAGGCTGTTCGTCGTGCTCGTGCTGTTCGTATCACCAATCAGGGGATTATGAAGAATCAGATCAATGCTGTGGGTGACTATGATGAAGACTACAACTTGGATGCTTGGATTTTTCCTACTGTGGGTGATGGACTCAATAATTGGAAAGCTGAAGATGTTATTCCTATCTCCTTTAGTCAGGAGTAAATACTATTACTGTGTTGTTACTTTTAAGTTTGTAATTTCTTGAACAGTTAAACTCTTAATCCTTGTGCCTTACCTGGGGCACAATGGTGTGCTTGTTACGGGATGTCATTTCATTTGCATACTTCATTCAATAAAAATCAGTGGACGTTTCGTTTTCGTAAATATTGTGTTCCTTGTCTTTCTTTTCTTTTATTTTTATTTTATCTGCTATGTGTTCTTACACACACCTACATCACTAAAATGCAGATCCTCATCCACTCTGGATCCTGTTGATAACAGTTCTACTATTGCCAATTATAATTTCGAGAATCCGATCTATCAAGCTGAAGATGGAAAGGAGGACGATTGTGAAGTACCTGTAGAGATTGCTAGGTTGTTACAACAAGAAGAGAAATTTATACAGCCACATGAAGAGCCAGTCGAAGTTATGAATCTGGGAACTGAAGAAAACAGGAAAAAGGTCAAGATAGGGGCTGAATTAGAGGATAGTGTCAAGAGCAGATTGATTCAGATGTTACATGACTATGTGGAGATCTTTGCTTGGTCCTATGAAGATATGCCAGGTTTGGATACAGACATTGTGGTTCACCGTTTACCGGTAAAAGAAGATTGTCGTCCAAAGAAGCAGAAGGTTCGTCGCATGCGTCCTGAAATGTCAGAGAAGATCAAAGCAGAGGTAATGAAACAGTTTGATGCAGGGTTCTTAGCTGTGACTTCTTATCCTCAGTGGGTTGCAAATGTGATACCAGTACCTAAGAAAGATGGTAAGGTACGTATGTGCGTAGACTACAGAGATTTGAACAAGGCTAGCCCCAAAGATGACTTTCCACTTCCTCATATTGATGTTCTGGTAGACAACACTGCTCAGCATAAGGTATTCTCCTTTATGGATGGTTTCTCTGGTTACAATCAAATCAAGATGGCACCTGAAGATATGGAGAAGACAACCTTTGTTACACAGTGGGGCAATTTTTGTTATAAGGTGATGCCATTTGGTTTGAAGAATGCATGGGCAACATATCAGCGTGCTATGGTGGCTTTGTTTCATGATATGATTCATCATGAGATAGAGGTGTATGTGGATGATATGATAGCCAGGTCCCAGAATGAAGAACAACATCTTGATCATCTGCATAAGTTGTTTGAGAGGTTGAAAAAATACAAGTTGAGATTGAACCCAAATAAATGTACTTTTGGAGTTAGATCTGGTAAGCTCCTGGGCTTCATTGTCAGTGGAAAAGGTATTGAAGTAGATCCTGCAAAAGTGAAAGCTATACAAGAGATGCCAGCTCCCCGTACTGAGAAGGAAGTTAGAGGTTTCTTGGGACGATTGAATTATATTGCAAGATTTATTTCCCAATTAACTGCTACCTGTGAGCCAATCTTCAAGTTATTAAAGAAAGATCAGGTGATGGAGTGGAATGATGAGTGCCAGACTGCCTTTGATGAAATCAAGAAATATCTGCTAGAACCTCCAATTTTGATGCCACCAGTTGATGGAAGACCCTTGATTATGTACTTAACAGTATTAGACAACTCAATGGGGTGTGTATTGGGGCAACATGACGAGTCTGGTCGAAAAGAGCAGGAAATCTACAACCTTAGCAAAAAGTTTACCGACTGTGAAACAAGATACTCACTGCTCGAGAAAACTTGTTGCGCTTTGGCATGGGCTGCTCGCCGACTAAGACAGTATATGTTGACCCATACTACCTTGTTGATTTCAAAGATGGAACCAATCAAGTATCTATTTGAGAAACCTGCTCTCTCCGGAAGAATTGCAAGATGGCAAATGATCTTAACAGAATATGACATACAGTATACTACTCAGAAGGCCATTAAAGGAAGTATGGTGGCTGATCATTTGGCTCATCAAGCAGTGGATGATTATCAGTCAATGAGTTTTGAGTTCCCTGAAGAAGACATTATGATTATTACCAAAGAACCTGGACAATATGACGGACCTGAACAAGGATCCCGATGGACTATGGTTTTTGATGGAGCTTCTAATTAACTTGGTAATGGTGTTGGTGTTGTAATCAGTTCCCCTGAAGGTTGTCATACCCCAATCACTGCCAGACTTTGTTTTTATTGTACCAATAACATGGCTGAGTATGAGGCATGTATCCTGGGTATTAAAGCTGCCATTGATATGAAGATTCAGTTCCTAGACGTATATGGAGATTCAGCCCTGGTAGTTAGTCAGATTAAAGGAGATTGGGATACCAAACATGATAATCTCATTCCTTACAGAGAGCATGTGTTGTCTTTGATCCCACATTTCAAAGAGATTACCTTTGGACATATTCCACGAAGAGAGAATCAGTTGGCAGATGCCTTAGCCACCATGGCATCCATGTTTGAGATCAGCTGGGATGATGAAGCTCCCAAAATTACTATTGATAGATTTGAAAAGCCTGCATACTGCAATGAGATTGACACTGAAGAAGCAGAGGAGAAACCTTGGTTCTATTAAGTGAAAAGATATCTTGAAGCCCAGGAGTTCCCTGAAGGGGCATCTGTCAAAGATAGAAAGTTTCTGAGAAGGTTTTCTGCTAAGTTCTTTTTGAGTAATGGCATTCTGTACAAGCGCAATCATGATTCAACTTTGCTTCGTTGTGTGGATAAGAAGGAAGCAACTGAGATTATGGAAGATATGCATGATGGGATCTTTGGCACTCATTCTAGTGGTCATACTATGGCAAAGAGGATATTGAGAGCAGGTTACTATTGGTCTACTATGGAAGCTGACTACTATCAGCATTCCAGAACATGTCACAAGTGTCAAATCTATGCTGATAAAGTACTTATACCTCCATCACCATTGAATGTGTTGACTGCTCCTTGGCCTTTTGCCATGTGGGGCATTGATATGATTGGTGAGATCAAGCCTACTGCCTCTAATGGACATCGTTTCATCCTGGTTGCTATTGATTACTATACGAAGTGGGTAGAGGCAGCTTCATTTGCATCTGTTACTAAGAATGTGGTGGCTCGATTCATCAAGAATAATCTCATATGTAGGTATGGCATCCCTGAAAGGATTATTACAGACAATGGCTCTAATCTGAACAACACTATGATTATTGATCTTTGCACGCAGTTCAAGATTAAGCATCACAACTCTTCTCCGTATCGTCCAAAGATGAATGGGGCAGTTGAAGCTGCTAATAAGAACATTAAGAAGATTATACAGAAGATGACTGTTACTTACAAGGATTGGCATGAGATGTTACCATTTTCTCTTCATGGTTATCGTACTACAATACGTACTTCAACAGGGGCAACTCCATTCTCCTTAGTTTATGGTATGGAAGCAGTTCGGTCCATTGAAGTTCAAATCCCTTCTTTAAGAATCATGAAGGATGCAGGCTTGGAGGAAGATGAGTGGATTCAGACCCGACTTGACCAGAAAATTTGATTGATGAGAAGAGGTTAGCAGCAGTTTGTCATGGCCAGATGTACCAGAAACGAATGATCAAGGCTTTCAACAAGAAGGTTAAGCAAAAGGTATATCAGGCTGGTGATTTGGTAATCAAGCGTATCATATTACCACAGGGTGATCCTAGGGGCAAGTGGACTCCTACATATGAAGGACCATTTGTAGTCAAAACAGTATTCTCAGGAGGTGCCATGATACTTACTACTATGGATGGTGAAGACTTCCCGCAGCCTGTAAACGCAGACATAGTCAAAAAATACTACGCATAAAAAGAGACCCGCTAGGTTGACTGGCCTAGGCAAAAATAAGGGCATCCCGGCGAACCAAAAGGGTTCGGGCAAAAATTAGGGATATATATATAAAAATGTACACCCGGCAAGTCGAAAACCTGAAAAGGCGGCTTGGGCAAAAAAGGGTATCCCGATGGATTGAAAACCTGAAAGGGCAATCCAGGAAAAAGTTAGGGATTAAAGCATATGACTATGTCTCGTTTGGATCACCCATGAAACTACCACCAGTTGTGCTACTTACTCAAGTTTGAACAGATAAAGCTCAATCCAATAGTTTCCGTCTCAACAGCAGAAGATGAGATATTTGAAGATAATGGCAATAGTAGAATTGAAACTCAATAGGATTATTTCCCACATAGCTGATTTTCTATGTTTTGTAAAATTGTTACGACAAATTCCTCTTACTAGGATTTCTGTCTCCTTGTACAAACTTGCCTATGTATAGGTCACTTTATGATATAAATAAAATTCCATCTTTGAATCCAGATTTACTTTTACCCTATTTACATAAGCGAAACGTCCATTGGTTATGTTTGAATGTATGTATGCTTTTGAATATGATTGATGTTTACAAGAAATGCATAAAATGCTTAATATGATTGATGTTTACCAGAAATGCATGAAAATGCAGTAAGAGTATTTACTAAGGACGAACGAGGGAAGGAATTCAACGAAGCTTCGCCGGTTCATCCCTACGAGACAGCTACCAGCCCCCCAGTAGGGCAAATCCATCTTCATAAGAACTTCGAGTCACATCTCCCCTGGAATTTATATCCATCTCTTTTATCCTCATACGGATAGTCGGGAATATATTCTTTCAATAGGAGTACGACGAATGAAGACGGGAGGTTATGTATACCTTACTATCAAACGAAGACGGGAGGTTATGTATACCTTACTATCGAACGAAGACGGGAGGTTATGTATACCTTACTATCAAACGAAGACGGGAGGTTATGAATATTATATTATCAAACGAGACAGGAACGAGTTCCTCATATTCTTCAGCAACGAATCGGGATTTATTTTCCCTGGCCAGCAGTTGTTATACAAAGATATCCAGACGCGTCAGGCTGCATGATTCATACATACATCATTTACATCATATCATACATATCCATAAATACATAATACATTACTTAAGTGCATCATATTGTACATGCATACATAATACATAAATTAATATTATCGTGCAGAATGTTATAATTTTGTTTTTCAGATTAATTCTCCAACAGACAAACTTCATCAGCAACTTGTGACCTCGGGCCGTTGTTTATCTTCCCAAAGGTTATCTCATTACCTCAGGACGTTGTTTATCCTCCTGAAAGCTATCATGACCTTGGGCCGTTTTTTATCTTCCCAAAGGTTATCTCATTACCTCAGGACGTTGTTTATCCTCCTGAAAGCTATCATGACCTTGGGTCGTTGTTTATCCTCCCAAAAGTTATACTTATACCTCGGGACATTGTTTATCCTCCTGAAAGCTATCATTATACCTCAGGACGTTGTTTATCCTCCTGAAAGCTATCATTTCTTTGGGCCGTTGTTTATCTTCCCAAAAGTTATACTTATACCTCAGGACGTTGTTTATCCTCCTGAAAGCTATCATTACTTTGGGTCGTTGTTTATCCTCCCAAAAAGCTATATCTTCATATTTTGGACTGCTTTATCCTCCAAGAGATATATTTGAAGAACTTTTCTCCAAGTGGCATCTTTAAGCCCACTCAAACATATACAACAAGTCATCAGTATCACTCTACACACCGGTGAGTGCAAATTTTTGGGCTTTTATGTTCAATCCCCTTCAACCTTCCAGGTCACGACTGGAACATATACCAATCTAACCCCTCAGGTTTCAGAAAATTGAACATGGGCAGCTGTTGCACCCCAAAATTTGCCCTCACAAAATAAGACTTTGTGTGCTAAGAGATTCACAAGGTTCACAAGGTTCACAAGACCTCTCATGAGATTCACAAGGTTCACAAGGTTCACAAGACATCTTATGAGGTTCACAAGGTTCACAAAGTTCACAATTAGTCAGAAGATTTGACAATTCCCTCAGACAATGCATCCTCCTAAGCAGTGCATCCAAAACTAGGGTTTTGACTTTAATCAGGCTAAATGAACTTCCAAGACTTCAAGTGAGCTTCATAACATCTTATATGTGTTTAAGAATCCCCATGACAAGTTTCAAGACTTTTCTCAAAGGTTTGCTCAGTCAGATGAACAGATAAGTCAAAGTCAGTCAAAGTAGTTAAAAAGTCAAACTGAGGTCAACTGTGGTCAAACCAAAGTCAAACTTCATGATTTTTTGCCAACATCAAGTATATGAAGTAAAATTCATCATTTGATCAAGGGTTGATCATGATTCATCAAGGAGATTTCAGATCATCAAGAATCAAGAGTTTCTAAATTAGGGTTTCCTCAGGAAAAGTCAACTGAACTTTGACCAGCCATAACTTTCACATGCTTCATCAAATTTTTCCCATCAAAAGCTCATTTTGAAGGAAATTGAATTATTTACAACTTTGTGTCTCACAAGCCAAGCCCAAAAATGCTTCATTTGGAAGGTATGAGCTAAGACATTATAGGTCCTTTTGAAAGTCAACAAAAAGTCAACAACTTCAAAAGGGCATAACTTGAGAATGGTAAATGATATGGACATGGGACCAGTGGGGTTGGTTATAGGATTCTTCAAGCTTTCCAAAATGTACAATAACACCCTCATAGCATTAAAATTGAAGGATTTGTGCCCTTGCAAAGTTGGGAAATTTTTGGTTGGTTTATGAAGAAAATGGAGGTTTAAAACCAATTTTTTCTAAATGGGCTTGCCATATGATGATCCAATCCATACCAATACTTCATGCACGACCCAAATCTCAATTATTCAGATTTTTTATCATTTTATTTTATTTATTTTTATTTTATTCATTTAAAATCATTTTAAATTAAAATCAAATAGAAAAATCAAATATTTAAAAGAGATTGAGCTTCTAGAAAGTCATAAAGGTTGCTTGGATCAAATTGATACAAAAATAATGGTGATTGGCTTGAAATAGAAAGGGTTTATTCAAGAATATTTGAATTTTAAGTCTTAATCTTTTTCAATCTTTTTCAATCAAATTTTCCACACAACAATCAATTGTTTTGACCTAGTTCTATTACACTATAAGTATACAACACAGCCCTATTCATTGGACACGAAAATTCTGCCTCCAAGAGTAAGTTCATATTTTCAAAAATCTCACAAAAAACTCCAATTCGGTTTCCATATTACAAGGCTTGTTAAGGTATTTTAAGGACATGAGAATGATCCTTGGACTTCACTGATCATGTACCAATGCTCATTTGCATCCAAGACACCCTATAATGCATGAACCGAACCATACATGTTCTTCATATATTTTTTTTCGATTCACTGCATTTACTTGTTTATAATGAATTTTAAAGATGTATTGATGTTTGTTGTTGACTATAGATGGATTCTGGACAGGTTTTGTGAAGTTTCATCACCTAGAACGAAATCCACCATTTTTAGGGTTTCGGTTGAGCTTTAGGGTTTTGTGATTCATCAAGTATAAATAAATTTTGAAACCGTGAATCAATTCCAAATAACTTATAGACTTTGCTTGCATTCTTAATTTAATAAAATTGAACTGTTTTAAGGGTGTTTCAAATTCGCAGGTTTCTTGTGTTTTAAAATTCGCAGGAAATTCTATAGGTGAATTCGCAGCAAATTTTGCAGGTCTGGAGGAAGAAGAAGAAGTTTCGCGCGCCTAGAAATTTAAATATTTGAAATTATATTTTATGTATTTGTTCCTGTTTTGTATCACACACAAGCGTGTGTCCCAGTGGTGAAGTGTGCGTGTATATTGCTTGCAGGCCTGGGTTCGAATCCTGGCTTCCACAATTTTTCTTATTTTTCCATTTGAACTATTAGATTTAATATATTATGTATTATAGTCATTATATTAACAGAAGCGCCCTCCCGGCTGGAATGGTAAGTGTGTTTGTGTGCAGTGCAAAGGTCCTGGGTTCGATCCCCCCCCAGGCCTTTTGTTTGGTTTTCTTTTTTCCATAATTTTCAGGGTTAAGCAACAAAACCAATTGCACTCCTTTCCTTAGCACCAGGCGCGCGCTGGCCCAGTGGTTGGTCTTGTTGGCTGGAGGTGGTAAAAGCAAAGGGGCTGGGTTCAATTCCCAGCCTAGGTAAGTTTTTTTTCTTTTCTCCATTATTTGTTTTGTTTTGTTTATTATTATTATTAATTTAATTAAACTATAACCCTAATTTAATCTTAAAAATATTTTCATAAACCAAGATTAACCCTAAAAATATTTTTCTAAAACCCTAGTTGTAAATATGATTTATTTGTTTATTTTAATCTTTGCTAAATAATTAAATCTTAATGTTTGATAATAAAACCTAATTTTCTTTTATTCTATTTAATTATGTACATTTTTTTATAAATTAAATCTTGTATATAAGTATGTTTAAAATTAAAATTCTTAATTTAATTTTGTTAATATGATAATATTCTATAAATTGTTTATAATTTAATTTTGTATGTAAATAATTTTTATTATATGTTTAAAAATAGTTAAAAATTGTTAATTTAATTTTGTAATTATAATTTTATTTTCATAATATGTTCATAATTAACTTAATTTTTATAATTTGCAACTTTAAAATAATTAATATAATTGTTCATATTTTCTTATTAATCTTAAATAATTATTTGATCTTTTAATAATGTTTTTGTTTATATTATCAATTATGTTTATTTATTTATTACTAACCCCATTTAATTTTGTATTATTTTTATTATTATTTTCTACTAACCCAATTATTTATTATTTTTGCTTAATTTGTTAATTATTATTTTGTAATTGCTTCCTTTATGTAATATTGTAATATTATTATTAAATATTTATTTTATGCTATGGTTAGTAAAAATAGGGAGTGCAACATGTTTGTATGTAAGAAATCAATTTAGATCATTTAAATTTAAAGATAAATATTAAAATTGTACACTCACACACGTAAGTCGATCTTTGATCGCCATCTCACTTCCTTAGGGATACCTCTCATGTTGCCTAAGACAAAAAAGGTCAAGTAGGGTGTATAAAGCAAAGTCCCTAATTTCACATCATCTAGTCCCTTAACAAATAAAAGATCAAGTCCCTTCGAATGTTGCCTTCGTAATGATCTTGTCCCTTTCGAATAAAGATGATAAGTCCCTTCGAGTTGCTTATACACCCCACAGTTGCCTAAATAACAGATGACCCTTCACTTGTCCCTCACATCCAAGGTAATGACTACTTATTCCCTAATAATAGGGATAGTCTTACCATTTAAAGGATTCAAGAACAGAAAAGACTTAAACTTAGGGTAGGTTCCTCTTAGATACTTGCTCACTCTTCAAAAACTTTTCAAACACTTCACAAATTTCAAACAATTTTCAAAACAAAGGTTTTTTACGCATCCGTACATGGATCATTATAAAACTCTTAAGAAAATTTTTATTCACACACTTCACATTTCAAAAACATTTTAAAGTGAGCTAAGTAACTAAGAGCCCATGGATAACCATGGATGTAAAGAGTGCTAACACCTTCCCTTTACATAACCTACCCCCCGGACCCAAAAATCTTTTAAAAGGTCTTTCCTGTTCTTTTATGCCTTTCCTTTGGATAAAATAAAAGTCGGTGGCGACTCTTGCTATCCGCAACATAACTAAAGTCAGTTCTCCCACCGTGTTACAGATAGTCTTACCACTTAAAGGATATTAAAGAACAAAAAAGACTTAACTTAGGGTAGGTTCCTCTTATGTACTTGCTCACTCTTCAAAACATTTCAAACACTTCACATTTTTCAAACAAATTTTCAAAACAAAGACTTTATATATATCCGTACATGGATCATTATAAACGAAATTTTATTCACACACTACACTTTTCAAAACATTTTAAAGTGAGCTAAGTAACTAAGAGCCCATGGATAACCATGGATGTAAAGGGTGCTAGCACCTTCCCTTTACATAACCTACCCCCCGAACCCAAAAATCTTTTAAAGTCTTTCCTTTTCTTTTATGCCCTTTCCTTTGGATAAAATAAAAGTCGGTGGCGACTCTTGCTATCCGCAACATAACTAAAGTCAGTTCTCCCACCGTGTTACACCAGGTATAACTAGTTGATCTTGATTGAAGAGAAGAGATTGGCAGTTGTATGCCATGGTCAGTTATATCAGAGATGGATTAAGCGGGCGTTTGATCAGAGAGTATGTCCTTGGGAGTATCAATTTGGTGAAATTTTACTCAAAAGGATCCTTTCTCCCAGTACAAATCACAGGGACAAGTGGACTCCCAACTATGACGGTCCATATATGGTTAAAAAGGTTTTCTCGGGCGGAGCCTTAATGCTTACAACCATGGATGGAGAAGATTTCACGTCCCCTATCCATTCATATGCAGTTAAGAAATAGTTTGCATAAAAGAGACCTGCTGGACAAAAAAACATAATAAAGAGTCCAGGAAAAAAGGGGCATCCCAGCGAACCAAAAATATAATAAAAGGTTCGGGAAAAAATTAGGGATATAAATAAAAAAATGTACACCCGGTGAGTTGAAAATCTGCATTTGACAACTCAGACCAAAAAGGGTATCCCGGTGGATTGAAAACCCGAAAGGGTGTTCCATGCAAAAGAGGGATTAAGTGAACGAATGTGATCTGAATTATTTGTACCACATCATCGTTTCATTCAACCTGGCAATCTCCAAAGGATAGGAACAGGTTCAATCATCCTCTTTAGAAAGCAAGATAATCGGAGAATCTTGAAGACATACTGATCATAGCAGAATTGGTACTCAATGGAATGTCATTTTCACATTGCCATTAAGATAGTTTCTTTTCTCAATTTGTAGTGATCGCCTCTTTCCAGAGGATTGCTTCCTGATGTACTTTTCATATTCATGGCCTTTCAATAAAATGAATTATTCAGTCAAAAATCTTTATCTTTGTTTTTATTTTAATGTTTTGTTTGCAAAAATGTCCTGAATTTTTTATAAACAACATTGCATTTAAACATTGTGGCTTTACAATAACATGCAAGGGAAAACATTTAAAATTGCTTTGAATGTTGAATAATATAGGGTGATGAATTCAAACCATACAAATCCACGGGGCATGTGTGTGCATTTCTGTTGCAGGGTTTGCATCCAGGAGCTTTAAAGAAAAGAATCATTTGCAGCACAAAACGTTGTGGGGATTTGCTCCCACAATCAGAGTCTGCACAGATTGTTAATCACCCTTAGATTCTTCTTAGAGTAAGATGCTAAAGGGGTGGATATTCCCCAAACAGAGATTATTCTTATCAAGAGGTGCATTCTATTCTCTTCTCCCCAGCGAGAGACACTTTACAACTCCTATCCCCAACAAAATCATCCCCAGCGGAGTCTAAGATTGAAACCTTCCCTAGCTGAGTTAGAGCAGGTGGTTTCCCCAACATAATTACAAAGGTGATTGAACAAGTGATAGTCCCCAATTGAATTTATCTTCCCGCAGTGTAGTATTCCCAGCAGCTAGCTGAATACTCTTATTCCCCATAGGGGTTCAGATTATCAGATCTTCTCTCCAGCTAAGTCTCGATAAAACATCTTCCTCAGTTGAGTCAGGAGATTGTCATTTCCCCGCAGAGTTTCAGAATTAAGATTCACTCCCATTGTTGAAATATTCCCCAGCAGTTGCCAATTTATTGTTGGCATGTGTGACGAGTCGAATCAGACATATTTGTCCAAATTTCTTCTCTAACAGGATGTTATACTTTCAATGATTCCCGAGATTGATTTAGCGATCATTTTCGCCTCAGTAAGAGTCAGATATTTGTCAGAGTATCTTTGTTTAGTTCATCGGCAGAGTGTCAGTCAGGACGTTCTCATTCTAACCGAAGTTCTATAAATAGAGTTTCCCTTATAGAGTCATTCCCTATATGACATCATTTTCTCAAGAGTTCCAAGGCCCACCAGCGTTGTAGCAGGCCAGTAGTTGTCTGGCTTCATACAAAATACATTTTCAAGGCTCACCAGCATTGTGACAGGCTAGTAGTCATCTAGCTTCGTACAAAAGACATTCCTAAGGCCCATAGTCGTTGTGGCAGGCCAGTAGTCGTCTAGCTTCGTACAAAAGACAAAATATATTCTCAATGGATTTGACCTTGAAAGGCATATCTATTTGGTAGATTGAATGCATACTTCAAGACGAGGGTCTTACAGCGCATGTCTCAGATGCAGGATCTTGATCAGTGCCCGCCTATATTATAGGTTTGGTTGAATCAAGGCCCACCAACGTTGTGGCAGGTCAGTAGTCGTATGGCTTCACGTAAAAGACATTTTCAAGGCCCACCAGCATTGTGGCAGTCTAGTAGTCGTCTGGCTTCACGTAAAAGACATTTCCAAGGCCCGCCAGTGTTGTGGCGGGACAATAGTCGTCTGGCTTCGTACAAAAGACATTATCAAGGCCCACCGTCGTTGTGGCAGGTCAATAGTCGTTTGGCTTTACGTAAAAGACATTTTCAAGGCCCACCAACATTGTGGCGGGCCAATAGTCATCTGGCTTCGTACAAAACACATTGTTTAGGCCCACCGTCATTGTGGAAAGCTAGTAGTCGTCTAGATTCGTATAAAAGACATGTTCCAAGTCCACCGTCGTTGTGGCAGACTAGTAGTCGTCTAGCTTCGTATAAAGAATAGGTTCAAGTCCAGTGCCATTATAGAAAACCAATAGTCATCTAGCATCGTACAAAAGATAAGTTCCAAGTCCATCGTCGTTATGGTAAGCCAGTAGTCATCTGGCGTCGTACAAAAGATAATTCTTCGTTGATATCATTGGTTATTATTCACCAGATCAGAGTTCTCTAATTATAGTTTCTTTGGTTGGGTTTATATCCCTTTTCTTCTTCTCCACAGAGTGCAAATTTTTATGGTTTATTTGGGTATTCAATCATAGTTTATCTTGAACGTCTGATAGTCGATGCTTTCATCCATTTCAGATTAACAGATGATTGAATAGGGGCAGTTGTAACACCCCAAAATTTTCCCTCTAATTTTCATAGCATCTATCATATCATCTGCATACTTTGCATTGCATCCATAACATAGAAAGATGAGGCATACATTCATTGTTTGAAGCATAGGGCATGTGGTCAGTGATTTGCAAAGTTGTGATCATCCAAAGCCAAAAGACAAAAGATAAGTGTCTCCGAACAAGCCTCAAGGGTTTCTTACATCTCACACAAGCTCAAATGGTACCTCAAGTTCCTAGAAGAGTTGAGTTCATCAAGAAGTTGGCTCAGAGTTTCACCTCCTACACAACTGGCCCAAACTAGGGTTTTGAATTCAAGAGGCTTCTTGAGGAGATTTTGGGTTTAACTTTTTCTCATGGTCTTGCATATGTTATCAAGTGTTCATGGATGAAATTTGGTGCATTGGTTCCTCATGGAGGGGTTTCAGTCAGACAGTTACTTGTGATATAAGCAAAAGTCAACTATGGAGAAAGAAAAGTTAATTGTGGATTTTCGGGGTCTAAATCATGATTTTCAAGTTCATATACCTTCCTATGGTCATGAAATGTCAATATTTCTGTCATTCATCAAGAATCAAAGCTCATGTCAAAAGTTACTAAAAATGGAAAATGACTTGTAACTGAAAGTTTCTATTTTGGGAAGCTTTATAAGTCTCATTCAACTCTACTTTTCATTATCAAAAATGCTTCAAATGGATTTTTTTCCTAACATGAAAGTTGAAGACCATTCTCTCCCATTTCCAAGAAGTAAAATATTATCTTCATATCATGTGTGGATCAAAATTTATGGCCAAAAGACTCAAGGGTGGTTTTTAGGGTTTTCATGCATTCAAAATTTTCCACTTTGTGCAAAAGGCTTCTAAATGGATCATGCTTGATTCCAATTGTCCAATTCAGTTCATAATGTCAAAGTAAACTTCATTTAGAGCAATTTGGCTTTTGAATCACTTCATTACATGGCTTATTTCTCACTTATCTCATAAAGTGCAATTTTGCATAATGGATCAAAACACACAAATCATGCAACCACAAGTCATAATTTCAATCCAATGTTGATTAGTACACCAAATGAAATACATTCATGCACATGATTATGACCATGCACGTGCAACTTACATGATGCATCACAAATTGCATTTTTGCAAATTCCTTCATAACTCTATAACCACACATCCAATGGATCTCTAACTATGGTTAGGCCCAAAAATCATCAGATAAAAGCTCTTAACCCCACTAGTTACGGCTAGAGTTGATCCATTTTTTAGATTTCACAAAATTGCACCAAAACTTCATTGCTTCGAATCTCACTCTCCACGAGATTTTTTGTTGATATCCTTCCATATTCTTGATCAGTGCACTCCATAGATCACAGATCAACCATTGTTTGAAGCTTTGAGCAAGGAATTCATCAAGTTAAGGTTCAAGATGATTCAACTTCAAATCCTTAGATCCATGCCAAATCCAACCTCTAATTGCATTTATTTTGAAATTAGAGGTTCCAAGGAGAATATCTGCAGCTCTCAGATGGTTTTCTAGGAGTATTTTCATCTATACAACTTTTTAGGTAGGTCCATTTGTATGCTCCTGGATCTTGAATTTTATGTATGCATTATGTTATCTGAAGTATTGTGGATCTGAAACTTTTAGATCCAATTTTGTTTTCTTTGATTTGAACTCTATGTGCGTTGTTTGATAAAATGAAGGTGATATTATTGATCAGCATGTGATTTAAATTCGATATGTGGTTTTAGTTTGTGTTTCTGGAAATTTTTGTTTGCATGCTTGCTGGAGATGGTGACCGGAGCTATGGCTCCGGCACTTGGTTTAAGTTGCAGGGTGCCTGAGGTATTTGCAGAAGATGCAATCCTCACCCTTCATTTTTGTGATCTAATGGCTTCTATTGCACCAGCGCATTAAAATGGGATGGTGTCCATCAGGTGTTTTTGTTTTCATCATAAATATATGTGTGTCCCTAGGTAGTCTATGGTGTGCGCATGATCTGGACCATTGATTGTGTTTACTTTTTGATGTGATTGACTTAATATATGCGTTAGATGGATTTGATGGTTGTGTTTGAAGTCAATTGTTGACTGAGTCCACATATCTTTTTGTTTGACTTGTGTTGAGTAATGGATTGGGCTCCTTTTGAATACTGACATCCCCTTCCTTTGGGTCCAGGCTGTTTTGAACGTGAATATTACTTTGGATACACCTCCATGGCCTTGTTTCTTTCTTTTCTATTTTATCTTCATATAGTTTTCATTTTATTTTCTTAAAATCATTTCAAATCACCCAAAAATCCTAAAATTATTCATGAACCATTTTGCATATTAAATTAATTTTGCATATTTTTTTGTTTCTGATTTTAATCATTTTTCATAATATTTCTCATATTTTCTTTTATTTTCCCTTGGAATTGTTTTCTTCTTGACATCTCAACTTCAAACTTTTCTTTTGCATAACTCATTAATTATTTTGCGTCTCTTCTTTTTGCATTGTTTCATCAACATCCTAAAATACCGAAAAACATTTTTTTCATATTTTTAAGATCATTTTGCATTGCATTTTGGTCATCATCTTATGCATCATTTCTTCTTAATTCTTATGCAACTTCAACCAATGGTTTGAAGTAGTTTGATTTTGATTTTTTGTATGAGCTTTTGGGAAGTAATTATCCTCTGACCTAGGTCACTTGAGGGACATTGTTTTATTTTTGAATCTCATTTGATGTGTGTTTGATTTCTTGTAATTGAAGTTAACTTTCATGATCATTCCTTCCCATCTTCTAACCCTAATTGTTTGAAGGCATTTATGCCATTGTGTAAGGATCATTGTGTGATGTTTTAATCCATTTTTAAAAACTTATAGGTCCTCTTTGATCATTTATAGGTCCATTTGGTTTGTGTTTTCCTTTTGGTTGTGTTATGCATCATTTGTTCAACTTTGACCTAATTTCTCTCATGTTTTCTTCTCTAATGCTTCTTATGTTGTTTGTGTGCATCTAATGTGCCCATCTATTCATCTCATGTGCATTCCATATCTTGTATGATACTGACTTCATACATATTTATTCATCTTGGTATGCCATCTTTGCATCTTTGATTTTCATCTTTACCTTACTTGTTTCTTCTTACATGAACATGTAATGGTTTTCTCTTCTTCATATCTTATATCATGAACTAACCCATGCATCTTTTTATGATCATTTAGTATCATGTTAGGAATTCTAATAAGTCATAGCATTCTGACTTTGGTGTTTCATTTGTGTTTTTACCCATGTCATGCCTCATTGGCATCCTTACTTCTTCATTTGTGACTTCTTTGACTCTTTGATGCTTTTATGAACTTGTTTGGTTTGATTTGAGTTCTTTGAGCTTCTTTAATTTCATTTGTGTTTTGGTTCTTACTTTTAAGGTTCTTGAACCTTTGAATCTTTTCCATGTGTCTTCTTTGTTTGTTTAGCTTCTATTTCACTTCTCTTGAATGTTTGTGCTGATTTGTTAACCTTTTCAGGGGCTTTGGTAAGTCTAAGGAGTGTGGATGTGCTTCCACATTCCAACCTTTTCTCTCTCTTTTATTTTTCAATCTTGTATTTATGTAAGCATTTAATATGATTTGGTATGTACAATTGCCTTTCATCCCTCTTAGACGCAACTTAACTTCCACCTTGGAGGTAATTTGTATTCTAATATCTTTTCTCTCCTTCTTCGTCTTCTTTTCTCTTATCTTCTCCTTATTCTTCTTTTAGGATAGAGATCTTGAACCTCACTAACCTTAGGATATCTAAGCATGACAACTTACTTAGTTTTTTTAGTCTCCATTATACTTTTACCTTTTGAGTCTCCTTTGGTGTCTTTCTCTTTCTTATCTCGAAACAAAAACCAAAAACACCTAATAAAGGTTGAAGTGACTTCTTGTGTCATGGACTTATTCCATGGGGAATTTGAATCTATCCCATCTTGGGGTAATTTAAACTTGTCTAGAATGATGTACAAGTCTAAGCATGAAGTCATTTTCACAAAGAAAGCCTAAAAAACACTTCTTCATCCCAAAACCTAAAAAACACTTAATAAGCAAAAGTAGGCTAGTGTGTTTGAGCCTCAATCCTTGGAAATAAGTTTGGGGGTCTTATCCATACTTAGGTATGCTTCTTCTTCATTCCATCTTGGAGTGATGTAATAAGTACACACTTTATTGAATGGGACTTCAAAACACTCGCCTATGAAAACTCTCAAATAAAAAGCTTCTAAAAAACATTCAACAAACAATAAACGTATTTCCTTCGGGAATTCTCTTCTCATCTCCTTCACTCTAAACGAAAGAACTTGCTCCTACTTGTCTTTTGCAAGACGGTAAACACACTTGTTTCAGACGAGCCTGCAACACCTGAGCATAGGCATATTGTCGCTCCCAAAGATTTGCATCCCAGTACAAGCGCGAACGGTCAGCAAAGAGAGAAAATGAAATGAACTGAATAGAGTCGCCAGCTAGGCATTTTTATCCCGAAGGAAAGGTAATGCTGCATAAACCTAGAAAGAGATGGATAAGACGGTTGCGAACTAGAGAAACTGAGAAAGGGGGTTGGTTACAACCTGGGAAGGTATTAGCACCCAGATTGTCTGTCGTACTCGACGGGTTCCACGCTTAAAATATTGTGTTTAAAGGGGTAGTGTATGTGTTATCTGTGTGCAAAAGCTGGAAAAGAAATGTACAAGTGTCAGTGCAAAAGGTGAATGCTCAGGAACTGAGGCATAAAAGAGAATGCTGAAGGAGGGGGAAGACACAGAGACTTTTGTTTGATAACAGTTAAGTTATGCCTACGTATCCTGTCGTGTAATGAGGAAGTCAGAACATCGTAGTTCGACTAAAAGAGACTGAAAGATAAATTGATTGTGAACTTCCTGCTTGTCTATGCTCAAGTGTAGGACTCGTCTGGCTCGAGTGCTAACTGTCTTGCATTAGACGGGAGAAGCAAGTTCTCGTTTGTGAATGAGTGTGATGAGAAAAGAATCCCGAAGGAGACGATTATTATTTGTTTTTATGTTTTCAGTTTTGTTATCGCTTTTGGTGTTTTGCATAAGTTAATGAGCTTAAGCCTAAATCAAGGGCTTGTAAACTCATTATATCCTCCCTGATTAGGGATAATGAGAATACTTAAGTATGAGATAAGCATCTCAACTTAATTACCATGATGATGTAGGATTAAGATCATTAACCTACTTGTGATTATTTAGATGTTTTTGGGTTTTTGTTTAGTGTTAAGTAATGAGTTTAATCTCTAATCACAGATTAGTGAACTCATTACACCATCCTAATAGAAGGATAATAAATGAGAACACTTAAGCTGAGGAAGATACCTCAACTTAATCCATGGTTAGGGATTAAATTCATTATATACCAAAGCCTTTATTAAAGATGGATTTTAATTAAAGGTGGGATTAAGAAATGGATTTTATGGTTTGTAAGACAACTTGAGGGGGACTTGTCCATTAAACACTAGGGTTAATCCTTCTTAACCATAAAGGAAGAATTAGAACCCTAATGTAAGGCCCAAGTTACAAGATGAAGTCTTAGTGATTATTAAGGTGATTTGATTAAGAGGTTTAAACAAATTAAAGGTTTAACACTTAGGATTAAAGTTATACACTCCATTATAAGAGAATGATACAGGCATAACCCTAATTCCAAAGTCCTAAAACTTTAAGAGTTTAGTCTCTAATTATAAAGATGAGAAGAGAGACTCAAGGAGACTCAAAGGTAAAAACTAAGGGGGAATAATCACAACCCTAATTATTATCATGCTTGGATGTTCCTATGGTTTGTGAGGCTTAAGAAAGATCTTCATAGAAGCCACCAATGGAAGAAGCAGATTAAAGGAGGGAGAGGCAGAAGAAATAAGTTACTTACTTCACTGAAGAAGATAAGTAACTTACAGAAAGAAAGTGAGAGAGAATGAACACAAGTGAACAAGTTCACTTCAAATAAACCAGCAAGATGCATATGAAATAGATAAAGGGAAATGAGAAGTGAAGGCAAATCCACTTCTCAAAATAACTTACCTTCTGGAAATGTTAGCATGAATGCATAAAGTTCAAGGCATAAAGAAATGAGATGAAATGATATGATGTGAGATGAAATGACCAAATTCAGAAGTGTTTATGCAATGTTAATGTCATGTAAAATGATGCAAAGTCATACAAAATGCATATGTTTGATCATACAAGAATGAGATGTCATGTAAGCATGCTTTGAAGTTTGAAAACACATGAAAGTTAATGAAATGAAATGAATGCAAATCATGGAAAATGAATGAAGAAATGATCAAGCATGGTTATAACATGTTCTAATATGACTAAGATGACTTATGAATACAAGAAATGTCATGGCAAGTTCATGTATGGATGCATATGCAAGATGAATGCAAGTAAACATGAAACATTAGGGTTATATGGAAGTATGAGATGCACATGAGCAAAACAGAAGCATATGACATGATAAAAATTTGAAATCACACTCAAACAAACCCTAATCCCATACTAAGTCACACCCCAAAGGAGAAGGTCAGAAGCCTTACAACTCAAAAGTTATGAATTTCCTAAGTTTCTAGGGATTTTTGGATGATTCTCAAAGAAAAATGCAAATCAATTCAAAAATGTAAGTTAAATTCATGAGATAAATTACCTATAAACTACATGCTATGCACAAAGCAATTCAAAAAGAATCATATTGAAACTCTTCTTGGTTAGGCAGAAAAGATTTTTCAAGTTAGGGTTCAAAAATATGATTTAAATGACCTTTAATTCAAAGAAAATTCTCAAGTTATGATCAAACCTAAAAATAAATTTGTGTGAAGAGTTTGAAAATGTTTCTAAATGCAAAAGTATGATTCATAATTTTTTTTGTGATTTTTAGAAACTTAAATGTATTTTTAATTAATTAAAAGACTTTAATTAATTGAAAATAACATTTAAATATTTTAAAAATAATTTTTATATGCAAAAAATAAAATAAAAATCATTTTCTAATTAAGAAAAATATTTGAAACAAAAATGCAAAAGGAAATATTTTTTGAAAGTTTTTTGCTATTTTAAATAAAATGAGAAAGAAAAATACAAAGAAAATGAAATAAAAATAAAATAAAGGGGAAGTATGCAGATCCAAGGGCTGATATTTGAACTGGGGAATTGGGTGTTGACTAACGCGTAATCCAAGGGGTGAGGTTCCATCTGGCTAATTTTAATTAATTAAATTAAATAAACAGGATTAGGGTTTTAATGAAACCATCTGGGCCATTCACGCGCGCGGCAAATTTAAGATCTAAGGGTCATCATTTAAACTCGGTTAATTAATGAGATTAGCCCTAATGACTCTCAGGTGACCGGAACAGTGTTCCGATCACCTTCTCCGGCAGCACCTCCATGTTATCTCACTCCCTAGGCTACCCCAACCCCTATAAAGCTCCAAAATCAATCCCCTAACACCCCTAAGCAAGAATCAGCCATCAAAACATATTTATCATGCATCAAAAACAAGATTCGAATCAAATCGTAAAACTGAACAAAACTTTTAGAAGTTCAATACATGCTTAATACTCAACCATTTTCAAAAGAAATTACATCAGGATGATCAGTGAAGCACGAAGATTCATTTAGAAACTTAAAATGCAAGCTCTGGAAAAAATGTTCTTGAGGTTACTTGAGATTGAGCTTTTAGTTCTTGAGCTTTCTGGACCTTTCTTTGGTGCAAACCAACCCCAATGAGCTTCCTGAGAATGCTTTGATGCTTGGAGTGAGTTTATTTGGCCTCTTTCTGAAGTTCAATTTTGAGAGGTCAAAAATCGTATTTGTTGTGTGATGTGTTTCAGGCCATTTTAATGGTTGGGATTTGTTCCTTAGGTGATGCTGAGTTGAATGGTGAAGAAAGTTGAAGTTTGAGTGGTTGTGCTATGAATTTTGAAGAGATGAAGGTATGAGGTGATTTTTGGCAATCTGATTCTTGAGAGGTTTTCAGTCTTGAATGTGTTATGGAGTGAGGTCCATGAGGTTCACATAAGTCATGTTGATTGGTTCAGAGAGTTGGTGTAGCATAGTTTGATTGGTATGGGCCAAATTGCAAAAAGTCAAGGTTATGTGTACTTGAAGCATGGCACGGGTCAGAGGTTTTTCTATGGCTTGTCCTGCCTCAGCTTGATTCATGGAGGACCATGGGATTGAATTTGATGAGCTGGAAGGCTTGGATGAAGAGTTCTCATAGGTTTTGTAAAATTCCCTCTTTGAAGTTTCTTGTGAATCAAGTCATGGAAATGCCAAATTCTTGGGCCAATTCTGATGTTTAGAAGTCACATAGGCATGTTATGAAGTGTAGAAGTTGATTAGAGGTCAATAGAATGCTTGAACATGCCATTTTGCAAAATCCCTCTTTGACATGAAACTTGAAATTTTAGGATTTTTGCCAACTTTGAAAGGCTATATCTTGAGTTTTAGGATGAATCAAGACATGTTCTTGTACTTTTTGAAAAGGGAATGACCTAATCTACAACTTTCATGACCAAGAATTTTTCATTTGAAGCATTTTTGGTTGAGAAAGAGGAGGTTGAAAAACTTTCCCAAAATGGAAAGTTTCCATTACAAGTCATTTCCATTTTTGGCAAGTTTGCAAATGGCTCAAAATTCTTCAATCTTGTGAACTTCAAACCTCTTCTAAGATCAAATAAAGATCATATAACTTCAATTTGATGAAAATACCCCTTTGGTTCCATTGTTGGGGGCCTCAGATGCCCTGATTTTGACTTAACTTGCTCAAGAAGTTACCCAGTGAACAAATGACTTCCACAATGAATTTCTTCATCAAACTTGGTATATATGATCCTTACAACAACGTAAGTACATTAGAAATAAGAATGGCCCAAAAATTTGGAGTTAAGGCCTTTGAAACCAAAACCCTAATTTGGGTCATCTGTGTAGTGAAAAACCCAACTCTGCTTCCATGCCTTTGCCAATTTTGTGATCCCTTGACTTTCATGAACTTTGGGGAGCATAATATGATCATAGAACACACATGGACCCTCTTGGAAGGCTTCAAGACCTTTGGGATGGCTCAGATGGATTCTTGGATTGCTCAGATCACAAACCCTGGGTGCAGATGAAAATGTACTATGTAGTGAAACACAAATGCAATATGAGATAGTATGCTTATGTCTATACAAAAATGAAAGATCACAAGCCATGGTGTGATATAAAGTGAGGGAAAATTTGGGGTGTTTACAGCTGCCCCTATTCAAACATGAGTTAGCTGTGCAGGGTGTAAGCGTCTGGCTTATCAGACAAATAAGATAACTTGTGGTTGAATACCGAAGACAGTCCAAAATTTGCACTCGCTGTATTGAAGAAGAAAAGGGATATAAATTGTAAAAGGTAGTATGGTATATTTATTAAATGAAGGTGATGGAGGACGATCATCGAGCAGAGGAAGACTGTTGGGGATGATGTGGTAAGCAAAGCAATGACGGGGACGACCGACAAGCTGGGGAAATAAAGAGATCGTGATGGGGACGGCCATCAGATAAAGAAACAAAGTTTTCTAGGGATTAAAACAAAGGCAATGATGGGGACGACAATCAGGTTTGTAAAGTAAAGTAAACAACGATGGGGACGGCCATCGGTTTAAAGAATAAATGAAATAATGATGAGGGATGGTCATCAAAGGTGAAGGAAGATCACCTAGTAGGGGACGGCTGCTCTTTACCGCGACATAGGACAAATGTCGGATAGAAAAAGGTCAACGATGGGGACGGCCATCGGATAGGCATGATGAAGGACGATCATCAAGAGGTGAAGGACGATCATCAAGAGGTGAAGGACGATCACCCAGCAGGGTACGGCTGCTCTTGGAGTTTTTCACGATATAGGACGAATGTCGGATAAAAGGATCAACGATGGGGACGGCCATCGGATAAAATGATGAGGGACGGTCATCAAAAGGTGAAGGACGATCACCTAGCAGTGGACGACTGCTATTTATCACGACATAGGAAGAATGCTGAATAGAAAAGTTCCAATAAGGGAGATTCCACTGGGGAAAGGGATGAGGGACAGTCATCCAAAGATGAAGGACGATCGCCTGGCAGGGGACGGCTGCCGAAAGTATCACGACATAGGACAAATGTCGGATAGGAGAAAGTTGTTTTGTTGGTGACTTACTGAGGATGGTAAACACGGACGAGTGCTTACGCTCAAGAATAAAAGGTATAAGTGTTTGACGCTATGTATAGATTAAAAAATGCGGACGAGCATCCTTAGGACCATGATACAGACGAGTATCGGTAGAAACAAACGATGACGCGTGTTCAGAGATGATGATACGAACGAGTACCATCTAGTTAACAAAGAACACGGACGAGTGTCGAATCTATTTGAGGAGTGATATATATACAAGATTCAGACGAGTATCAGAGACTCTTGTATAAGTATGAGTGAATATTGGTTTATTGGCGAAGCATGAGCGAGATACAGACGAGTGTTCAACTTGCTGGGGAAAGTATGACACGGACGAGTGTCAAAAGAGAATATGTATAAGTTATGAACAAATATTTGTATGCGAGATTGCAAAAAGGTGTTCTGTCGACCTGTGGGGATAGGATGACACGGACGGGTGTCAAAAAGGGTGTGTTATAAACAAACATTTGATTTGTAACAAGTGTTTTGGCAACCATGCTGGGGAATATGGCACGGATGAGTGTCAAAAAAGAGTGTGTGTAGGTATCTGTATTTGAGAGTGCAAAGGGGACGCTTTGGCTTATATCGCGGGGAATAATATGACACGGAAGAGTGTCAAAAAGGGTATATATGAACAGGCATTTATGTTGGAGAGTGCAAAGGGGACGCTTTGGCTTTTATTTGCAGGGGTTGTGAGTTTTTATATTCATTGTCGATGAAATATTGATGGTATTTGCAAGTGACTGGCTCGAACCTGACTTGTGATCATGCAAATGTTTGATTTTTGCCGTAATGCTCCATACTATATGGAATGCTACGCTTATTTTGTGAATATGATGCAAATGCTATGATTATGCAAAAGAGAAACCGATCCGGGATTTAGATCCTACTGAAGAAAAAGATCTCTGGCTGATCTGCTTGGAGGAATATCCCAGCTGGGGAAGAGATCGTTGGTAGATCTGTTAGGAGATATAGCTCTGCTTGGAGAAATAGATCATTGATAGATCTATCCGTAAGGAGAACTCAGCTGGGGAGAAGAAAACTTTCGTCACTTTGTTGTGTAAGAGTTTCAGGTATTGCTCTTCTGGGGAGAGATTGAAAATTTTGTTGGGAGCTTGGCTGGGGAAACTCTTGTTGAATAGACTTATGCTGGATATGAGGAAGCTTTGGCAACTTTGCTGGGGAAAAGCAATTCAGATACTGCTTGGGGAGGAGGTATGTTGGGGATGCGATGCTTGATGTGCCCCATGTTGCGTATTGAATACCTGCAATCTGTTAAGACAAGAGAAACGCACAAGTATCCCGAGGTATTCCTTACCGGATTCCTTCATAGGAGTTAGATATTCCTGAAAGTAATATATTTCCTGCAAGCATTTATTAAAGATGGCTCATTTGTATTATGCAAGTACCATATCATGAATATTGGACATTTTGCAAACGAAACAAAAAATGTACAAAAAGAGATGTGACTGAAAATTCTGATTTTATTAATCTGGATGCCCTGAATTGGCAAATACAGTCAAAGAAACAGATCCCCTGGAATGAGGAGATTGTTACAAATTGAAAAAATAAAAGTGTTAGCAATGTTGACGACGCTCCAGTGAGCTTCCTTTGCTATGACCTGTATGACCTTGACGTTCTTCTTATCTTTCTTTCTGAAGAAGGTTGATTCTGACTGATGCTTTATCCTTTCGAAGCTTGCCATGTCGCGAGTGATACAGACGAATTCAGAATGCAGTTGTTCGCTTATTCCCTGATTTTGCGTGGATCGCCCTTTTGGGTTTTCAATCCACCGGGATACCCATTTTTGCCTGAGCTGTCCAATGTGGCTTTTCAACTCAGCGAGTGTACATTTTTTCAATTTTCCCTTATTTTTACCCGAGTCTTTCATTTTGTTTTTGACTCGCCGGGATGCCCTATTTTTTCCTGGACTTACATTCTATTTTTATGTCCAGCGGGTCATTTTATGCGAAGTATTTTTTAACTGCATCTGAATTCACAGGGGATAAGAAATCTTCACCATCCATAGTAGTGAGCATCAGTGCTCCACCAGAGAAAACTTTCTTTACTATGAATGGACCATCATAATTCGGAGTCCACTTGCCCATGTGGTCTGTATGAGGAGGAAGGAGTATTTTCAGCACAAGATCTCCTACTTGGTATTCCCGAAGCCTGACTTTCTGATCGAAGGCTTTCTTCATCCTTTTCTGATATAACTGCCTATGACAGATTGCAGCTAACCTCTTTTCTTCAATCAGATTCAGTTGATTGTACCGAGAACAGACTTATTCTACTTCGTTCAACTTTACATCCATCAATACCCGTAAGGAGGGTAGCTCAACTTCAACAGGCAGGACAACTTCCATACCATATACAAGCTGATAAGGTGTTGCCCTAGTAGACGTTCTGATTGAGGTTCGGTACCCATGTAAAGCAAATGGTAGCATTTCATGCCAGTCTTTATATGTAACTACCATCTTTTGCACAATCTTCTTAATATTTTTGTTAGCTGCCTCAACAACGCCATTCATCTTTGGCCTGTAAGGAGAAGAGTTGTGATATTGGATTCTGAAGTCCCAACACAGTTCTTCCATCATTTTGTTGTTCAAATTGGAACCATTATCAGTAATGATTCGCTCGGGAACTCCATATCGACAGATGATGTCCCTTTTCAGAAATTTGGCTACCACTTGTCTGGTGACGTTTGCATACGAAGCTGCTTCAACCCATTTGGTGAAGTAATCAATGGCTACCAGGATGAACCTGTGGCCATTTGAAGCAGTCGGTTCGATCTTTGCAATCATCTCAATGCCCCACATGGCAAAGGGCCAAGGTGAAGACATCACGTTCAAGGGATTTGGAGGCACATGCACTCTGTCTGCATAGATCTGACATTTGTTGGCATAAGCACAACATTCTGCATCCATTGTGATCCAGTAGTAACCTGATCTTAACAACTTCTTAGCCATTGCATGTCCTTCAGCATGGGTACTGAAAGATCATTCATGCACCTTGTGCATCAGCAAGTCTGCTTCTTTCTTATCAATACATCTGAGCAGAACCATGTCAAAGTTTCACTTGTATAATGACCCATCAGCATTAAGGAAGAAACTACCTGTCAGCCTTCTTAATGTCTTCTTATTATTGGATGATGCCCCGGGTGGGTATGTTTGATCCTCTAAGAAGCTTTTGATATCATGGAACCAAGGCTTGTCATCTTTAGCAATTCCACAGAGAAAACGTATGATGGTCGGTCTAGTCTGGATACCGAAATCCGAGGCACATAATTTGCAGTTTGAACCTCGATCATGGAGGAAATGGTAGCTAAAGCATCCGCAAACTGATTTTCATCTCGAGCGATGTACTCAAGTTTGACTGTTGTGAAGAAAGTCAATAATCTCCTCGTATAGTCACGGTATGGAGTCAGATGCACTTGGTGAGTGTACCATTTGTCGTTGGTTTGATTGATTACCAAAGTTGAATCTCCGAATACATTCAAAGTCTTGATCCTGAGGTCAATGGCTTCCTCAAGACCCATGATACAGGCTTCGTATTCAGCTTCGTTGTTAGTGCAGGCAAAGGTGAGTTTTTCCAAGAAAGGCATATGAACCCCTTTAGGTGTAATGAGCACTGCACCAACTCCACGACCATTCATATTGACATCCCCATCAAACATCATTGTCAACTCTTCTTTTGGGTCATGCCCTTTAGTGTGAACAGGATCTTCATGATCTTTTGCTTTTAGGTACATGATGTCTTCATCAGGGAAGTCAAATATCATTGGCTGGTAATCATCAATGGGTTGCTCAGCCAGATAGTCAGACAGTACACTGCCCTTGATGGCCTTTTGAGATGTGTACTGAATGTCATACTCTGTCAGAATCATTTTCCATCTTGCAACCCTTCCGGTAAGTGTTGGCTTCTCAAATATGTACTTGACGGGGTCCATCTTTGAGATCAACAAGGTAGTGTGAGTCAACATATACTGCCTTAGTCGGCGAGCAGCCCACGCTAAAGCACAACAAGTTTTCTCGAGCAGTGAATAACGTTGTTCACAATCGGTAAACTTTTTGCTTAGGTAGTATATTTGCATACTCTTTTCGACCAGACTCGTCATGCTGGCCCAGCACACACCCCATTGATCCTTCTAATACTGTCAGGTACATTATTAGAGGTCTTCCTTCAACTGGAGGCATAAGAATCGAAGGTTCTTGCAAGTACTCCTTGATCTTGTCAAAAGCCTTTTGACAATCCTCATTCCACCTGACCGTTTGTTCCTTTCTCAACAATTTGAACAGGGGCTCAGAGGTTGCAGTAAGATGAGATATGAATCTTGATATGTAGTTCAATCTACCTAGGAACCCTCGAACTTCTTTTTTAGTCCTAGGTGCAGGCATCTCCTGAATGGCTTTGACTTTGTCAGGATCAACTTTAATTCCCTTTTCACTTACAATAAATCCCAGCAGTTTACCGGACCGTACCCCGAATGTGCATTTGTTGGGGTTTAGCTTCAATTGGTACTTTCTCAGACGCTTGAACAACTTCAACAGATTCACCAGATGGTCTTCTTCAGTGAGGGACTTGGCAATCATGTCATACACGTAGCATTCAATTTCTCTATGGATCATGTCGTGGAATAATGTCACCATAGCCCGTTGATAAGTTGCGCCGGCATTCTTCAGCCCAAAATGTGCCCCAAGGTGTGATGAAGGTTGTTTTCTCCATGTCTTCGGGTGACATTCTGATCTGATTATACCCAGAAAATCCATCCATGAAGGAAAATACCGAGAACTGAGCTGTGTTGTCGACCAATACATCAATGTGAGGTAATGGGAAGCCATCCTTTGGGCTAGCTCTGTTCAGGTCCCGGTAATCCACACACATTCGTACTTTGCCATCCTTCTTAGGCACTGGTACAATGTTAGCAACCCACGGCGGGTAACTAGTCACAGCAAGGAAACCGGAGTCCCACTATTTTTGTACTTCTTCCTTAATCTTCATGGCCATATCTGGACGAGTACGGCGTAGCTTCTGCTTCACTGGAGGACAACCTTCCTTTAATGGCAGCTTGTGCATAACAATATCCGTGTCTAGACCTGGCATGTCTTGATAGGACCAAGCAAAGACGTCGACGTATTCTCGAAGCATGTCAATGAGCTGTTCTTTTACTGAAGCTTGCAGACCGGCCCCAATCTTCACTTCTTTCAAATCCTCTTCGGTACCAAGATTAACTGTCTCAACCTCCTCCTGATAAGGAGTAATCACTTTCTCTTCTTACCTCAACAACCTGGCTAACTCTTCAGGTAACTCATAGTCTTCTTCAACCCCTTCATCAGCTTGATTAATTGGATTATCGAAGTCATACAAGGTCATAGCAGTGCTTTTGTCGGTGCAATCTGGAGGATAATCTCTGCAAGGGTTGAGATTTGTTCGTTTTAGTGATCAATTTTAATCTTGTTTAGAAAAAGTGAAAATGAAGTTATTTATTTTGAAAACATTGCCATTTTATTGTTTTGTACAAAAGTAAAAAAAATTAAAAGGCAGTGAGCGAAAAAGAGGATTGTTTGCAAAAGTTGTCTGATATTCATTGATAATTCATTTGCACAAAATTACAATATGGCCCTATTACAAAATGAGTCCTGACACCTTGGGCAAGATGCAGGACTTTATGCATGCTAAAAAAGGCAGGAAATAATAATTACTCTGCAGGAGTAACCCTTATAATTTCCTAGAAAGACCAGTTAAGGACTTGATGACCTGGGATCCTTGGACGTATCCAACTCTCCAGGTTGAGGTCTCTTTTCGCCTCGTCTTCCAGGTTGTTAACAGCATCCGGGGTGAGCATTCCCCCACTGATGAACTTGGGCTCCTTAGCAGCCTATGTTCGATCTTGTCGGAATGGTTTGTAACCCAAACCGAATATGTCCTCCTTCTTCTCCACCGGTAGCAGCTTGCCCCAGCCTAGGGCATTTCCATCTTCAACAACCTTCCGGGCTTGCTGATATGAGACAATTGAAGTACCCATCCTATCCTCCTGGGATGCAGAAAATACTTCAGTCGTCGCCTCATTGACATTCAGAGCTTCGAACCCTTGGATCATAGTTTCATGGATTTTTCCATCCATCTCAATGTATTTGTATGTAGCCAGATGGCTAACAAAGATGTCCTCTTCACCACAGATGGTGATAATCTGTCCTTCCCACTCATATTTCAATTTCTGGTGAAGGGTCGACGTAACTGCACCAGCGGCGTGAATCCATGGTCGACCCAACAAACAGCTGTAGGCTGGCTGAATGTCCATCACATAGAAAGTAGTCTGAAATACCTACAGACCGATTATCATAGGCAGCTCCACCTCTCCAAGATCAGACCTCTTGGAGCCATCAAAAGCCCTGACCACAAGATTGCTTGGTCGGAGAGCTATTCCATCATATTCGAGCTTGACAAGAGCTTTCTTCGGCAAGACATTGAGTGAAGACCTAGTGTCTACGAGAACATGAGAGAGTACAACCCCCTTGCACTCCAGGGTGATATGCAAAGCCTTGTTGTGGTGACGTCTTTCTGATGTCAAATCAACATTGGTGAAACCTAGCCCATGGCTAGTATTGACATTAGACACCACTGTTTCAAGTTGATTCACTCTGATCTCTTCTGGCACGTAGGCAGTGTGCAGAACTTTAAGTAGTGCATCCCGATGAGCTTCGGAACACAACAACGGAGATAAGATCGAGATCTTAGAAGGAGTCTGGTGGAGCTGATCCACAACTTTATAGTCACTTCTTTTAATTATCCTCATAAATTCATCCACATCCTGATCAAAGGATGATTTATGAGTCTCTTTTGGTGCAGGTTCTTCAGGTGCCACACTTTTCCCTTTGACTTTGGCAGCAACCTCTGCCTCAATATTAGTTCTTGGAGTTTGTGATGCAAAGAGACGTCCGCTTCGGGTGAAGCCTCCGCCTCCCCCGACATTATCCACTTGGGGGTGTGAACCGAAGAATCAAGAAGGACTCTTTCTCCGTTGCAGTAAAGGTCTGCACCATAATGCCAATGTACATCATTGTCTTTATCATATGGAATTGGCCCTGGTACCGTGATGGTAACTGGGCTGACTGCAACAGAGGTTGGGACCATTATTGTTTGCGGATCATAGAAGATGGTGACAGGACTTCTTGTGGATGTTGGTGGTGATGAATTGAAGCTTGATTGTTGCTGAAACTGTTGTTGAGATTGTTTTTGAAAGTTGCTGGAGTTTGGGACCATTGTAGGGTCATAATAGATAGTGACAGTGGAGACGTCATTGTTGGTGGTTGTTGTAGTTGTAGAAGTGGATGAAATGGAACTGTTGTTTGTTGAAGTGATGGAAGAAGTGGTTGCTGATTTTGTAGATGAGTCGGTATGAACAATTGTTGTTGCAGTTGTAGGAGAACCATTTGTTGTTGAAAAAGGAGTTGTTGGTGTTGTAGAAGTTGTTGTGGTTATTTGCAGAATGCCTTCTTTAATCAAGCCATTGATGCCATTCCTCAAGCTTGCACACTCGTTCTCAGAAACCTTGCAAGATTCACAACAGGCCTCACAACCTTGAAACACTTGGCATTTCAAAAGTTGGGCTTTAACCTCTGCCAGAGGTATCTGAATACTTGCAGTATCTTCAATGGGAATCATGGGTGAGCCTTCCTCTATAGCATTAATCCTTGGCCCACTGTGCTTGGCATATGATTTTTCATGACATTGGGAGGTGGTGTAAAGTTCAGGGCCTTTGAATCTACCAGATCCTGAACCTTCATATGAAGAGCCCTGCATTTTTCCGTTGAATGACCAGGTGCATTAGAATGAAAAGCACACCTAGCGTTGACGTCGTAATTTCTCGGAAGGTTTGAGGATCTAGTGGAGCCAATGTCCTCAACTCAACAAGATTGAGCTTTAGGAGTTGTGGCAGCAATGTGGCATATGGCATTGGAATAGGGTCAATCACCCTGTTGGTCTGAGATGGCCGCTGTTGGAAAGGGCATTGTTGTTGATTGTTGTTATTGTTGTTGTAAGATCTTTGTTGAGGAAACTGTGGCTATTGAGGAAAGTGTTGTGGTTGTTGAGTATACTGAGGAGGTGGAGCGGGAATAGTGACGGCAGCAACTGATCTGGGCAGATATTGGGGTCTCCCTCTTCCCACATGTACAGAGTTTGTTTCACCAGATCTATGGGGCCCAACAAATGGCTTCCTTGCACTGCTTGAACTGGAACCGTTGTCGGAAATCTTTCCCATCTTCAGTAAGCTCTCAATTCTTTCCCCTTCTATAACCACGTCTGCAGAGCTGGTGGAAGAAAATACAGCCAATTTGTCAATATAAGTTCCCTGGAGAGTGTTCATGAACATATCTGCCATCTCCCTTTCTGACATCGGGGGTTGAACGGCAGCAACTAGTTGCCTCCACCTTTGGGCATACTCTCTAAAGCTTTCTCGGGAAACTGTGACATTCCCATCATAAAGGTTCTGTTCGGAGCCATGTCCAGATTATACTGATATTGACGAATGAAAGCTTCTGCCAAGTCTTTCCAATTCCTTACTGTGGCCCTGGTCAAGTGAGAGTATCATTCCCGGGATGCCCCTGTCAAGCTATCCTCAAAGTAAAACATCCACAGTTTCTCATCCATGGTGTAGGCTTTTAATCTCCCCAGGAAAGACTGAAGATGGGTACGTGGGCAGGATGTGCCATTGTATCTTTCAAAACAAGGAGGTTTGAACTTATGAGGAATTCTAACCCCCTCCACCAATCCCATGTCCATGACATCAAAATCCAGAGAGTTTTGGGATTCAAGAGACCTTAGCTTCTCTGCAATTTCATCCAACCGACGATCGTAAACTTCGTCTCCAACCCCAACCACAGTAAAGTGTTCTTCTTGAGTGTCTTCCTGCAAAGCCCTCCCTCCAGTGTTACCTTGGGTGTTTCTTATAGCATTGATGTCTGGGTTCAGATGAGGTCCAAACTCTGGGGGATCAGTGTGAGGCTGCACGTGATCGTTGTTACTGGTACCTCCTGTACCTGGATGGTTTTCCTCAGGAGTTTGCCTCTCGACTAACTCTCTTAGTCTCTCCTGGCTCTGAGCTAAACCAGTCATCACTGTCATAAATTGATTCATTTGGGCCCTCATCTTTGTCCTCTTATTGGCCATTTGGGCTCTTACTTCAGTCAAGTCTTGTTGAACCTGATCCATTTGTAATTCCGGAAGGTTGTTTCTTGTCGGATACCGGTGCACTCTGTTGATAGGGAACACTCTTCTACGAGCAATGTTTCCTGAAACCACAACAAAGTGAGAAACAACAACAAAACAAAAACCTACAAAACAAAGATAAAATGTTAGTATGCAATGCAGGATGCCTATTTGTCTTCCAAGGGTATCCGGTTTGGTTCTTTGGTTTTGACCTTTCCAGACCTCGAGGAAATGGTGATGTTGTAGAGAGATTAAGCCCATAATACAAACTATATATTACAAAGAGTGAAGATACATAGTTTGATTACAATACATTTCCCATGGTGGGTCAAAATACAACAAAATCAAAAATACAAACAAAAGGAGGTAAAAATACAAAGAAATCAAACATCCAGTCCAAAGTCATCCTCTCTGACTTCCTTCAGAAGAGCCTCAGTTACTGGGCCAACTGGGTGCTCTGCAATGGTCCTGGTGAGGAGGTTCCTGGTGGAAATGGCACTGGTCAACTTCTTGTGCTTATCCTGGTCCTTTGATCTCTTCAACCCTGCTCGGAGCTTCAACTCAGAGATCTCCTTTCGTACTGCTAACAAAGTTTCCTGATTCTTCTTCTCACTAGCCTCCAATTGCTCTATCTTAGCTTGAGTTCTTTGATCTTCCTGTGCACGGGCCTCGGTGATCCTGATCCACCTAGCCTGACTCTCTTCTAAGTAATGCTCAGCTCTGGCCTTCTGAGTCTTAGCTTCCTTGCAAGCATTCTTCAACACTAGCTCCCCTGCTCTAGCCTTTCTGATGTAGTCATCCGTCTTCTCAATCTTGGTCAAGTGCTCAATCCGTAGCTTCTTTAACCTTTCATTATCTAGACGACTGTCATTCCTCTCCCAGAGGGTCTTCTTCAAAGCTTCAGAGAGCTGAGTATTCCTTTCCTTCAATTTCTCAAACTCCTCCAAACTGACAGTAGCTGCAGGCTCCACTGCTAATGGTCCAAGTACATCCTCTAAGGTGAATGGCATTCGGGTGATTTGTCCCCTGACACGAGACCGGTCAAGATACTGAGCTGAAGCTAAGTTGTTGCACTTGCCAAGATTAGCTGTCCCCTTAGTCTGAATATTGTCCCAGGCCCAGGCTGCCTGTCTGACAATGGCAAGGTTGTGTTGGATGTCACAATAGAGGGTTTCTGTCAAATCTTGCCCTTTTGGGGGATGAACCAAAGCATACCCTAATTGCCTCTTGAAAATCAAAGGGTTGTAGTTGATGCAACCTTTTACTCCAATCAAGGGTACATTGGGGTACTGTCCACAGCTGGTAATAATATCCTTGCCCTTAGTGCTCTAAGTGCACCATCTGATGTCTTCTGATGTAAGGGCAATCAATCTCTTAGCCCAGTTCCTTGGCTGATGAGGATTCTGGAAAGTGTCTGACTTCGGCAAGTGCCTTAACAACCAACAGTAGAAGAGGGGTGCACAGAATCTGACCAATCTCCCCCTTTGCTTCTCATTCCTTTGGTGCACTGAGTAGTAGAAGTCTCCAAGCAAGGTAGGAATTGAGTTCCTCAATAAGAACAGGTGAATAGCATTCTTGCTTACAAACTTTGGCTCGTCTGCAAACAAGATAACTCCATATATGCTGAGGGCTAGAAGCGCACAAACAGCATCCCACTTCCCTGCTGCAGCATGCAAGGTGGCCTGGGAGATCAAGAAATCTAAGTGAAGGCCTAGAATTCCAGCCTTGGTGGTCATGCTCTGATCAATGAGGGTAGGCTCCAAGTACAGGGCCTTAGCTATATCTTCATTCTTGGGAGCAATCATCTCAGGGTTGAAAGGAATCCCTCTCCTGATAGGGACACCTAACAACATGGAACATTCTTCTAGAAAAGGTCCCAACTGAAAATCAGGGAATGTGAAACATCTGAGAGGAAGATCATAAAACTGCAAGCAGGTGTGAATCATGCTCCTCTGGGATGCATCCAGGTCCATGATCATGTCCAATATGCCTCCATAATGTTCCCTGGATAAAGGGACATGATCAGGAGTGATGAGAGACTGGATCTTTTTGATGCCTGATAGAGTGGGCTAAAAGAAGTGATAGGTGATGTTGCTCTTCCTGGAAGTGTCCATGCTGACAATGGATGCTGGTGAAGAAAACTGAGAGTAACTGCTGATGAAAGCCACTGAAAAGATGCTGAAGAAGAGTCTCTGATGAAGACAACTGATGAAGAAAGCTTGTAAAGAATCTCTGATGAAGAGAGCTGGAGAAAGGTCTCTGATGAATACAAACTGATGAAGGTGCTGGAGAAGAATCCCTGACGGAGATAACTGGAGGAATCTGAGCAGTAGAACAGGTCAAAACCAAACCAAAGATATAATGTGGATACCCTGTAAAACAAATAGACAAATGTTAAATGATGCAAAATGATGTATGCAGAATGATATGCAAAGGGGTTTGTGATCAAGTGCTGGATTTGTTATCTGCCTTGATAGGGTCCATGTATGTTCGTAAGTCCGGATGGAGGCTTAGAAAACCAGTAACCAGGTGGGGGACTCAAATAAAGAGTCACAAGTCCAGGGTTTTCACAAGAATTGTCCAAAATGATACAACCTTAACAAAAATAGTAACAAGGTATGATGAGACCAAGAGTTCCTGCAAACCTGTAAACATCCCAACCCCCACACATTTATTGTTCTAGAACAAGGATCCTCAGACTTGGATCAGTTATGAGAAGTGTAAACACTTCTAACCCAGAGGTACAGTGTTTAAAATAACCATAAAAGATCCTTCTCTAATTCACCTCAGATGCTGAAGGTCATAAAAGGTCATCCAGACTTAGCAGGCTTCCCAGATAACCCTAGTACTACAGGAAATCTGTAGCACAGAGTTCTCAAGAAGAAACTTATGTCTGAACCATGTTTCATATTCCCGCACCAAACCGAAATGGAATGGGAAAGAATATGAAGCCACTATATCCTATGTGTCACTTAGGCTCCCGGTATGGAACCTTAATCACTCAACAATCCCTCCCACCAAGCAAACAGCAGATCCAACACAGATGATAATGATAGTATGAAATGCATAAAACCGTAAATGAAAGCAATATATAAAGCTGCACAGAAAGCAATAAATAAAGCAATAAATAAATAAGCACAAGTAGCACATAACACCCTCGTAAATACAAATCAAACAAGTGCTAGGAGACACCCACGAAAAGAACCAGAAGCCCTGGTTGCACATATTTCCCCAGCAGAGTCGCCAAGCTGTTGCTCCCAAAGATTTGCATCCTGGTACAAGCGCGAACGGTCGGCGAAGAGAGAAAATGAAATGAACTGAATAGAGTCGCCAACTAGGCATTTTTATCCCGAAGGAAAGGTAATGCTGCATAAACCTAGAAAGAGATGGATAAGACGGTTGCGAAGCAGAGAAACTGAGAAAGGGGTTGGTTACAACCTGGGAAGGTATTAGCACCCAGATTGTCCGTCATACTCGACGGGATCCACGCTTAAAAGATTGTGTTTAAAGGGGTAGTGTATGTGTTATCTGTGTGCAAAAGCTAGAAAAGAAATGTACGAGTGTCAGTGCAAAAGTTGAATGCTCAGGAACTGAGGCTTAAAAGAGATTGCTGAAGGAGGGGGAAGACACAGAGACTTTTGTTCGATAACGGTTAAGTTATGCCTACGTATCCTCTCGTGCAATGAGGAAGTCAGAACACCGTAGTTCGACTCAAAGAGACTGAAAGATAAATTGATTGTGAACTGCCTGTTTGTCTATGCTCAAGTGTAGGACTCGTCTAGCTCGAGTGCTAACTGTCTTGCATTAGACGGGAGAAGCAAGTTCTCATTTGTGAATGAGTGTGATGAGAAAAGAATCCCGAAGGAGACGATTATTGTTTGTTTTTATGTTTTCAGTTTTGTTATCGCTTTTGGTGTTTTGTATAAGCTAATGAGCTTAAGCCTAAATCGAGGGCTTGTAAACTCATTATATCCTCCCTGATTAGGGATAATGAGAATACTTAAGTATGAGATAAGCATCTCAACTTAATTACCATGATGATGTAGGATTAAGATCATTAACCTACTTGTGATTATTTAGATGTTTTTGGGTTTTTGTTTAGTGTTAAGTAATGAGTTTAATCTCTAATCACAGATTAGTGAACTCATTACATCATCCTAATAGAAGGATAATAGATGAGAACACTTAGGTTGAGGAAGATACCTCAACTTAATCCATGGTTAGGGATTAAATTCATTATATAACAAAGCCTTTATTAAAGATGGATTTTAATTAAAGGTGGGATTAAGAAATAGATTTTATGTTTTGTAAGACAACTTGAGGGGGACTTGTCCATTAAACACTAGGGTTAGTCCTTCTTAACCATAAAGGAAGAATTAGAACCCTAATGTAAGGCCCAAGTTACAAGATGAAGTCTTAGTGATTATTAAGGTGATTTGATTAAGAGGTTTAAACAAATTAAAGGTTTAACACTTAGGATTAAAGTTATACACTCCATCCTAAGAGAAGGATAGAGGCATAACCCTAATTCCAAAGTCCTAAAACTTTAAGAGTTTAGTCTCTGATTATGAAGATGAGAAGAGAGACTCAAGGAGACTCAAAGGTAAAAACTAAGGGAGACTAATCACAACCCTAATTATTATCATGCTTGGATGTTCCTATGGTTTGTGAGGCTTAAGAAAGATCTTCAGAGAAGCCACCAATGGAAGAAGCAGATGAAAGGGGGGAGAGGTGTCGCTCCCGCCAAATGACACCCGGGTCAAGAGGGTACAGACGCGAACGGTCGGCGAAAGGGAAGAAGTGAATAGAGTCGCCAGCTAGGCATTTTTATCCCGAAGGAAAGGTAATGCTGCATAAACCTAAGAAAAGATGGACAAGACGGTTGCGAACTAGAGAAACTAAGAAAGGGGTTGGTTACAACCTGGGAAGGTATTAGCACCTAGATTGTCCGCCGTACTCGACGGGATCCACGCTTGAAAGATTTATGTTTTAAAGGGGTAGTATCAGTGCTATTTTGTGCGCAAAAGCTGGGAAAGAATGCAAGTGTCAGTGTAAAAGGAAATGAAGTGAAATATGAGAGTGTCAGTGCAAGAACAGAGTGAGAAGCTCAAGATTATGAGGCTCAAAGAATAATACTGGAAAGAGGGGGAATATACAGAGACTTTTGTTCGATAACTGTTAAGTTATGCCTACGTATCCTCTCGTGCAATGAGGAAGTCAGAACACCGTAGTTTGACTCAAAGAGACTGAAAGATAAATTGACTGATGAACTGCTTGCTTGTCTATGCTCAAGTGTATGACCTGTCTGGCTCAGGTGCAAACTGTCTTGCATTAGACGGAAGAAGCAAGTTCTCGTTTGTGAGTGAATGAGATGAGAAAAGAATCCCGGAGGAGACGATTATTGCTTGTTTTTGGTGTTTTCAATCTTTTATTGCCTTTTGAGGTTTGTCATAAGTTAATGAGCTTAAGCCTAAACCAAGGGTTAGTAAACTCATCACATCTTCCCTCTGATTAGGGGTAATGAGAATACCTTAAGTATGAGGTAAACACCTCACACTTAATCACCATGATATAGGATTAAGATCATTAACCTACTTGCATTTATTTAGATGTTTTTTGGAGTTTTTTTTTGTTTAGTGTTAAGTAATGAGTTTAAGCCATAATCAAGGATTTAATGGACCCATTACACCATCCTAATAGAAGGATAATAGATGAGAACATTTAAGCTGAGAAAGGCTCCTCAACTTAATCCATGATTAGGGATTAACCTCATGACAAAACAAGGCCTTTATTAGATGGATTTTAGTTAATGGTAATGTTAAGAAATGGATTTTAGGGTTTGTAAGACAACTTGAGGGGGACTTGTCCATTAACACTAGGGTTAGTCCTTCTTAACCAATTATGGAAGAATTAGAACCCTAATGCAAGGCCCAAGTTACAAGCTTGATGTCTTAGTGATTATTAGATGGATTGATTAAAGGATTTAAACACATTAAGGGTTTAACACTTAGGATTAAAGTTATACACTCCATCCTAATAGAAGAATACAAGCATAACCCTAATCACAAAGCCTTAAAACCTTTAAGGTTTAGTCCTTGATTAAGAGATGAGAAGAGAAGACTCAAAGATGACACAAAGGTAAAACTAATGGGGGACTAATCAAACCCTAATTATGATCATGCTTGGGTGTTCCTAGGGTTTATGAAGCTTGCAAGAGATCTTCAAGAGGAAAGCCACCAAGAAAGAAGCAGATGAAAGGAGGAAGAAGCAGAAGAAGCAAGTCAACTTACTTCACTTAAGAAGATAAGTTGCTTGAAGAAAGAAAGTGAGGAGGGAACATGAATGAGCAAGCTCACTCTAATACACAAGTAAAATGCAGAAATGAATGCATAAGAGAGATGAGAAGAGATTATGAGAAGTGAAGGCAAATTCACCTTTCAATGACTTACCACCTGAAAAGTTAGTAACAAGAAATGAAATGAAATGAAAATGAGATGAAATGCAATGATGCACACCAAAGTCAGAAGCATAAACATGATGTTAATGATGCTAAGAGATAAGGCAAACATATATCAAGAGTTGTGGATAATCATACAAGGATGAGGATGCAAATGAAACATGCTTTGAACCATAAAAGTTCATGAATGCATATGACATCAAATGAAAGCAAAAGCATGGGAAATGGATGATGCAATGATCAAACATGATTCTAATGTGTCCTAAGATGTCTTAGAAGTCATGTGAATGTACAAAATGTTATGGCAAGTTCATGTATGCAAGCATATGGAAGATGAATGCAAATGAAGGCAAGAATTAGGGTTTATGCACAAGACACAAAGCAAAATCCAAAATCAGAAGCAAATGACAAGATAAAAAATTAAAAATGGGATCAAAGGAACCCTAACCCTACATAAGTTCACTTCCCAAAGGAGGGGACCTAACTCTTAACCTAATGGGAGTTATGATTTTCTCAAGTTAACTAGGGTTTTAAGGCAATTCAAAAGGAAAAATGCACATCAAATTGAAAATGACAGATAAATTCAAACCAATTTTACCCTAGAAACTACATGATATGTAGAATGCAATGCAAAAAGAACCAACATCAAACTCTTCATGGTTAGGCAGAATGAATTTTTCTAAGTTAGAACAAAAATATTGCCTTTTAAGAACTTTAATTCCAAGGAAAAATGTCAAAATAGGTCAAGAACCAAAAATAAATTTGTTTGAGGAGTTTGATAATGCTTCTAAATGTATCAAAATGCAATGTGATATTTTTGGTGATTTTTAAATACCTAAACGCATTTTTAATTAATTAATTTCCATTAACTAATTAAAAATAGACATTTAAATGATTTTAAAAATAATTTTTAATGCAAAAAATAAAAATAAAAATATTTTTGGGTTCTGAAAATTAATTAAAGTTTGGATAAAAATTTTCAAAATTTTTTGAAGTCTTTTTCTATTTTTAAAAATTCGTGCAAGTTTAAATAAAGAAAATGAAATAAAAATTAAAAATAATGAAAGTATGCTGGATGGAGAGTCAGGATCTAATCTGGGCCTGAAAAGTTTGACCTGGCGCGCATCTGGACGGCCCAGGTTCAAACCTGCCTAAACTTAATTAATTATTTAATTAATCCTGATTAATTGTTAATTACAAGATCTGGACCTCTCAAATGCGCGCGGGAACACTCATCCAACGGCCCATATTCAAACGAAACCCTAAACCTGATTAAAAGCCCTAATGACTTTCAGGTGGCCGGAAATGACCTCCGGTCATCTTCTCCGGTCACACTCTCCCCTGAGAATCTCTATCTCACTCCCTAAGCTATAAAATCATGCCAAAATCTCCAGAACTCTTCTCCTAACATCAAATAACAAGAATCCAACATCAATAACAATTTATTTTACTCACACAAAGAGAATCGAAGAAGAACAGATTTAGGGCAAAAGTTTCAGAGCAACATAAAATGCTTGTCTTTGGCTCATTTTCAAAAATAAACACATCCCTATGATCAGGGCAACACATAGAACAATATTTTAACAAGAAATCTGAGTTCTGGAAAAATTGTTCATCATGTTACCTGAGGTTGAGCTTTCGAATCCTGGGCTTTCTGACCTTCTGCCTTGTGCTTTTCCACTCTAATGAACCCCTTGATGCTTCTGGTGAGCTTGGAATGAGTTTATATGGAGGGTTTTGAAGCTTTCAGTTCAGGGGTGGTGAAAATCGTATTTCTGTTTGGGGTAGTTTTAGGCTATTTTGATGGGTGAGAAATGATCAGTGAAGCATTTTGAGATGAATGGTGGAAGAAGTTTGGAGAATAAATGGCTGAGTTATGGGATTCGATAGAAAATGCAAAAGAGGGAGTTTTTGTGAACTATGGTGATGCTGTGGTTTCAGGCTTGCTTCTTGTGTGTTTTGAGTTTCATTTTGTCCACATATCAAGCTGTGATAGGTCTGTGGAGTTGGTGTGGGCTATGCTGATTGGTATGGCCTTCTTGCAAAAAAGTCAACAAAGTTGTACTTTGAGGTATGGGCTGGTTTAGGCCAAGGACTAAGGGGTGTCTGGTGCAGCTGGGATTGAGGATGTCCATGGAAATCACTTTGAGGCAAACCAGCAAGTTTGTGAAAGGTTATGGGAGGTTTTGCAAATTTGTGAACCTTTGGCCCTTTTGAGATTTCTTTATGTGCAAGTCATGAAATTTGGAAATTCTTGGGCCAATTCTGAGTTTTAGGCAATGTGTTATGTTTGTATGATGGTTAGAAGTCAATTTGAGGCCTCATTTGGTTTTGGCAAGGGTTTTTGCAAGTTTCCTCTTTGGCACAAAAGTGAAAAATAAGTGATTTTGTCCAACTTTGCAAGGCCATAACTTTTGTTCTAAAATGAATTAGACTGAGTTCTTGTACTTTCTGAAAATGGGAGGATCCAATCTACAACTTTCATGACCAAGAATTTTTCATTTGAAGCATTTTTGAATCAAAAAGAGGAGGTTGAAAAACTTTCCAAAAATGGCAAGTTTTCATTACAAGTCACTTTCCCAAAATGGCAATTTTGCAAATGGCTTGAAATTCTTCAATTTTGTGAACTTCTAACATCTTCTAAGATCAAATAAAGATCATACACAATCAAAATGATGGAGAATCCCCTTTGGTTGGATGATTGGGGGCCTCAGATGCCCTGATTTTGCACTGACTTGCTCAAGAAGTCATCTTCTGATCAGATGCCTTCCCCACTGAATTTCTTCATGAAAATTGGTATGAATGATCCTTATAACATATAGAGATCAATAGAAACAAGAATGACCAAAAAATTTGAAGTTATGGCCTCTGAAACCAAAACCCTAATTTTAGGTCATCTGTGCAGTTAAGCTTGACTCTGCTTCCATGCCTTTCCCAGTTCTTGTGATTCTTTGACTTCCTTGACCTTGGGAGGACATAATATGATGCTTGAACATACATGGACCCTCTTGAGAAGATTGATGACCTTTGAAGTGGCTCAGATAGCTCATGGATTGCTCAGATCACAAACCCTAGATGCAGATGACTTAGAACCAATGCAGTGAAGCAAAAATGCAATATGAGATGATATAATTGAACTTATGCAAATGAAAAGAATCACAAGCCATGGTGAAATGAGTGAGGGAAAATTTGGGGTGTTTACAGCTGCCCCTATTCAAACATGAGTTAACTGTGTAGGATGTAAGCGACGGCTTAACAGACAAACAAGATAACTTGTGGTTGAATACCAAAGACAGTCCAAAATTTGCACTCACTGAATGAAGAAGAAAAGGGATATAGATTGTAAAAAGGAAGTGAAATATGATTTATAAAGTGCGGGTGACGGAGGACGACCGTCGAGCAGAGGACGACTGCTGGGGATAAAGCAATGACGGGGACGGCCGACATGTTGGGGAAACAGAGAGATTATGGTGGGGACGACCATCAAATAAAGTTATAAGACTCTCTGGGGATTAAAGGTAAATAATGGGGACGACCATCGGGTTGAAGGAATAAATGATGAGGAACGGTCATCAAAGGTGAAGAACGATCACCTAGTAGGGGACGACTGCTCTGTTGGGGATAAGATGAGGGACGATCATCTAAGGTGAAGGACGATCACCTGGCAAGGTACGATTGCCGAAAGTACCACGACATAGGACGAATGTCAGATGAAAAGGTAGACGATGGAGACGGCCATCGGATAAGCATTGATGAAGGACGATCATCAAGAGGTGAAGGACGATCACCTGGCAAGGTACGATTGCCGAAAGTATCACGACATAGGACGAATGTCGGATAGAAAAGGGTTGACGATGGGGACGGCCATCAGATAAGCATTGATGAAGGACGATCATCAAGAGGTGAAGGACGATCACCTGGTAAGGTACGGCTGTCGGAGGGTATCATGACATAGGACGAATGTCAGATAGAAAGGAAATAGTTTATTTGGGGTTTGCCGGGGACTCTTTTGGGGGTTAGTAGACACAAACGAATGTCTAAATTCAAGAAGATATAAGTGTTTGACACGGTGTATAGATTAAAGATGCGGACGAACATCTTTAAGACTATGATACGGACGAGTATCAGTAAAGTCAAATGCTGACGCATGTTCAGAGATGATGATACATACGAGTATCAACTGGTTAACAAAGAACATGGACGAGTGTTGACTCTGAGGGGATTAAAGTGGTATATACGAGATACGGACGAGTATATGAAATAAGTAAACATGGGTGAGACGCCGACGAGTTTTCAACTTGCTGGGGAGAGCACGACACGGACGGGTGTCGGAAGAAGTGTACCATAAACAAGTATTTGGTTTACAAAGTGTTTAGGCAACTATGCTGGGGAATGGTGACACGGACGAGTGCCAAAAGGAGCATGTATCTATATCTGGGAAATGTAAAGGAACTGCTTTGGCATTCTGCCGGGGAATTTGAGAGGTATTTGTATATTCGCCAATGGCGTGTTGGCATATACAGCTGTTTGATTCAGAACACGGCTTATGATTTATGCAATATGTTTGACTTTTGCCGTAATGCTCCGTGTTAGACGGAATGCTACGCTCTGGGGGGAAATATGATGTGAATGCTATGTTTATGCAAAGATACCAACCCGGGATTCGGGTCCCGTTACAGAGAAGATTCCTGGCTGACTTGCTTGAAGTGGATATCCCAGCTGGGGAATGAGATCATTGGTAGATCTGATAAAATGATTCTGCTTGGGGAAACAGTTCAATGATAGACCTATCTTAATGATGATGAGCCCATCTAGGGTCTGTGGAAGCTTTCGTCGCTTTGCTGTGAGATCTTCGGACATTGCTCTTCTGGATAGAGGCTGAAACTCTGTGGGGAGATAGTTCCCTGTTTGACACTTGGCTGAGGAGGAATGATGACTGGAAACTCAGCTGGGGATAAAGCATCTCTGGTGCTTAGATGTTCCGAGTAAATAATGATTTGGCAGCTTGCTGGGGAGAAGTTTCCATGCCCCATGTTGCACTTTGACCACCTGCAATCCTGTTATGACGAGGAAACGCACAAGTACCCCGAGGTGTCCTTTACCGGACTCCCTCATAGGAGTTTAGACACTCCCGGGAGTAATATATTTCCTGTAAGCATGTAATTTAGAAAAGACACATTTGTATTTGTGTAATCAATATATTAAGGACATCGGACTTTTTTGCAAAAAGAAAATAGAAGGTACGAGACGAAACGTGACTGAAAATTTGATTTTATTAATTTATGTGCCCCTGAATGGGCAAATACAGTCAAAGAAACAAATCCCCTGAAATGAGGAGATTGTTACAAATTGAGAAACAAAAAGATGCTGGCAATGTTGATGACGCTTCAAGGAGCTTCCCTTTTGCTATGACTTGTATGACATTGACGTTCTTCTTATCCTGCCTTTGAAGAAGGCTGATTCCGACCGAAGCTTGAACCTTTCGAAGCTTACCACGTTGCAAGTGATACAGACGAATTCAGAATGCAGTTGTTCGCTTATTCCCTTATTTTGCGTGGATCGCCCTTTCGGGTTTTCAATCCACCGGGATACCCATTTTTGCCTGAGTTGTCCAATGTGGCTTTTCAACTCAGCGGGTGTACACATTATTTTTTTATTTATTTCCCTTATTTTTGCCCGAGTCTTTTATTCTGTTTTTGACTCGCCGGGATGCCCTATTTTTTTCTGGACTTACATTTTGTTTTTATGTCCAGCGGGTCATTTCATGCGAAGTATTTTTTAACTGCGTCTGAATTCACAGGGGACAAGAAGTCTTTACCATCCATAGTACTGAGCATCAGTGCTCCACCAGAGAAAACTTTCTTTACTATGAACGGACCATCATAATTCGGAGTCCACTTGCCCCTGTGGTCTGTATGAGGAGGGAAGAGTCTTTTCAGCACGAGATCTCCTACTTGGTATTCTCGAAGCCTGACTTTCTGATCGAAGGCTTTCTTCATTATTTTCTGATACAGCTGCCCATGGCAGATTGCAGCTAATCTCTTCTCTTCAATCAGATTCAGTTGTTCGTATCGGGATCAGACCCACTCCGCTTCGTTCAACTTAACATCCATTAGTACCCGCAAGGAGGGTAATTCAACTTCAACAGGTAGGACTGCCTCCATACCATACACAAGCTGATACGGTGTTGCCCTAGTGGATGTTCTGATTGACGTTCGGTACCCATGTAAGGCAAATGGTAGCATTTCATGCCAGTCTTTGTAGGTAAATACCATCTTCTGCACAATCTTTTTGATATTCTTGTTAGCTGCCTCCACAGCGCCATTCATCTTTGGCCTGTAAGGAGAAGAGTTGTGGTGCTGGATCTTGAAGTCCCGGCACAGTTCTGCCATCATTTTGTTGTTCAAGTTGGAACCATAATCAGTAATGATTCGCTCGGGAACTCCATACCGACAAATGATGTCTCTCTTCAGAAATCGGGCTACCACTTGCCTTGTAACATTTGTATAAGAAGCCGCTTCGACCCACTTGGTAAAATAGTCAATGGCAACCAGGATAAATCTGTGGCCATTTGAAGCTGTCGGTTCAATCTTGCCAATCATATCAATGCCCCACATGGCAAAGGGCCAGGGTGAAGACATCACATTCAAAGGATTAGGAGGCACATGCACTTTATCCGCATAAATCTGGCATTTATGGCATTTTCTGGCATAGGCACAACAGTCTGCATCCATTGTGATCCAATAATAGCCTGATCTTAGCAACTTTTTAGCCATAACATGTCCTCCAGCATGAGTACCAAAGGATCCTTCGTGTACCTCGTGCATCAACAAGTCTGCTTCTGCCTTATCAACACATCTGAGAAGTACCATATCAAAGTTTCTCTTATACAGGGAACCATCAACATTCAGGAAGAAACTACCAGCTAGCCTTCTTAAAGTCTTCTTATCATTGGAAGATGCCCCAGGTGGGTATGTTTGATCCTCCAAGAAGCTTTTGATGTCATGGAACCAAGGCTTATCATCCTTAGCAATGTCTACCGAGAATACATATGCTGGTCTGTCGAGTCTGGATACTGAAATCCGAGGCACAAAGTTGGCAGCTTAAACTTTGATCATGGATGAGATGGTAGCCAGAGCATCTGCAAACTGATTTTCATCTCGAGGGATATACTCAAGCTTGACTGTAGTGAAGAAAGTCAATAACCTTCTTGTATAATCCCGATAAGGTATCAGATGATCTTGGTGGGTGTACCATTTGCCGTTGGTTTGATTAATTACCAGAGCTGAATCTCCGAATACAGTCAAAGTCTTGATCCTGAGGTCAATGGCCTCCTTAAGACCCATAATACAAGCTTCGTATTCAGCTTCGTTGTTAGTGCAGTTAAAAGTGAGTTTTGCCGAGAAAGGCATGTGAACTCCCTTAGGTGTAATGAGTACTGCGCCAACACCACGACCATTCATATTAACAGCCCCATCAAACATCATAGTCCATTCTTCTTCCGGGTCAGGCCCTTCAGTGTGAATAGGCTCTTCATGATCTTTTGCTTTTATGAACATGATGTCTTCATCGGGGAAGTCAAATCTCATAGGCTGGTAATCATCAATGGGTTGCTCAGCAAGATAATCAGATAATACACTGCCTTTGATGGCTTTTTGAGATGTGTACTGAATGTCATACTCTGTGAGGATCATTTGCCATCTTGCAACCCGTCCGGTAAGTGCTGGCTTCTCAAAAATTTACTTAATTGGATCCATCTTGGATATCAATAAAGTAGTGTGGGTCAACATATACTGTCTTAGTCGGCGAGCAGCCAACGCTAAAGCACAACAAGTTTTCTCGAGCAGTGAATAACGTTGTTCACAGTCGGTAAACTTTTTGCTTAGGTAGTATATTGCATACTCTTTTCGACCAGACTCGTCATGTTGGCCCAGCACACACCCCATTGACTCTTCTAACATTGTCAAGTACATGATTAGAGGTCTTCCTTCAACTGGAGGCATAAGGAATGGAGGCTCTTGTAAATACTCCTTGATTTTGTCAAAAGCCCTCTGGCAGTCTTCGTTCCACCTGACCGTTTGTTCTTTTCTTAACAGCTTGAACAAGGGCTCACAGGTTGCTGTAAGATGAGATATGAACCTTGAAATGTAGTTCAATCTACCTAAGAACCCCCGAACTTCTTTTTCAGTCTTCGGTGCCGGCATTTCATGAATGGCTTTGACTTTGTCAGGGTCAACTTCAATCCCCTTCTCACTTACAATAAATCCCAGCAGCTTACCGGATCGCACCCCGAATATGCATTTGTTGGGGTTTAACTTCAATTGGTACTTTCTCAGACGCTTGAATAACTTCAACAGATTCACCAGGTGGTCTTCTTCTGTGAGGGACTTGGCAATCATGTCATCCACATAACATTCAATTTCTTTGTGGATCATGTCATGGAATAATGCTACCATAGCCCGTTGATAGGTGGCACCAACATTCTTCAGTCCGAATGGCATCACCTTGTAACAGAATGTGCCCCAGGGTGTGATGAAAGTTGTCTTCTCCATGTCTTCAGGTGACATCTTGATCTGATTATATCCTGAAAATCCATCCATGAAGGAGAACACTGAGAACTGAGCCGTATTATCCACCAATACATCAATGTGAGGTAAAGGGAAATCGTCTTTCGGGCTGGCTCTGTTCAGATCCCGGTAATCCACACACATTCTCACTTTGCCGTCTTTCTTAGGCACAGGTACAATATTAGCAACCCACGGTGGATAGCTAGTCACAACAAGGAAACCGGCGTCCCACTGTTTCTGTACCTCTTCTTTTATCTTCATAGCCATATATGGGCGAGTACGGCGTAGCTTCTGTTTTACTGGCGGACAATCTTCTTTCAGAGGCAGCTTGTGCATGACAATGTCGGTGTCCAACCCTGGCATATCCTGATAAGACCAAGCAAAAACATCCACATATTCCCGAAGTATGTCAATCAGTTGCTCTTTCACTGAATCTTGTAAGCAGGCCCCGATCTTAACTTCTTTCAAGTCTTCTTCTGTACCAAGATTAACCGTTTCGACCTCCTCCTGATGAGGAGTGATAACCTTCTCCTCTTGTCTCAACAACCTGGCTAGCTCTTCAGGAAGCTCATAATCTTCTTCAACCCCTTCATCAGCTTGATTGGTTGGATTGTCAAAGTCATACGAAGTCATAGCAGTGTTGTTGTCGGTGCAATCTGGAGGGCACTCTCTGCAAGGGTTTAGATTTGTTCATTTTAGTGATCGGTTTTATCTTATTTAGAAAAAAGTGAAAATGAGGTTATTATTTTGAAAAAAACATTGCCATTTTATTTTTGTACAAAAAATGAAAAATGAAAAACAGTGAGCGGAAAAGAAAAGACTCGTTTGCAAAAGATGTCCTGATATTCATTAATTGATCTTTGCACAAAATACAAGATGTCCCTATTACAAAATGAGTCCTGACATCTTGGGCAAGATGCAGGACTTGATGCATGCTTTAAAAACAGGAAATAATAATTACTCTGCAGGAGTAACTCTTATAATTTCCTGGGAAGACCAGTTTGAGACATGGTTCCCCGGGATCCTTGGACGTATCCAGCTTTCCAGGTTGCACTCGTCTTCTGACTCATCTTCCAAGTTATTCACAGCATCCGGGGTGAGCATTCCCCCACTGACAAACTTGGGCTCTTTTGCAGCCTCTGGTTGATCTTGTTGAATTGGTTTGTAACCCAACCCGAATCGGTCTTCTTTCTTCTCCACGGGCAGTAGCTTGCCCCAGCCTTGGGCAGTACCTTGCTTAACAACCTTCCGGGCTTGCTGATATGATGTGATGGAGGTCCCCAGTACAGCAGATGTTTCATTAATATTAAGGGCCTCAAACCCTTGGCTCATGGTTTCATGGATCTCCCTATCCATTTCAATGTATTTGAAGGTGGCCAGCTGGCTAACAAAAATATCCTCCTCCCCACAAATAGTAATGACTTGGCCTTCCCACTCGAATTTTAACTTCTGGTGAAGGGTTGACGTTACGGCACCGGCGGCGTGTATCCATGGTCTACCCAATAGACAGCTGTAGGCAGGCTGTATATCCATCACAAAGAAAGTCGTTTTGAAAACCTGTGGGCCAATCATTATAGGCAACTCTATCTCTCCCAGAACTGATCTCTTAGAACCGTCAAAGGCTCTCACTACCAAGTTACTTGGGCGTAGTGCCAATCCATCATACTCCAGCTTCACAAGGGCTTTCTTGGGTAGGACATTGAGGGATGACCCTGTGTCCACCAGTACGTGAGAAAGAACCGCACCCTTACACTCCAAGGTAATATGCAAAGCCTTGTTGTGATTGCGACCTTCTGTTGTCAGATCAGTGTTGGTAAATCCTATCCCATGACTAGCATTAACATTTCCAACCACAGTCTCTAACTGATTGACGGTAATCTCCTCCGGCACATAAGCTGCGTGCAGGACTTTCAATAGTGCGTTCCGATGAGCCTCGGAGCACATTAGCAGTGATAGTATGGAGATCTTGGAAGGTGTTTGGTGAAGCTGGTCTACCACCTTGTAATCACTTTTCTTTATGATTCTCATGAATTCATCAACCTCTTGATCAAAAGGAGTCTTCAAAGCTTCTTTGACAACTTGTTCTTCTTGCACCGTGCTCTTCCCTTTTGCCTTAGCAGCAGCTTCTGCTTCAGCAACGGGTCTTGGAGTTTGCGAGGCAAAGAGACGTCCGCTTCTAGTGAAGCCTCCGCCTCCCCCCACATTGTCAACCTGAGGTGAAGAAGTTGATGATTCTAAAGTGATTTTCTGCCCCTCGCAGTACAGATCTGAGCCATAATGCCAAGGGATGGCACTATTGCTTTCATAAGGAACTGGCCCAGGCACTGTGATGGTGACTGGACTGATAGCAGCTGCAGAAGGGACCACAATGGTGTGTGGATCATAATATATGGTAACTGGTGCTCTGACAGGAGTAACATTTTGTTGTAAATTGTTGGTAGGAACATTTGCAGGGTCATAGTATATGGTGATCGTTGAGACGCTTTCATCAATTGTTGCTGATGTTGTAGAAGACACTACTGACTGGATGGGTGTTGAAGTTGTAGCAGGAATGGTGATTGAACTTTCATCCGTTGAAGTGATTGATTGAGCAGTTGTTGGAGTTGTAGTAGAATCCGTTGGAACAATGGTTGTTGATGTTGTAGGAGTATCTGTGATTGCTGGTGAAGGAATGGTTGGATTTGTAGGTGCCGTTGTTGTAATCTGAAGGATACCATCCTTAATAAGACCATCTATGTCGTTTCTCAGCCTTTCACACCCGTTGACCGCAATATTGCAATATCCACAGCCGAGCTCACACCCAGGGAACACTTGGCATTCTAAAAGCTGGGCTTTGATTTCAACCAAAGGTGTCCGAATCTGTGCAACACTGGTGATTAAGGTGGATAGTTTGCCTTCCTCAATAGCATTGATCCTAGGCCCGTTGTGACTAGGCGTTGGATTTCTTGTGACATTCGGAGGAGGTGCAAAGTTGAGAGCTTTTGAGTCCACCAGGTCTTGGACTTTCATCTGTAAGGCCCTGCATTTTTCAGTATTATGCCCCGGTGCGTTTGAGTGGAATGCACACCTGGCATTGGCATCATAGTTCTTTGGGAGATTGAGGGGATCTGGAGGTGCCAATGTCCTTAACTCAACTAGGTTGAGCTTCAGGAGTTGTGGCAAGAGTGCAGCATACGGCATGGGAATTGGGTCAATTACCCTGTTTGCTTGTGATGGTCTTTGTTGGAAAGGACGCTGTTGTTGGTTGTTGTTGCTGTTGTTGTAGGCTCTTTGTTGCGGATACTGAACTTGTTGTTGATATTGTGGTTGTTGTTGTTGAGGATATGCTGATTGTTGAGGAATCGGAGCTGGAATGGTAACAGCTGCTACTAACCGGTGAACATACTGAGGTCTGCCCCTGCTTGCATGAATGGAATTGGTCTCACCGGCTCTTTGGGGTCCTACAAAAGGCTTTCTGGGATTGCTGGATGAACTTGCACCACTGTCGGAAATCTTGCCCATCTTCAGTAGGCTCTCAATCCTTTCACCAGCTATGACCACATCAGCAAAACTGGTAGAGGAGAAAGCAGCCAATCTATCAATATATGTCCCTTGCAATGTGTTCATGAACATGTCAGCCATTTCCCTCTCTGACATGGGTGGTTGGACAGCAGCAGCAAGCTGTCTCCACCTTTGGGCATATTCCCTGAAGCTCTCTCTGGAAGATTGAGACATTCCCATCAGGAGGGTCCTATTGGGAGCCATGTCCAGGTTGTATTGATATTGACGGATGAAAGCCTCAGCCAAATCCTTCCAGCATCTTATGGTGGCTCTAGACAAGTGTGAATACCACTCTCTTGAAGCCCCAGTCAGACTGTCTTCAAAGTAGAACATCCACAGCTTCTCATCCATAGTATAAGCTTTTAGTCTCCCCAGGAAAGACTGCAAATGGGTGCGAGGACAGGAGGTACCATTGTACTTTTCAAAGCATGGTGGTTTGAATTTGTGGGGAATTCTCACCCCATCCACCAGCCCCATGTCCATCACATCGAAGCCCAAAGAATTTTGAGACTCCAGAGATCTCAACTTCTCAGCAATTTCGTCCAACCTCCTGTCATATACTTCATCTCTAGCCCCCATAACAGTAAACTGCTCTTCTTGGGGATCCTCCTGCAAGATCCTCCCCCCAGCAGTATTACCTTGCACATTTCTCGGGATGTTAGCTTCTAGATCCAGATGAGGTCCAAACACTGGTGGGTCAATACGAGGCTGGCCCCGTTCATTGTTACTAGTTCCTCCTGTTCCCAGATGAGGCTCCTCAGGAGTTTGTCTTTCCACCAACTCTCTTAACCTTTCTTGACTCTGGGCCAAGCCAGTCATCACAGCCATGAACTGAGACATCTGATTTCTCATTTCCACTCTCTCATTAGCCATCTGATTTCTGGCCTCAGTCAGATCCTGCTGTACTTGTTCCATTTGAATACCGGGAAGGTTGTTGCGAGTTGGGTACCGGTGCGTGCAGTTGACAGGGAACACTCGGCAACGAGCAATGTTTCCTGAGATCACAACAAAGTTAGAAACAATAATAGTAAAACCTACAAAACAAAACAAAAGTTAGTATGCAATGCAGTATGCTTATTTGTTTTCCAAGGTATCCGGTTTGGTTCTTGGTTTTGACCTTTCCAGACCTCGAGGAAGATGCTTGATGTTGTTGAGAGAAAACCCAAATGAAAACAAACTGAAATATATTACAAATGGTGAGCAATACATAGCCTGTTTTACAACACATGCCCAAGGAGGGTCAAAATACATCAAAAAGAAAACGTACATCAAACGGAAATAAACAACAAGCAAAGAATCAGACATCCAGTCCAAACTCATTTTCTCTTACCTCCTTCAGGAGTGCCTCAGTCACTGGACCAGTTGGGTGCTCTGTAATGGTCCTAAGGGCAAAAAAAACTAATCTCGGGCGTCATCTTGAGAATTACATGCTACAAAAAAATATCGAAAAAAAGCCTCAGGGAAGGTTTCCAAGATTTATACCCATCACAGAGTTAGAACACCTTCGTGAAATTCCAGGCACCATGATGAAGTTGAAAGGGGGAAACTTTCAAATGGTCTTTCATGACCAATTCAAAATTAGAGAAAGGCAAGCATATCCCCAACCTAGTGAAAAGACACTCGCATAGAGGAACCGAACAACCCTAAAAAATATGCATATCCTCTCCCCCCATACTTATGGGGAGAATAACCCAATATCCGAGGGATTGCCAACCATAATGCTAGTTTTAGCTATAACTTCTATTGCATTCAAGACATAGTGACTCCCGATCACTTCAGTGTCCATCTAGTGGTACCGATTGTCATTGATCAATTCTACTAGTTGGAGTCCCTTGCATGCCAACACATCAGCTTTGTAATGATTATCATGGTTAATCCAAGAGACAACATCAAACTGTCCCTAGCACTCCAAGTGATGGAAAATTTCAGCATCGCTAGGATTATGACGAATCACTCCTTGATATATTTTTTAACAAAGTTATCATCATGTTCCCCCTTTTACATATGTATTCTATTTCTGCCTCAATCAAATCAAGCAGAGATATTAGCTTTTCGACAAGGTTTTCACCCCTACCAAGTTTCTCTGGAAATAGAGTTCTCGAAGAATCCCCATAAAGAGCCTCGTCTGAAAGAGATTCTCCAGACGTTCCTTCCATTTCTGAATCATCAATCAAAGGTATAACCTCCTGTTTAAAATCCCCGCTGACAGAGGAAAAGGAATGTGGCTCAAACTTCATTCCCCTTCCCGAAAAAGAAGAAACATTACCCTTTTAACCACTCTCGATGATAACAGGTTTATTGTTTATTGTAACAAAAAATATAGTAAATGTCAAATGAAAATCTGAAGGAAAGGAAAAGTACCTCAAAATATAGGGTTGAAAGTGATAAAGCAAGATAGAAAGCCAAAATTCGAAGCTTTGAAGATTTGAATGGGTCGTAACAGTTACTCTGGTAAATTTCTCTCAGAAAAGAGGAAGAGAATCAAAGGAAAATAGGGAAACTTAGTCTATAATATTGTGAAAAAATTTCTCCATATTCCCTCTATCCTTATATAAGAAAAGACAATCGAGTGAATCAGATTAAAAGTTAGAAGCAAGTGTGGATCAATGATCAGATTTCGCCTTGGGAACACAATGAAACTCAAGTGAACTCGAATGTGAAGTAATTTACGTCATGCCACTCCACACCTTTTCAGGCCACACTTCAAAGAAAAACGGAGAAATATTTCGATGATATAAGTGCATTAAATGCCCATGTTCCTCATCATACATTGGAGAAACCAAAGTAGCGCATGCCATATGACACTTGGACAACCATTATCAAAGGTCGAACACAACTATTAAAATAATCCCTAGTATCCAGAGTATTATACGAGTCTTAAGGGAAATTGTTCCATGTCAGTTATATGCCTAAGGACTCGCTGCTCCGTGTCGGCCAAAGGAACACAAGTTCACTTATTCCACCTGTTCCATCAAGCCCAAGGTGTAAATACCTTCATAAAGTCATAAAGGGTTTTCTGGTACACAATCTTTAATCTCCACTATTCATTCCAAGAAGCACCAGTCAAAAACACTTTAAGCTTGTATTTGACTTTCTTTATTATCTTATACTCTTGTATTAGAGTGTTGTGAGATGTAGTTAAATATTTATTTTGGAGGGTGTGGGTGTAATGGGGGTCTAAGTTAGTTGAGTGTATATTATGTCTTTTAACAATTTTCACATAGTGTTATTCTTTGGTTGTCTATTGACAATGACCGTGATTTTTCTCCTGTTTTGGAGTTTCCACATTATGTTCATGTGTTGTGATTGTGTTACTTTTTTCTCTTTGCTTTGTTTGTTTTTTCAAAATGGGTTTTTCCTTCCTATCATATCTCCTTTAAAATGCATGCATTGTGCATCATATGTAGCACAATGGTGACTCAAGGGGATATGATATGCTAGTGTTGATGAAAGACAAAGAAAATCTCAAAGCTCAATTAGACAAGTTATCTGACGTGGATAAGAACATAGAGGACATGAATTCAGAAAATGATAGTTTGAAACTAAATAATCCAATGCTTATAACATTATTAGAGGTAGTATGAGTTGAAAAATGAGAATAAGTTGGACATATACGTCGAGAGGATGAAACTTATTGTGGAGATAATGATCCCTACTGATCAGAGAAAGAGACCAAGGGGTTGGTGAAACATGTTATCAACCAACTCATGACCTTGTGCTTGAGGTTATTTGCAGCATAATGGAGCCACTAGTAATATTAAAGGTTGATAAAGTTGGTGAAGACTCAATGCTAACGACTAATTTTTGGATCATAGCTTTTAAGATTTTAGATGTGGATACAAAGGTTAAAAGTCATTGGTGGCACCTTTTTTAGGTAACTTTTAATTATAATTTTTGTTTGCAATTGACCAATATGGCCGATGTGTTTTAATGATGTCCAATAATAGGATGAATCCATAAAAAGAGAACAACACATCCAATTGAGGAAGTAGAAGGTAAAATGAAAACAATTGAAATGGTAAGAAATGAGTAATGATAATTACTTGGGTATTTAAATAGAAAGTCTTTAAGAATAAGGCATAGTGAAATACATATCAAGTGATGCTCCATTTGAAATATTATCTTGATACTAAAGAAAAAAGGGACACTGAAGGTTCAATTGATCCATCTAGACCAAAACCTTAATCACTTCAAAAACTTAAAAAAGACAAAGATAGAAGTTTGAAAAAGTTGGAATCAAACTACCAATCATGACACATTTACTATGTAACTTACCAACCTAATGAGGAATACACATTTACACCTTAAGATATTTAACACTTAGTGAATTATGGACTAATACAGGATGTTCATATGAAGAATAAACGTCTATGCCTTAAACTTGTTTACTCAGTTCAATCAAAATATCTATTCTGGAGGAGAGAATAGTTATTTGATTCACTATACTTCTAAAAGTTGTTAAAAGAAAATAGCCACTCAAATTTCTAAGAACAAGCCTTATTTTATATCAAGTATTTTAGAATTGCTCAAACTTTCTATATATGAATCACACAAATCCAAAGTGTTTATAAGTGTTTCTCACTCCCCTTAGATTCCCAAAGGTTTCCTTCAAACTTTCCCTCTCCAAGTTTTCCCTAACTAGGATTTCCATATCTTCTCTCTGTCTTCAGTGGTAAAGTTCTAAAGGTTGTGATAACACAAATGCAAGTGATACATATTTATAACTGTTAAAACTCAATGATTCATAACAAGCCCAAAATACAACCAATTATCGAATGAATCCACATACCAAAACGAATAATCCCAAAAAAAACACACAAAAAAAAAACAAAAAAAAACTAGATAGGTTGTTCGAAAAACCTGAACTGCCCTAAAATGTCGCTCCCCCCCCCCCCCCCGCACACAACTATCATTGGTGATTTCTAGTGCCAATCTTTGATCGTCATCAAACTTCCTACCAGCGGTTCTAACGCTTTCTATTGACCTTCTGGTTGCTTACAACTTTTTTGTTTTTGTAATCTTGAAATGTGTTTTCTTTCTCTTCACAACTTAAGGTTTTAATACATAATTCAACAATTATATCTCAACTTAACCATTTAAGTCACATTGAACTCACCTTAATCAACTAAATCAATCTTTTCCTTATGTTAAAGTTCTAGTTCTCCTTAAAAAATCCAGGACATATCATATGCCCGACCTAGACGAAAGATATAAGTTGTGCAAGCTCACTTCCTAGCACTAAGGTTGGACAGTCGGTCAGTTAGGGTTGATTTCGGGTCCAAAACATTGTTTTGTCTCAAACCACAGTTCCATTCTCAAGGCTCAATTTTGACCATTAGAGTTTTGTTTTTCATTAGATTTAGTTTGACCGGTTTTGTGGGTTAATCGGGTAGATTTGGTCGATTTAATAAATATTTGGCCAAAAAATAGGTCCATTAATTATAAAAATATTCACATAGTTTTTTTAAATTTTTTTTAAAAGAGTTTAAATATTACAACAAAATTAAATCTATTAAAAATTATTAAGAAATAAGTTATAATTGTATAATTAAACTTATAACATTAATTCTCTAGTCAATATTTAGTTCAATATTTATTTCATAATTACAATCTAATATAATATTAACACTAATATTTCTCTATTCAATATTGTATTTGTGAGACAATTCAATAATAATAAAAATAACTGAGTTTGGTCAGATTTTATTTCGATGAATCTAAAATAATTATTTAAATTTGACCGAATCAATCCTATATTATTTAAATCAAACATTCGAGTTAACCTAAAATCAACTTGTCTATATAAAAAAAAATTATAATTCAATCGATTTCAAACGACGGGATCAAATTTGTCCACCTTACTTTAGATCACTTACATAATAAGTAAGAGATAACTCATCCTAATAAAATAGATAAGTATTTTTTTTTCAAAGGAGATAAGTATTAAGAGGTAACTCATCCTAATAAAAGAGATAAGTATTTTTTTTATTAAAGGAGATAAGTATTTTATTATAACAGAAACCTAGAGTATTTTATTGGTATGGATTGGAGGCAACCATACAAGCTAAGTGCATTCAGCGCGCTTGTTTTGTTTGGTCAAATGTTCGGCAACAACGTTGACTAGTCCTATAATAGTTTAGTTACCATTGTCATTTGACATTTATTTGTAAGACATTTATATTATATTGTGAAATGACACTGAACAATACTTTATTACTAGTACAGTAAACGAGCCAATAAAACTAGAATTCTTGACTAGTCTATAGATTACTCGCCACCGTACATAGAGCCTATCGGTTCATCGCATCACATGCAACAAATCGACACACTTCAAAAACTACCATTACACTCCCCCAACTTCACTCTCACACTCCATTCTTACCTTGTATTTTCATCCACAAAACAAACACTTTTACTCTGTTCTAATTTCATCCCATAAAATGGCTTCACCCAGTGAAACAAGAGGTGAAGCCAATGCATCATCATCAATAGCACAACATCAACTTCAACAAGATAACAATAGAAACAACAATAACAGCAATACCAACGATAACAACAATAAAAAGAGAAATATTAAAAGAGAATCGTTATCAATGAGAAAAGCCATAGCTCAGTACACAGAAGACGCAAGACTCCATGCTGTTTTCGAACAATCTGGCGACTCTTTCGATTATGCCCAATCGACCCGCGTCACGGCAGCTGCTGAATCCGTTCCTGAACAGCAAATCACTGCTTACTTAGCCAAAATACAACGCGGTGGTTTCATTCAACCTTTCGGTTCAATGATCGCTGTAGACGAAAATAATTTTCGTGTTCTTGCTTACTCTGAAAACGCACGTGACATGCTTGGTATCGCTCCTCAATCGGTTCCTTCTATGGAAGATGATTCATCTTCTTCTTCGTTTTTCGCTTTAGGCGTTGATGTTCGTTCTCTTTTTAGTGCTTCCAGTTCTGTACTTCTTGAGAAAGCTTTTTCAGCTCGGGAGATTAGTTTAATGAATCCTATTTGGATCCACTCTCGTTCTACTGGTAAGCCTTTTTATGGAATTCTTCACCGAATTGATATTGGTGTTGTTATTGATTTGGAGCCTGCAAGATCTGAGGATCCAGCGCTTTCGATTGCGGGTGCTGTTCAGTCTCAGAAACTTGCGGTTAGGGCGATTTCGCAGCTTCAGGCGCTTCCTGGTGGTGATGTGAAGCTTCTTTGTGATGCTGTTGTTGAGAGTGTTAGGGAATTGACCGGTTATGATAGGGTTATGGTTTATAAGTTTCATGAGGATGAGCATGGTGAGGTTGTTGCTGAGAGCAAGAGGGTTGATTTAGAGCCTTATATGGGTTTGCATTATCCTGCTACTGATATTCCTCAGGCTTCTAGGTTTTTGTTTAAGCAGAATAGAGTTAGGATGATTGTGGATTGTAATGCTTCTCCTGTTAGGGTTTTTCAGAATGAGGCGCTTGTTCAGCCTGTTTGTTTGGTTGGGAGTACTCTTCGTGCTCCTCATGGTTGCCATGCTCAGTACATGGCAAATATGGGTTCCATTGCTTCTTTGGCTATGGCTGTTATTATTAATGGGAATGATGAAGATGGAGGTGGGATTGCTGGTACTGGACGTAGCTCGATGAGGCTTTGGGGTCTTGTTGTTTGTCATCATACTTCGGCCAGGTGTATTCCTTTTCCTCTTAGGTATGCTTGTGAGTTTCTAATGCAGGCTTTTGGGCTTCAGTTGAATATGGAGATTCAGTTAGCCGTGCAGTCGTTGGAGAAACGGGTTTTAAAGACACAGACTCTGTTGTGTGATATGTTACTTAGGGATTCTCCTACAGGGATTGTTACCCAGAGTCCTAGTATTATGGACTTGGTTAAGTGTGATGGGGCTGCTTTGTATCATCAAGGAAACTACCACCCGATGGGTGTTACCCCGACCGAGTCACAGATAAGGGATATCATAGATTGGTTGTTGGCCTTTCATAGTGATTCAACGGGTTTGAGTACTGATAGTTTGGCAGATGCTGGTTACCCTGGGGCTGCTTCTCTTGGGGATGCAGTTTGTGGAATGGCTGTTGCGTATATTACTGAAAAAGACTTTCTTTTCTGGTTCAGATCTCATACGGCTAAAGAAATTAAATGGGGTGGTGCAAAGCATCACCCGGAGGATAAGGATGACGGGCAGAAAATGCATCCTCGTTCTTCTTTCAAGGCCTTTTTAGAAGTGGTGAAGAGCCGTAGTATGCAATGGGATAATGCAGAAATGGATGCAATTCACTCCTTGCAGCTTATCCTGCGAGACTCATTTAAGGAAGCTGAGAATAACAATTCAAAGGCTGTTGTGCATACACATATGGCAGAACTAGAGTTGCAAGGGGTGGATGAACTGAGTTCTGTGGCTAGAGAAATGGTTAGGTTGATAGAAACAGCCACTGCTCCCATATTTGCTGTTGATGTCGATGGGCGCATCAATGGGTGGAATGCAAAGGTTTCGGAATTGACAGGACTTCCAGTAGAGGAGGCTATGGGCAAGTCTTTGGTTCATGATCTTGTGTATAAGGAGTCTAGAGAAAGTGTGGACAAGCTTCTTTCTCATGCTTTAAAAGGTATTCTTTCTAAATTTATTTTTCCTTGCTGATTCATTGGGTTTATTAGGCAGGAGTACTCAGATTAAAATTTTAGGAAGAGCATACTGATCTTACCAAACATGATAGGAGCAGTTTAGAAGGCTTACATGATACTTTAACTGTAATTAATACACACACAGTCTACTTTAAAGCAATATTTTCTATTAAATGAATGACTATTGACTATCTTTTCCAAATTCCCAATCATGCTATCAATAGTCTTGAGTAATAGTCATTGATAATTCAATAATGACTGAAATTTGGGCATACATTTCAACTCTATAACCATGTCATGCTTATAAAAATGGAAAAAGGAGAACGAAAAGAAAATAACCATGATCCAGTCGAGTGTATCATGACAGGAGAGCTCACATTGATCCATGTATGAGATGTTGGAAAATAAAATGGATATTTTCTCTTTTCACCCTAATTTTATGAAAACCATTTTCGCTTTCTTCCATCTTTGGCTTTTCTATTTTCCACCAACTCTCTATCAAGGAGGGGTGGGTGGGGTAGCTCAGTTGGCAATTGCTTACTGGTGGGGTAAGCTGTTGGTCTTGGGTTCAACCCTTGGCAATGACATTTCTTTGTATTTCCTTTCAAATGTAAACAAGTTGTTGATATTTATAAATCAACAACTTTGCAAAAAAAAAAAAAAAAACAGATTTAATGTCATTGAGCTTTGAAGTAAACTGATACCTGCCGGCTGCTATATAATATCTAGTTTAGCTTTAGTGAAAATAATATATTGATAATTGGTGGTACAATGGTATAACTTGAATTTAATTAATACAGGTGAAGAAGATAAAAATGTTGAGATAAAAATGAAGACTTTTGGCCCGGGGAATCAAAATAAGGCAGTTTTTATAGTGGTGAATGCTTGCTCCAGCAAGGATTATACAAATAATATTGTTGGAGTGTGCTTTGTTGGCCAGGATATTACTGGTCAAAAAGTTGTAATGGACAAATTCATTAACATACAAGGTGACTACAAGGCTATTGTACATAGTCCAAATGCATTGATCCCTCCCATTTTTGCATCGGATGACAACACATGTTGCTTAGAGTGGAACAATGCTATGGAAAAGCTCAGCGGTTGGAGCCGTGCAGATGTCATTGGCAAATTGTTGGTGGGAGAGGTTTTTGGTAGTTTCTGTCAGTTGAAGGGTTCGGATGCTATGACAAAATTCATGATTGTTTTGCACAATGCACTTGGTGGACACGATACAGACAAATTCCCACTGTCATTTCTTGACAGACATGGAAAGTATGTGCAGACTTTCTTGACCGCAAATAAGAGGGTTAACATGGATGGTCAGACCATTGGCGCATTTTGCTTTTTACAAATTGTAAGCCCTGAACTTCAACAGGCTTTGACAGTCCAGAGACAACAGGATAGTAGTTCCCTTGCTAGAATGAAAGAGTTAGCTTATATTTGTCAAGAAGTAAAGAATCCCTTGAGTGGCATACGCTTTACAAACTCTCTTTTGGAGTCTACATGCCTGACTGATGAACAAAAGCAGCTTCTTGAGACTAGTGTTGCTTGTGAGAAGCAAATGCTGAAGATTATACGTGACATTGCTCTAGAAAGCATCGAGGATGGGTGAGTTTTCTAAGCAATCATTTCTTTATAGTTTCTATGTTGTTAAATTTTATGATGTTTTGGCTTGATTTGATAACAAGCAGCAGCATCTACTATATCTTGATTGTATGTAGCTATCAAAATACCTGGTTTTACATGATTGACAATGATGTGAATCAATTTCATTTGTCCTCTATCATGCTCTTAAAATAGAGTTTTCAGAGAAAGTATTTGTCAATCATGTGAACATATATAGTCCCTTCTTGCTAGGAAATGTAGGTTTTATGCATCTTCAAGTGAATAATATCAAATATCAATTCTTTCCCAGTTTTCCATACTTGGCTAGTGGGTTGATACTCATGTTTTGTTGCCTCTTAATGTCCTTCTAAACTTTGTTGTTTTTTGTTATAAGAAAGCAAGATTCTCATTATTTTTTTTATTGGAGTTAGGTCCCTGGAGCTTGATAAGCGGGAATTCTTGCTCGAGAATGTCATAAATGCAGTTGTTAGCCAAGTAATGTTATTGCTAAGAGAAAGAAAGTTACAGTTAATTCGTGATATTCCTGAAGAAATCAAAGCATTGGCTGTTTATGGTGATCAATTGAGGACTCAACAAGTCTTGGCTGATTTCTTAATGAATGTGGTGCGCTATGCACCATCTCCGGATGGTTGGGTAGAGATTCATGTATTTCCAAGAATAAAACAAATTTCGGACGGCCTCACTATTCTGCATGCTGAATTTAGGTATGCTGGCATGACCTTCAAGTCATTTTCTATTTTCCATTAAATTTCGGAGATTATGTTTTATTTCTTTCTCTTTTTTTTTATGGGTGAAGGATGGTGTGTCCTGGCGAAGGTCTTCCACCTGAATTGATTCAAGACATGTTCCATAACAGTCGGTGGGTGACTCAAGAAGGCCTAGGCCTGAGCATGAGCAGGAAGATTATAAAGTTAATGAACGGCGAAGTCCAGTATGTAAGGGAGGCAGAACGTTGCTACTTCTTAGTTCTTCTTGAACTACCCGTGACACGGAGAAGCTCTAAAGCTATTAATTAGGCATTTCGCAACTGTAAAATTCAAGTCCAAGCCCTATCTCTCATGTTGTTGACCATTAGATAGTTTGTTGTCATGTACTCACTTTGTGCTTAGCTTAACTAACCGGACAACTTAGGATACAAGCATTTGAACAAGCTGATTCGGCCACTTATCCTAGTTACATGGCCAAGTGGGTGACCTGTGACAAATTTCAAGAAAATGCTTGCATCATTAGAAGCTGCAATGGACTCTACTCCATGGTTAGAAGCTGCAATGGACTCTACTCCATGGTTAGAATGAACCGTAGAAGTCTTGTGCTGTCCTCCGTAGTGATAGTAACTGCTTATGTAATGTTTTTCCTAGTTCACTAATAATTGTAAGATCTGTCTGCAGCAAGGTGTGTTCATTGCCTTAGTTATACTGCCATTGTTGTATATGCATTCCTTATAGTATGTAGTAAGAGCAGCTAGGTTATCATGTATTTTTTGGATTGGGGTGAATGCTAGACTCTTTAATTAAAAAATATGTAACCCGCTCACTTTTTCTACCGGTTCACACTCTGCAATTTTATTTTATTTTCAATTTCTTAATGCACCTATATGTTTATTAGGCACTAAAGCTCAATTTGGTAAGCCTCAATTTCGAATTTATCACTTTTTCTACCGGTTCACACTCTGCAATTTTATTTTTTTTTTCAATTTCTTAATGCACCTATATGTTTATTAGGCACTAAAGCTCAATTTGGTAAGCCTCAATTTCGAATTTATAAATTCATATGACAATTTAGATATGATTGATAATTGTCTTTTTATCAGACTTATAGTTTATTTTATTAATCTATTGTTTATTTTTCTGATACTATTTCAAATAGCGTTTTAGTTTATAGTTTATAATTTATCATATTTTCTTCTATTTTTATCCTTATTATTTTAACAAAAAATTTTTTTATCCTTTATAATTTATTTTAGTTTAAAATAAAATAAATATGTATTAAATATCTTTTATGTTATTTTACATATTATAAGTTAATTAAATCATCAATCATTTCAATTAACTTATCAAATATTAGTATCAATCATGCTATAAATTATAAGCTATCGATCGGTCATCAGTCATAAGTTATAAGTTAATTTATCAGTCAATAGTTATTTTTATCAAAAAAGAGTTTACGCAAAAATTTGAAAATACTCTTCAGTTTCCGAAAATACATCTTCAGACACACCTATATACACACAACTCATTCGTTTTTAAAATACACCACATTTTTACGACTTAGTTAGTCTCATGATAACATCACTTTCACAAGACTTTTCGTTGACTGATAATTTTGTTCTTACTCAGCAAATTTTGATCTCGTGGCAAGAAAACTCCGAAGAAAAGAATGAGTTTATTTATGTCACCAATTTTGTTAAATATATTAACTTTTATATTTCAGTTTATTTTTATTTATATTTTGTTGTGTAATAGTAATAATAAGGTGTTTTTGAGAATGTAATATATATTGTTCAAATATCAATACAAGTATAATCATATGAATTGATTCTTGTTGTTTTTTTAATTTGGATAATTTGTTATGTGTGAATATAGTAATGGAGTTTATGTGAAATGGTGAAGGGTTGAGTTACCTCTACAAATATTTAAGAGAAACAAGTGTTAGCATACTCATGTGGAAGAAAATACTTGTTTCAGAGTATTTTTTGAAAAATTCTCTTAACTAACTTATTCATAAATTGGGGTGTGACTCAAAATGGTCTGTGTTGAGTGTATATAGGATACGTTCGGAGATTCATCTCTGAAAGTTGAAGATATTTTTGAACTTATGTATGTTGCATAAGAAACATATAAGGTGCATTGAGAAATCCTTTTAAGGCCAGATAACAGATCAAGTTACAACTGGGCCACATGCCCTTTGTTACAAATCATTTATGTCAGGTCAACTTCTTTTCTAAACCTAATCGCATCCCTAGCCAACATGTGAGTCTCATTGTTTTTATCTTTTCTCGTATGTCTGAACTTCATCGCCTCAAAATAAACATTCATTTTTTTCATTGCCTTCGTTGTCATACTTGCTTGGCTATGATGGTTCATTCTCTCCTTGTTCGTCATCTTTGCAAGGGTTTTGTTGTCAGTCTCAAACTCCATACGTTTGAAGTTATGATGGATAGCTTTTTCATCACCAATTTTAAAGTCATGGCCTCCGCATCAAGAGCATATTCGTTCCCTGGGATTTTCATTGAGCTTTTCGTAATGGTTCTTCCTTCAGAGTCGCAGATAATGGTTCTGATCCCCCATAACCCAACCTCTTTTAGACATGCATCAACATTCCCTTTCAGCCATCCACTTTTTGGGGGTATTTGTTGTTCATTGTGTCTAGTAGCTTCTTTCTTATTCCAAATGTTGGTTCTTATCTTGTTTTTGTTGCTTTTGGTGTGATCGTTTGCAGATTCATTATTCCTGTTTGGGCTTTCGCTCCTTTTGTGAAGGTTGTTATTTTCCTTTCCTTTGTTGTAAGATAATGGAATGTGTGGCTTTCTCATTGATTTGAATAGAATATATATAAATCAATGTGTAACGTTTTGGTCAACTATCTAATTATGATACAACATAATTATAGGAAACTAATTATGACTAATTACAACAAAATATTATATTCTATCACACCCCTGCAGTCGAAGTGGGAGGTTCACGGACGCTTAAACGGATCCAAAAATCATCAAAGAGAATGTGAGGAAGTCATTTGGTGAAGATGTCTGCGATCTGATGTCTTGAAGGAACATGAAGGACACAAGCCTGACCACGAGCTACCTTTTCCCAAACAAAATGAACGTCCATCTCAATATGCTTAGTGCGCTGATGCTGCACAGGATTACCAGATAGATAGATGGCATTAACATTGTCACAATACACCAAAGTGGCCTGAGGAATAGGAAAATGGAGTTCCATGAGAAGATTGTGAATCCAACACGATTCAGAGACAACATTCGCAACCCCCTATATTCGGCTTCAGCACTGGAACGAGAGAGAGAGAGAGAGAGAGAGAGAGTTGGTTGCTTTTTGGAAGACCAAGAAATAAGGTTGTCACCTAGAAAACACAGTAACCAGATGTAGAACGTCTGGTGTCAAGACATTCACCCCAATCAGTGTCAGTGTAGGAAATAAGCTTTGTAATGGGAGATGGGGATAAATGTAGTCCAAAATGTAAGGTGCCCTGAACATGGCACAAAATGCGCTTAAGAGCAAGCATGTATTTTGTGCGAGGGACATTGTAACACGGTGGGAGAACTGACTTGGTGTTTTTTGTTAGAAAAAAACATGTGCTGATAGCAAGAGACGCCACCGACTTTTATTTTATCCAATAGGAAAGGGGATAAAAGAACAGGAAGAACAAGAAAGACCTTTTAAAAAATTTGAGTTCGGGGGGTAGGTTATATAAAGGGAAGGTGTTAGCACCCTTTATATCCATGGCTATCCATGGGCTTTTAGTTACTTAGCTCACTTTAACTTGTTTGAAAAATGTGTAGTGTGTGTTTAGAAATTTTCATAAGTCTTTGTAATGATCCTCGCATGGATGTATACAAAGCTTTGAGTTTGAAAATGTTTTAAAAGTGGGGTGTGAAAAGAATTTTAAAAGAGTGAGCAAGTAATTAAGTGATACCTACCCTGAGTTGGTCTTTCATGTTTTTTTATTTCCTTTCAAGGGTAAGATTGTCCTTACTATTAAGGAGTAAGTAGTCATTACACTGGATGTGTTTAAGGGACGGGCGTAGGGTCATTGTATGGTCATAGAAGGCAACCTTGTAGGGGTATCTTAGTAATTCGAAGGGACGATCATCATTTTTCCGTAGGGTCATCGAGGGACAAGATCATTTATTCCGTAGGCAACTTCGAAGGGACTATGATCTTTTATCTTGAAGGGACTATGATGATTCTCAATCTGTAGGGACTTTGCTTAAGACACCCCCAATTTCGAGGAACTTGACCATATTTAAGGCAGAGAGGGGAAACCCTAGGAGGTGCAGATGGCAATCATAGAACGATCGACTTACGTGTGCGAGTGATTGTTTTCATATATTTATTTTATTATTAATTTTCTAAGTCCAATTTATTCAATTAAATCTTTCCACGCTCTAGATTACTAACCACACAATTAAACATTTACGAAAATAAAAGGCAAGAGATAAAGTCCTAAACTATTACACGACTTCAGGACAGTTACATAATGATATAAGCAAGGAAAAATAAATTACATAAAAAAAACAACCTATACAATTTTTCTAAGAAAATAAATAAATAGGATTATTAAAGAAATTAAACTAAATTAGGTTAAGAAAAATAATTAATTGTTGTATATAAAAATTAGGGTTACGAAAGTCAGGATTTAGAAAAAATTAGGTTTTTTTAGAAAAAATTAGGGTTTGATAAATTTTAAAAAATCTAAATCTAATGATGTAATTAATTTACAATTTTAATGATAAAATTAATAATAAAAAATAATTTTATGAAAATAAAATATTTTGAGAAAAAGAAATAGGGATTAGTTAAAATTTGTTTGTTTTTAAGAAGATAATTAGTGGAGGATTAATTTAATTATTAATTATTTTTTTAGGGTTAATTACTTAATTAATATAATAAAATATTAAAAAAAATTGCTTAAAAAATAAATGGTGGTGGCTGGGATCGAACCCACCACCCTTAGCTCATAAGCCAAGCACTTTACCACCAGGTCAGACGCATGTCTGTGTAAAATGAACAACAAGAATATATTATAAAAACAACCCAAATTTCAAATTCCAGATTCGCACCAATGTCTTCTTCTTCGCGCATCCGTCCAGTTAGCCTATAGCTACGGTTCGTCTGTAGCAAAAGGCTTTAGTGACGACTCGTCCGTCACTATAAGACCTTCGTTTTTGGAAAACGTTATACACGCAATATAAATTCATTCTAACAACGCAAATCGGTTAAAGGATGTCCCATGAGTCTCATTGAGCCATCAATTGGTTCTTAAATTGCTTTTTTATGGAGTTCCCAATTTAGAGCTTACAAACCCTAACAATGGTGGAATCTTTAACCTGCATCGAATCTCAAAATAAATTGTCCAGAAATCATCTACATAATCAAACAAACAATATTATATACTCAAAATCAATTAATCATGCATCAAGTGTGTGAATCGGAAAAAAATCAAGAATGACATAAAAACCAATTCGGTTTAGGAGATATGTGATGCTTTGGATGATGGTGATGATCGAATCATGTTAAAAACACTTCAAGGAAGCTATTGCAATACTAAAAAACCTTTGAAATCAACCGGAATTATGAAAATTGTTTTGCACTTTTCTTGAAGAAAATTGAAGTTTGGAAGTGGCTTTTTGTTCTGAATTTTTCATGCCTTTGCATTGCATTGTTGTTGTGTATATATAATAAAGCAAATTAGGTTAAAGAATGGGCCTTTGTTGTATGGATTTGTGTTGCTGATTATGAAGAAACCTCCTTACCAATTTTGTCAAAAAAATCCAATATATCCATGCTATTTTGGTCCTGCCTGATTTTGAATGATTTTCAATCACCTTAAATGCAAAATCTTTGATCCAAAAATAAGTATGAGATCAAATATTTGGTTTTCATATTTTATTTCTATTAAAATTGAATTTTAATAATTAAAATCCAAAATAATATAAAATAAATGATAAAAATCAGAATAATTGACCACTGGGTCGTGCATGACCTCATCTTAAAGTTTGGGTTACAATATTATGGGCCCATTTGACAATCTTGAATTTAGACCATTTTTGCTTCATATACCTCTTGAAAATTTCCCAACTTTGACAATGCATAACTTCCTCAATTTTAATTCCATGAAGGTGTTCTAGGACTTTTTAGAAATCTTAGAGTGTCCTCTAATCAACCCTTTTGGTCCCATGTCCATATCATTTACCATTTTCAAATTATGAGCTTTGGAAAAAGTTGACTTTTTGTTGACTTTCAAAAAGACCTATAATGTTTTGGCTCATACCTTCCAAATGAAGCATTTTTAGACTTGGCTTGTGAGACACAAAGTTGTAGAGAATTGAATTTCCTTTAAAATGAGTTTTGGATGGGAAATTTTTGAAGAAGTATATGAAAGTTATGGCTGGTCAAAGTTCAGTTGACTTTTCCTATGAAAACCCTAATTTAACAACTTCTGATTCTTGATGATTCTGAGGTTTCCTTGATGAATCATGATATATACTTGATCAAATGATGAATTTAACCTTATAATATTGATGTTGACCAAAAATCTTGAAGTTTGACTTTGAGTTGACCACGATTGACCTCAGTTGACTTTCTGACCAAGTTAACTGATTTTTAGGTATCTAAGCATCTGACTGACCAAATTTGTTAGGAAATATTTGAAACTTGACATGAGGATTCTTTAAGGTATATAGGATGTTATGAAGCCCATTTGAGGCTTTGGAAGTCCATTTTTTTGGGAAACTCAAAATCCTAGTTCTAAGCTCCATTGTTCAGGATGAGGCTTTGTCTGGTGAAACCTTAAATCCTTTTGATCAATTGAGAATCTTGTGACTATTAAGAGACCTCTTGAAATATATGATCTTGAATGTGGGAGGGAAAATTTTGGGTTACAATAGCTACCCCTGTTCAATTTTCTGAAACCTGAGGAGTTAGATTGGCATGTACGTCATTCGTGACTTGAAGGTTGAAGGGGATTGAACATTAAAGCCCAAACATTTGCACTCGTCGGTGCGCCAAAATAATGTTGTTTGTTGGTTGTATTTGCTTGAATGGACTTAAAGATGCCATTCATAGTAAAATGTTCTTCAGATATACCTCTTGGAGGATAAAGCAGTCTAAGACGTAGATTGATGTAATCTCGGGGGATGTAGCAGCCCAAGATGTTGTTTGGATGTGGTCCTGGAGGATAGAGCAGTCCAAGATGTTATCCTGTGGGTTTATAGCAACCCGAGATGTTGTTTGAGATAGCCCTTGGGGGGATATAGCAGCCCAAGATGGATATAGATGTAATCTCAAGAGATGTAGCAACCTAAGATATTGGTTTTCGTGGCCCTGGGAGATATAACAGCCCAAGACGTTGATGGATGTAATCTTGAGGGATGTAGCAGCCCAAGATATTGGTATATGTACTCCTGGAGGATAGATCAGCCCAAGATATTGTTATATGTACTCCTGGAGGATAGAGCAGTCCAAAATATTGTTTGAGCTAACCCTTAGGGGGATATAACAGCCCAAGAATAAGTTGTTGATGACGTTCGTCTGCTGGGGAATTAACCTGAAAAACAAGGTTAGTTTTATGCAATGTCATGATGTATATAGCGCTTTGCAAGACGATATTCTTATCATAAATGAGAATGTTGTATGCGTATGATATGAAATAATGTATGAATGAATTATGTAGTCGAAGCTCATTAGTAGCTTCATGTAATAGCTGCTAGTTGGGGAAAATAAATCTCGATTCGTTGCGGAGGAATATAAAGACTTTGTTCCCGTCTTGTTTTGGAATATCGTACTTAGAACCTCCCGTTTTTGTTCGTCATACTTCTTATTGAAGGATTAAACTCCTGAATACCCTGACTGAGGATAAAAGAGATGGACATTCCCCTGGGAGACTTATTCGGCCAAGTATCAATTCTTCGGAGGATATTAGACTTGAAAGAAATCTACTTGAAGACTTCGTAGAGTTGGAAGTACAAGAGAATACTTGAAGTGTTCCGTTAGAATATATCTGTAAAGATTACCTTGTGGGAATGAACCAGAGAAGATTCGTTGGATTCCTACCTCCGATCGTCCTTAGTAAATACTATTATTGTATTTATGCATTTCTGGTAAACATCAATCATATTCAAAAGCATATATACATTCAAACATAATCAATGGACGTTTTCGCTTAAGTAAAAAGGGAAAAGTAAACCTGAATTCGAAAATAGGATTTTATTTAATTAGAAAGTGGCCTATAAACCGGCAAGTTTGAACAATGAGACAAAAATCCTAGTAAGAGGAATTCGTCATAGAACTTTTAAAAGAGTACAAAAACAAGGAAAATAGCTATGTGTAAATGATCCTATTGAGTTTCAACTCTGCTATTGCCATTATCTTCAATTATCTCATCCCTTGCTGTCGGAATATAAACGATTGGATTGATCTGCACCTGTTTGAACATGATATAGGTAGTACAACTAGTTGAGGTAACATGGGTGATCCAATGAGACATAGTCATACGCTTTAATCCCTAACTTTTGCCTGGATTTCCCTTTCAGGTTTTCAATCTACCGGGATACCCTTTTTTCCCAAGCATCCCTTTCGGGTTTTCGACTTGTCGGGTGTACAAAATTATATATATATATATATATATCCCTAATTTTGCCCGAACCCTTTTGGTTCACCGGGATGCCCTTATTTTTGCCTAGGCCAGTCAACCTAACGGGTCTCTTTTTATGCGTAGTATTTTTTTACTATGTCTGTATTCACAGGCTGCATAAATCTTCACCATCCATAGTAGTAAGCATCATGGCACCTCCAGAGAATACCCTATTGACTACAAATGGCCCTTCATATGTGGGATTCCATTTGCCCCTAGGATCACCCTGTGGTAATATGATACGCTTAATTACCAAATCTCCAACCCGATATACTTGTTGCTTGACTTTCTTATTAAAGGCTTTGATCATACACTTCTGATACATCTGACTATGACAAACAGCTTCAAGCCTTTTTTTATCAATCAAGTTTATTTGGTCGATTCGAGTCTGAATTCATTCATCTAAGTCTAAGTCTGTATCCTTCATAATTCTCAAGGAAGGGATCTGAACTTCAATAGGTAAAACTGCTTCCATACCATAGACAAAAGAGAATGGGGGTTGCCCCAGTTGAAGTACGTATTGTGGTACGATAACCATGAAGAGAAAATGGTAACATCTTATGCCAATCTTTATATGTAATTGTCATCGTCTGCAAGATTTTCTTAATATTCTTGTTAGCGACTTCCACTTTGTCATTCATCTTTGGTCGATATGGAGAAGAATTGTGGTGCTTAATCTTGAACTGCGTGCAGAGGTCGGTAATCACAATATTGTTCAGATTAGTACCATTGTCTGTGATAATCCTTTCGGGGATGCCATACCTACATATAAGATTATGTTTGATGAACCGAGCCACAACATTCTTGGTAACATAAGCAAACGAGGTTGCCTCTACCCATTTTGTAAAGTAATCAATAGCAACGAGAATGAAACGATGTCCATTGGAAGTGGTAGGTTTAGTCTCACCAATCATATCAATGCCCCACATTGCAAAAGGCCAAGGAGCAGTCAAAATGTTCAATGGAACTAGAGGTATATGTACTTTATCAGCATAGATCTGGCACTTATGAAAAGTATTGGAATGCTGATAGCAATCAGCTTCCATGGTAGGCCAATAGTAACCTGCTCTCAAAATCTTCTTAGCCATTGTATGCCCACTAGAATGAGTACCAAAGATCCCATCATGCATGTCTTCCATAATCTTTATTGCTTCCTTCTTATCCATAAAACGAAGCAAAGTCGAATCGTGATTGCGCTTGTACAAAATTCCATTACTCAGGAAAAACTTGGTAGAAAATATCCTCAGAAACTTCTTGTCATTGATAGATGCCCCTTCAGGATCATCCTGAGCTTCGAGATATCTTTTCACTTCATGGAACCAAGGTTTCTCTTCTACTCCTTCAGTATCAACCTCGTAACAGTATGCTGGTTCAGAAAATCGATCAATAGTAATTCTGGGAGCTTCATCATCCCAACTGATCTCAAACATAGATGACATGAAAGCTAACGCATATGCCAATTGATTCTCTTCTCATGGAATATGTCCAAAAATAATAACTTCAAAGTATGGAATTAAAGACAACACATGCTCTCTGTTAGGAATGAGGTTTAGATGTTTTGTGTCCCATTCACCCTTAACCTGACTAACTACCAAAGCTGAATCTCCATACACATTCAAAAACTGGATCCTCATCTCAATGGCTGCCTTGATACCCATAATACATGCTTCATATTCCACCATATTGTTGGTACAATCAAAACAAAGTCTAGTAGTAAACGGTGTATAACAACCTCCAGGAGAGATAATTACAACACCAACACCATTACCAAGCGCATTAAAAGCTCCATCAAAAACCATAGTCCATTGGGATCCCTGTTCAGGTCCTTCATATTGTCTAGGTTCTTTAGTAACAAGCATAATATCTTCATCTGGAAACTCAAAGTTCATAGATTGATAGTCATCCGCTGCTTGATGAGCCATATGATCAGCTACCACACTTCCTTTAATTGCTTTCTGAGTAGTATATTGTATGTCATATTCCGTCAAAATTATTTGCCATCTCGCTATTCGTCCGGAGAGAGCAAGTTTCTCAAATATGTACTTAATAAGATCCATTTTTGAAATCAATAAGGTCGTATGAGTCAACATATACTATCTTATTTCGCGAGCAGCCCAAGCGAAAGTGTAACACGTTTTCTCGAGCAGTGAGTATCTTGTTTCACAGTCGGTAAACTTTTTGCTAAGGTAGTATATTGCTTGCTCTTTTCGACCAGACTCGTCATGTTGCCCCAACACACACCCCATTGAATTGTCTAATACTGTCAGGTACATAATCAAGGGTCTTCCTTCAACTGGTGGCATCAATATTGGAGGTTCCTGGAAGTATTTCTATATCTCATCAAAAGCTACCTAGCATTTGTCGTTCCATTCCATTACTTGATCTTTCTTCAACAACTTGAAGATTGGCTCACAAGTAGCGGTTAGTTGGAAAATAAATCTTGCAATGTAATTCAGTCGTCCCAAGAAATCTCTAACTTCTTTCTCAGTACGGGGAGCGGGCATATCTTGTATAGATTTTACCTTTGCAAGGTCAACTTCAATATCTTTACCACTGAAGACGAAACCCAAAAGCTTACCAGATCTAACTCCAAAGGTACATTTGTTTGGATTTAATCTTAGCTTGTATTTCTTCAACCTCTCAAACAACTTGTGTAGATGATCAAGATGTTCTTCTTCAGTCTGAGATATGGCTATCATATCATCAACATATACCTCTATCTCATGGTGAATCATATCATGGAACAAAGAAACCATGGCACGCTGATATGTTTCCCCAACGTTCTTCAAACCAAATGGCATTACCTTATAACAGAAGGTGCCCCACTGTGTGACAAACGTAGTCTTCTCCATATCTTCGGGTGCCATCTTAATCTGATTGTAACCATAGTAACCATCCATAAAAGAGAGTACCTTATGTTGAGCAATGTTGTCTACCAGAACATTAATATGCGGAAGTGGAAAATCATCTTTGGGGCTGGCTTTGTTCAAATCTCTGTAATCTACACACATTCATACTTTACCATCTTTCTTAGGCACCGGTACCACATTTGCAACCCATTGAGGATAGAAAGTGACATCTAGGAACCATGCATTAAATTGTTTCATCACTTCTGCTTTAATATTTTTTTTACATTTCAGGATGCATACGACGAACTTTCTACTTTATTGGACGACAACCTTCCTTCATTGGCAGGCGGTGAACCACAATATCAATATCAAGTCCCGGCATATCCTCATAAGACCAAGCAAAAATCTCCACATAGTCATGTAACATCTTAATCAATTTGTTCTTAAAATTGTCTTCTAATTCAGCTCTTATCTTGACCTCCTTCTTGTCTTTCTCGGCTCCCAGATTCACAACTTCGATTGGTTCTTCATGTGGATGTATAACTTTCTCTTCTTGCTGTAACAACCTAGCAAGATCAACAGGAACTTCAAAATCTTCCTCCTTTCCATCCTCAGCTTGATATATCGGATTCTCGAAGTTATAATTGGCAATAGCAAAACTGTTATCAACAGAATCCAAAGTGGATGAGGATCTACATTTTAGTGATGTGGGTGTGTGTAAGAACATATAGCTTTTGATAAAGGAAAAGTAAAAATAAAAGAAAGACAAAGAGCGCAATATTTACGAGAGCAAAAACGTCCATTGATTTTATTGAATGAAAATATGCAAATGAAATGGCATCCCTAACAAGCATATCATTGTGCCCCGGGTAAGGCACAAGGCTTAAAAGTTTAATTGTTCAAAAATTACAAACTTAAGAATAAGAAAAACAGTAATAGCATTTACTCCTGACTAAAGGAGATAGGAATAACATCTTCAGTTTTCCAATTATTGATCCCACTGCCAATGGTAGGAAAGATCATGTTATACAAGTTGTAGTCTTCATCAGAATCCTCCACAGCATTGACTTAATCTTTCTGAACTCCTTGTTGGTGATACGAATAGCACGAGCACAACGAACAGCCTTCTGAGATTCTACAGTAAAACCCAAACCAAACTTGTAAGACTTGTAAGGAATGTCAGGAAACTGACCCCAAATAGTACAACCACCTTCTTCAACTACAGCTCTTGCATCCTTCAGAGAAGCCATTGTAGGAGGTACTCTAGTAACAGCAGGAACTAGTTTACCAGCATGGATGGACTCAACAACAGGAACAACCTGAGGAACCACTTCAAATGTTTGGCAAGGAGTCCCAATAAATTCACACTTTATCTCAACATACTTGAAAGTTTTTACATGACTAACCATATACTTTTCCTCACCATAAACAGTGACGATCTTGCTCTTCACTGGATATTTCAACTTCTGGTGTAAAATGGAAGTCACGACACCTGCCCCATGTATCCAGGGACGCCCAAGCAGACATGAATAGGAAGGACGAATATCCATCACATAGAAATTAGAATCAAAGACTTGAGAGCCCACTTTGATTGGGAGGTCAACTTCTTTGTGCACCATTCTTCTTGATCCATCAAAGGCTTTCACCACCACGTTACTGGGTCTTAGCAGAATATCTTCAAAGTTGAGTTTGTCCAGAACATCCTTCGGTAACACATTCAAACAGGAACCATTATCCACCAAAACATGAGACAGAGTAGTGCCCATGCACTCAATGGAGATGTGCAGAGCTCTATTGTGGTTTCTCTTGGAAGGAGTTAGATCAGCATCAGAAAATCCTAAGCCATTGTCAGTCGTCAAGTTAGCAACACAATTTTCGAACTGGTCCACAGAAATTTCATGTGGTACATGAGCAGACTTCAGGAATTTTACTAAAGCCTTAACATGGGCTTCAGAACACAATAACAGAGATAACATGGAGATCTTGGAGGGAGTATGCCCCAATTGTTCAATAATATTATAATCACTCTTGCGGATGATCTTCAATATTTCATCCATTTGCTTAGAGAGGTCTTCAGTAACTGGTGTTTCAACCTGAACAGGCTCAATAAATGGTATTTTTCCCCGAGCTTCAGTACTTAGCCCAGGGTTGGAGGTATGAATTGGATCACCAACAGTCTTTGAAGTGTCTTCTAGAGAGAAAATCCTTCCACTCCTAGTAACTTTACTAGTTCCAACAATATTGTCAATATCAGGATTAGTATCTATAGCAGGTATATCAGTTAGAGGCTCTTGCTTGATACCATGGATATAAACATCAGAACCATAATTCCAAAGGATAGACTTGTTAGAAGAATATGGAATTGGACCAGGAGTAGTAATAATCAGGGGAGCCACCTTTGACTCAGAAGTAATCTTCACAGGACCTTTAGAGGTAATCCTCACAGGACCCTTAGAAGTGATATTCACAGGAGTACTAGTAACCACAGACACATCTTCAAGCTTCAGGTCTTGGGATAAGCATTGACATAATCTCTATACAGAAGGGGTCTTCTCAAAAAATGTAGTACGGTTGTCCATTAAACGTTGAATACCTTCTTTCAGCTTTCAACAATCATTAGGTTGAGAGGCACAATAAAAACAATCTTCGTTGCAACCCGGAAATAAACCGGCTTGCTGCAGCTTCTTCTTAATAATGGATAGAGGAGTAGTCAAATCAGTCACCGTAGAAACATAAGAAACATCATCAACAACATTAATAGTCTTCTCATGCTTGGGCATAGGAGCAGTAATCACATTAGGAGTCTCAGGAGGATCAAGCTCAATTTCTCCAGCATCAATCATATTCTGGATCTTATTCTTCAACGCCCAACAGTTATTAGTATCATGGCCTGGGCAGTTGGAGTGATATGCATATCTTGCATTGGGATTGTAACGATGAGAGGTAGTATTGAGATTCTGAGGAGGATCCCTCAAAGTAATCAATTATCCCTTCAACATGTGCTGCAGAGCCTGATCCAATGACATCTTGATCTTTGTAAATTTCCTCCTAGGTGTATTTTGCTTAGGCTGACTATTTTGCTGATCTTGTTGTGTAGGTGCAGGATTAGAGATTAGGACTGCTCCCACAGATTGATTATTCCTGTTACGACCCTGTTGGCCACACACAACATTGGATTCTTTCTTCCCATTAGAGGGCTTCTTGGTAGTACTTGAAGAGGCAACCATTTGTATCTTACCACTTCGTATTCCACTCTCCACGTGTTCTCCAATCATTATCAACTCAGTGAAACTAGATGATGAACTTCCAATGAGATGACTATAGAAAGGACCAGTTAATGTACTCATAAACATATCAACCAATTCCTTGTCAGTCAAAGGAGGTTGAACTCTGCTTGCAAGATCTGTCCATTTTTGGGCATACTCCTTGAAACTTTCTTTAGAATCCATAGACATGCTTTGGAGTTGCATGCGAGTTGGTGCCAAATTAGATTTATATTGATATTGCCTATAGAAGGCCTCAACACGTCATTCCAAGTACGAATATTGGTACTCTCAAGTTGATAGTACCATTCCAGTTGAGCTCCTGATAGACTCTCTTGAAAGAAAGGAATCCACAACTTCCTGTCAGTAGTATGTGGGTGGATCCTTCGGACATAAGACCTCAGATGCAACTTAGGACATGACACACCATCATACACCACAAAAGTAGGAACCTTGAAACCAATAGGGATGACAACCCCAGAAATCAAACTCAGATCTTCAAAATCCAACCCATGAGTCTTCTGTAATTCCATAGCATTCACATGGTCCTCCAGCAACTTATATTTCTCATCACCAGTTGAATCATGATAATAATTCTCCTCACAATCAGAATTCACAGCAGTACCACGTGGACTTCTTTCTTCTTCTGTAGAATCTTTATCTCCAGGGTTTTCAACCTCATCATCTGTCTTGATCGGAGCTATGAATCTTCTTCCTAAATTAATGAGAAACCTATTGGGAAAACCTGTCATGCAATGAAATGGTATGTAAATACATATGCAATGTTTTCAAGGACCGAAGGATTTAAATTTGTTAAAACAAAAAAAAAACTCTTATTAGTAGGTTTGAAATAATATTGCCCATTGGGCTTACAAATTAAAACAAACAAAATTTATAAATAAAATAAAACATTTGAGAATTAAGTCTCCCATGGACGCTTCCTCTTGGTGTTGAGATATGTGTTGAGATTCTGCTCCTCATGAAGTTGCTTTGTCAGCTCCAACACTCTTTCTTGGCTAACCCTGAATTGAGCTTCAAAGGTATCTCTTTGTTCATTTAGTTGGATCCAGGACTTCTGCAGCTCTTCCAAATCAGTGGGCATATCTGGATGAAGGATGGTATAAGGAACATCTCCTTCAATAATAGGCTTCATAGTAACCGGTAGAAAAACAGGATATGGCATCATAAGAGTTTGAGCACGAGACCGCACCCATATGAGGTAAGGATCCATGGGAATGTAGTACTTTGGTTCCAGAGTCTTACTATCAACCTTGTTCACCTTACTCCAAGCACGTATAAACCTTTGACGGTAACCTTGAAGATCATTGTAATAACCAAACAAAATACCTTGAATAAGCATGTCATGAGGACCATTACTCCGAGCATAACCAAACTGACGTAGAGCTAAAGAAGGGTTGTAAGTAATGCCCCCTCTTATGCCAAGGAGTGGCACATTAGGGAACTTCCCACAACATTCAATGATAGTGACATTTTCCATAGATCGGGAACACCAGTGAATATCTGAATGAGAGAGTGACATCATCCTTTTAGACCATCTCAAACCCTGTTCATTCTTCATCACGGATTGAGGAAGGTGAGGAATAAGCCACCTAGATAGTAGAGGTATGCAACACATCAAAGTTCCTCGCGCCTTTGTAGTACGAGTGTGAAGAGAGTGCAATATATCTCCAAGCAAGGTAGGCATTGGATTGTGAGTCAGAAATATGTTGATGGCGTGTACATCTATGAACTGGTCTGGGTTAGGGAATAGCACCAAACCATAAATCAGCAAGGCTAAGATTTCCTCAAAAGCGTCGTAACTCATAGCATCCAAAAACACCTGAGCTTTCTCTATCAATACTCTGGCAAGAATACCCTTAACTCCGCTTCTTGTTTCTAGGACAATATCTGATTTCTTCAAATGTAGGGTTGCAACAATGAATCTAGGTTTAGGCTCATTCTCTAAGCCTATGAAGGGTTTCTGATTAAGGATATGAACACCAAGTAGTTTGGAGAATTCTTCCATTGTAGGCATCAACTGATAATCGGGAAATATGAAGCAATGATGTTTATGATCAAAGAACTGGAACATGACATTCATCATATCTTCATCAAACCCTGAGGTAACCAAGTCAAGTAGATAACCATGCTTCTTGATTAATTGAGAGCCTTCAGGAAGTTTTGAGACCAAATCATTAAGCTTGGAAGGTATCCCTACAAAGTTGATCTGGATAGTGTTCCTACGAGTGGAAGCCATAACCTGCAACAAAGAACAAAGATAAATCCTTTGGTCCTTGAAATGGTTAGTGAGAATGTTATGCTTATGATGTCATGATGTTATGATGTTATGTTCAATCACAAACATGTGGCACACATAAGCAAGTCACACAATATCCCTAGGTTTATAGCCTTGCATGAGGTTTAAAGGAAAGTACCTTCCCCCTGAAGTTTAGTTGGTTCATCATGTCCTACAAAAGTAACTAGGTTCTAAGGGACCTCAATATCACTGATCCTTCTCAAGCGTTCTTGTTCAGTAGGCAACTTACTTGCCAACCAAAACCCCCCAAGATTAGAATCTCAATGAGTGTAGCATCGAGTATCAACAAACCTTAGACTTCTCCAAAGCCGACAATCTCAGTACTTTCTAAAGGCCAAGATGGGTGAATTAAGGTTCTAAAGGGTAGTTAGTGTTAATGACAACATATGGCAGCCTCATATTATCCTCAACATATTTAAGGAACATAAGCACCAACCAAGAAGTCACACTAACTATGGCCACCAGATCAACCATATCGATATACGTCGTACAATTTCCTTGGTCTATTGCCACTTACCTAAGGTACACTAGATCCGGGTTAGGATCTTTCACACAGTAACCCCACAACAATCCCTTAAATATAAAGCAAGCAAAGCAAACAAGTAAGTGATATTAATTCCTAAGGTAACCCCTCTTTTACTAAGTAATCCTCAGCAGAGTCGCCAGTTCTGTAACACGGTGGGAGAACTGACAGGGCGTTTTTTGTTTGACAAAAACATGTGCAGATAGCAAGATTCGCCACCGAATTTTATTTTATCCAATAGGTAATGGTATAAAAGAACAGGAAATACCTTTTAAAAAATTTGAGTTCGGGGGGTAGGTTATATAAAGGGAAGGTGTTAGCACCCTTTATATCCATGGTTATCCATGGGCTCTTAGTTACTTAGCTCACTTTAACTTGTTTGAAAAATGTGTAGTGTGTGTTTAGAAATTTTCATAAGTCTTTGTAATGATCCTCGCATGGATGTATACAAAGGTTTGAGTTTGAAAATGTTTTAAAAGTGGGGTGTGAAAAGAATTTTGAAAGAGTGAGCAAGTAATTAAGTGCTACTTACCCTAAGTTGGTCTTTCATATATTTTTATTTCCTTTCAAGGGTAATACTATCCTTACTATTAAGGAGTAAGTAGTCATTACCTTGGATGTGTTTAAGGGACGAGCGTAGGGTCATCGTATGGTCATAGAAGGCAACCTTGTAGGGGTATCTTAATAATTCGAAGGGACGATCATCATTTTTCGGTAGGGTCATCGAGGGACAAGATCATTTATTTCATAGGCAACTTTGAAGGGACTATGATCTTTTATCTTGAAGGGACTATGATGATTCTCAATCTGTAAGGACTTTGCTTAAGACACCCCCAGTTTCGAGGGACTTGACCATATTTAAGGCAATTGAGAGGGGAAACCCTAGGAGGTGCAGATGGTGATCGTAGAACGATCGACTTATGTGTTTGAGTGATTGTTTTCAGATATTTATTTTATTATTAATTTTCTAAGTCCAATTTATTCAATTAAATCTTTCCATGCCCTAGATTACTAACCACACAATTAAACATTTACGAAATTAAAAGGCAAGAGATAAAATCCTAAACTATTACATGACTTTGGGGCAGTTACATAATGATATAAGCGAGGAAAAATAAATTACATAAAAAAAACAACCTATACAATTTTTCTAAGAAAATAAATAAATAGGATTATTAAAGAAATTAAACTAAATTAGGTTAAGAAAAATAATTAATTGTTGTATATAAAAATTAGGGTTACGAAAAATCAAGATTTAGAAAAAATTAGGTTTTTTTAGAAAATATTAGGGTTTGATAAATTTTAAAAAATCTAAATCTAATGATGTAATTAATTTACAATTTTAATGATAAAATTAATAAAAAATAATAATTTTATGAAAAAATATATATTATAAGAAAAAGAAATAGGGATTAGTTAAAATTTATTTGTTTTTAAGAAGATAATTAGTGGAGGATTAATTTAATTATTAATTATTTTTTTAGGGTTAATTACTTAATTAATATAATAATATATAAAAAAAAAAGGAAAATTGCTTAAAAAATAAATGGTGGTGGCTGGGATCGAACCCACCACCCTTACCTCATAAGCCAAGCACTTTACCACCAGGCCAGACGCGCGTCTGTGTCAAATGAACAACAAAAATATATTATAAAAACAACCCAAACTTCAAATTCCAGATTCGCGCCAATGTCTTCTTCTCCGCGCATTCGTCTAGTTAACCTATAACTACGGTTCGTCTGTTGCAAAAGGCTTTAGTGACGACTCGTCTGTCACTATAAGACCTGTGTTTTTTGCAAAACGTTATACGCACAATATAAATTAATTCTAACAATGCAAATCGGTTAAAGGATGTCCCATGAGTCTCATTGAGCCATCAATTGGTTCTTAAATTGTTTTTTTATGGAGTTCCTAATTTAGAGCTTACAAACCCTAACAATGGTGGAATCTTTAACCTGTATCGAATCTCAAAATAAATTGTCCAGAAATCATCTACATAATCAAACAAACAATATTATATACTCAAAATCAATTAATCATGCATCAAGTGTGTGAATCGAAAAAAATCAAGAATGACATGAAAACCAATTCGGTTTAAGAGTTATGTGATGCTTTGGATGATGGTGATGAGCGAATCATGTTAAAAACACTTCAAGGAAGCTATTGTAATACTCAAAAACCCTTGAAATCAACCGGAATTATGAAAACAGTTTTGCACTTTTCTTGAAAAAAATTGAAGTTTGGAAGTGGCTTTTTGTTCTAAATTTTTCGTGCCTTTGCATTGCATTGTTGTTGTGTATATATAATAAAGTAAATTAGGTCAAAGAATGGGCCTTTGTTGTATGAATTTGTGTTGCTTGATTGTGAAGAAACCTCCTTACCAATTTTGTCTAAAAAATACAATATATCCATGCTATTTTGGTCTTGCCTGATTTTGAATAATTTTCAATCACCTTAAATGCAAAATATTTGATCCAAAAATAAGTATGAGATCAAATATTTGATTTTCATATTTTATTTATATTAAAATTGAATTTTAATAATTAAGATCCAAAATAATATAAAATAAATGAGAAAAATCAGAATAATTGACCATTCGGTCGTGCATGACCTCATCTTCAAGTTTGGGTTACAATATTATGGGCCCATTTGACAAAATCTTGAATTTAGATCTTTTTGCTTCATATACCTCTTGAAATTTTCCCAACTTTGACAATGCATAACTTCCTCAATTATAATGCCATGAAGGTATTCTTGGACTTTTTAGAAATCTTAGAGTGTCCTCTAATCAACCCTTTTGGTCCCATGTCCATATCATTTACCATTTTCAAATTATGAGCTTTGGAAAAAGTTGACTTTTTGTTGACTTTCAAAAAGACCTATAATGTTTTGGCTCATACCTTCCAAATGAAGCATTTTTGGACTTGGCTTGGGAGACACAAAGTTGTAGAGAATTGAATTTCCTTCAAAATGAGATTTGGATGGGAAATTTTTGATGTAGTATGTGAAAGTTATGGCTGGTCAAAGTTTAGTTAACTTTTCCTATGAAAACCCTAATTTAGCAACTTCTAATTCTTGATGATTCTGAGGTTTCCATGATGAATCATGATCAACCCTTGATCAAATGATTAATTTCACCTCATAATCTTGATGTTGACCAAAAATATTGAAGTTTGACTTTGAGTTGACCTCAGTTGACTTTCTGACCAAGTTAACTGATTTTTAGGTATCTGATCATCTGACTGACCAAATTTGTTAGGAAAGTTTTGAAACTTGACATGAGGATTCTTTAAGGTATATAGGATGTTATGAAGCCCACTTGAGGCTTTGGAAGTCCACTTTTCTTGGGAAACTCAAAACCCTAGTTTTAAGCTCCATTGTTCAGGAGGAGGCTTTGTCTGGTGAAACCTTCAATCCTTTTGATCAAATGAGAATCTTGTGACTATTAAGAGACCTCTTGAAATATATGATATTTAATGTGGGAGTGAAAATTTTGGGGTACAACATACATGCATGTGATGACAAACTTGCTGAACAACATATGATATGTCAAGTTGAGTGAAGGTGAGGTACTGTAGGGCCCCTGCAAGACTCCGATACACTGAGGGATCCTAATAAGAAGTGTCGGAGGAGGTGTTGAGTTTCTCCTTGGTGTCAACAAGAGTGACTGATGGTTTACATGATGCTATTCCAACACTTTCAATGATCTCTAAATCATAAGTGCTTTGACTGAGAAATATGCCATCAGGATGACTAGATACTGCAATACCCAAAAAGTATCTCAGAGGGCCCAAATCCTTCATTGCAAACTCATTTGCTAAGAGTGACATAATTGATTTGCGTTGAACCTGAGTGGAGGTGATGAGGATGATGTCGTCTACATATAATAAAATGTAGAACATGTCTAAACCTTGTCGATATATGAAGAGAGAGTGGTATGATGTGTTATGGAGAAAGTCAATGGTGTCGACACAGTCAACAAAAACTTGGTACCATATCATAGGCGCTTGCTTGAGACCATACAATGACTTCTTCAACCGACATACATAATCTGGATGATGAAGGTCGTGAAAACCCAATGGTTGATGCATGTAAATAGTCTCATGAAGATTATCATGTAAAAAGGCATTTTGGACATCTAGTTGATGAATGGGCCAGGATTTGGAAATAGCAATGGTAAGCATTGTTCAAATGGTAGCGGGTTTCACCATGGGGCTAAAATTCTCATCACAATCCACAGCGGCAACCTGTGACCTGCCATCACTTACAAGACGAGACTCATAACGCTCAAAGGAGCCATCAAAATTTTTCTTATGCCTAAAAATCCACATACATCAAATAAGATTAGCATCACAAGGATGAGGAACAAAATCCCACGTCTTATTTCGAATAAGAGCATCAAATTCAGATTTCATTGAGGATTTCCAATTCGGTTCTGATAAGGATAGTTTGTGGTTTTTAGGTATGGGAGAGATGGTGTGGTCGGAGTGAGAGATTGATAAGTTAAATATCATGAGGGGTTTGACAATGCCTTTCATGCTTCAGGTGGTGATGGTTCGTGGAGGTGGAGGTGGATGTGGTTGAGTTGGTGGCGTTGATGAAGAGTTTATTGTTATGGGTGTGTTGATCAATGAGGTATGAGATGATGATTGTTGGTTTATTGAGTAGTGGTTGGTCAATTGTGATTGTGAGTGTTGGTTGGTCATGTGCAACAGGTGGTGAAATTTGATTTTGCCATTGATGTATAAGGTAGGGGTGAAGGTCATCATCTAGGAATTTATAAGATTAAGGTGAAGCGGAATGTATTTTAGTGAAGGAAAATTGAGTTTCATCAAATATAACATGCCTTGAAATTATTAATTTTCTATTAGACAAATCCAAACACTTGTAACCTTTATGAGTCGACGGATAACCCAAGAAGACACACAAAGTAGAACGGGGTTGTAACTTATGGATGGTAGATGATGGGAATAATGGATAACATAGACAACCAAAGACTCGAAGGTGTGTGTAGGTGGGATCACGATGATACAGGAGTTGTGTTGGTGACTGATTATGAAGTATCTTACAGGGAATAATATTTAACAGATAAGTTTCCATGTGGAGAGCATGATGCCAAAACGAGGTGGGAACAGAAGAATGAGCTAGCGTAGTGTGTATCATATTATTAATGGTTCTTATTTTGTGTTCCACTTTCCCATTTTGTGAGGATGTAAGGACAAGAGAAACAAAAAACTAGACCATGATCAGTGTAATATGTTTGAAAAAGCTCATTATTATATTCACTGCCATTGTCACATTGAAATGTTTTGATATTTTGTAAAAATTGAGTTTGAATGAGTTGAGTAAGTGACTTGAACGTTTCAAACACATGAGATTTTATGTTAATAGGAAAAGTACACAAGAAGTTTGTAAAATCATCTAAGAGTAAGACATAATATTTATGACCAACAAAACTTAAAATTGGAGACGTCCATAAATCACTATGTAAAATATCAAAAGGCATCAAAGTCATAGTTTGAGAATAAAAAAATGGCAATTTAACATGTTTTCCTAAAACACAATAGTCACAAACAATAGAAGAGTTAAAAGGTTCACAACATATGAACTTATTTTTGCAAAGGGAATTCAAAACATACATGTCAGGATGACCAAGACGACTATGCCAAAGACTGGATGTGAGACCGACAAAATTGGGAAGAGTGGTAACTGGATAAAGATCTCAACGAATGTCACATCTGAGAAGGGTTATCCCCGTCTAAAAATCAGAGACAATAAAACCAAAAGGGTCAAAGGAAACATAAACATTGTTTTTAGTGGTAAGTCGTCTCACAGAAATTAAATTTTTAATAATTTTCAGGGCATGCAAGACATGGTTAAGGTGAAGTGGTTAGTGAGATGTGGTTATTTGTGTGTGTCTGGTGCCGTGAATTGGAATTCCATGGCCAATGCCAACAATAACTTTATGATTTGTATTACTCACTGGAAAATAAGATGAGAGATTACCTTGTGATGCGACTATGTGAGATGTTGCCCTTGTATCCATGTACCACCGATTTTCAGGATTATGGAGTGACATGGTGTGCATTGTAGTCTCAATGTCTGTTGGTATCTGAGATAATGTAGAGGATGCATACACCTGAGGACGTTGTCCTAGAATTCCTACCTGCTTAGGAGGACCGGAAGGGTGTGTCCACTGAGAGGTGGGATACGGACACGGTAGGATAGTCCAAAGTGGTGGAGTCCAACCCCATGGTTGTCGGTTGGGTACTACTATTGTTGCTGCAAATGAGGAGCGGACCAAGGTGAGAGAGCGCTAGGAGCTCCAGACTGAGGTACATTGTGGTTACCACATCCCCCTCCGCGACCCTGGTTTCCACGGGAGCGAGAATGATTGTCGGGCGGAGGTTACCACACTGAGAGGTGTCTTCAGTAGGTTTCAGCTAAGTGGTGCGCATAGCATCATGAGAGCCTGTATATGCCATCTTAGCCATACAGGCTTTTTACAAAGTGAGCATGGAATGAGTCTGATAGAATGTTGGAAGAGGGTTGCTCTGAAGAATCAAAGTAGAAACATTGTGGTAAGCTTCTAGGAGACCAGAGATCAGCTGAAGGACCATATGATGATTGTTGACAGGGGAGCCACCATTTCTCAACTGATCAAAAAGCATCTTAAGACTATCAGGGTGAGAATTGAATATCAAGCTATTGAGTTAACTTGTATCACAAATCATTTAAATTCACCACCGAACTTTAATTTATCCAAGGGAAAGGGGAAATATCGAAATACCTTAATTGAAAGAGAATCTAAGGTTCGGGGGTTGGCTATACTTAGGGAATGTATTAGCATCTTAAATATCCATAGTACTCTACGGGAACCTCTTGAAAAAATTTGTTTTATTGTTAAATTTTTTTTGCTATAAGATAGGAATTGAAAAGATGGAAAAGGATGAAAAATGATGAAAAAGAAAACGAAAGAAAAATAAAAGTGTGCTCGCCAAGAATTAAATCTTTGTGCCTACGTATTCCCTAGTGCAATGAGAAAGTCAGAGCGTCATAGTTCGTAAACTACAGGTAAAAAGGGGGGCTAAGAATTAAGATGACAAATGGAAAAGCTTGAAAGCAAAGCTTGTGAGAATTAAATGTAGAGGTGAAGAGATTAATGGTCATCTCTTATGAAAAGATTTGAATGAAGAGTTAAATGTTTTAGAGACGAAAGGTTGGATGAATCACAACCTAAGGGCTAGCCTCAAGAGCGATCATTCAAGAACCCAAAGAATGCGAGATTCCAAAAGCTCATTGCTTCCGTTGTTTAATTAAGAAATTTTTTAAGTATTTTAGAAATGAAATGTTGAATGAATCACAACCCGAGGGCTAATCTTAAGAGCAAATTATTCAAGAATTCAAGGAATGTGAGACTCCAAGAACTCAGTTCTTTCGTTATTTAATTAAGAAAAAGTTTAAGTATTTTAGAAACGAAAGGTTGAATGAATCACAACCCGAGGGCTAGCCTCAAGAGCGATCATTCAAGAATTCAAGGAATGCGAGACTCTAAAAACTCAGTTCTTTTGTTATTTAGTTTTGAAGAGTTAAAAGTTGTGAAGTTATGAGAGATTAATGACTATCTCTTTAATGATTTATAAAGGAAAAATGTCCTAAGGTGGAAATAAGGTTTCGATTAATGAGAAATGATTACTTATATGAACGAAAATGACATAAAGTCAACAAATAGATCTTTTCCCTTGGAATAATTCAAGTGAACAAAATCGGAAGACGTATACACGCGTTAAAACATCATGGATCTGTCAAGAACCACATCTTGTCGAAATAAAAATCAAAACAGAATTGAAAAGCAAAGACACATCTTTTTGAATTTTTAGTATATCAACAACTAAACAAAATTACAACTAAACTTAAAAACTAAATTTAAATAACTTACTAAACAATAATTTTTTATATTTTTAAGTGTTAATCACATATATACTTTACTTTTAAGATTACTAAATAAATTAAACAAAACTATATTTTGAAATGATGAAACTAAAGTCAATCTAATAACTTATACTAATAAGAATTTTTTTAAATAATTTAAATAAATAAAACTAGTAAAATTAAAATGAAAGAGAAATAAATAAACATGGATATTTATCGTAAGCTAACATATACTAACATTATAACAACAATAAAATATGAACATATAAAAAATATTATATTTCTACAACATAGCTTCACAAACAAATATATATATATATATATATATATATATATATATATATATATATATATATATATATATATATATATATATATATATATATATATATATATATATAAATTAAACTATTAGCTATATATGGTATGAACGAAAATAAAGGATGAATGATACTCACAAATTTCAAAGCTAGCAAAGGTTAAGATTATTGTGTAAAAGAAAGTGAATGTGTTTTGATAGAAGTTGTTGTTGTGGTGAAGATGATGAATGTTTATGAGTATTGTGTAAGTAAAAAAAAAGAATTTTGACTTTGAAAAATATGTAATGAATGTGCTAGATTTTTAGAATTTAAGTGTGGTCATGTTAGTCCCAAAATAAGAGAAAGAAAGATCTTATTTATAGTGTGAATTAGGTGGGAGTGTTGATGTGGCAATCCATGTGATTTTATGAGAATGATTCTTGGTCATTGATAAGTCCAAGTTGGCAATCCATGTGATATATGATAATGATTTTTGACCATTGATAAGTCCAAGTTGACAATCCATGTGAAGTGTTTGTACTACATTGTAGTGGACTCCACTTGCCATTTTTTCTTTTTTAGACATGAAGACAAACAAAAGAAAAGTAGTAATAATAATAATAATGATAAATAATATTAATAAAACTAATAATAAGAATAATAAAAGATAATAATAATAATATAACTAATAATAATAAAAAAGATGATAATAATAATAAAACTAATAATAATAATAAAAAGAAATTGAAAATGGTTATTAAAAAAATTTATATTGAATTAAATAAATTGAAGTTAAACTAAATCAAAGATAAACTAAATAAATTGAAATTGAAATTAAACTAAATTTAATATAAAATTTAATTAAAATATAAATTAAAACCAAAATTAAAATAATATTAACTCTAAACTAAAATAATTATCTAAATAGAAATCATAAAAATCAAGAAATGGTATGGAATGATAAAAATCGGTTAAAATGCATGATTAATGATCAATGAAATGTTTTATGCAAAAATGACTGACTTATGATTAATTTTCGATATTGTGATAAAAATGCGTCAGATGAATGAAAAATGCTAAAACGCCTAGTCAAATTTTAGGGTATGATAGATGCCCCTATTTAATCTTCTTGAACCTGAATGTATGAATATCAATTATTTTTGGACATTCGAGGTAGAAGATGATTAAATATTAGAATACTTCGAATTTTGACCGAATGCGGATGAAGTGCAATGTAAATGAATGCATGAATGGTTGAGTTATGCAAGGAGTGATGCCACATGAAACAGTTCAACAAGAGAGAATTTCACGGGGGAAAAGGTTTGAGAACACTGAGGATGAAGAAACGTAGACGGGAAGTATTTGAAGTGATAAATCAACAGGTTCAAGTGTAACTGTTGACACTAAGAATAACAAAAGATGGAAACAAAAGGAAATCCAAAGTGTTGGTTCCATTAACACAGGTAAAGTCAAGTTATCACTTAGGATGACAAGAAAATATTCAAATTGAATGCACAGTGGCACAATGCGACCAACTGACACTAAGAATAGTAACAAAGAAGAAACAATGTCCATGGATTTGATTGGACGAAATGGAATAAAAGCTGACATCCACAGATTGTATTGGATAACAAAGAGGAACAACGTCCATGGATTGTATTGGACGAAGTCGAATAAAATCTGACATCCACGGATTGTATTGAATGACAAAGAAGAACATCGTCCATGGATTAGATTGGACGAAGTCGAATAAAAGCTGACATCCACGGATTGTATTGGATGACAAAGAAGAACAACGTCCATGGATTGGATTGGACAAAGTCGAAAAAAGCTGACATCCATGGATTGTATTGGGTGACAATGAGAAACAAAACCCAATTGTAGCTTTGGATAAAGGTAAAGTGAGAGATTTTTAAACATGGTTTTGAATGAAAGGCAAGGCATCCAAACATAGCTTTGGACGATATCCGAGAATGGCATTGGATAAGGTGGGAAAGAATTTTTTTTTTCTTCAGGAATGACACTGAAGGTAAGGGAAAATCACTATATCCAGGAATGATACTGGAGTTAAAGAAGTTATCCAGGAATAACACTGGAGGAACAAGATATTCAGGCACTAGAGGAACAAAATATCCAGGAATGGCACCAGAGTGAAAGAATATATCCACGAATGGAACTAGAGGTAAATGCAAATAACTATATCCAGGAATGGCATTTAATATACAGATAAAACTTTTAAGAATCGTACTATGGGAAGAATACAAAGACCCAAGAATAACACTGGAGGAACAAGATATTCAGGAATGGAACTGGAGACCAAAAGAGACAAACATCCAGGAATGGCACTGGAGTGAAAAAAATACAAATATCCAGAAATGGAACTGGAGTGAGAGAGACAAACATCAGAGAATGGCCATGGAGTGAAAAAAATACAAATATCCATAAATTACACTGAGTGAAAGAATACAAAGATCCAAGAATAGCATCGTAATGAAAGAATACAAAGATCCAGGAATAACACTGTAATGAAAGAAAACAAATAACCGTAGCAGTAGACACATAAGGAAACAACCAATATCTAGGGGCGACACTGAATGAAGGACAAGTAATTTTGGTAGGCATCAAGTAAGTTGGACTTTGATCACGAGGTAAAATGTTAAGAGCAACCAACCTATTAGTATAAAACACTCTTGTTATGCATGGTATATGAGATGCTATGATGTATGATCAAATGCATGTAATGCAAATGCTAACAACACGACTTGACTCTTTTGTGGAGATGACAAGATTGAGAGGCTGATTCTTCAACATTGTGAGATCATTATCATTCTCGGGGACTAAAGATGCTAATGTTGAACAGACCTCTGCCAAACTGATAAACTATAACAAGTTGATGATCCTTAGAGAAAGGATAAGGAGTTGCTTGGGGATTCTTCCAATGAATTGCCCTAGATTATGCTGACTGTTGTAGATGAGTTGATTATTGCTTCAGCTTGGTTAACTATTTTACTGTGCGCTAGGAAGCTTGCCCCGATATGAATATTGAAAATACATCTGGGTATACCAATTTTGAGGAGGACTTGTACTAAACATCAACCTTGAACTAATCCTCACAGGATATGGAGGGACTTACTGCTAGTAAGATCACTTGACCAAGTTTCTTAACTGTTTGAAAGTTCCTTGCTAGAAAATATAGTTTGCAAACAAAAACATTTATACAATCATGGTAATTTTAAAACAAATGCAACTTTTGAAATCAAAATCATTGTTGGAAAGATGCAAAATGTTATGAATCAATAGTCAGAACACAACGGTTTATGACATTTAAAATGAAAGGTAAAGAAAAGATATGCACGAAATAGATGACTTGCAAAGATCCCTTTGGAGTCAATTTATGAAACCTTACTATAGTATGCTTTCAAAATAACCTTGCCTCAATTAGGTCTTTTGAGGGTTGTAACTTGGTCTGGTTCATGATTAGTGAAACAAAAGATATAAGGCTCAAAAGTATTTGTACCCATCCCATTTTCGTGACGTTCTCCAATCCTATGTTCAATTAATCTGATTCACATTCGTCTTGACAATGTAAGAGTAAAGATGATGATTAGGGGTTCATTGGAAATGACAATCATTTATTTGTATTTGATGGATGTTGGTAGTGACCCATTGGTTCTAAACATGGTGGTCACTAAATCTTATTTTGCTTGAAATTGAGGATTTGAGGGTCTCTTTTGTTTTATTTTCTATTTTGAACTAATCCCTAACTTTTGCCTAAGTCTTTCTTTGGAGGTTCGAATTAGCGGGAAATTTTTTCTCTTTTTTTTTTGTATTTTTTTAAAGATTGAAAGATATGACTGCCAAATCATTGGTTGTAATAGATCATCTTGTAATTTGAATGTATAGTTGAAATAACTGAGTAACTACCCTACCCCAGGTTAAGCATAAGGGTTTAGATTCGAAAGAAACTCCTACTTCTAGGATCGAAGTGGTGAACTAGGGATTAACTCCTTATCTCTCCAGTATTTGGGAATTAAAACAATGCATGTACATCATTGACAAGATTTTATCCGAAAGCATACCACAACAACTATGGGTATTTCGTTTTCATCATCCTCCCTCAAGCATTTGCATAATCAAAAGTTTTGAATAAAAGGTATATATGTATTTTTTTTAAATAGAAAGTGTAAAGAAATAAATAAACAGATGAAATGAATTCAAAAGATTGCAAATGCTCATTTCATTAATCATGGAAGTACAAACATAATTGAAAGACAAACAGTTGTTATAAATACAAGGAAAATGCAAACATAAAGGAAACAAAGGCCTAGTAACTAATTAGTAAACAAGGACGGGCTATCCTATCTTGAAACACTAGCTTTTAGGGAGAACTGGATGAAGTCGACTAAAGCTTTAAGTTGCATGCCATGGCAATGGATTGTCCCTAGCATTTGGATTGGTATCACGAAAGGAGAGAATCTTGTCTCTAATCAACTCTTGAACTCTTCTCTTCAAAGCAAAGAAATGTTCTAAATCATGGTCTGCCCCTCCCTGATGAAATTCACAATGAAGATCTGCCCTATAGCCGGGTGGGAGAGGGTTTGGAGGAGGAGACATAGGCATAGTGGTAACCCAACCTTTTTGAAGCATTGCGGGAAACAAATATGTGTATGACATGGGAATAAGGTCAAAGTGAACCCTATCACGATTATGAACTTGTCTCGCAGTTGTATGTTGAGGAGCTCTAGCTGGTTGAGCAGCAATCACATGAGCAACAACAACAACATAAGCTTGATTAGCATATTGGGCATGTGTTGAGGTCTCATATCCATGGTTGAGATAACATTAGTATGATCTTCCCTTCTCCTCTGGATATTTCCAAAAGGTTTCTTAGCAGCATTGGAAGACTCAACAGCAGCTTTGGACACTTTTCCATTCTTGATCCCTTCTTCAAGCCTTTGCCCTATGGTTACAAGATCAGTGAAATTTGAAGGACACTCCCAATCATCTTTCCCAATAGAAGGGATCCAAAGTATCCATAAACATTTCAGTTAATTCTTTTTCAGCTAGAGGAGGTTCAACCTGAGATGCCAACTCTCTCCAATGTTGAGCATACTCCTTGAAGGATTCCCTGTCCTTCTGAGACATATTCTGCAATTAGCGGCGATCAGGTGCCATGTCTAAATTATACTTATTCTGCTTTACGAAAGCATCACCCAAATCTGTCCAACTTTGGAAATGGCTCTTTTCCAATACCATATACCACTTCAGCGAGGCTCCACTCAAACTATCCTGGAAATAATGGATAAGCAATTTGTTGTTCTTGGCGTAGGCATCCACCTTCCAGCAATACATCGTCAAATGGATTCTTAGACAACCGTGCCCCTTGTACTTCTCGAATTATGGAGTCTTGAACTCGGAAGGCATGACGAGGTTGGATACCAAACACATGTCGCTTGAATCAACATTGAAGAAGTCATTACCCTCTACAACCCTTAATCACTTGTTAATATCTCGATATTGCTCACGACCAACTTGAGGTTCAACATAATCTTCAAGATCATCACCCTGAGCACTAGCATCATTGTACTCATAGGGAATTTGGCCAGTATGAATCACAGGCATGGGTTCAGTGAAAATAGGAACTTGAAAAGCGGGTCTGGACGCTTGACAAACCACAAAAGTAGTGAGAATAGGTGGAGAGAAGTCACGTGGCAAACCAAACTCTAGATAAGTTGAAGGTGGTAACTGGATAGGCTGAGGCTCGACAATAGCATTTTCAACCTCCTGGATCACAGTCCTCTGAGGTGGCTCTCCTCTAGCAATCAGAACTTGAAGCATCTCGGTCAACTCCGTCATGTTGATCTTGATATCCTCAATTTCCATTCGGATCTCAACATTATGAACCTCTTGTTTTTACATCCTGTGTTTGCGGTAAGCTCGGGTTCTGTATCGGCTACGAAGCTTCGGTTTCACGGTTGACAGATGAGTAAAAGACAAAGACAACTTGAATGAATTGATGAACAACCTGGATGTATGCATGAATTAATGCAAATGCCATGCAATGCCATGCAATGTAAGTAAGGTTGGGATCCAAAATAACACGAGTATCACAAAACACCTTAACAGGTAGGCTTTAAGAAGGAAGTTCTAGATTCTTTACCCATAAAACCCACTCATGGGATAGTTTCTACGGTGATGGATAAGGCTCTCAAAGTCACGAACGTTAATCGTACTAACATCCTGCCACAGGCTGGCTGTATTATAACAATAATAACGATAAGATCTACCTTGAGCGGAGTTCTCGTGCTAGGCTCACAAAGGGGCGAGCCCTCAGAGATTAACACCACACAACTGCCGATATAGAAACTGGTTCTAAAAATGGGTCCCAGAGTCACAGACCCTTCATGAATCAAGTCGTGCGACAGACTAGCTGTGTTACAACAAGATCTATGAATATGTCTACCCTTGGGGGAAGCTTTCATGCTAGGCTTGCAAGGAATGAGTCCTTGGAGACTAACACTAATTACTTCCAAATCTAAACTTAGGTGTTCCCTCTTCTTTTTCCAAAGCTCGAGTGTAGAGCTTTAATCATGATATTAAATCTCAAAAAGATAGAAAACCCAAACAATATAAGCAAAAAAATATAACAATAACATAAATATAACAAGATAGGTTTAACCCTCTTGGGGGAGTCCCTAGTGAAGTCTCCATTTCAGTCGCAATGAGAATCGAATATCAAGCTATTGAGTTAACTTGTATCGCAAATCATTTAAATTCACCATCGAACTTTAATTTATCCAATGGAAAGGGGAAAAGATCGAAATACCCTAATTGAAAGAGAATCTAAGGTTCGGGGGTTGGTTATACTTATGGAAGGTATTAGCATCCTAAATATTCGTAGTACTCTACGGGAACCTCTTGAAAATATTTGTTTTATTGTTAAAATTTGTTTGCTATAAGATGGGAATTGAAAAGATGGAAAAAGGTGAAAAATGATGAAAAAGAAAACGAAAGAAAAATAAAAGTGTGCTTGCCAAGGATTAAAGTCGTGTGCCTACATATTCCCTAGTGTAATGGGAAAGTCAGAGCATCGTAGTTCAGAAACTACGGGTAAAAAGGGGGACTAAGAATTAAGATGACAAATGGAAAAGCTTGAAAGTAAAGCTTGTGAGAATTAAATGTAGAGGTGAAGAGATTAATGGTCATCTATTATGAAAAAATTTGAATGAAGAGTTAAATGTTTTAACGACGAAAGGTTGGATGAATCATAACCCAAGGGCTAGCCTAAAGAGCGATCATTTAAGAACCCAAGGAATGCGAGATTCCAAAAGCTCAGTTCTTCCGTTGTTTAATTAAGAAAAAGTTTAAGTATTTTAGAAACGAAAGGTTGAATGAATTACAACCCGAGGGCTAGCCTCAAGAGAAAATCATTCAAGAATTCAAGGAATGCGAGACTCCAAGAACTCGGTTCTTTCGTTATATTAAATTTCTACAACATAGCTTCACAAACAAAACTATATATAAATTAGATTATTAGCTATATATGGTATGAACGAAAATAAAGAATGAATGATACTCACTAATTCCAAAGCTAGCAAAGGTTGAGATTATTGTGTAGAAGAAAGTGAAGGTGTTTTGATGGAGGTTGTTGTTGTGGTTAAGATGATGAATGTTTATTAGTATCGTGTAAGTAAAAAAAAGAATTTTGACTTTGAAAATTGTGTAATGAATGTGCTAGATTTTGAGAATTTAAGTGTGGTCTTGTTAGTCTCAAAATGAGAGAAAGAAAGATCATATTTATAGTGTGAATGAGGTGGGAGTGATGATGTGGCAATCCATGTGACTTTATGAGAACGATTCTTGGTCATTGATAAGTCCAAATTGGCAATCCATGTGAAGTGTGATAATGATTCTTGGTCATTGATAAGTCCAAGTTGACAATCCATGTGAAGTGTTTGTACTACATTGTAGTGGACTTCACTTGCCATTTTTTATTTTTTGGACATGAAGACAAACAAAAGAAAAGTAGTAATAATAATAATAAATAATATTAATAAAACTAATAATAAGAATAATAAAAGATAATAATAATAATATAACTAATAATAATAAAAAAGATGATAATAATAATAAAACTACTAATAATAATAATAATAAAAAAGAAATTGAAAATGGTTATTAAAACAAATTATATTGAATTAAATAAATTGAAGTTAAACTAAATAAATTAAAATTGAAATTAAACTAAATTTAATATAAAATTTAATTAAAAAATAAATTAAAACCAAAATTAAACTAATATTAACTCTAAATAAACTAAAATAATTATCTAAATAGAAATCATAAAAATCAAGAATTGGTATGAAATGATAAAATACGGTTAAAATGCATGATTAATGATCAATAAAATGTTTTATGCAAAAATGACTGAATTATGATTAATTTTCGATATTGTGATAAAAATGCGTCAGATGAATGAAAAATGCTAAAATGCCTAGTCAAAATTTAGGGTATGACAAAGACACTGACAATAAGTAGAGACATTGGGAAAATCCTTTATACGGGTGTTAGAAAACTCTTGCTCAAGAGTGACAGCTCGAGAATTTTGGTTGTCTTGGAAAATATATTCCAAGCGATTACATACTTCCATTACAGTGGATTTGGGTTCCATAATAGTTGTCAGCAAATTGGTATAAATAGTGGAATAAATCCACTAAAGAACGGTGCCATCAAGAGTGGGCCATTGTTCATGATTGGCATCGGTAACTGTTGGTGGCTCTTTTCTGATAGATGGGACGATGTGATGCATGAATAAATGTGAGCGAGCATGGATGCGGAAAAGCTCGACCCAAGTACCATATTGATCCTTTTCCATCTCAAGAATAATAGGAATGTGGTTCCTAATATTGGAGATGGCAAGAGCAGGATGAAACTCTGATTAGGAACCTCAAAGCATGGTGTTCTTGGACTGGTCAGAATCTCCAATAGCGGCAGATTTGCGGGTATCAGTGTTATTATGTTCTGAATGGTCTGAATCAGACATAGTTGCAGGTGGAACAGAGATCAGATAATAGGGATCAGAATACGCGATCGAAATCGCGTGGGTCCTTGTGCACGGTGGTGTGCGACGGCGGTGCAAACATTGGCGGAAGGAAAGAGAATAAAGTGTGTTCGACGGCAGCGGTACAGAGCACAATAGTCCTGTTGCAGCGACATAATTCAAGGAGGGAGAAGAATCATGCGGCGACGAACTTTAATAAGGGAGAAGAAGAAACGAGTTTATGCGTTTGCCTTCTTTTTTTAGAGAGACAAATCAATTAGGTATGATACCATGTAAGAATGTTTGGGTTGGTCCTAACTCAACCCTACAAAAATGGCTAGTAAGGTGAGGATTGCTCCCACTTATAACCACGTGTTTAAGTCATATATTGTCCGATGTGGGACTCTTAACACCCCATCTCACGACCGGTATTGAACGTCTGGAGCATGGAACTAAATGGTGGGTGGCTTGATAGCAAAGTGACCCAATGGATCTTAAACCAGACTCTGATACCATGTAAGATAATGGAATGTGTGCATTATTCATTGATCTGAATATAATATATATATATATATATATATATATATATATATATATATATATATATATATATATATATATATATATATATATATATATATATATATATATATATATATATATATATATATATATATATATACACACACACACATCAATGTGTAACGTTTTGGTCAACTATCTAATTATGATACAACATAATTATAGGAAACTAATTTTGACTAATTACAACAAAAACATTATATTTTATCATTTATTTTCCTTGAGTTTGCAATTTCTTCTCTCCTTAACATTGTTGTAAATGTTCTTGTTAGGCTGAGTATCACTGCTACTTTTATTTTTCTTTTGATGTTGCATGGAGTGACTCATCTTGTTGGTACTCTGGGCCTTGTTCTACGAGGTTTGTTTTCTCTCATTAGTTTTGTGAAGTTGTGTTGTTTTCTTAACAATCTTTCTTTTATGTGCTGATTTTTGTAATTTGTTGAGTAGGTTGCTTTTGTCATCTAGGTTTTGGTCTCATCGTTGTTATTATTAGGCGTGTTGCTAATTCGCTTAGCTTTTCATTTCGCTTTGTATTTCATCTTGGCATCCATATTCCTGAGAAGTTCCAATATTTTCCTTCTTCAATTAGTTAAGTTATCGGTTGTCATGAGGATATTATTAATTTGTTGCATATGATGATATTTTTTTCTTGTTTGCAGGTTGGTCCTTCATTGAACCCTTGGAATCATTTTTATCTCTGGGATTCAGGTGCTTCTTCTTTGTACATCGATTTTGGCTTTCATCCATATGAGTTTTATTACTACTACTTTCTCTTATATTGTCAACATTGTCATCAATCATATCATTCCAGTTCTGAAAAACGTTCTTGGAATTATTTCTTTCAGGATCCTTAGTCATGATGGATGTGTAGTCAACGAAACTCTTGTTTGCTGCCTAGATTGTCTCCTAAGGCTTTAAGTATTTTCCTTCATAGTTCATTTGATTTCTGGCCATCCATATGTTGTCTAAGATGTTAATAAACTGAGCCAATGCTTCTTTGCCCATGTTTTTTTATGTTGCATCTACACCATTCGATTATGTTTTGTGGTAGAATATATTTGGTTTTAATGCTTAGTTGGGATCCCAACCAAACATAGGTAGTCCATTCACAGTTCATAAGGCAACTTTTTGTGGTTATAATTGTAAAATTTCATCTAGGACATATGATATCTCTAGAGTTAATACGTCTTTTGTTTAAGTTATCTTTAACTGGGAGGATGTTATTAAGAGTTCTTCATAGGAGAAATTGTTTCTTGGGTGGGACCATGTTTACCACACTTTTAACATATCCCTCTTGCTTTGTTTCTCTTGGAGCACTCACTGTCGAAATTCTGGTATCAGATATGTGATGTCGAAGGAGATTTCACGACATTACAATTTGAACATTAACAAGGTAAAAACAAAATAAAGTACATGAGTAAGAACACAAGAAATTGTTAACCCGATGCAAACACACCTACTCAGGGGGCTACCAAGCCATGAAGGAAATCCACTATCAATAGTATCAATTCAAAGTTAAACAATCCCAGTTTACACTCTTCATTTAATCACTACCCAATGCAATTTTCTATCTAAGAACCCTTAGATAAGAGAACTTCCTCTCACTCCCCCTCAATAACACACTGTGATAATCAACCAAAACCTTACAAAGAAAATAGAGGAACACTTTTCCAAGATAAACAATTTGATCTTGCTTAAAAGCTTCAATCAAGAACAAACATTCATGCTTAAAAGCTTATAATGGAAAAAATTAAAACTCAATAAAATTAGTCTAATTCAAACATCTAGGTGATGTTAGAATGTCTCACAATTAACAACACAAAACAAAACCCTAACTCATAATGCGCAACATTTTCAATCTTTAATTTTTGTAACTTTTAATTAGGGTTGCACCACTTTAAGTAGAGAACGATCTTCATGAATATGAGCGATGAAAGCAGCCGGAATTGATCTTCATTAAAAACTGATTGATCTTCAAATCTCTTTTGAACAAATTGTACAAGAATAGAAACATCATATCTTTCCAAAAATAACAGCCTAAAAGATATGAAAATATTTTCAAATATATGAAACAGAACAACTTCTGTTAATCATAATATTTCTCCTTGATTTTTGCCACCAATCAGACTAATCACAGAAACAAACACCTGCTAAAAATCCTCCAGAATTAAATCATAACTTTCTGCAAAGTTGCCCAGAACTGACAGACAGATGTTAAGACATCTGCTCTGACATCACAAAACAACAATATTGTCATGACAGTTGAAGATGTTTCAGCATTTGGCTCAACATCTGCCAAGTATTATAACCACATATGTCGACGAAATTGACATTTGGCTTATAACATGGGTGTTTACTGTAACACCTCATTTTTCATATTTAATTAATTTGTGTTATTTTAATTAAATTTGTGAAGTGTTGGTGAATTATTTTATTTTATGTGTTTGGGGTAGAGGGTCTAAGATGAGAGAGAGCACACCATTTAGAAATAAAATGATATTTTTATTCAATTTTATTGATTTAATTATTTAAATCGAGAAAATTAGATTTTTGGGTAGAAATTAGAAGTTTAGTAGAATTTGAGGTGTGAGAGTAATTAGCAAGAGATGAGGGTATCATGAGTAATATTATAAATAAATAATTATGTTTTATTTGTTTTGTTTAAATAGAAAATTGGGAGAAAATGGGTTTAGTTTGGAGTACGTGAAATAAGAGCAGTTTGAGAGAAGAGGCAAGTAAGGGTTTGGAAGATGGAGAGCTAGGAGGAGACACCGTAACCAAAGCTAAGAGAGTCTATAATTCTAAGGAAATGGGAGAATTATTCATGTGTGGGTGCTTAGGCAAAGAGGATAAAGAGGGTTCGTTTCCCTCCTCCTTTGGTTTTTTTTCCTTTTCACCATTGTAGAATGGTTTAGAACTTGAGATGATTTTTCATATAACTCTTTCATGATCTCTGTGTTTTGATATTAATTTTTGTGTATGGTTTCATGCCAATTTCGTGTGAATCTATCTAATTGAATTATGAAATTTGGTGTTCTTATGAGTTGTGTTGCAATTGTTGAAGGTGATGATAACTTTGAATCAAATTGATGTAATATATGCCTATTTGATTGTTTTAATACTATATTAACATGTATGATTCAAATTCCATATGTTTAGGATCAATTGGGGTCAAAATAAGAGCTTTGATAAGACTCTAATGGTGGAAAATTGTGTTTTTCTAGGTTCTGGTATGAGCGATCTCACCTAGCGAGGATGACCTTTGCCCAACGAGCGATGTCTCGCCCAATAAGATATGTAGAGTGAGGAATTTTAGTTTCTGAGATGCGCACCCAGCGAGAGAAGAGTTCGTCCAGGGAGCTATGTGACACCCCGATTTCTAGATTAATTATTTATTTAATTAACTAAGCACGATTATATGAATTATATGAGTCAATGTGGAGTTTTGAGTTTGGTGACGCATTAATGTCAAATATATGACGAATGATGATTTTGAGGAATTATTAGGTATCTTAGAACATTTAGAAAATTATTTAGAATGGTTTTAACTATAGAAAATAGAATAAATATGATTTATAAAACATAAGGGTATTATAGTAGAGAGTGAGAAATAAGTAAAGGCATTATTGGAAGACTCTTTTTGAAGTCCAAGGGTTATACAAGTATATAGTTTTTTTTTTAATTATTTGGAGTACGCTTGTTGAAGAGAAGAGACAGAGAGACAGAGAGACAGAAACCAAGAGCTAGGGCATTGAGGAAAATAGAGGATTATTGAGAGAACACAGAGATGAGCATTTAGCAGGCAATAATCAAAGGTAAGGGTGTGTAATTGTTGTTATTATAATTGACTTAGCAATAGATTGTTGTGGGTGGTTTGGGTTATTGAATTTAGATGATGAATACGTGATGAGAACAAAGAACAAATAGAGGTTTCGAAATAGCAAATAGGTGGTGATTGATATAGGACAAATTAATGTTTGAATGTTGGAGTATTTTGGTAAGAAATTTGCGAGACTGGGGCATTGAGTAATGAAAATCCCCATTACTGAAGGGTGGCGAGTGCCACCCTGTTTACCCTAAGGGTGTAGTGAATACCATTTGATTTGAAGGGTGGCGAGTGCCACCTACTAAAAGGGGTGAGTGACACTGGTTTATTTAATGTGTGGCGGTTGCCACTCCCTTGTGTGGCCAACGCCACTTAATGTATGGGAGTGTGGTGTGTGCCTCCTAAGTGTGGCGGATGCCACTTATGTGGAAGGATGGCGGGTGCCACCTTAGATGTGGCGAGTGCCACACCCACCATGTATCTTAATTTTTCCTTTTTTTTATAAACATATTTTACAAAATGTAAGTCTGTTTTTCAATTAGTATGAGGCAGTGGAAAACTACCATGATAATTTATATTATAGAGAAATAATAGGTAGTTTTCAGTGACTGTGTTAGGAGGGTTTAGTGAGGAGTTTTTATGTCAAACTCAGTATATATGGGCATACTGTATGAAGCTTCAGGAACATATCTAAAGCGAATTATTCCATGTATGTGTAATGAATTGATGATGTATTCACTGTGATGCATGTTTGATTTAGGTTTATGGTATTATGTGAAAAGAATATGATGATTATGATGAATGATGATGTATTTTGACTAGCCATGGTGTAACACGGTGGGAGAACTGACTTTAGTTATGTTGCGGATAGCAAGAGTCGCCACCGACTTTTATTTTATCCAAAGGAAAGGCATAAAAGAACAGGAAAGACCTTTTAAAAGATTTTTGGGTCCGGGGGGTAGGTTATGTAAAGGGAAGGTGTTAGCACCCTTTACATCCATGGTTATCCATGGGCTCTTAGTTACTTAGCTCACTTTAAAATGTTTTTGAAATGTGAAGTGTGTGAATAAAAATTTTCTTAAGAGTTTGATAATGATCCATGTACGGATGCGTAAAAAACCTTTGTTTTGAAAATTGTTTGAAGTGTGAAGTGTTTGGAAAGTTTTTGAAGAGTGAGCAAGTATCTAAGAGGAACCTACCCTAAGTTTTAAGTATTTTCTGTTCTTGAATCTTTTAAATGGTAAGACTATCCCTATTATTAAGGAATATGTAGTCATTACCTTGGATGTGAGAAGGGACAAGTGAAGGGACATCTGTTTATTTAGGCAACTGTGGGGTGTATAAGCAATTTTGAAGGGACTATCATCTTTATTCGAAAGGGACAAGATTATTACGAAGGCAACACTCGAAAGGGACTTGATCTTTTATCTGTTAAGGGACTAGATGATGTTAAACTGAGGGACTTTTGCTTTATACACCCTACTTGACCTTTTTGATTAGGCAACATGAGAGGTATCCCTAAGGAAGTGAGATGGCGATCAAAGATCGACTTACGTGTGTGAGTGTACAATTTTACTATTTATCTTTAAATTTAAATGATCTAAATTAATTTTAAAATACAAGTATGTTTACACTCCCTATTTACTAACCATAGCATAAAATATAAATAATAAACATTATTAATAAATATTACACCAAGGAACAATTACATAATAATAATTAAGCAAAATAAATAAATAACTATAATTGGGTTAGTGAAAATAATAATAAAAATAATACCAAATTAAATGGGGTTAGTAATAATAAAATATCATATATAAAAATAAACATAATAAATAATATAAACAAAAACATTATAATAATTAAAAGATCAAACAATTATTTAAGATTAATAAGAAAAATATGAACAATTATATTAATTATTATAAAGTTTTAAATTATTTGCAAATTATAAAAATTAAGTTAATTATAAACATATTATGAAAATATAATTACAAAATTAAATTAACAATTTTTAACTATTTCTTAAACATATAATAAAAATTATTTACATACAAAATTAAATTACAAACAATTTATGTCATATTATCATATTAATAAAATTAAATTAAGAATTTTAATTTTTTAAACATATTTATATACAAAATTAAATTATAAACAAATATTAAAATATACATGATTAAATAAAATAGAATTAACTATAATCATACTATTATATTTACAAAAAAAAGTTATTTTAACAAGTTTTAATTATTTTTTAAGTTTATGTTGAAAATTATTTATATAAGAATTAAGTTATAAACAAATTATATAATATACATATATGATTAAATGATAAATTAAAAATTAAAAAATTAAATGTCACAGAAGAAAAATTAGGGTTTTTTATGAAAATATTTTTTAGGGTTTATTAAATTAAAGTTTTAATTAAAATTAATAATATTAGTAAACAATCAAAACAAATAATAAAAAAAAACTTACATTGGCTGGGAATTGAACCCAACCCCTCTTGCTTTCAAGAACACAAGCCAACAATACCAACCACTGGGCTACAGGCGCGCATGTGACAAAGAGAGAAGTCCCATTGGTTTTGTTATGTAATCCTGAAAAATCAAAGAAAAAGAAACAAAACAAAAGGCCTGGGGGGATCGAACCCAGGACCTTCAAACATCACACAAACACGTTAACCATTCCAGCCGGGAGGGCGCTTCTGTTAAGATGATAGCTTTAATTCATTATATTTTAAGATTGCTAATTAACTGAAAAAATAAGAAAAAAAAGGTGGTGCACCCAGGATTCGAACCAAAGACCTCCAGGTATAACACATGCGCTCCCTACCACTGGGCCAAGCACAACGCTTGTGAAACAAAACAGAAACAAAACATAAAATATTAAAACAGATTTCAAATTCCAGAAAGCGCGCGCTGGGGATCATCTTCAACCTCTGGCACTGCGAAATTTGCTGCGAAATTATCCACCAATTTTCCTGCGAATTCCAAACTTGCAGCAAGACCTATGAATCTTATACATCATAAAAGCTGTAAAATTTCATCAAATTAATTGTTCAAACATGATCCAGAGACGAATTGGAATTGATCTATGTTTTTAGAATGGATTTATATTAGCTTGAGAGTGAAACCCTAATGGAGGCCGAAAACCCTAGCCATGGTGGAATTCACCCCAGTTCATGAAACTTGAATTAAACTATCCAGAATTCATCACAAACTTCAAACAATCACAAATCAATAAACAAAATTAATTAATAATAGCTGAATAATCAAAATCGAGAAATTTAAATTCAAGAACAAGAGAGATTCGGTTTATGTGATATGAGATGTTTTGGATGCAAATGATCATTGGGAATGATTCAATGATGTCCAGGGATCATTCTCATATCCTTAAAATACCTTCAAATGCCTTGTAGTGTGAAAACCGAATTTGACTTTTGTGAGGTTTTTGAAAAAATATGAACTTACTCTTGGGAGGCTGAAATTCGTGTCAATGAGTAGGGTTATGTTCTATACTTATAGTGCAATGGATTAGGTCAGAAAAAATTGATCATTGTGTGAAAAAATTGATTAGAAAAGATTGAAAAAGATCAAGCTTTAAAATTCAAATATTTGAGAATTAAGCCTTTCTATTTCAAGCCAATCACCATTATTTTTGTATCAATTTGATCCACATTGCATTCATGATTTTCTAGAAGCTCAATCTCTTTTAAATATTTGACTTTTCTATTTTATTTTAATTTAAAATGATTTTAAATGAATTAAATCAAAATAAATAAAATAAAATGATAAAAAAAATCTGATTTTTAGAGATTTGGGTCGTGCATGAGGTATTGGTATGGATTGGGTCATCATATGGCAAGCCCATTTAGAAAAAATTGGTTTTAAACCTCCATTTTCTTCATAAACCAACCAAAAATTTCCCAACTTTGCAAGGGCACAAATCCTTCAATTTTAATGCTATGAGGGTGTTCTTGGACATTTTGGAAAGCTTGAAGAGTCCTCTAACCAACCCCACTGGTTTCATGTCCATATCATTCACCATTCTCAAGTTATTCCCTTTTGAAGTTGTTGACTTTTTGTTGACTTTCAAAAGGACCTATAATGTCTTAGCTCATACCTTCCAAATGAAGCATTTTTGGGCTTGGCTTGTGAGACACAAAGTTGTAGAGAATTCAATTTCCTTCAAAATGAGATTTGGATGGAAACTTGGTGATGAAGCAGGTGAAAGTTATGGCTGGTCAAAGTTCAGTTGACTTTTCCTGAGGAAACCCTAATTTAGAAACTCCTGATTCTTGATGATCTGAAATCTCCTTGATGAATCATGATCAACCCTTGATCAAATGATGAATTTTACTTCATATACTTTATGTTGGCAAAAAATCATGAAGTTTGACTTTGGTTTGACCACAGTTGACCTCAGTTTGACTTTTTAACTGCTTTGACTGACTTTGACTTATCTGATCATTTGACTGAGCAAACCTTTGAGAAAAGTATTGAAACTTGTCATGGGGATTCTTAGACACATATAAGATGTTATGAAGCTCACTTGAAGTCTTGGAAATCCATTTAGCCTGATTAAAGTCAAAACCCTAGTTTTGGATGCACTGCTTAGGAGAATGCCTTGTCTTGGGGAATTGTCCAACTTCTGACCAATTGTGAACTTTGTGAACCTTGTGAACCATCATAAGATGTCTTGTGAACCTTGTGAACCTCATGGAGGGTCTTGTGAACCTTGTGAACTTTATAAAGTATCTTGTAGACTTCATGAACCTCATGAAAGGTCTTGTAAGTATTGTGAACCTTGTGAACCATCATAAGATGTCTTGTGAACCTTGTGAACCTTCTTAGCACACAAAGTCTTGTATTGTGAGGGCAAATTTTGGGGTGCAACAGCTGCCCCTGTTCAATTTTCTGAAACCTGAGGGGTTAGATTGGTGTATGTGCCAGTCGTGACCTGGAAGGTTGAAGGGGATTGAACACAAAAGCCCAAAAATTTGCACTCGCCGGTGCGTAGAGTGATACTGATGACTAGTTGAATATGCTTGAGTGGGCTTAAAGATGCCACTTGGAGAAAAATTCTTCAGGTACATTTCTTGGAGGATAAAGCAGTCCAAAATATGAAGATATAATGATAGCTTTCATGAGGATAAACAACGTCCTGAGGTAATGGTGATAGCTTTCAGGAAGATAAACAACGTCCCGAGGTAGTGGTATGCTTTCAGAAGGATAAACAACGTTCTGAGGAAATGATATGCTTTCAGGAGGATAAACAACGTCCTGAGGTAGTGGTATAACCTTTGGGAAGATAAACAACGGCCCAAGGTAATGATATGCTTTCAGGAGGATAACAACGTCCTGAGGAAATGATATGCTTTCAGAAGGATAAACAACGTTCTGAGGTAATAATATGCTTTCAGGAGGATAAACAACGTCCTGAGGTAGTGGTGTAACCTTTGGGAAGATAAACAACGGCCCAAGGTAATGATATGCTTTCAGGAGGATAACAACGTCCTGAGGAAATAATATGCTTTCAGAAGGATAAACAACGTTCTGAGGTAATAATATGCTTTCAGGAGGATAAACAACGTCCTGAGGTAGTGGTGTAACCTTTGGGAAGATAAACAACGGCCCAAGGTAATGATATGCTTTCAGGAGGATAACAACGTCCTGAGGAAATAATATGCTTTCAGAAGGATAAACAACGTTCTGAGGTAATAATATGCTTTCAGGAGGATAAACAACGTCCTGAGGTAGTGGTGTAACCTTTGGGAAGATAAACAACGGCCCAAGGTAATGATATGCTTTCAGGAGGATAACAACGTCCTGAGGAAATAATATGCTTTCAGGAGGATAAACAACGTCCTGAGGAGATAATATGCTTTCAGGAGGATAAACACCATCCTGAGGGAATGATAACTTTTGGGAAGATAAACAACGGCCCAATAGTCACAAGTTGTTAATGAAGTCTGTCTGCTGGAGAATTAATCTGAAAAACAAGATTATAACATTCTGTGTGATAATATTAGCTTATGCATTATGTATGTATGTATAATATGATGCACTTAAGTAATGTATTATGTATCTAGGTATATGTATGATATGATGTAAATGATGTATGTATGCATCGTGCAGCCTGAAGCGTCCGGATATCTTCGTATAACAACTGCTGGCCAGGGAAAATAAATCTCGATTCGTTGCTGAAGAATATAACGAACTTGTTCCCATCTCCTTTGATAATATAGTACTCATAGCCTCCCGTCTTCGTCCGATAGTAAGGTATACATAACCTCCTGTCTTCGTCCGATAGTAAGGTATACATTACCTCCCGTCTTCGTCCGATAGTAAGGTATACATAACCTCCTGTCTTCGTCCGATAGTAAGGTATACATAACCTCCTGTCTTCGTTCGATAGTAAGGTATACATAACCTTCCGTCTTCGTTCGTCGTACTCCTATTGGACAAATAAATTCCCAATTATCCGTATGAGGATAAAAGAGATGGATATAAATTCCAGGGGAGATGTGACTCGAAGTATTTATGAAGATGGATTTGTCCTACTGGGGATTTGCAGCTGTTTTGTAGGGATGAACCGGTGACGCTTCGTTGAAATCCTTCCCTCGTTCGTCCTTAGTAAATACTATTACTGCATTTTCATGCATTTCTGGTAAACATCAATCATATTCAAAAGCATACATACAGTCAAACACAACCAATGGACGTTTTTCGCTTTAGTAAAAGAGGAAAAGTAATCCTGAATAAAGAGGGAAAAGTAAATCTGAACTCATAAATTGTCGTTTCAACTTTGAGAGTGTATAACCTATTGGATTTAGAGCTCCTGAGATTCTTAACTTTCCTGAATACCTTCCCAGAAATCCTCTTAGTTGGATCTGAAGACATGATACTGACACCATCTGATACTACTGGCGTAGACAATTAATTTCCACAATGGCTTCTGCTGAGAATCCAATATCAAGGTAATACAATGAGAGGAACGTGTCTTCAAATTGTGATGGACCATATATGCTCCGGGTATTAGATTTGAAAAGAAAGCATTGTCCCATGGTTGAGGATGAATTGTCCCATAATAGAAGTATCTGAATGTAGTTACCTCAAGAGAAATAAGCAGGATGCCCCACAATAATATGCCCCTGACATCATGAACTTTATAATGTTACCCTTGGTAATTCAAATAGATGAGGAGATCTGCCCCTGGCTACTTAAACATAATTGAATCCTGTCCTGATTTCCCCAAATGAGTTAGGCAGTATCATGGCCTGCCCCCTTGATTGGGAGATAATGACTATGCCCCTTTGTATACATGGACTTTGATCCAGGAAGCAACTTTGTTTATCAGAAAGACTTTGGTTTATTGAACATTCATCATGTAAGTTTCTCTGTTTATCAAACACTCAGGTATATGCAAACAAATATATTCAAAAATGCAATGCTTATGTCTGTCTTGAAGTTTTGAAAAAGAGTTATTTTTTAGAAAAAAAAAATTTTGTGAAAACTGTGATATTAACTCAAGTTTTATAATAAGCCCTAAAGGAGTCAGGATACCTTTTTGTAGCAGTACGTCTTCGAACTAACCATGCTTCAGTTAGGACTTTTAAAGGGTTGTAACGTGGCCTGGTTCACGGTTTAAGAAACAAAGGATAAAGGCTCAAATTTTATTTGTACCCAACCCAATCTTCATGATGTTCTTCAGTCCTATGCTCAGTTAACTCATGCATTGAGGCTCAAAGGAGTTTGGAATTGTAACACTGACATTTGTGATGGTTCAGAAACCAAAAATTTATTTGAACATTCAGTCATCTTTCTTTGTTGAGGATTCATAGTGACCTCCTTTTTTCTTTTAACTTTGTTATCCCTTCTTTTTGCCTGAACTGTTTATTTCAAGGTTACAGTCAGCAGGATGTTTTAATTTTTTTTTTTTTTTACTAAGTCTCCTTCATAGGTTTTGACTTAGTGGGTTTTTCTTTTGCTGGATATTGGCTGTCAGGTTTAATGATTACAGAGAACCATCATTAGTTGTGTACAACACAGATAATTGGCATATTTGAGTTAACCGAGTAACTACCCTGCCCCAGGTTACGAATAAGGGTTTTAATTTGCGAGAATAAAAACTCCTACTTCATAGGCTCAAAAGGGTTGACTAGGGATTAACTTCCTTATATCTCCACTGTTTAGGAATTGAAACAATGCATGTACATCGTCAGCATAGTCTGTTCAAAAGCATACTGCCTAATATTATGGTATTGTTTTCGTCATCCTCCCTCTACAGGCTTATAGCTTTATCAGGAGTTAAATATCACAAAATAGAAATATGAAACATACTTCAAAACATAGTGAAACGAATGGATTAATTCAAGACAAACATATGCAATGCATTAATGAAAACAAAAGTTTTAACATAATAGTAAGTGTTTAAACAAATAAAAGAAATTACAAATGAAAATTCATATGTTGTCCCATCCAGTTGGCTGAATGTCTTCAATTGCAATCTGTGAACTTTGAGGAGCAGTATACTTCACCATGAAATCAAATTTACCACTTGGGTGTCCCAAGGTGCCCCATATCTCAACAGGAATAGGTAGGCTTCCTTTCTTGCTACCCTGGGCAATTTGTCTTGCAGCTTCGGTGTTTGATTGGACGATAGTAGAATTCAACTTGACCTTTTGGAGTAACCTCTAGGATTCCTTCATTAATCAGGTCTTGAATCTTTTTCTTCAATGCCCAACAGTTATTAGTATCATGTCCAGGACTGTTGGAGTGATACTCACACCTTGCCTTGGAATTATAGTGAGGAGAGGCAGTATTAGGATTTTGAGGAGGACTTTTCAAAGAAACTAGTTTCATCTCCAACAAGCATTGCAGAACTTGTGACATTGGAGTGTTGAACTTGATAAACTGCCTTCTACATTCCTTATGTTGAGGTGGATTAACCTTATCAGGTCTTTCTTCTTCAACTGAAGAACAATCAATGGCAACCTGTCTCTTACCTTCTTTTATCCTCATCTTCCTTTCAACCAAATCGGCTTGTTTTAATGGAGGTTGACTGACAATTAGATTCCTGACTCCATTACTTTGAAGTTTGTGGACAAAGGTTTTTAGCTCTTCTTGCCCCTGAGCTAAACTTTGAATAAGAGACACCTGGTCATTCATCTGGGTCCTCATTTTTGTCATCTCAGCTTACAGTTGTTTCAACTGATTGTCCTTGTTATCTTCAGGATTTTCAGAGAGGAGTGCTTTCAACTCTTCTTGCCCATTGGACAAATTCATGATCACTTCTTGGAACTGAGCATTCTGAGCCTGGAGATTTTTAACGGTTTGTTCAAGAGCCATTGCTGAAATAAACAGCGAGAAGATGAGAAACCTGTGCACAATAAACCTGTGATGCAATGATATGATGTATTAATGCGTATGCAATGTTTTTAAGGACCGCAGGATTTAAATTTGCTTAAACAAACAAGAAGGTAAACTTTCATTAGTAATAAATTTGTTTTGCCTCTTGGGCTTACAAAATGAAATGAAATAAATACAAAAGATGGGGTTTTAAGTCTCCCATGGACGTTTCCTCTTTGTGTTGAGGTATGAGTTGAGATTCCGTTCCTCGTGAAGTTGCTTTGTTAGTTCCAGGATTCTTTCTTGGCTTGCTTTGTAATGAGCCTCAAAGGTATCCCTTTGCTCCTTCAACTGGATCCAGGACCTCTGTAAATCTTCCCTGTCAGTAGGCATGTCTGGGTGAAGGATGGTATAAGAAGTATCTCCTTCAGCAACAGGTTCCATGGTAACTGGCAGGATAGCAGGATATGGCATCATGAGAGTCTGAGCACGAGATCGCACCCATCTGAGATAAGCTTCCATAGGAATAGTGTACTTAGGCTCCAGAGTCTTGCTGTCAACCTTGTTAACTTTTCCCCATGCTCGTATGAATCTCTGACGGTAACCTTGAAGATCGTTGTCGTAGTCAAACACAATACCCTGAATCAACATGTCGTGTGGACCATCACTCCGAGCATAACCAAACTGTCGTAAAGCTAAAGAAGGGTTGTAAGTAATGCCTCCTCTTATGCCTAGAAGTGGCACATTAGGAAACTCCCCACAACGGTCAATGATAGTGACATTCTCCATAGATCTGGAGCACCAATGGATATCTGAATGAGAGAGTGACATAATCCTTTTGGACCACCTGAACCCTTGTTCATTCTTCATTACTGATCGAGGAAGGTGAGAAATAAACCACCTAGATAGCAAAGGTATGCAACACATCAGAGTTCCTCGTGCCTTTGTAGTACGAGTATGAAGAGAGTGCAGAATGTATCCAAGCAATATAGGCACTGGATTGTGACTCAGAAATATGTTGATGGCGTGAATGTCTATGAACTGATCAGGATTGGGAAACAACACTAAACCATAAATCAACAAAGCTAAGATCTCCTCAAAATCATCATAGCTCATAGCCTTCAAGAACACTTGAGCCTTCTCTATCAACACCTTAGCAAGAATACCCTTAACTCCGCTTCTCGTTTCTAAAACAATGTCTGACTTCTTCAGATGTATAGCTGCAGCAATAACCTCTGGTTTAAGCTCTTTCTCCAAGCCTGTGAAGGGTCTTTGATCAAGAACAGGTATACCCAGAAGTTTAGAGAACTCTTCCATTGTAGGAACCAGCTGATAGTCGGGGAATGTGAAGCAATGGTGCTTAGGGTCAAAGAACTGAAACAGAACACTCATCATGTCTTCATTGAATCCTGAAGTGACTACATCCAGTAGCTGACCATGTCTCTTGATGAACTGGGAGTGTTCAGACACTTGAGAAACCAACTCTTTAAGCTTAGAAGGTATGCCTACAAAGTTGATCCTGATAGTGTTTCTACGAGCAGAAGCCATGACCTGCAACAAAGAACAAAGATAAATCCTTTGGTCCTTGAAATGGTTAGTGAAAATGTTATGCTTATGATGCATGATGATGTCATGATGTTATGCTCAATCACAAACATGTGGCACACACAAACAAGTCACACCATAGCCCTAGGTTTAAAGACTTGCATGAGGTTTAAAGGTAAGTACCCTCCCCTGAAGTTTAGATGGTTCATCCTGTCCTATAAAGTAACCAGGTTCTAAGGGATCTCAATATCATTGATCCTTCACAAGGGTGGTTGTTCAGTAGGCAACTTACTTGCCAACCAAAACCCTCCAAGTTTAGGATCTCAATGAGTGTAGTATCGAGTATCAACCAACTTCAGTCTTCACCAAAGCCGGCTATCTCACTACTTTCTAAAGGCCAAGATGGGATAACTAGGGTTCTAAAAGTCAGTTAGTGTATTGACAACATATGGCAGCCTCATATTATCCTCAACTTGACTTAAGGAACATAAGCACCAACCAAGAAGTCACACTAACTATGGCCACCAGATCAACCATATCGGTATATGCCGTACAGTTTCCTTGGTCTATTGCCATTTACCTAAGGTACACTAGATCCAGGTTAGGATCTTTCACACATAAGAGCCCAACAAGTAAGTATAAAGCAAACAAGGCAAAAAATTTTAAAGTGATCTAATTCCTAAGGGTACCCCTCTTTAATATTAAATCCCCAGCAGAGTCGCCAGTTCTGTAACACGGTGGGAGAACTGACTTTAGTTATGTTGCGGATAGCAAGAGTCGCCACCGACTTTTATTTTATCCAAAGGAAAGGCATAAAAGAACAGGAAAGACCTTTTAAAAGATTTTTGGGTCCGGGGGGTAGGTTATGTAAAGGGAAGGTGTTAGCACCCTTTACATCCATGGTTATCCATGGGCTCTTAGTTACTTAGCTCACTTTAAAATGTTTTTGAAATGTGAAGTGTGTGAATAAAAATTTTCTTAAGAGTTTGATAATGATCCATGTACGGATGCGTAAAAAACCTTTGTTTTGAAAATTGTTTGAAGTGTGAAGTGTTTGGAAAGTTTTTGAAGAGTGAGCAAATATCTAAGAGGAACCTACCCTAAGTTTTAAGTATTTTCTGTTCTTGAATCTTTTAAATGGTAAGACTATCCCTATTATTAAGGAATAGGTAGTCATTACCTTGGATGTGAGAAGGGACAAGTGAAGGGACATCTGTTTATTTAGGCAACTGTGGGGTGTATAAGCAATTTTGAAGGGACTATCATCTTTATTCGAAAGGGACAAGATCATTACGAAGGCAACACTCGAAAGGGACTTGATCTTTTATCTGTTAAGGGACTAGATGATGTTAAACTGAGGGACTTTTGCTTTATACACCCTACTTGACCTTTTTGATTAGGCAACATGAGAGGTATCCCTAAGGAAGTGAGATGGCGA